>BLBF01000025.1:15034137-15057457 GCA_015471245.1 Laticauda colubrina
TATAGCTCACAGCTTCAGAATTCTAAGTAATCCTTTTATACTTTTCTAAATAATTTATGAATAATTTTGATAAGAAAAGAGTGAGCAAATAAGCAAAGGACAAAAGAAAAAAGAAATAGAAAAATCTAATTGGTATAGAAATGTAAAATGGATAAAGGAATTACCAAGATTGTACACTTAGTGCTCAATATATTGTTGATTCAAAATTATCAATAATAATAATAATAATAATAATAATAATAATACACATTAAATTGCATTAAGTAGATTAAATTATTTTAACAATATAAGAATTTATCTGAGTTAAGTTCCAAAATCTCCCTTATATCTTGTCTACTATTAGTTTGTCACAAAGTGAGTCAGATGCTCAGACTGGATTTGGTATTTTTATCCACCTATCAAATCCTTCCCAAAGACCTGCATTAGGTAAATCCAGAAGTTTAATGATGGTAAAGATGTTGTTGCAGGATGTATGCTGTTCCAAATCAAGCTGCCTTTTGCAATTGATTAATGGTGAATTTGTCAGTGGCAATGGTGTTCAAGTGATGCTCCAGTTGTTTTGGGATCCACATCCATGTTTATTTTGTTTTGTTTTGTGGTTTTAAAGGTGTCCTCCCCTCTTTCTCTTGTAGAAGCCTCATCTTTGGAAGAAGGAAAATCACCTTCCTCCCAGTCAAATAGGATATAGGATTTAATAGTGGAGATTGCAAAGAGGAAAAGGGAAGAAGAAGACATACATACTATGTCCTTGTTCCGGAATAAATCCTTCAGTTTCGACTATCTAGATGGAGATTGCTGCTGCTTTAGAATGTTCAGAATGCTTGGAATGTTCTCTTAAGGACATCTTAGGCTTGTTCTCTTTAATCTTTTTCTTTGAGTTCTTTTTTGTTCCTATCTTGTAGCCATTGCTGCCTTGCATTATCGGCAGTTTTTCTGTGCTGTTAAGACTCCAGGTTCTAAAATATTGACTAACTTTAATTCTAAAGATCCAAAATTACCAAAACCTAATTCAGGACTGAGATTACTAAATAATTTTAAATCAAAATGTTAAATGGGCTGTTTTAGCTCTAAATAAAAGAAAGGCTTATATTCTGTCCTTTGATTCAATTGTCTACAAATTCTTCCATAAAAAGTTTCTTTTATTGGGTAATATTAGGTATCCTCAAGGTAACTCACAGTTATGTCGAGATGCATCTAATGTCCAATTCTTTGCATAGTTGAAATCATAGTGTAAAATGATAGTAATCTTTCCCCTATTTCATCACATAGTAGTAGAGCCAAAGGAGAGACGCAAGCACGATGCTAGGGTCCGAGCAAGAGTGAAGAAACTTCCTCCAGCCCACCAAGGTTCAATTCAGTGACCAATCAGGATTACAGATGTGACCACATGACATGGACCACATTTCCCAGGATACCTTAACTCCATTTACTGTGCTGGGCAGCACAGCTTATATAAAAAATTAATAGTTCACTGAGATGCTGTCTCTTGGAGGCCATGTTGCTCTGCCCCCTGTCTCTTTCAACTTTCCTGCTGTTAACCATTGCCAGATCTTATTGTTATCTTTCCCCCTATTTTTTTTAATGTAGTGGCCATGTAATGCTTTCTCTTCCCATGCCTCTTTCCTGTTCTTCATTTGCTTTTAAAGATCAGTTTGGTCATTTCAGTACTAAATAGGCCTTCTTCGTATATTAGCTTCAGTGCATCTTCATTGTCCTTCAGATATTTTTCCAATGCCTTTTTTTCTCCTTTAACCATCTGATGCATTTGCAAATTCTATGCCCACATATGATTCATTGTCATTATTTTTCTGGTCTTCCTATTCAGGGTTTCCTAGTTCTGCTTGAGTCAAGTCCACTATTCCAGTTGTGTATCTAATGACTGGAATTGCCCAGGTGGAATTGCCTTGATGGTTTTTCTTCCACTTTGTTTGGATTGTAGGATCTTCTTCATTCTTTTAATGTGTTTATTTCCAACCTTTTTCTTGGACTTCAGTATGTTTGATGTTGTCCAGCTTGAAGGATGCTGGAGGACAATTTGTAATAATTGGTGTCATCCAGATTCTTGATGTTATTTCCATGGGGCATCTTGGTTCCTTCAGTTTCCACTATTTTTCCCCATTTCGTGGTGAATGTGGCACATTTGTTCAGTCCAGATACTATTGAAATATCTTGGCTGTGTATATGGATGTGTTAATCAGCAACTCTATTTCAGATAGTGATTTCCCCTTCAGCTTCAAATTGTCCACGTAAAGGAGATAGGATAGCCTGGCAGATGTTTTTGATGTTTGATAGCCACAGCCTGAGTTATCCAGTATTGTTGACAGAAGAATCAGTGCATTGACAACAGTAATAATGATAGTGATTCTCCTTGGAAAATTTCTCTCTTTATATGAACTAACTTCTCATTTATCAACATTGACCAGCAACTGTGTTTTCCATTGTGCCATCAAACTTTGCACAACGTTTCTGGTGTTACTACTGACTCCTGTTATTTCTAGGCATGTAGCAAGGAGTCAAATGCCTTCTTGTAATCAATCCACAGTACACTGTTATTATTATGGTTCACTGCACAGTCAGCCTAATGTTCAGACTATATTTGGTATTTTTGTCCACATATCAACTTCTTCTCAAGGACCTGGAATAGACAAATGTGTATGTTTGGTGGTGTTACAGATGCCATTGCAGAATGTAAGCTGTTCCAAATAAATTATTATGGTTAATAGTAGTAGTAGAAGATCTACAACTGGTATTTTTGTTTTGTTTCTGGTTTCAATTCTTTAATTCATTCTTTTTTTCCTTGAAGAACATATTTGAAATGTCTATATTTGGCTTGCTGCATGGTGCATAATATATATGGAAGCCATTCTTCCTTAAATTGGTTTAGACTTATGTCGTGAAAATATGCTGTTGACTTTGACATTACTGCATACTCTCCAAATTTAAGTTCCTGCTCTGATATCTTTAATAACTTACTGTATTGCTTTTCTCATGCTGTGCTTCATTTATCCTTATTGCCATAAACACATGTAAGAATAAATTGTAATATTTTTTGGAATTATGCCAAAAAAGTGGTTACATTTCAAATTTTATTTCTAAAATTCTTTGACTAGTGCTATGCATTTCTTTCCCTTATTTTTGAGAGTAAATTGTATAAATTTGTTCCATCAGTCTTTCCATTCTTGTGTTCTAATTAGAAAACAGATCCCTCAATTCTCCATCTTCACTCCTTATCACCACATCTGAAAACTGCAAAGTATTCAGTTTTGTGAAACAACCATACATACCTTTGGTTCTATGCCAGTGTTAGCAGCCAATAGTTGAGGTGATGAGGAGACAGAAGGCATTTGCATTACATTTTCATCTGACCTGATGGTATTCAAGTGGTGATCCAGATGTTTTGGGATTGTGCCCAATGCATCTATTATTATTGAAATTATCTTTGTTGTCTTTTGGCATATTCATTCTGTGTCTATTTGCAGGTCTCTGAATTATGTTTTGTTTTCTTCTCCAATTCCTTCTCTTATATTCTGCTTTCCCCAGCTACTGCCATCTCTATTATCCAGACTTTTTTGTCTTTCTTATTGACAATTGTTATGTCCAGTATGTTGTGTGGCAATGTCTGTTTGAATTCTAAAGTCAGAGCACTTTAGCTTCTTTAATTTTTATTACTTTCTATGTTTATGGTCCCACAGATTCTTGCTTGCAGCCCTTCTAATGCACTATTGTTACTTTGTCATGCTGATGTTCAAAAGTCAGTCTGTGCAATCTTCCTAGAGCAGCTAATCAGGTGGACCACTGTCTCTTCAGTTTCTTTACTCTTGCTATCTGTTGCTTTCATCTCAATTCTGGTTTTTTATGAATGTGTTCTTAAGGCTTGATCTTGTGCAGCCAGAATTAACCCCTCTTTTTCTTTCTTCAACTTTCTGCTTTACCGGTTACTTTTTTAATGTATTGGCCATCTAATACTTTATCATCCCATGCCTCTTCTGTTATTCATCATTATTATGGTTTTTCTCTGTTCTATTTTCAAAGCACTCCTAGGAGGCTCCTATTTAAAAAAACCAACTCCATCTAACTCCTCCTGAAATTTATGGGAGCTAAGATAGTCCTGACAATCTTATTTCCCCTCTTTCACTGTGACTACATCTGGCCCCTTTTTGCTATTTTTTCTTGCTATTTTTATAACTATTACAATTGTCACTTTTTATTCAAAGATCATCAGCAAAACTGACTTATTTTAATTTAAGTCTGTGAAACAGACTTAAGCGATGCATTTATATTATTGTAGTATTCATTAGGCTGTGCATCACTGGCTAATTTGCTCATCAGATCATTTGGCCTACAATTGGAAAGAGATGAGATAAATCATCCAAACAGGATCACAATCTTGATTATACTATAAAAATTATAACAATGATTATACTCCAGGATTTACGGCTTTTAAAGGTTAAGTTCTCTTAAGATAAAAATTTCTGGCAACTCAAAATATGTTGCAATATGCTTATAAATCCGTTCCATAAATCACTTGATTAACCCATTTAAAATTAAGTCAGCAAGTAGATGAGAATTAATCAGATTGACAGTATGAGTAGTTTGGCTTCCAATATTTTAACAGGGTTGTGAGAGAAAAAAATTGAATACATCCATTATATTGAATCCAATATGATTTTACAGCTATGCAGACAGACATTATTTACCCTTAAGGAACAAAAATAAAATAAATTGCAATTCTGACATATTTATTAAATAACTAATATAGTTATAATTGCAAAGTTCAGCAGAATTGTTCTGAAATTGATGATCTAAGTACCTGATAAGAACAATTCATGAGCATCATGAAAAAATAATTTTTAAAGCAGTCTAATTTAGTGGGCAGAAATAGAACTGAATATTCATCTTTCATCATTGTTGCCCAAATCAGAATGACAGATAGTCTTTGACTTATCGATAGTCTTTGAAATTGTCCATTATGGTCATAAATTGTGGCAATCATTGAGTAAGGAATTGCCTTGCTTCATGATCATCAGGGATTGCCTTGTTTCATGATCACAATCCCTGCTCTCCTATGATCATTAAGTGGCTCATTAATGCCCCTGTGTGGGGCATTAAATGAAGCACAGGTTGCCAAGAGGTGTAGGCACTGGGAGGCCTAGTGTGGACTTAGGCCCACCCTACAGCATCTCTCCAGTTCTCATGTGGTCTCTCAGGGCCTCCCACACCCCACGAGGCATCCTGTGCTCTACTTCCTATGCCACTGGGTCTCCACAGGTCTTGTGCCAGTTTCCCATCCTGTTAAGTGTCCACAGGTCTCAGGGCCTGCTTCCCACCCCACTGAGCTCCACACCTTCCTCCCCACTTTCAAGAATGGTTCAGTCCACTTATCAGGCATCATTTGGGGAATGGTCATAATGTCGTTGATTGCTCCCAAATGGTGCCTGTTCTAAGATGGCATCACATGGCTTCTCTACTGCTTAGGGAGGCAGAAAAGCGGATCAGCCAGCTCTCCTTCCTAAGCATGATCTCCATGTGGTGCCATCCTGGAAGCAGGCACCATTTGGGAGCAGTCACAACTCATTGCAGCTGCTCCCAAAATGATACCCATTTTCAGGATGGTGTTTGCAACCCCTGTGCAGGAAGGCCACATGGCAGATCAGCTGCTTCCCAAGGAAATCTATGAAAAGCAAAATGAACAAGCTGTGATGGTGGGTGGGCAGGAAGGTGTAGGACCCAGCATGCCTTCTGACCATTTTTCTGGCCAAATTCGAGAAATCTGGCCGTATAGAAATCTGTTTGGCCGTGAAAAAAATTATGTTTCCGGCCAAATATATTTGGCCGGAAATTTGGCTGTATGAAAGTTGCTTGGCCGTGAAATCGAAATTTTGGCCGAATACCGGTTTTCAATACAATATATTCTCCTTGGCCATGCTGAAGAAGTCCCTGGCGGCCTCGGGCTACGACGTGGAGAAGAATAACAGCCGCCTCAAGTTAGTCCTAAGGAGCCTGGTGACCAAGGGGACGCTGCTACAGATCAAGGGCACGGGTGCCTCGGGCTCCTTCAAGCTCAACAAGAAGCACGCTGACCCAAAGGACAAGGCGACCCGCAAGCAGCAGTCGGTGGGAGCCAAGAAGGTGAAAAGGGCTGCAGGTGCTGCTGGGGCGAAGAAAGCTGTCAAAAAGCCTGCTTCAGTGGCGGCCAAGAAGCCGAAAAGCCCCGCTAAACCCCTGAAGGCAAAAGCTGAGCCTAAGGCTTCCAACAAGGCCAAGCCCCACCCTGAAAAGAAGTGAAGCTCCCGCGGCTTCGCTTCAACCCAACGGCTCTTTTCAGAGCCACTCAAAATTGTCTTGAAAAAGAGTTGAGCAACGTGTGAAGATCCTTCGGTTTGTTTTGGAGGGAAATATTAGACAGTCAAAGTAATGGGAAGGTATTGTGGCCGAGCGGTCTAAGGTGCTGGATTAAGGCTCCAGTCCCTTCAGGGGCATGGGTTCAAATCCAACCGTGTCATTTTATTTGTTTAGTGATTATATTTTTTCAATGGGGGAGGAAAATCCCCCTAAAAACCCTCATGCCCCAGCTCCCCCCTCCTCAGGATCGCTGCATTTGGCCCTGAGCTTTCCAAGCAGTTATTTGAAGTGAGCTGCCTAGCCTGGATGTGAGTAAAGAAACGCAGAAATTCCCATGATGTCATTCCCTTGTTGTCGAATAAAGACTATTTTTTATGATTTGATTATTTTAAAACAGTTAAAAAAACAAAAAACAATATATCCTCATGTTATATTGCATAAAAAAATTTGGCCGTGAGAGAAAATAATTTGGCCGTATTTTGACTTGAGTTTGGCCGTAGAGCCAAGCTGCGATCTGGCAACCCTGGCTGGGCAGCAAGCTCAAGGCCTGCAGAGACCTTGCTGGCTGGGGAAGATAGAGGAACACTGCCAAGAACCAAATTTTGTTCATGCAACTACAGGAGTGCTGCAGGGATCATAAGTTGATTCAGTGCTATTGTAATTTCAGACAATTGCTGAACAGTCATAAATTGAGGACTACCTGTATTCAAAGTTTCTGGGCTCATCACACTCTTCTTCCTCTGACTGTTACATACTGTAAGCAGTACAGCTTCTGCAAGAACAATAAGTTAGCCAAATTCAATGCTTTTAAAATTGCATAGAAACATTGTCCAGCATAAAATACCATGTTCTCAACTTAAACAGACCAAGTAGTCCTGTTCAGAAGTCTTGAATTTTAACTGCCATTATCTTAAGGAGCAAATCTGATGGTTGGATTATTGGATTATGTGGGTTAAAATCATAATTATACCTTCTGGTAGTCTGCAGGTTACATGTCTACTGCTGTAGACTTTTTACTTGATTTCATTTTATATAATTCTAATATTTTAACAGCAATACACTCAGATTTTGGTTCTGACTGAGTAGTAAGAAAAATGTATTTTCCCAGTTATTAACCAAATGGTTCTTACATAAAACACATTGTTTTAAAAATCTGGTTCACTGATGAGTTGAAAACGTTTCCTGTTTTCTTAGAAAATAGTTACAGTGCTGAAAAAAAAAATTGAGAGCTGCTCTATAGCAGGGAATTTTATGGTGAATAGAATGCTCACTTGTGTTTTTAAGGTCAGTTCTGCTTAGTTTTGAGGTCCTAGCAATTTTAATTCCTAACCCAAATACAAAAATTAAAGTCAGCTAGAATTCATATTGTCTAACATGCACTGCTCTTTCTCCACGCAGTGTATATAAATATCATGTAACATTAGTTATGTATCGAACCAATATATACTAATAGAGTATAATAATATACATACACAGCTGGGGATTGCTTCAAACAAAAAGCATATATAAAGCATTCCTTTGCTGATTATGTTTGTTTCAAATAGTAATTTGTTCCTGTCTTTTTAAAGTTCATCAGAAAGTTTAAGATATATCTTAAGATAGATATATCATGGGCAGGCCCCATCCTGAGTTTTTTATTTCAGTCTCTTTGTTTTCAGAATCTAATAAAAATGAACTTTAATTTCAGGGGGGAAATCTGAAATGAAAATAGAGCTCTTCATGGATAATAATTTAAGAATATTAAAATTCAGGGAAAGAAGGAGGCTATGTCCATTTTGTATATTCAATGCCTCTGCACTCATGTCTACAAGCATATGTAATATTCTTGAAAAGTTTCTATTTTTATTTAAACACACAAAATACTAGCCTCTTCTTGAGGCTGTGAACCTTTCTATATGGAACAGAAGCTTTCAAAAGTATAGGTAGAGCTGAATAGCACATTTAAGGGACAGAGACTTAAGTTCATTATCCTTTCCCTCATTTACAAAAAATGCCCCCCTATTTAATCTGAAAAGTTTGTGTACATAATAGTAATGAGCTTTTCAGTTACTTTTGGGAAGGAATTTATTTCTATACTGAATAGACAGTATCTCTAGGCAGATTTATAAATTCTAATAATTTGGAAGAGCCTTCTGCTGAAAAGACCTACAGCAGCTTCACTGTATTGTAATGAACACTATTAATATACTCAGTGGTTGATTGTATTCTGTGTCCCAGTTTGAATGAAGTTGTTGTTCATGTGCTGGCTCATATACAGATGTTTCTGGTATAAAGACTTAAGCCACAGTTCTGAAAGGCTTATTTATCAACAGATCAGGACTGGAATGAGATCAGTTTTGACAGAGTTTAAGATATTTCTTATCTGCCTGTCCATGTACTAATTCTAGTGGAAGGCAGAGTTTAATGTATGTTTTATTAATAGGTTATAGTCAATATTATTTCACTATTCTCAAATTTCTATTCTCAAATTATTATTTCACATTCTCAAATTTAGCCTGAGGTCCCTAGCTCTCTGCAGTAAGTTTGAGACATAGCAGGAGGAGAAAGAATTGGCACCATAAGTTACAACCTAGCACCCCTCCTTGAGGAAGAAATATTTTGTACCTTAGAATAGAAAATTCAAAACAATTGTATTGGAAGTTGTAGTTCATATATTAATGAAACTGTGGCCTATTTGGAGCAACAGTGAAAGCCAAGTTCTCCATTCTGACATAGTTGGAGCTGTGGCTGAAAAAACATGAGACAGGATTTTACTCTATGCTGTCTTATGGAATTATCACTTCAAAGAACCACAGACACAGCTCTAATCAGCTGCTGCTTCAACACCATACTTTCCTATACATTAAATTGCCTTCCTCGGGACAATTATTTTGACATGATGCTAAATATATTTGGTCCTGTTGAAAATAAACATCTGAGGACTGCTAGTAGCAAGGAGCTGCCCTATCATTAGCTAACGCAAGTTGGCTGTCTTATATAGAGATCACTATTGCCAAGAGTTGGCACAAAGAATTGTATATGTAAGACAAAACTTTCCCTGGGCTCCTAGGATTTGTTCTCCTCAAATGAAGTGAAGTGGCTTCCGTATTGTCAGTATCAGGAACAAGATTCCTTTACAGTAGTCGTCAAGTTACAACAGTTCATTTAGTGACTGTTGGAAGTTATAACAGCACTGAAAAAGTGACTTATGACCATGTTTCACACTTACAACATGGTCATGTCATCAAAATTTGGGCACCTGGTAACTGACTCATATTTATGACTGTTGCAGTGTCCCAGAGTCATGTGAACACCTTTTGCAACCTTCTGACACCAAGGTCAATGGGGGAGTCAGATTCACTTAACAATCATGTTTCTAAGTTAACAATGGAAGTGATTCACTTAACAACTGTAGCAAGAAAGGTCATAAAATGGGGCAAGGTTTACTTATCAACTGTCTCACTTAGCAACATTTTCTCCATGCAGTGGTCATATGTTGAGGATTATCTATATTTTTTATTTTATTGATTTATTTATTTGTCAATTTGTCAGTTTTCTAGGTCTAGAATTTCGCGTCTGGTGGCATAAGGTATTCTGCAACGAGTAGAGGAGTGGAGAACTCTTCTTGTGAAATATTTCTGGACTTTCTCTACTGTGTTAATATCAGATACATAATGTGGGTTCCAGGCTGATGAGCTGTATTCGAGTATTGGTTTAGCAAAGGTTTATCTTCATTTATCTTCTGCAAAGGTAATTTAGGAGGTAGGATAGTTGCCCTCAAAGCTAACAAAATAAAAATAACATGGAGCAAGTTTTGCTGACAATGTTTTCTACATACAAAAGGTTGCCTTTAAAATTATTGGGAAAATATTTTATTGCTCTGTGAGAATGAAAAGCAGTTCTAAATTTGATATATAAATAAATTTATTTCACCAGGTATATTTTTTCTGAGCATTCTGTTCATTTTGATTAGAATGGGATAAATTGTCACAATTAATTTTTCTCTTTGCAACATGGCATACAATAATATTTTTCTACCCCAATGTGGATTACAATGAACCAAGTCAGGGGTATATGGCGATTAATCCAACTGTGGTCAAATGACCCAGCTAGGTAAGCCTAAAAGTTTAATTGGAGAGCTGCAAAGAAAACAGGGTCTCTTTGGGATTAAAGCATGAATCAATCATAACAGCCATAATGTTGTCTGGACTATGAGGATCGTCACCTTTCACCAAGAAAATTTCCACCTCACAGGACCCAGAGCTGTACCGCCCTGTTTGTAGGGATAACACACACACACACACACACACACATGTACACACACACATACACACACACACGTATACACACACAGGTGTGTGTACACACACACACACATCCACACACACACACGTTTCTTAGGCTGCAAAGGAGACAGCAGGAGATGTTTCCTTTCAGACGGGAGATTTTGTTAATGGAGCCTTACAATAAAGTAGAATTAGCTCATCTGGTCATGTTTACTGTCTGGTCTACTTGGGAAGGCTGACAATATCCAGAGAAAAATAAACACAGAGCACATTTGACCAGTAATTATAAAAACTGTCAAAATCTTTTGATATTTATTTGATGATATTTTATTTGGTTAATAACAAAAACATGTGAGGAACACTTCTACTTTAGAAGAAAAAAAATAAACCCAATGACACTCTCCTCTAAAATTCTTGATCTCTAATTCCATTAGGTTTATGGCTAATTTCTTGGAAAATTTAGTTTTATGTGACATATATAAAAACCCCAGGCTTATTAAAGGCATAAATTTTGTAAGGGTCTTCCTACAATACATAAGAATCACTGAAACATAGTAATCTGCTTTCTGGAAATGTGTAGCTCAATCTTATGTATTACATTTATATGTATTATGTAATTTACATGTCTCATGTAATTTACTGTCTTTTACTGTTAGTAAATCCCATAGATCAGGAGACCTCAACCCCCAGGCTGCGACCAGCTTCTGGGCTGTGGCCTATTCGAAATTGGACCATGTGACTGGCTGACTGTGCACACAGCTCAACTTGTATAAGTGGTGGACTGGGGGGGGGGAACCCACATCCATGTGCACCAGCCCACTGTTCATGTAGCCTAGTTCCCCTCCCCCCCTCCAGCTGGCCTGCCGAGCCACAAATGTTGGAGACCTCTACTGTAGATGATGCAGTCTTAGTTATGGACACTCCCTGCTTATAGTTGTGGGAGCTGACTACCATGAGTTGAAGTATAGAGATTAGAAATATCCCTATCTTAGTGTGTTTACTGAGATACTAAATTGCTTGGTCACTTTAGTAAATACCTTGAACTGTTTCATTCAATAATTAGTTTCAACATTTGATTACAGACAGGTCTGAAGTATGAGAAAGTTTACATATCAAAGTTTTCGTTAATTCAATGTTCTTTTCAGACCTGCCAACCCCTGATAAAGGAAAATCTGGAGACCCATGAAAAAAAATCTGGAGATTCTATAAAAAATAGTGAGATTCACGGTCAAGTGAATAACTAACCAATCAGAGCATGTTATATCTGGTGGTAGAAAAAGCAAAATGGAGGCGCCCAGAGTAAAAAGAAATGTGCTGTATGTATATATGACTGTATAGTAATATTGATATTGCGTGATCTGAGAAGTGGCGTCATGTCGTTTGTGTGAGAATCAGATTTATGCGCGTATAAGCCAACCCCCAAATTTTTGGGGAAAAAAAAGCATTTTAAATTTGGCGTGAGATTGAGGAGCCTTGTCGTGAGACCGTGAGATATGACAAAAAATCGTGAGACTCACGGCAGAACCGTGAGAGTTGGCAGGGCTGGTTCTTTTCCCACCTTGTCAACCAGGTGCCCTTGGTATACTCAGAAGTCATAAGAACAAATGCATTACCTGGGTTCTTCTGCAACTGGTGTTGAGAGCCCGACTATTTCCTCCACCCATAAGCTATATCTATTATATTTGCTAATCATTGCTACCTTTTCCCCTGCCCATTAAGTTGTGATAGTCATAATAGGGATCATCAGGTGACCAACCTGATTTTATGACATTTTATGTGGTGGTCATTAAGTGACTCATTGATCATTAACTGAACTCCATTGTCATTAAGTGAATTACACAGCTGTTAAGCAAACCCATTGTTCATTAAGGGAGATTTTTGCTGAAATAAATGCTGCTTTTAGGTAAAAATCACAGCCACACGATCACGGGACACTGCAAACAGCCTTAAATGTAGGCTAGTTGCTGAGTGCCCAGAACGTCACACAACCATGAGACCTATCAGAACTCGTAAGTACTTGGGGGGAGTCTGTTGTAACTTTGAACGGTTGCTTAGTAACCAGTTATCAGTTGAGGACTGCATCTATGTTTGCTTTACCAGCAAGCAAAATAAATTTTTAAAATGAGCTAGGTCTTGGAAAATATTGTGGGCAACTGTACATGTACATTTTCCTGCTAGTATGCTTAATTCTCCTGAGGCCCGCTGGCTTCTCAGACAAAGCATTTCCTAACAGAAATTCAATTTTCTGAGTTTTTTCTTGAAGTTGGAAACTGCAGGGAAACTCAGGAATTGAATTTTTCTTCCTCCTAGCACAAGAATCTTGTTGAGAAAGACAAGGAAACAAATGCCTTCGCAACAATTCAATTAATTTAACTTTGTTTTGTTTTGTTTTATATAAACTAATCCTGTGGTAACCACAATGGATCACAATTCATTGTTTCAATTTGTTTACTTTCAAACTGCAATAAACTGTGAGGATTATATAAGATTCCTATTCAAAACTATATGACATAGAAATATGTAAACTTTTCCTGGTCTCATTTATTATAAAACCTTTCCCATATATGAACATTTGACTTTCTGTAATAAAGCTTCAACCTAAAACAATTCTTTGGCCCTTTAACAGATTATTCTTCATTGTTCAGTTCAAGAAACTTTTAAAAAAGGTATGTCTGTATATGATATGTATATATGAGTATACATATAGTTATGTATGAAATTAATTTCTCCAAACTCTCCTATTTTTTCATCATATCAACAACTACTGTATTGATATGCAGTGCTATTCTAGCTCCATTTATCCACCCACAATCTTATAAGGAACTCTAAATTAAACAAATGAACCAAATAATTGGCCAGCCATAGCCTTTAGTAGCATTTGATTCTGTATGGACTTAATTAATCAATAAGACAGGCTTCCTCCTAAAGGCCATGTCACACTGCCCAACGGATGCAAAAAGGACACAACGGAAGAGAAAAATGTTACATCCGTTGTATCCGCGCTCAAAAGGGGCGAAAATTTGCATAATTGGAGCGGACAACACAGACACGGGGAGGACGCAGGGTGGATGCAAAGCGGATGCGGAACGGAAGCACAGCGGATGGAAGCAGATGGCGCGTCCGCTAGGCTTCCGGGGGGGCTCAGCAAAGCGGAAGCGGAACGGAAAAAGCGGACGCAGAACGGATGCACAGCGGAAGCCTAACGGATGGCTGGCATTAATTGCGCATGCGGGGGGGATGCATTGCGCAAGCCCCCCGGATATAAAGGGAAGCAGCTCGCACGTCTAGCATTCCGAGGAAAGACCTGCTGCTGGACACTTCGAGTTCCTTGCCTGCATGTCTGCCTGCAAGCCTTGCTGCCAGCCTGCCTCCAAGCCTGCCTCCCAGCCTCCTGGGCAGCCTCCCTGCCAGCCTTGCTGCCAGCCTGCCTTCCAGCCTCCCTGCCAGCATTGCTGCCAGCCTGCCTTCCAGCCTCTCTGCCAGCCAGTCTGTCTGCCAGCCTTGGTGCCTGCCTTCCTGCCAGGCTTCCTGCCAGCCTTGGTGCCTGCAAGCCTTCCTGCCAGCCTCCCTGCCAGCCAGCAACCCCACAACCATGGGGAAGAAGCGAAAGTCTCAGCAACCTGCCGCCATCCCTGGCAAGAGGGACAGGGCCACCCTCCCGTCCCATGTCCCTGACTCTGCTTCTGCTGGGGCTTCTGCTGCTTGGGCTCGCTCTTCTCTTGCTGGAGCTTCTGCTGTAGCTGCTCCTGGCAGTGGTGCTTCTGCTGCGTACTCTGCTGAAGCTGCTCCTGGTCCTGCTGGTCCTGCTCGTTCTGCTCGTGCTCCTGGTCTTGCTGACCCTGCTGCTGGTGCTTACTCTGCTGCTGCTCATCCTGGTCTTGCTGCTGCTGCTGCTGCTGCTGCTGCTTATGATCCTGCTGGTGATTATGCTGATGATGATGATGATGATGATTATAATCCTGCTGGTGATGCTGCTGCTGCTGCTGCTGCTGTTGGTATGGAGAAGCAGCCCCTACAACCTGGAAGCCCCTCTAATGAGGGCCCATCTGGTCCTGCCAAAGGGAGGAAGAGGCGTATGCAACAACGGGAGAGGAGGCAGTATTACATTGAGGAAGCGCACGAGGATGAGGTGCTGGAGTGGCTGAGAGAGAACGACTATCTGTGGCGGAAGGGACACCGGCTGTACAGGGATACCAAGCGGAAGCAGGCTGCTTGGAGAGAGAGGGCAGAGAGTCTGGGCTACACTTCTGAGGTGCTCCTCAGCTGGTGGAAGCACATGCACACCTGGAACGGGAAGCTGCACCGCAAAAAATCTGGCCAGGCCAGGGTTAAGCTGATGGACAGAGAGAACTACGTCATAGCCAAGTGCAGCTTCCTGGAGGGTGAGGTCCGCCACCGAGGAGCACCAGGAGCCCAAATCTCTACCCTCTCTGTCCGGCAGCCTGCTGGGAGCCAGTCCTCTGGCGGCCGAGAGTCAGTCCCTGTCTCCATGCAGGTTTCTGTGGAGAGTGCCACGGCGGAGAACCCCAGGGCAGGTGTTGAAAGCTTGGTGGAGAGCGAGGAGGACTCCCTGGTGCGGTGGGAGAAAGGAGACATCGAGTCCACTGCCGTTGAAGCTGCATCCACCCACACCTCCGCCACCACAGTAAGGCAGAGAGCCGGACCGCAGGAGGGGCAGAGCCACAAGGTCCTGGTGGAGATCAGGGACACCATCTGCACCAGCATAGGTCTCCTCTCTCAGCTGGTCCCCATCGAATCCTCCTCCTCCAACTGCAAGCCCTTCCTCAATTATGTGAACCAGACCCTCAAGGAGATGGCGGATCCCCAGTACCAGGTGGTGAAGGAGAGGATCACCACGCTTCTTAACAACCCTCCAGACCCAGAGGCACCTGTTCCCACCCAGTCCAGGTCTGCTCCTCCACCCCAGGTGATGTCCCTCCCATACCAAGGCTTCCCACACCCCCTCACCTACCAGGGCTACAGCTACCCAGAGGTCCAGCAGCACAGACAGCAGCCCTTACAGATGCAGGCACAGAGTCATCGGATGACACCGCTGCCACCGGTTCCAATGATGCCACCGATGCCAACCTCGACAGTCCTCACCCCGCTGCAGAGCAGGCAGCCCCACTACACTGCTCCTTCCTCCATCCCACAGCCAAGCCCGGCCTCAGTACATCTGTCCTCAGTATTGGGGCTGACACCCCATGGCATGGAGGAAGGACCTCTCAGCATCGCGGGGCTGAGCCAGCTGTCCGACACCTTCCTCAACACACCGTCCCGTTGTCCTCTTGGGGCTAGGCACTCCAATAACACCTCAGACCAGCACTGCAGCAGCACCCACCTCCACAGCACCTGCTCCCTAAAATCTTAGCCTGGGCACACACCTCCGAGTGACCAAGAGGAGTGCCAGAGACTGGCTGCCTGGATATTTGTGGACTTTATTTGGACACTTGACTTGGGTCATGTTTATTTTATAGCTTGTTGTTCAATAAAGTTTATCTTTGTTTCACACACTTGCTTCATTAATTTTTTTCTATAAAGTCCGGGTGGAAACTTTTAGAAATGGTTTAGCCTTTGCATGCTTGTGGGATGGGTTAAGATAGCAGTGGGATGGGCAGGGATACCTGTGGGATGGGTTAAGATAGCTGTGGGATGGGAAGGGATACCTGTGGGATGGGAAGGGATACCTGTGGGATGGGTTAAGATAGCTGTGGGATGGGAAGGGATACCTGTGGGATGGGAAGGGATACCTGTGGGATGGGTTAAGATAGCTGTGGGATGGGAAGGGATACCTGTGGGATGAATTAAGATAGCTGTGGGCTGGGAAGGGATACCTGTGGGATGGGAAGGGATACCTGTGGGATGGGTTAAGATAGCTGTGGGATGGGAAGGGATACCTGTGGGATGGGTTAAGATAGCTGTGGGATGGGAAGGGATACCTGTGTGATGGGCAGGGATACCTATGGGATGGGTAATAGCTGTGGGATAGATAAACCTCCAGTGCAAGCATTGTCCACCCTCCCAGGTGCCACACCTATGGCCCTTCATTATCAATTACAATGTAAGCATTGATCCACACATGTCAACATAAACACAACTCTTTATTAAACGCCCTGTTCAAACATACATGGCCCAATCTCATCCATGTGATGAGACAGGCTGAAGGAAGCATCCATTAAGCATCTACCATCCTGTCTTGCCACTCCACCGCTCCAGCTGGGGAGTTGCACCAGTGTTTCAGGAGGTTGCGCTGCTTCTTCGCCTCAAGTGAGGCTCTGTTGGGCCCTTGCACATCCTCAGTGTCGATCAGATTTCGCCCTTGCCTCCATTCCCCAGGCTCCATGTCCCCATTGCCTTGCTGGAGTTCCACGAGCCTGTTCTGCAAGACTGGGTAGCGGGTGCACATGAGATTGTGCAGGATGCAGCAAGCTTCCACGATCTTCCTCATGGTTTCTGGGCGATGCTGCATGTTGGTGAGAAGTACCTGGAACCTGTTGGCCAGGATGCCAAAGGCGTTCTCCACCACCCGCCTTGCCCTGGACAGCCTGTAGTTGGAGATCCTCTCTTCACGGGTGAGGCATCTGGAGGTGTAGGGCTTCATGAGGTAGGTTGTGAGGGAGAAGGCGTCATCACCCACGATGAAGTAGGGCACAACTTGCATGTCGTTGGGCAGCGGGTCTGGATCTGGGAAGCCCACCATGAGGTTGCTTTCCAGCCCCTCCTTGAGGTGACTGTTGTTGTATACCTGGGCATCTGAAGATGAGCCATTGCCTGAAACATCGATGTACATGAACTTGTAGTCAGCATCGACCATAGCGAAGAGGGTGATGCTGAAGAAACCCTTGTAGTTCTGATAAGTGGACCCCAACTTGGCTGGAGCTTTGCAGGCCACATGCTTGCCATCGATGGCTCCAACGGTGTGGGGGAAGTTCCACTTCTGATACCACTGCTCTGCAACTTTCTTCCATCCTTCTTCAGTGGAGGGGCACTGGAGGAGCTCCTCCTTGTATTCTTCGATGATGGCCTGCACCACTTCTCTGACAACAAAGCTGATGGTGCTGGGTGACACCCTCCAGCCGTACTGCATGCTCCTGTAGGTGGTCCCTGAGGCCAGGTGGCGCAGAGTGAGTGCCACCTTGAGCCCAGGTTCCTGGCTGGGCGGGAAGTTGGTGTTTGTCTTGGTCAACCTGGGTGTCAGGCGCTGCACAACTTCATCAAACATGGCTGGAGGCATCCTCATGAAGTTCTGGAATGCCCGAGGGTCTTCACTCCTGAGCTCCACCATCAGCTTGTCATAAAGTATGTACTGCGCTCTTCTGGCGAACCATCTTCAGAGCCAGACTTTTTTGGGGTGCCTCCTTTTCTTCCCGTAGTAGAGTTCACAGAGACTGTAGATGGTTTCGCAGTGTTGCAGAAGGATGTTGGCTGCCGAAAGGATTTTGTCGCAATCCACGATGGACATGACTGGATGCTGTGGAAGAGGAAGAGGCAGATGAAGGCTGCAGAGGTCTGCACCGCTGGGCTGCTGGGCTGAAAGTGCGAAGCAGGCGAGTTGCTCCCCCTTTTTATAGGCAGTATAGGTTTTCCGCTAGGCATCCTCTAGGCATCCTCTAGGCATCCTCTAGACATCCTTAATATCCGAGATAGATCCCCTCTGCGAACGTTTTTTCCGCTTTAAACGCTTTGTTTCCGTTCTGCATCCGTTCTGCATCCGTTCTGCATCCATTCCACGTCCGTTCCGCTTCCTCCCTGCGTCCGGGCGGATGCGAGTTGCGCGGATGCGCAGTGGACGCCAAGCGGATATAGCGGATGCGTAGCGGATGCAGAACGGACGAACTGGACACATTTTCCACGCAAAAGTTTTAAGCAGCTTAAAACTTTTGGAGCGGATGAAACATCCATAAACGGATGCTGGACGGATAGAGAGGAAGCCAAACGGAGGCAGTGAGTACATCGCGTTTTCGAACGGATGGCAAGCTTTTTTGTCCGTTTTACTTCCTCTTTGCATCCGTTGGTGCAGTGTGACAGGGGCTTAAGTAAGCACGCATAGCTTTGTAGTCTTTATAACAGAGCATGTCCAGGGAACCTCTAATCTGAATGTTGAATATGAACCATAGGGGATTCTTGGTTGCTTGTTGCCAGTCTCACTCACTCTAAATCCCTGGACTGTCTCCCTCTTCTTGTTTAGATACTGTACCATTCCCACTCTCCCTGCTCAGGCATATTCTGATGATATACAACTAGTAATAGTATATAATAACCGTTCAAGATAGCTGAGACAATTGCATTAGTTTAATGCCTCATTTGGGGCATTCCCTTTTATTGGATATAAATAAAAGGGAATGCCCCACATGATTTGCTTTGCTGATTTCCTCATTCAAATGAGTTCTATGTTTTGTTTTTTGCATTGTTTAATTAATGCACCCTTTGTGAGAGAATTCCTGTTTTAACACCAGCTTCAATCCTTTGTATGTAAAAGATTCAATTGGCTTCTTTCTGCATAGCTTACAAACCTGCAATAAATTTTAAATTATTTATTCCATGATTCCCAACATGGAGGCCACTGATGGTCTTTCAAGGCATTGGTCTGTGTTCTCAGATAAACAGCCAGCTTCTGCGATAGATTCAAAGTATTTTCTGCAGTTCATCTGAAGATAGCATAAATTTGCATCTCACCATAACATAAAGTCAATTGGACTGAAATGGGCAGATACAGAAATTGAATATATAAATAATGTTATCAGCATAAAATAGTTGGTAAGAAGAAATAGATTTTTCTTACAAAAAAAAAGCAACCAAATCTGGAGAGACAAATCTCAAATTCAGCAAAGATCCAAATATAGCCATTTTCTACTTCAAAAACTGTGATAATCCAAAAGAGTATAATGTTACTCAGAGTTTGGAAAGTAGAATTTTATCTGCCATAAAAAAATTGATCAAACCTCAGCATCTTTTTATAGACCCAAGCACCAGCTTCTCTAATTTGCTGAGTAATACTCCCCCCCCCCAAAATAGACTGTTTGACTTGCTTTACTCATCCTTTCATAATTTATCATGTACTGTTGGGTCCAGGTCCTTCCCAAACCAACTATTCCTTATAAACACAACTATCAAGAAAAATAACAAAAAAACAGATAACAAAAAAAAAAAAAACAGCAATGGATGATGCCCAGTATTTCCTAGTCGAACCACAGACATCTACAATGATCTAATACATATCGATTTTACAGAAGACAATGTTGAAAAAGCACTACGCAATCTAAAACTATCTCTATCTATTGGACCGGATGGAATATGTGCCTACTTCTTAAAAAAGCTACCCACTGCCATAGCCGAACCTCTAAGCATAATCTTTGAAAAATCTTTTGGCTCCTTGCCAAAACTATGGTCACAAGCCACGGTTATCCCCATCTTCAAAAAGGGAGACCCCAGCCTAGTTGAAAATTACAGACCAATCTCTTTATGCTGCGTCACCTGTAAAGTCATGGAATCAATTATTAACCAAGCCATTATCCTCCACTTAGAGACAAACAACCTACTCTCCAATAAACAATTTGGTTTCACGAAAAAACTATCTTGTAATCTGCAACTCTTACACTGCAAAAACATATGGACTACACAACTCGATCAGGGCAAAGCAATCGACGCAATCTACATAGACTTCTGTAAAGCCTTTGATTCAGTGGTACATGACAAACTATTCCTAAAAATAAAATCTTATGGTGTCTCGAGACACCTGCATAACTGGATAGAAGCATTCCTGTCAAACAGACAACAAATGGTTTTACTGCCTTCTGCACAGAGGATTTGAAGCTGTACAGGGGCAGATATATAACTGAACAAGATCTCCATAACAGATTACATTTATTGGTTCATCAGGTATCTTCATTACTCACATTTGTGATGAAGTTCTTCTTTAATGACCAATCCTTTGTATATCTGCCTTGTAGTAAAAGATGGTTATCGCCTAACCTATCTAATAGCGATAGAAAGAAGCTGCCATGAGTTAGGGAATTCAGGCAAAAGTGAGGAAAACCTCCACCAACCCTTCAAGGGTCAAATTAGTGACCAATCGGGATTACAGATGTGGCCATGTGACATGTACTACATTTCCCAGGATACCTTTGACTACATTTACCATGATGATTTCCGTTAAGGGGACAGCTCATAATTCCTAAGTAACGATCCAATTCCCATAAACTGGCTGGAACAGCACAATGGTCAAAATTGGGAGCATCTTATCAAATTCTCTTCCTGTCAACACTGTTGTCTCCCAAGGCAGTGTTCTAGGACCAACTTTCTTCACACTCCACATAAATGATCTCTGTGATCATATTAAGAGCAACTGTGTTCTCTTCGCTGATGATGTAAAGCTATTCAACACCACAGACAATACTGCTACCCTTCAAAAAGACCTCGACGATGTATCAGAATGGTCAAACAAATAGCAACTTCAAATATCAACAAATAAATGCTCTGTCTTACATATTGGCAAAAAAAATCAGAAAATAAAATACAAGCTGAATATCAAGATCTTGTTGATGATCCAACTCTGTCAAGGACCTTGGAGTATTCATCTCTAATGATCTAAATGCTAGAGCCCACTGTAACTACATAGCCCAAAAGGTATTAAGAGTTGTTAACCTAATCCTACGTAGCTTTTTCTCTGGTAATATCACACTACTAACTAGAGCATACAAAACATTTCCAAGACCAATACTTGAATACAACTCATCAGTTTGGAAACCACATTACGTATCTGATATTAGCACAGTTGAGAAAGTCCAGAAATATTTCACAAGAAGAGATCTCCACCCCTCTACTCAGTGCAGAATACCTTGTGCCACCAGACTTGAAATTCTAGACCTAGAAAACCTAGTTTGAACTACTCCGCCTTCAGTCCAATCTAAATATAGTATATAAAATCATACATTGCAATGTCCTACTTGTCAATGAATATTTCAGCTTCAACCAAAACAAACAAGAGCACACAATAGATACAAACTCAAGGTAAACCACACACCAAACTTGATTGCAGGAAATATGACTTCAGCAACAGAGTAGTCAATGTCTGGAATACACTACCTGACTCTGCAGTTTCTTCCCAACCCCAAAAACTTTAACCTTAGACTGTCTACTATTGATCTCACCCCTTTCCTAAGAGGTCTGTAGGGGGCATGCATAAGCGCACCAACACGCCTACCATCCCTTTCCTATTGTTTCTTTTATTTTTCTTATATGTACCCATTTCATGTATTCATAACTATGTATACACTTATACCTATTATCTTGTAAGCAATTGACAAATCAAATAAATAAAAATTAAAAAATAAAAATAAATCAATCAATAAATATTTTTCCTTATCTTACTTGTATATTTACAACTCTATTTTAACTATTAAATTTATTTTTACTGCTACTGGACCAGCAGACCTTCAATTGATAGCGCCTCAGAGGAGGACACTTACATTGAAGAATTAGACTGATCTGCTTTAAATCCAATTATTTAGAAGGTCATTTCTAAATTGTTGTTAAACATAATCCTTTAAGTCTTTGGAAAGGCGGGCACACTATATTCATATGCTTCTCCCTAACCTATTACCACAAATTCTAAGTCCCATACCAATAGTAATGTTGAAGAATAGTAAGTCATTAATTTGCAGATGATGCAAATTTCGACACTTAGAGTGAAGTTTGAGAAACTGAATCAATGTATGGGGAAACATGATCTGTTCGTGTAACCATCGTTCACCATTACTGGCTTCTCCATCTGACCCATATTCCTGGGGAAAAGTTGTCATTGAGGATTTTGTTGTCTTTTCACAAGTTCTGCTCTTGTTAAACAAAGGAGGAATCTAAAATAACTCACAGTTTAGAAGAATGCTATGATTTATGACACTGAAAACTGCTAGCCTAGGATGGAGACATTACCTGTATGAACAATGCCTCCTGGGTGCTGTATCCTAACTGGAAATTAAATTGTAAAGGGTTTAGTCTAGTTTTTTTCCCCAAGGTCCATTAAAGGTACAAGCCCATCACTTTATCAACAAACTTCCCTAAAACAGGAAGGATGAAAATCAGATGAAAATTGTCCACAATTGGATGCCACAGTGGTGTATTCAGAAGAAGATGAGCCACTGCTTCCTTCAAGGCAGGTGACACTGTCCCCTCCTACAAAATAAGTATTAATCATTGCTTAGATTTGACATGTCCTTTCCCAGAAGTTACTAGGAGGGGTCTGGATCTGAAGCCCAGTTGGAAGAGCTCACAGACCAAGAGGCTCAAACTCCTCTCAGATAATTAAACAAGACCATGCCCCAGTCGGTGCCATGGGACCTGCACAACCAGAGTCCAACTCTGCAAATCTAGCCAAACTTATCCAACAGATGCCGAGAATAATTTTTACAATGACACTGCAGAACTCTTGACAAAGGAAGACAAATCCAAAACCATCAAACTATTTAAATAAAATCCATATAAAACAATTTAAAACATATTCTAACATATTCTTCCTACCATATTCCTCTCTCTCTCTCTCTCTCTCTCTCTCTCTCTCTCTCTCTCTCTCTCTCTCTCTCTCTCCCTCTCTCTCTCTCTCTCTCTCTCTCTCTCTCTCTCTCTCTCTCTCTCTCTCTCTCTCTCTCTCTCTCTCTCTCTCTCTGTGTGTGTGTGTGTGTGTATGCCTGTATGTTTGTATGTATTCACCAATGTTT
>BLBF01000025.1:15057557-15077348 GCA_015471245.1 Laticauda colubrina
TGTGTGTGTGTGTATGCCTGTATGTTTGTATGTATTCACCAATGTTTTCTTCACTCATTCTTGGCAGTGGAATTGGGAGCCAATTCAATAGACCTAAAGCAACTCTCAGTCAACACTGCTGAGTCTACAATTTCTCTGCTTTGCAACAGACTGATTACAATCTGGTTCCTGGATGCATCTCTTACTTGAGGGAGCATCACAAGCTCCTCCCCCCCTTCTTTATTTATTTGAATATTAGCACCATATGAGAGAATAAACTACAACCTCTCATCACTTGGAGATCTTCCCTCTTGTCAAAAAGGCAAGACAGGGGGGCTACAGTTGGTTCCATCTGTCTCACGTAGATGGTTATCTGGTGAATCAGCATCTTGATACAATGATCTGATAGCATAGGGTGCTGAAGCTACTAGCTGACAATATGTTTTGTTTCTGGCTCCAACACAGCCAGTGACACGAAAAATGCTGGCACTAGCTAATGGATTTGATGCATGCCATGTTTTGCTAGATAAATCCTGGCAAACACAACTGTGTCACCTCACTTTTGCTGACATGAGTTGGGCAGTCCATAGGGACAGCATGTAGACAAATGCCTTAACTTAAATTGCCCAATGATTGCCTTTGCAACGTAGTATAGTAATATACCATAGTTTTCCATTTAAGAATAGAATATACAAGGGTAAGTTGTACAATTATTGCAGGGAGAATTGATACAAAATGGCCATATTTTGTATGACTGTATACTTCTTTTTGATGCTAGTACCTTTGCAATTATTAGTTGATGATATAATAAATTATATTTTACCATTTAAGATTCTTTTACAACAAATCCGTCTTTTACAATAGATCCATTGCAAATTTCTCTCCAAGTCCATTAATCTTCAAATTCATTCAATTTACAAATCAGAAAATTCAAATCAGTGACATAATAAGTGGTTAAAAAGAAAGAAGAAAAAATGAATCATAGAAAATATAGGATGTGCAACCAAATGCAAAATCTGTACTGCGGATGATCCCTACCTAAGGGTTCTAACCAGAGAGCCAACATCTGCAATTCTCTATCCCTAATCTGTTTAACAGTACATCTGTGTGTCCAGTCAACTTTGGTTTTAATGAAGGATTCAGAAGAACATTAGAATTAATCCTTTTTACCCTCCGATCACTTTGTCAACAAGTGATTAGTACGATTGCATTTTTTGGCCAATCAGGAGTTGTAATTTGTACTTCTCAGCTATTCTTAGCATTTCCTGCACATTACGTATCCATGTTTGTGTGTGTGTGTGTGTGTGTGTGTGTGTGAGTGTGTGTGTGTGTGTGTGTGTGAGTGTGTGTGTGTGTGTGTGTGTAAAGAAAATTGTGGGCTATGTTAATATAATGCAAAGAAACTGCAAAATAGCAGCGTCCAGAGGGGAGGACAATGGAAAGATGGGAGAAATTGCCATAATTGCTCCAGTGGCAAATGGAGCCTTTGAAAAGGACAATAAGTTTGTCCTCTTCCCTTGCTCACCTTCTTTGTAAATAGCCCACAATATGAACTGGTTCAAAGAAATTAGAATCATTTTAGATGAACATGAATGTCTACTTTTATGATCCTTAATAATTTAAAATAAACAGCAAAACACAAGAGAAAGTTTTCGGAAAATACTGGAATATTGGATTATGATTATTAGGACCTTGAAACTATTTTTAAGGGATAGTTGCCAGCTTGTGGGAAAGAAGAATAGTTTTTGATATTATAAACTTGATAAAACAAATAATTTACAATGGCATTCAGAAATATTTTTGAGGAGCTCCACCAGGACTGCAATCAGACTTTGAATCAATAATGTCAGCTATTTTTTGGAAACTGTCTGTTCCCAGAAAAAGATGCTACAGAACAAGATATTGCAACAAAATTTACCTAAGAAAAATATGAACCAGACTGTAAATAAGAACTTGTCATCAGTTTTAAAGAGAGAACTGGATGAGGCTTTAAAAATTAAGAAGGAAATAAAAATGTAACCCCAGAGAGCAATGAAATAATTCTTTTTTATTGGATGCAAAAAAGCTCATTTAAAGTACTGAAGAAATGTATAACAAGAATCAACAATTATCTTTATGAATTATAGAAAGATTTTTTCTGTTATAGGAAAAAAAGGAATACAAAGTCGACTTATTTGACCAAGAATAAAATAGGGCATATTGTTATTTTGGGTGGCATATTTTGGACTTGCTGACATCTTGCCTGGTAAAATGTAGTGTATTGGATTTCCTTACACTAAATACAGAAAGGTATTTAGATATTTCCCCCAATAGTTACTGTATGTCTCACTTTTCAAATAGATAGCAATTGAAAGTTACAACTGACAAATCATCTTAGGGAGATATTTATGCGAGTGAGATTCAAACAGCTCAACACAATGGTCAGATATGGGAGATTACATTCTATACTCTATAATGTACGTTTTTGCATTTGCGGAGATAGAAGACCTGGCTCACATCCTATTTGATTGTTGCCTATGTAAGAGGTAAGAGACAGGTACCTTGGTCTATACACTAAATGAATGACCCATGGGGATCCCCATATCAAAACAACTTACCTTTTTGGGCAGAATCTGAAAATAACATTGAACACAGGCACAGCAAAATGGTTTGGTTGAAATCAGTATATGTGGGACTGATTGAGGTAGACTGTAGGGATGATACCAGGGGTGGGACTCCACCAGTTTGCACCTATTCACTAGAACTGGTTGTTAATATTCTAAGCAGTTCAGAGAACTGGTTGTTAGAAGAAATTACTGGCCTAATCCTGTAAGGAAGGCAGGAAGGAAACATTCTGGTGTTGCTGACAGAAACTACCTCTCTGTTAACCCTTATTGCATTCTTGGCAGGACAAGACTTCCCGTGTCAGGAACATCTCTGGAGTTTTTTTCCCCTCCTTTGTTGGTACTTTGCTTGTGTGGAGTGACCATTCAAAATTACAATGGCACTGAAAAAAGTGGCTTATGACCATTTTTCACACTTACGAACTGTTGCAGCATCCCCACAGTCATGAGAGGCCAGGCGAGGAGAGTGATGAGAGTGCCTCAATGTGAGTAATATTGAGTTGGCCAAGCCCAGCCAATAACATGATCACCAAGCCATGCCCACCACCTAAGCCATGGCCACAGAACTGGTTGTTAAAAATTTGAATCCCATCCCTGGGATATATTTTTCCCATCCCCGAAATATATTTTTATCATATTTTATTTACCCATATATTAAATTATTGTATTTTATCCAATTCCATTTAAACAGTTTTTATCAGATTTTAGTAAGCATTTGTGTCCGGAACTCTGCACTTTGATATGGCGCAAGGGCTAATCAGTAAATTAAACTAACTACTGTATGTCTCCTAACTTTATCGTAGTTAAACTAGCTTTGTTTATGACTTTTTTTTAAATGAATGTGTCTTTTTAAAGGAGAAATTGTATCTTACATTAAATTCAAGTCTTTTACTTATAGTAGAATCCTGGGATTGTTTTACATTGCTGAAATGTGTATTTGTTGTTTAGAGCTGAAATATAGAATTTATATTTGAATGAGAAAAGATGCAAAAAAAAAACCTTTTAATAACATTTTAAAAAATAAACCTTGATCAGTCTTTTAATTACACTATTACATAGATAATTCAAAAATAGAAAATAAACATATATCAGATTAATTTTGAGATGTTGTTTTTCCATATTGAAATGTAATGATTCTATAATGATAGTTTCACATTTTTGATATATAATTCAGTTGTGTATTCACATCGTTAAATCATATTACCTTTGGAATATCATAAAGAATCACAAATATTAAACCCAAATGGGAAAATAGTGGTATATGCTCTTATCATATATCTATCCCCTCAACCTACTTTATAATTCTAACATATGGATACTTTATTTATTTATTTTTATTTATTTATTTGATTTGTCAATTGCTTACAAGATAATAGGTATAAGTATATACATAGTTATGAAGACATGAAATGGGTACATATAAGAAAGATAAAAGAAACAATAGGACAGGGACGGTAGGCACGTTGGTGTGCTTATGCACGCCCCCTACAGACCTCTTAGGAAAGGGGTGAGGTCAATAGTAGACAGTCTAAGGTTAAAGTTTTTGGGGTTTGGGGAAGAAACTACAGAGTCAGGCAGAGTATTCCAGACATTGACCACTCTGTTGCTGAAGTCGTATTTCCTGCAATCATGTTTGGTGCAGTTAACCTTGAGTGCTCTTGTGTTGTTATGTGTGTGTCTATTGTGTTGTTGTTATGTGTCTATTGTGTGCTCTTGTGTTGTTATGGTTGAAGCTGAAGTATTCATTGACAGGTAGGACATTGCAATGTATCATTTTATATACTGTACTTAGATCAGACTGAAGACAGCGTAATTCAAGGTTTTTTAGGTCTAGAATTTCAAGTCTGGTGGCATAAGGTATTCTGCAAGGAGTAGAGGAGTGGAGAACTCTTCTTGTGAAATATTTCTGGACTTTCTCAACTGTGCTAATATCAGATACGTAATGCGGGTTCCAGACTGATGAGTTGTATTCAAGTATTGGTCTTGGAAATGTTTTGTATGCTCTAGTTAGTAGTGTGATATTACCAAAGAGAAAGCTACGTAGGATTAGGTTAACAACTCTTAATGCCTTTTTGTCTATGCAGTTACAGTGGGCTCTAGCACTTAGATCATTAGAGATGAGTATTCCAAGATCCTTGACAGAGTTGGATCATCAACAAGATCTTGATATTCAGCTTGTATTTTATTTTCTGATTTTTTTTGCCAATATGTAAGACAGAGTATTTATTTGTTGAGATTTGAAGTTGCCATTTGTTTGATCATTCTGATACATAGTCAAGATCTTTTTCAAGGATAGCAGTGTTGTCTGTGGTATTGAACAGCTTTACATCATCAGTGAAAAGAATGCAGTTGCTCTTAATATGATCACAGAGGTCATTTATGTAGAGTACGAAGAAAGTTGGTCCTAAAACACTGTCTTGGGGGACAACACTATTGACAGGTACAGAATTTGATAGGACACTCCCAATTTTGACCATTTGTTGTCTGTTTGACAGGAATGCTTCTTTCCAGTTATGCAGTTGTCCAGAGATACCATAAGATTTTAGTTTTAGGAATAGTTTGTCATGTACCACTGAATCAAAGGCTTTACGGAAGATTGCGTATATTGCTTTGCCCTGATCGAGTTGTGTAGTCCATATGTTTTTGCA
This sequence comes from Laticauda colubrina, assembly GCA_015471245.1. Lineage (NCBI taxonomy): Eukaryota > Metazoa > Chordata > Lepidosauria > Squamata > Elapidae > Laticauda > Laticauda colubrina. Next base: position 15,062,788 of record BLBF01000025.1, read on the forward strand.
GTGTAAGAGCTGCAAATTACAGGATAGTTTTTTCCTGAAACCAAATTATTTATTGGAGAGTAGGTTGTTTGTCTCTAAGTGGAGGATAATGGATTGGTTAATAATTGATTCCATGACTTTACAGGTGACGCAGCATAAAGAGATTGGTCTGTAATTTTCAACTAGGCTGGGGTCTCCCTTTTTGAAGATGGGGATGACCGTGGCTTGTGACCATATATTAGGTGAGCTGGTCCTGAAAGATTTTTCAAAGATACTGATTGCCAACTCTTTTAAACATTCTTTTTGGTGTCCAAAATATAACAAGAACTGAATTAAATCTCATTTTAAGAGTGACAATTTTTTTTTATGTTGATAATGTGATCATAAAAAGTGCCATCTTGGAAGATAAAAGGATTGCAAATAAACTGCATAGTATACTTGTGTTTGCAGTGCATAAAAAAAGCTTCTCAAGATATTCCAACTGGATTTTGAGAATGAAAATAGAGTTAGTACTTTTTCACTTTGTACAACCAGATGCTATTTGAAATGCAGTCATAAAATGAAATGGAAAAACTCAGGTCATAAGTGGTATGAAACAACAGAACAGTACAACAGTGGAGTTTTTGAGAACAAGCAGAACAGCTCCACTCTGAATACAAATACATTATTCATTTCCAAAGTGGACAGAGAACATTGCTCTATTGTTAATAGAGTTTGAAGCACTGAATTCCTAAAAATTCCAAGAAATTTGAGAAGAATCTTAACATTATCACAAAGATGAACAATTGACCAAAACCATGAGAGAATATATTACTCTCTAGAGAGTTTAGGCCCAAAGCTATTAGAATTGGCTTTATTAATATGCTGATGATGACATTCCAATGTTTACTGATCGAAATGGGCAACTAAGGAAGAGTTAGTTGTTTGGTAAACGGAGAGCAAAAAATTGAAAGGGAGAACTATCCAGATGAGTTGTAGATACAATCTGTGTTCTCTTTATCTGATCAAGCAAGTAATTTAGAAATACTTCATGATACAAATTTGTTGGTTGAAAAACAGGTTGGAAGAATAGCAACATGGCTTTTAAAAAAATCTTCATTTAGCAGAAAGATCTTCCTATCTACCTTTTCTTTTCCTACCTTGCTCTGTAGATCCATGCTCTGTATCTTCTGGCTGCTTATTGTAATGTATTCTAACATACTAAAGCTATCCTTAAGGAGAATTCAGAATCTTCAGCAGATACAAAATGCAGCTGTTCAGCCCTTTCTGGCTACAGGGGAGTGTGTCCATATTCTGCCCCCCATTTATCATGCCAGTTCTGGATTCAGTTCCAGAAAATATTTTTAGCCTTCCAAACAACACAAGGTCTGGAAGGTAAGCAACTAAAAATGTTTTGTAACACTTGTGAGTCCATTCCACCACTCCTACCAAGTTAAGGAACACTGCTGCATTGCTGCAAGTGAATTTCTTTTGCATCTTTATTAGGTTCTCATAAAGGTGATATATCCTTTTCAATCAGTGTGTGGATGAATTGTTCCCATCTGCTATTTTGAAATGCCATTTATTTTGACTGAATTGTTGTGTTATTTTAGAGGAGTCTTAGTATAGGCTTATTCTAAGATGATGTTTAACAACCACTTGAAGCTGCCAGGACAAAGTGTGTAGAAATGGGTCAAACAAACACACAAATCTAAAGATTACTGAAGATTTCTACAAGGCAGTGCAAATGTCATTGGGCTCATGCTGTTTTTAAATCTGCTTCTTTTTATTTGTTTTCACAATGTTTGATAAATGATGGTGTCTTTAATTTATGCAGTAAGCCTGATGAATAAAACATTACTTGATGCCTCTTCCCTTTCTTGAGAAGACAGGGCAGTAGTAGCATCTTCTATATCAAGCTTCTCTTGTTCTATTCTTGAACTTCTATGAAATGGGCTTGAGGCAGATGATCTTCCCTCTCACCTAACACCAAGTTCTCTGCTCTTCTCAGAGAAGCCTAGGGGATGGAAAATCTTAGGTTCTTAATCTGGGTCAGGCATCCTGAAAGCATATCCGAAACACCTCTGAACTTCCCACCTGCATAGTGAAACTAGAAATAACATTCTGTAAGGCTATCCTCAGAAAAATATGATGGTTGTTTCTGGCTAGCATAATCTTATCTTCCTGGTCCTTCCCACCATTGGGTAATTTGAAGCCTTCAGATTCCTTCTTTTACAAAAAAATATAAACTAAAATGCTTTGTTAGAAAGAGCAGCAAGTTTATGCTTAGTAATATGACATTCTATAATTCAAGGGTCTTCAAACTTGGCAAGTTTAAGACTTGTGGACTTCAACTCCCAGAATTTCTGAGCTAACATGGTTGGAGAAAGAATTCTGGAAGTTGAAGTCCACAAGTCTTAAAGCTGTGAAGTTTGAAGGCCCCTGCTATAATTCAACAACTTTTGCCAACTCAGTAATTTGCCTCTACAAATGCACCTACTTTCTCAACCACTTATCTGCCTACCAAAACATTGTTTTTAGATTGCTAAAATAGAGGAAGAAGTTGCAAAATATTGCGGTTGGTTGGTTGTTTCCTGAGAGCTAGCAGAGCAGTGGTGGAAATTGTAGAAATAATATAAGGCAGCTCCAAGATGAGCAAGTCAGTAGGAAGAAGTAACTGGAATTTGTAACAGTTCAAGATGGAGACCTCTCACAATGGGTTACAGTGCACCTATAGATTGTACAACTTTGAAATGAAAATTGCTTTTTACTTTATGCAGTATTTATATCGATATCTCAATAGAAAATATATTTTCTTGCTCCATAATAATGATTGCCTGTTGGAATTGCTTATTTTTTTAAATAAAATAACAAGAGCAAGGAATTATATACCTTGATTCAAATTCTATGTTTTTGATTCTGAAAATTTGCCAAGAAAACTGCAGGGACTTGTTCAGGCACTCTCTGAGACACGGACATGATTGAACAGAATTTTTTAAAAATTACATATGCAGATTTCTCAGCGTGATAAGATGTATGTATATTTTTCTATCTGAAGGCAAAACGTAAAGCAAATATAAACTGACTGTGGGATCTTTGGTGCTTGGGTTTTTTTCTTCCAAATGTTTAATTCCCAAACTAGGTGGCATCATCAAATATGAAGTGACTTTTTCTAGCTCTTATCCTATTTAGAAGCAAAGCAAATCCCTTGGAGTTTAATAGCTTTTACTATTAAGTAAGTGTGGAAGGACAATAATCTTAAGAAGAAAAACATCTGGCTATATTACATGAATTGCATATGTAGGGGGATAAGAGGGCTTATAATATATTCTATTTACCTATGTTTAACAAATGATTTTATTAGTTAGTATCATGCAAAAGTATGTAAATGATGTTTCCTGTTTCTGAAATAATTAATGCCCAAAGTGGGAATCATGCATTCCACCCAAGTAAACATTTTAAGTGGAAAAATCATTTGATTTTGTTGAGGATTGTCACACTTTGGTTTTTAGTCAGAAAAGTTCAACAATTGCTTGTTTGCAATTTTGTTGAAAGACAAAGCTTTTAAAATATATTTATTCCAGCTGGAAATCTGAAATTATTTCAGATTCACCAAAGATGAGAATACAAACCCAGCAATTTACATGCATATGAAGTGGCCCTGATAGCCATCATCAGCAAACAGCTCTGCATTTTTATCTTGGAAAAAGACCAAATACATTGCCTGCCTCCCACAAGGACTCTAGGCTCATTTGAAAGCAATTTCAGAGATGTGCTCTATTCAAATGATGAAGCTTATTTGCTTCTGGCTAACTACAATATATTTGAAACAATTAAGTTCTGTATACTATTCTTTTTTAATGTGGATCTTGTGGACAATTTATTTCCCATCCATAGAGATGCTTGTCTTTCTGCCTACACAAATGTTTCAGTCCAAACTCTCAGCTCCCTATCAGCTAAAGTTCTGCAGTTCCACATCATAGGGAGTTCTCAGATTATTTTACATATGACCAGAAAGCTCTACAAAACATGAAGAAGGAATGTGGATGTAAGTCATGTGTACATTTGCTGTTTGTTTGAACTGAGAAGAGAGGGTATTTATTACTCTAGGACCCACAATAAACAAGGAAACAATTTAATGAAGTGTTTTAAGGAGTGCAGAAATGAAGATTATGTTCAATTTATTTTTTCAATATTTGGGAGTGCAAAGTATGGTGATATCCAAAGTCCTAAAAGAGCAGGTAGTGCAAATCTATTTCAAAACGGGAAAAATATTTTGAAGAAAACTCAATGAGTCAATGCTTTTTCTTTCATGCTTAAGGAAAAATTAAATGGCACATTTGAGAATATTACCCAGACCAGAATAATTTCAAACTGATGAAATTGGAAGATCAATGTAGTAATTCACTAGTATAGGGGTATATTTGTTAATATGGGATGAAACAAAGTTCTTCAATTGGTTTTTCATTTTCAGTTCCAGCATTCAGAGTTATTTTAGAAATAGTAAACCAGTTTTGCTGAGCTGGAAATAATGCTTCATTTATGTATAGGAAGAAGAAACTTCACATATTTAGAGTGGGAGTTAACTTTTTTCTCCACAAAGAAATCCATTCCCAGAAATGGTCATCTTGTGGTTGCTACAAATAGGGATTGGTCTACATAGGCAATATACCCAACAGTGTATTCATTACTTCATTTCAGAATACCTGATGCAATCGCTTTTCCTCCTGCTACTTTATACGATTTTATGAGGCTTCTTTTGCACACTGCAATTTTCATAAGCTGCATAGTACAATATGTGTCAGATTTAATATCTACCAGTTTTTCCTGCAGGAAGCTGTTGTGTGTGTGAATTATTACACTACTGCTAGGAAAACGCCTAGCAATAATTGCAGCCTATGATAGTAGTATTGATCTACTTATCAAATTTATTTGGCTGCCTATGTCATGTAAAAGGGATTATTCACTGTGTTCAAATGGGACTATAAAAATAGTTAATATATAAAAACAGTTATTATTAAAGTATTTTTAAATCATCTTTTAAAGAAGTACAAAGCCTAAGAGAAAATGGAAATATTAGTAACAAAATTATTTATATTGTTTATTAATTGCCAAAAATATTTGAATTTAAAATATATTGTTTTCTTGAAACCTTCAACAAATTGTAGAAGGAAGTAATCTGTCACTGAGAATTCTTTTAAAAAAACAACTTTAAAGCCCTAAAATTTCCTGGTAGTTTCTTATTCAAGTGCTATCCAGGGCCAGTCCTGCTTAGCCATTTTTTTTAGATCAACCAAATTGCCTGGATATTGCAAAACACATTTGCCAATACTCCAAGGTTATAAAATCCTGCCGTGTTATGAATATTTTAAAAACTTTTGAAATAATTGTTGGTTATTTTCCTATGGAACAGGAATTGGTTTTGGGAAACACTTAACCTCACCTCTGCTATTATGTCATGGAATGACTGACAGTATGAAAATTAGACAGGATAAAAAGTATATCCTATTAGCTATTGAGAACAGACTTCCTAACATTCCTGGGCTGTAGATCTTTTAGGATGAAACTTAAATAATTAATTTGGTCTCTGGTAACTCTTCTGGTATAAACTGATTCCAATTTGTGATACCTAAAGGTATGAACTAGCCACTCTGAGAGATATATCTGAACAATTGTCTCATGATCTTTGTCCAACGTATCCTTCAACTTCTAGCAGGAGATTGAGAATCCTTAATTCACAAATGTCATTTTGAGGGAACACAAGACATCTAAAGGCCCTGTCACACTGCCCAACGGATGCAAAACATTTGTAAAAAGGAAACAGCGGACGAGAAAAATGTTCCATCCGTTGTTATCCGCTCTCAAAAGGGTCAAAAATTTGCATAAGCAGAGCGGATAACACAGAAAGGAACGGACAGGGGGAGGACGCAGAGCGGATGGAAAGTGGATGCGGAATGGAAGCCTAGTGGATGGAAGTGGATGCAGAGCGGATGCGTAGAGGATGCATAGAGGATGCGTAGAGGATGCAGAGTGGATGCATAGAGGATGCGTAGAGGATGCAGAGCAGATGCGTAGAGGATGCAGAGCAGATGCGTAGAGGATGCAGAGTGGATGCAGAGCGGATGCGTAGCGGATGACACGGATGCGTAGCTGCATCTGCTTTCATCCTTTCTCCGTCCGTGCCACTAACGCTGCGCGTCCGTTCCGCTTCCTTCCTGCGTCCGTTTACCACTGGAACGGATTTGAGTTGTGTGGATGCGCAGTGGATGCCTAGCGGATATAGCAGATGCATAACGGATGCAGAACGGATGTCCCCCGTATGCCTAGAGGATGCAGAACGGATGCATTGGATACATTTTCCGCTCAAAAGTTTTGAGCAGCTCAAAACCTTCTGAGCGGATGAAATGTCAATAGACGGATGCTGGACGGATAGAGAGGAAGCAAAACAGAGGCAGTGAGTACAGAACGGAAGCATCGCGTTAACCAACGGATGGCAAGTGTTTTTCTCCGTTTTACATCCTCTTTCCATCCATTGGTGCAGTGTGACAGGGGCTTAAATTCAGAGTGAATCCTTAAAATTTTACTTGTGACACTGTAATATTTAAATTAATAAGGTTTATATAAGCTTTAAATTAATGTTTTGGTATTAGAACTCAATAAATTGAGCTAAGGAAAAGCAATACAGTTACTAACATCCTGGTAAATAATATATATTGGATAACCCCTGTACATTATATGCATTAAATCAGAGTATATGTAGAAGAATTCCTTCAGATCATTTTGGTAAAATATATTATCATTTCTGAGCCAGACAAAATATGCAGCGGCTGTTGAAATGTGAGTGACTTAAGTACGATTGTCTAACAAAGTGCTCCTCAAAGTATGCTGTTGGCATGAAAATTTGTTTCCCTCCTAATGTTCAATAGTGATGGAGTGCTTTGAAGATTATGCTATCATGAAATCCTGTTTAATGCTGCTCTGGCAGTAGGAGGATAAATTGATTCACCATCTTTTAAAAAACACACACAAATAACTATGATCATGGTTATCTACTTTTTTTTGCCCTGATAACTAAAAAACAGTACAATCAAAAGTCCATGACTCATGTACTTGAATATCTCTACAGAAAGAAAAAAATTAATATGTCAAGAACCGCTGATTCAAATGTAATGATTTTTCTCCTTGTAAGAAGTAGCACTCACATTCATTCATATTTATATTACAGCAATTTATAAGCCATTCAGTTCTGAAAATGTTCTAAGTAGATTTCTCTGTAGCAAGATGTAAAGCCCATGTCACACTGCACCAACGGATGGAAAGCGGATGTAAAACAGAGAGAAACACTTGCCATCCGTTGGTTAACGTGATTCAACGTTCTGTACTCACTGCCTCCGTTTTTCATCCTCTCTATCCCTCCAGCATCCGTCGACTGAGGTTCCATCCGCTAAAAAAGTTTTGACCTGCTCAAAACTTTTTGAGCGGAAAATGTATCCAACACGTCTATTCTGCATCCGCAACGCATACGGAGAACATCCGTTCTACATTCGTCGTCATCCATTACGCGTCCGCTATATCTGCTATGCATCCGCTGCGCATCCGCGCAACTCAAAACCGCTCCAGCGGAAAACAGACACAGGGAGGAAGTGAAACGGACGCAGAACGGACGCACAGCGTTAGTAGCACGGACGGAGAAAGGATGAAAGCGGATGCAGCTCGCAAAGAAAGCATTTAAAATGGAAAAAACATTCGCAGAGGGGACCTATCTCAGATATTAAGGATGTCTACAGGATGCCTAGAGGATGAAAAAGGACACCTATTGGAAAACCTATATTGCCTATAAAAAGGGGGAGGAACTCACCTGGATCTCACTTTCAGTCCAGCAGCCCTGCTGTGCAGACCGCTTCAGCCTTCATCTGGCTCTTGCTCTTCCACAGCATCCAGTCATCTCCACCATGGATCATAACACATTCCTTTTGGTAGCCACCATCGTTCTGCAACAGTGCGAAGCCATCTACAGGCTCTTTCAACTGTTCTATGGGAAGAAAAGGAGGCGGCCAAGAAGTGTCTGGGTCCAAAGATGGATCAGGAGAAGAGCAGAGTACGCACTGTACAACAAGCTGATGGTGGAGCTCAGGAACGAAGACACTCGTGCATTCCAGAACTTCATGAGGATACCTCCAGCCATGTTTGACGAAGTTGTGGAGCGGCTGAGACCCAGGTTGACCAAGCCAAGCACCAACTTCCGGCCCAGCCTGGACTCTGGGCTCAAAGTGGCACTCACTCTGCGCCATCTGGCCTCAGGGACCACCCACAAGAGCATGCAGTATGGCTGGAGGGTGCCACACAACACCATCAGCATTGTGGTCAGAGAAGTGGTGCAGGCCATCATCGAAGAATACATGGAGGAGCTCCTCCAGCGCCCCACTACTGAAGAAGGATAGAAGAAAGTTGCAGAGCAGTGGTATCAGAAGTGGAACTTCCCCCACACCGTTGGAGCCATAGATGGGAAGCACGTGGCCTGCAAAGCTCCAGCCAAGTCGGGGTCCACTTATTTCAACTACAAGGGCTTCTTCAGCATCATCCTCTTCACCATGGTCGATGCTGACTACAAGTTCATGTACATCAATGCTTCAGGCAACGGGTCAGCTTCAGATGCCCAGGTATACAATGCCAGTGACCTCAAGGAGGGGCTGGAACGCAATCTCATCATGGGTTTCCCAGATCCAGACCCCCTGCCCAACGACACGCAAGATGTGCCCTACTTCATCGTGGGGGATGACGCCTTCTCCCTCAGAACTTACCTCATGAAGCCCTACACTTCCAGACTCCTCACCCATGAAGAGAGGATCTTCAACTACAGGCTGTCCAGGGCAAGGTGGGTGGTGGAGAACGCCTTTGGCATCCTGGACAACAGGTTCCAGGTACTTCTCACCACCATGCAGCATCACCCAGACCATGAAGAGGATCGTGGAAGCTTGCTGCATCCTGCACAATCTCATGCGCACCCGCTACCCAGTCTTGCAGAACAGGCTCGTGGACCGCCAACAAGGCAATGGGGACATGGAGCCTGGGGAATGGAGGCAAGGGCGAAACCTGATAGACACTAAGGATGTGCAAGGCCCCAACAGAGCTTCACGTGAAGGGAAGAAGCAGCGCAACCTCCTGAGACACTGGTGCAACTCCCCAGCTGGAGCAGGGGAGTGGCAAGACAGGATGATAGATGATTAATGGGTGCTTCTTGCAGCCTGTCTCATCACACTGATGAGATTGGGCCATGTATGTTGGGTGGGCCTACAATGAACAGGGCACTTAATAAAGAGTTGTGTTTATGTTGACATGTGTGGATGATTGATGACATTATTATTGATAAAAAAGGGCCATAGGTGTGGCACCTGGGAGGGTGGACCATACAGTCCCACTATACTTGCACTGGAGGTTTATCTATCCCACAGCTATTACCCATCTCAAAGGTATCCCTGCCTATCCCACAGGTATCCCTGCCCATCCCACAGCTATTACCCATCCCACTGCTATCCTTACTCATCCCACAAGCATGCAAAGGCTTAAACCATTTCTAAAAGTTTCCACCAAGACTTTATTGACAAAAATAAATGAAGCAAGTGTGTGAAGCAAAGATAATCTTTATTAATAACAAGCTGTAAAAGAAAAATGACCCAAGTCAAGTGTCCAAAGCAAAAATAAAGTCAACAGGTAGCCACCCAGTCTCTGGCACTCTTCTTGGTCACTCTGAGGCGTGCCCAGTCTCAGGGGTGAAGGGTCCAGGTGCTGTGGAGGTGGCTGCTGCTGGAGTGCTGGTCTGAGGCACCACTGGGGTGCCTGGCCCCGAGAGGACAACAGGGGACGGTGTGTTGAGGAAGCTCTCAGACAGCTGGCTCAGCCCCGTGATGTTGAGAGCCCCTTCCTCCCTGACATGGGGTGTCAGTCCCAATACCGATGACAGATATACTGAGGCGGTTGGAGGATGGGGCGTCGGTGTGTACCAGCTGAGAGAGGAGATCTACGCTGCTCTTGATGGTGTCTCTTATCTCCAGCAGGACATTGTGGCTCTGCCCATCCGGTCTGCCTCTCTGACTTTCTGTGGAGGTGGAGCTGGGGGTGGATGTGGGTTGGGCTGTGGTGGAAGTGCCCTCTCCTTGCTCCCACTGCATCAGGGGGTCCTCCACGCGCTCCACCAGGGGTAGTACAGCTGTCGGGGGGGTCTGCATCGTGGCATGCTCCACAGATACCTGCCTGGACACAGGAACTGACTCTTGGCCAGAAGAGGACTGGCTCTCAGCAGGGTGCCTGAGAGAGAGGGTTGTGAGAGGGGCTGCTCCTTGGTGGCGGATCTCACCCTCCAAGAAGCTGCACTTGGCCATCATGTAGGTCTCCTGGTCCGTCAGCTTGATCGCGGCCTGGCCAGATTTCTGGAGGTGCAGCTTCCCGTACCAGGTGTGCTTGTGCTTCCACCAGCCGAGGAGCACCTCCGAAGTGTAGCCCAGGCTCTCCGCCTTCTCTCTCCAAGCAGCCTGCTTCCTCTTGATGTCTCGATAGAGCCTGTGTCCCTTCCGCCAAAGATATTCATTCTCCCTCAGCCACTCCAGCACCTCCTCCTCATGTTCCTCTTCGATTGTGTATTGCCTCCTCTCCCGTTCACGCGTCTGCCTCTTCCTCCCTTTGGCAGGGCCATATGGGCCCTCATCAGAAGGGCTTTAAGGTTGTAGGGGCTGCTCCTCCACACCACCACCACCACCACCACCACCACCACCACCACCACCAACACCACCGGCAACAATAACAGCAGCAGCAAAAGCAGGACCAGCAGGACCACCAGCAGCAGCAGCACCAGGAGCAGGACTAGGAGCACCGGCAGGACCAGCAGGACCAGGAGCAATGCCAGCAGAGTAAGCACCAGCAGAAGCCCCAGCACCAGGAGCAGTGCCAGCAGATTAAGCACCAGCAGAAGCCCCAGCACCAGAAGCAGCATCAGCAGAAGCACCACCACCAGAAGCAGCATCAGCAGAGTAAGCACCAGCAGAAGCACCACCACCAGAAGCAGCATCAGCAGAAACACCACCTCCAGAAGCAGCATCAGCAGAAGCCCCAGCACCAGAAGAGCGAGCCCGGGCAGCAGAAGCCCCAGCAGAAGCAGAGTCAGGGCCAGGGGGTGGGAGGGTGGCCCTGTCCCTCTTGCCAGGGCTGGCAGCAGATGGCAGAGGCTTCCTTTTCTTCCCCATGATTGTTGGGTTGCTGGCTGGCTGGCTGGCTGGCAAGCTGTGTCTGGAAGCAGGTCTTTCCTCTGAATGGTGACCTGCTTGCGAGCTGCTTCCCTTTATATCCGCGGGGCTGACGCAATGCATCCTCCCCGCATGCACAGTGAACACTAGGCATCTGCTAGGCTTCCGCTAGGCTTCTGCTCTGCATCCGCTTCATCCGCTCAGGATCCGCTTTGCATCCGCTCTTTCCGTTCCGTGTCCGCTTTGCTGTGCTCCCCCGGAAGCCTTGCGGATGTGCCATCCGCTCCCATCCGCTTCCATCCGCTAGGCTTCCGTGGAGCATCCACTTTCCATCCGCCCTACGTCCTCCCCCCGTCCGTTCCTTTCTGTGTTGTCCGCTCTGGTTATGCAAATTCAGGGCACTTTTGAGAGCGGATAACAATGGATGGAACATTTTGCTCCTCCGCTGTGTCCTTTTTACAAACGTTTTGCATCCGTCGGCCAGTGTGACAGGGACTTTATATTAATATGAAGGATCGTTATATTTTTGTATTGATTCAGAAGATCCTCTTTGTTTGGCTTAGACTCAAAATAAAAGACTTTGTTTTCATAAACTATTAACTTAGAGATGTGTAATATTTCAGCTGACAAAAATGTACCAGGTAATCCTTGTTTAGTGAATGCTTCATTTAGCAACAATTCACAATTATGACAATGATGAAAAAGTAACTTTACGTCTTATCCTACATTTCTGACCTATGTACATCTGTAAAATGAAGGAAAGCTGAAGTTAAATCATTAGCAGAGTTACTTTTCACTTAGCAACCACTTTGCTTAATGTTTGAGTTGCCAGTCTCAACTATGGTGCTAAAAATGGACTACCTGTACAATTTGTTCACATAAACTACATGCTTTGATGAATTAACTCCAGAACGCGCCACTCCAAAACAGATTGCAGCACTAGCCATTAGTTATGAATCCCTTTTAGATTCAGAAAACTACTGTAAACAGAATTATCAGATGCCCAAGGGTAATGCTGATTCTCTTCAAAACAAAAAATGAAATTATATTGTGGTAGATTCTGGTGAAACATTAAACCATTGGGTTTGCCTATTTTTAAGTAGATGCATGTGTTTCTAGATTGGCAAATGTAAGAACTGCAGAAAAATTTGTATATGATTTAGGTACAATGCATCTAACATTTGTAGCCCTGTGCTGCTGCCAAACATCCCCAGGACCTAAATCTGGGAGAACTTATATAAGAACCAACTTATATAATTGAACAATTGCATTAAAAAAACCAATATTCTTCTGTTATAAAAATAAAAAAATATGTCTTTGTTCTATTTGTAGAATGTATACATGACAAAAATAATAACAATTCAAGGGATTTGTGCCCTCCCTATCTTAAAGCCATAAGTGCAGCAGATATGGAAAATTTCATTTTATTGGCCTGGAACCCTAACATTCAAAAATAAAGTACTGAGAATAGAAACTTACAATTAAGTTTGAGAGTAAAGCATATTCATCAAAAATTATAGAAATGTATTGGACTCCCCAAAGAATGTACTGGAAAGATATTTTTTGTTGCAGAAAATTGGAGGAATTACTGATGATGTGGTTCTTTGTTATCTTTTTGGAAAAGGATTTCAATATACTGTATACAGGCAGATTGGGGAATCCCTCAACAATAAGTTTAATATGATATTGAATTTTGTATTAAATCTGTATAATCTGATTATGTTTTATGGTTAAATTAAGCACATTATGCACAAGGGGTAGCAAAATGAATTTTGCTGAAAGACTGGGAAAATGCTATTATTCCAGACTAAAGGAGTGACTTTTGGAAATTTGTAATTTATCAATTTTGGAAATGGCAATATTTTCTGCTGGTGAAAAAATAAACCAGTCTTTTAAAATTGATTTTATATTTTATAATAGATAACAGAGTGGTATCATTAAGCAATTTTCCTTTTTTACCCAATTATAATATATATTGTAAGACTATAGGCTTAATATATTTGTTAGATCTTTAGTTTCAGTCTAACTCTAATCCCTTTGTATTTAATTTGATACATTTTGTTAGGAATTTTTGAGGGGGATATCTTTTAATTCTTTAATTTTCATTTTTTTAAATTTTTATTTCTTTATTCTTTACATTTCTGAACAGCCCATCACCGTCAGATTTCTTAGAATGATTAGCTTGATTTTGCTACCATTACAATCTGTATTTTGGTAGCCTGTTTATATTTTGTAAATTTCTAAAATAAAGAATAAAATTTTAAAAGGTCAGTGTATTATAAAAACCAGAAGCTTTCTTATCTATATAAATATTGACAGCTGCATTTAATTTTTTTAAAACTTCCCCATGGCATATTTGATGTTCACATTGCTAAATAGGAACCCAAAGAATGCAAACTGCCAAAATAGAAAGTATTTAAATAAATATTCTGTTTGCATAGGGGTTGGAAAGTAAAGAGTAAAAAAAAAAAAAAAGTAAACAACCCTGAAACAATTCCTGCCTCTCCTGGATAGCTTTTGTGCATTCTATAGCAGAGGTAGTTGGCTCTGGGATGTCCTTGCCTTGCAAAGCCTGCTTTACTTTGCATATGATTTTAAGCATTATTGATGCTTTTGTTTATATTTTAATATGTGTTGGAAGAAATATCCTTCTGGGTTCAGTTCCAAGTGGGGAAGAAAGACACTGGAAACATGGTGACTGCTTGGAAAGATGCTTTAATGGTGGACAGGACCACATGGCTTAGAGGCCAAAGTGAAAATGATGATCACATACTTCAAGATGTTGGGTGAAGGAAAAGAAAAAGGAACAAGTTGCTGAGAGATCCTTGGTTTTGTCCCTCTGTTGGGATTTGAATTTGAGCTTCTATTGTGATTGGTTGTCAGACTCCCATGGGGCCATGCAAGGGCAACTCTGTAGGCTGTCCTGAGTCCCAGGCTTGGTTGAGCCTTGCTGGATGATGAAGCAATGAAAGGGCTTTGGGCAATTCTGATAATAGCTCTTCCTGTAGTAGGTCTTTGTTATGTAAAATACGCTGGCCCAGGCCAGAGTAATGGTCCATTAGCAAAGGTGGGGGGCTGAGTTTCTGCCTCTGAGTTTCTACTTTCAAGGGAAATACCTGTCTTTACATTATCTTAAAATATGTATTTTCCCAGGAGAGGGTTGGGTTTTAACTTCCAACACATATATTTAGTTAATTGGGGGATGTTCAAGAATTTTAGCAAAGCAAATAATATTCACAATAATATAGTCTAAAGCTATCAATGGCTAATTATGGCTACATATTATTTCCAGTATCAAAGTGGCAGAGCTATGTAGACTTTCTTGTTCTTGTTCTTGTTCTTGTTCTTGTTCTTGTTCTTGTTCTT
>BLBF01000025.1:15077358-15095640 GCA_015471245.1 Laticauda colubrina
TCTTCTTCTTCTTCTTCTTCTTCTTCTTCTTCTTCTTCTTCTTCTTCATTATTTAGTTTTATCAAGCTGCTAGGTCTTATATGTTATGGACAGAATGTAGATTAACACCACCAACAGCATGAATACGGACAACTCAAAAAGAACGCTGCTTCGATTCCTTTCTTACAAATGCACCAGCTGGCAAGATACCAAACCATTAGGCTTAATTGCACACACAGGAGCTGCTGCACCCACGCGAGGAAAATTCATTCCTGATTTATCCCTGAAGTCCAAAGGGAGCAAAGTGCTGTCTCCATCTAATATGCCACTGAGTGGTTATCATTCACAGAGCTGTGCTTTTAACAGTATTTTGTAGCTCGTCAAACTTTCCGGAAGAAGGCAAAGCGGTCAATCGTTTCTATTTCATTGCCAAGAAAAACAGACGGGCAATCCACGAAGTCGCCAGAATCCAGCTCAACTCAAAAGGGGGTTTGTTTAGTCCGGGAATATGACCGAAGGCTGTGTTCCTAAGTCGGCAAGATGCTCGCTTTGGTTTGAAAATTATGGATGGGCAATTCCGACGGAACTCACGATGAATTGCTTGAAGGTGCTTGAGCCAATGCAAACCGTTGAAGAAAACACAACTGCCCTGCTTACGACTCAAGGCCTCAAACGCGGCTTTGATTGCAATTCCTCTCATGCGGTCAAGTCCCTTCGTCGCAAAGGTTCCGTTCACTTTTCACTTGCAAACGGCGCCGTTTCCAACGCCTTGTTGACGAGCTCCTTCTCTCTCTGGCTTCACGAAGGCGAACTGCAGCTTCTCCTTCACGTTTCCACACAACCGCCTTGCCGCTCAGCAGCTTGACACAGCGCTGACGCGTTATCCTTCAGGACGTTTCGCCTGCAGATGAAGCGAAACGAGCGAACTGCTTGCCAAGGCGTCGAGTTCCTCCTTCCGTTCCCGCTCCCCGTTTTCTTTGCAAGCGAAAACCAAGGAGGGAGTCGCCTCACCTACGAAACCCACCAGGCGGAACCAGCCTTTCTTTTTCTGCAAAAGCAAAAAAAACAAAAAACAAAACCCAAACCCAAAGGCAGCCCCGAATGGAACGCCGAGGGGTGTCCCTCCCCTCTTGCCCGGCGTCGGGCAGAACGTCAGAACCGGAAACTATGACCGAGCGGCAATTTCCCCTCCCCCCCCCCCCCCCCCGCGAGACGGGGCTTCCGTCAAGAACTTCTGCCGGACCTCGTTGCCTTAGCAACGGCTCTCCAGCGGCCCTTCGTATTGCTCCATGTCGTTGCCGGAGCCGGTGAGGCGGCGGCTGAATTCGTTCAGCCGAACTGTTTTTACGGACAACAACCGCACGGGGCCCGAAAACAGAGGCGATGCCAACCACGTCGGTGAGGGCGTGTCCTTCCCCCCCCCCCCACACCCGGCGTTGTGCCAGCTACAAAGATGGCGGTGTTGGCACTGTGGCCGTTCCTGCGGTGGCCGCTGCGAAGCTGATGCCAGACTTCCTGGTACAGATTGGATCGCGAAACAGGGAAACGTTCCGGAGCGTCTGGGCTCTGGGGGAACCTTTTAAATCTAGGATAGTCCTTGTTTTAAATTACACCACCTTCCAAAACCAATCCTTTTGGAGCATGTAAACTATTCAAACGCGACTTTCGTTCTCTTTACATGACACGATTGCCAAAAAGACCAGCTGCCAGTCGCGGTGCCCTCAGCATACAAAGCAAAAAATAACCTCTGGACTGCAGCCCAAGATGTGAACCGTATCTCGATAGTGGCCGTATTCAGGCTAGAAGATCATACATCATATCGAAAATTATTACGAGAATCCCTCAACTCTAAAGGCTGACTAACACAGGTTCAGAAATATGCCAGTATGACATATGGAATGGCAGTCCTTAGGAGCCACTGTTTCAGCTCAGACATACAGACGTCTTTAGGCCATGAAAGAATAAGGGATCCTGCCAGCAGAATACGCTGTACCTCGCAGGTTCCTCATGACTCTTTTCTTCTCTGTCTCTTCAGATAATGAAATAGTCTCCAGTTTGCCCTTACAGATGTCCCTGTATTTCAACCTCTGGTTCTTCCCTTTTTGGTGGGCAAGCAGTATTGCCATGTTGCAGCTGAAGGTAAGATCTAAAAGGCAATAAGATGCACTTCAGTTTTGAGATTTGTTATTCTTGTAAGGATGTTTGGTTATTGAATTTTACCATACCCCTGTAATAATGCAAAAAAAAAAAAAAAAAAAAGATTTCCACTGATCTTATTCTGAGAGGGACATTTGATGCTGATGGATTGAGAAATAGGAGTGCTAAGTTTGTAGAGAATAATACATAGAAAATTTTCTCAGTGAGATATGGTTTACAAAAAGACAACTTCACATATAAAATTAATTTGTCCAAGTAGAGTATTTATTTTCCATTCTCTTCTCAATTCTAGTATTCAGTCTTACCAGATTACTACAAATTCATCCTTGTGACAAGCATTATATTAACGTCTTTAATTGAGGTTATACGTCTATACCTTGGATACATGGGAAATTTGCAGGAGAAGGTAGGTGTCCTTCACATACTTAAGAGCCACCTTTCTAAACAAATGGATATAGTTCTTTGAAAAAAAATATTTATGATATATAGTTTGATTCTGAATTCAGGACTGTCTTTGAGTCTTAATTTGTTCTTTATTTAGCCAGGTGCAGAATCATGGGCTACATGTGTTCCTAGGACAGCAAATGTTATTTCTCTACTGTGTACTGCATTGGTTGCCAGTTTGCTTCTGGGTCCGAATTGAAGATGAGGTTTTAACCTTTAAACACCTTCATGGCAGGGGCCTGGGTTATCTAAGGGACCATCTCTCCCCAATTACATCAGCCTGTCCATTAGATGTCACACAAACGGTATGCTGCAAGCACCATAGGATACTGACTTACATATTGTGGGTCCCAGGAGACATGCCGTCCCAGGAGTCATGCCTTCTCTGTTGTGGCATCTTGATAAGACCCTCCGTCTTATGGAACATCCTTCCTCCTAAAATTAGATTGGCCCCATCCCTTTTGATTTTCTGTAAGAAACTTTAGTCCTGTTTATACTGCCAGGCCTAGAGCTCCAGGGGAACTGGAGATCTATCCCAATGGTTCAATTGCTGAGGAGTTATTTTTATCCTTCCTTCACCCAAGATTAATATTTTTGTTTTTATGTAATTTATTTTTTTGACTTTCAGGCTTTTATCTATTTTATATTGCTTTTTTATTTATTGTTGTATGCTGCCCACAGTCTCCTTTGGGGAAGATGGAGAACTGTATGAATTTGATAATAAATAAACAAATAAATAAATATTATTTTTGATACCTTTAAAATATTTATTAAATGTATGTACCATCTGACTTCCAACAATGTGAATTCTATGATCAGGAGATTTCTTCATCTCTTCTTGATCCTTATTTTAAAACATTGAAATCATATTGATTTCCTTAAGAATAGCAATATCAAACATTAAAAGATGTATATTCCCTATGTCTTTCATATTTTTTCTGTTGCAATAGACTCAAAATTTGACAAGTTCTTCCTAGTTTCCAAGATTCTACATAATCAGAGCCTGTTATCTGAAACCAGAGTCCCTGAAATGGAGCAAGGCCTTAAAGAACGTGACTGATAGTTAAGATGCTACTCTTGAAATGAAATAAACAGGCATCTTGTATCTTTTGTGAACCTTCTCTTGTTGACTCTCATTCCTTGGTTTTTTTCTGTCATTGAAACAATATAGAGAATATTAGTTGGCTTTGATATCTACCTTTTGAAAAGTCTAAAAATTATGCTTCATTTCACTGACAGAATTGTCTTGAAAGTCATAACCACAACAATTGAAAAGGAGCTTTTTCTGCAGAGGAAAAAATACAAAACTGGATTCTTGTATTATAATTCTGAATTTGTATCCTTCTGTGTTTATAACTTGGATACTGATAAAGTTCAATTTTCTGTACCACTCTACTCTTTAAATTATATTGACAGAATGATATAATATTTTGATTCCTTTTTTTCTCCATATCTTTATAGGTTCCTGAACTAGCTGGGTTTTGGCTCCTGAGTCTCCTTCTGCAAGTGCCCTTAATTCTTTTCCTACTTTTAAATGAAGGGCTAAGGATTCAACCTTTGGAACGAGCAGTCAACATCATTTTTGTAGTATTTCTTGTCTTCCAAGTCATTACTGCATTCCTTGCTCTCAAAAGAATGGTGAACCAACTTGCCACTCATTTCCATCTTCATGAGTTTGACCACATAGATGCTCATCTTCCCTCTGATAACTTAGCTTGCCAGGCAAGGAGACTGGAAGCTGCAGGGATTATGGGACAACAAGTGGGAGAACTTCATTCAACAAGTAGTGTTTGGAAATCTGCAGTGAGAGCCTGATGGTAAGCAGAGCAACCCCCCAGTGAAGATCCTCTGCTTTTTGCCCTAATTACGTGAGTTTTAGAGGATTTGATTTAGAAATTCACCTAGTTCTGGATAGCACAAACTTAAGTGGAGTGATATCAACAAGGTATTCACTGTGGACTGATTCAAATAAAGTGGGAAGTTTTAAGAAAAAATTGTCATTGGGCCCATCTTTTGCAAGTGTGATTCTTGAGGGGATTTGTCATCCACTCATTTCTGCTTATATTATCTATTATGGAATCTGTATTGTAATGACCTTCAGCTGTTGTTTTTTCAACATGTCCAGACATTTTTCAGTGGAGAAAAAAAACATTGTTTGAATCAGCATTCAGATTCCACAACCCTTTATGGACACCTGAAAAATGAGGATTTCTATATCCTAAACTGTTAGAAATATGAAACCCTTTATGACCTTAAAATAATTTCAACAGGACTAATTAAACCAAAAATATGACATTTAAAGCAAAATATTATTTTACAATTTTTCTGAAAGTAGCACCCACTTTTTTAAAAATAGTGCATACACAAACACACACACACACATCTCCCTGAGTTGGGGAGGGAATAAGAAAAAGAAAAGCATGCAAATCCTCACTTTCTTTGCTGGCTCAAACTTGCTAGCTTATCAGGAGACTTGTCAATGACTAAAATATGATGTTTGTCACAAAATTTAGCAGAAATATGTTAATAACATTTTAACAAGTCAAAATATGACTTTTCAGGAAAAATAAAAAGCATTTACTCGTAATTCTCGTCAGATTACTCTAAAATTTAAAACATGTTTTATTTATAAACTCAAATAAAGGTCCCAGAAAAAAATCTGACATGTTATAGAAATCCTCGCCCTAGTGGTTAAAGTTTTTTTTAAACAAAATTGTTTTTATTTTGAGATATGTATTTAAAAGATTCTATGGTACTCTTTCATAAACAATAAACTTTTAAAAACATTGTTTCAGTATGTTCTAGTTATAACATTTTAAAAAAATAAAATAGCACTTTTCACTGAGATGCTACAAAAATTACAACCAAATATCTTCCTGTGTTTATTTTCCAGAAAAGGGGAAAGCATCATCCCTTCTGTATAACTTAAAATAGACTAGTTTTAAATCATGTATATAAAGTGAAGCCAAGATCTATTCATACACTGTACAGAGTATTATGATCTATATACAACGAATAATAGCTCAACTATTTTCTAATAAAATGCTAAGTATTTTAAAAAATGCTTTGCAAAATGAACATAACTACTTAAAAAGTTAAAAATATTCACATTCTACTTTGTTACAAAAATTAGAGTGCTGGGAGAAGCAGATGAAGTAGAATGCCCAAAATTTGACCCTATGGAAATATGTGGTTAAGCAAGCAAGCTAGCTAAGATAAGGATGTTAACTTTGAAATCAGACAAGAACTGGATGACAGCAACCAGAGATAAAAAAAGTTAGCTGCCATGCAGCAAGTCATGTTTGACTCACTAACTTAATTGCCAACAAAAGGACAGCTGAGGTGACATATGATGAAATGCTGGCAAAAGATAAAAGGCAGAGCTGTAGGGATTTCTGTGAGAAAATCTTTATTTGGGCACGTTGCCATCAATGTATGCCAAGCACTTCTGTCTTCCACAACCCCATTGATCACCTAGCCAGTTCTGTAATAGCAACTGAGTATATGCCCGAATCCATGTGTGGGTGTGGATGTGTATGTGCATGTATGTGCAATGCTTAAGGAATTGTAGTAAAGCTTTAATAGGTTAACAGAGACTGTGCACTCTCTAGAGCACTTCATTACTGCATAAGTTCCTGAACCATAACTCAGTTGAAAATGTGTGAGTGTATCAATTAATGCCTTCCTTACTGACCAAATCTATGAACCACCAAGCCTTGACTGCATTTATCTATTCTCCGGACTAGGTAGAATCTAAAGAAGGCTGAAGGTGAATGTATCTCAGTGATATGGAAGTAAAAGTGAATGGATAAACTGTAATACCCTTTACAAAGCTCATGTTGCTCTAACGTTTGTCTTCTCAATGTTCTCACTGCACATACACCACTTCTTCTGGGGCAACCAGCAAAGTGAAGTAGTAACTGTGCATGCATATACACGCAGCAACAATGGGAACATTTTGAAGTAGGCAAATGAGATTTACAAATGATCTGGCTGCTCTAAGTCTTCGAAATGAATACATTATTCACACAGATGCATATTGTAAAACTATTGTTTCAGATCTCTTGTTCAGCCTTATTGTAGAACTTTAGTAATTTCTTAACACTGAGAACAGATTCAAATTCAAAGTAACAGTTCAAGTTCTAAAACTTGTTCAAGTGAAGACAGATAATGTATCAAGTAGAATATCTTGGTGTATTACTTTATTCGGTATATATAAATGTTGCTATTTTTGAAAATACAGTGTGCTGTTTCATATTTTGGACTCAAAATTGTGGATTTAGATTGCATAAAAATCCAGATGACATCTAGAGATTATTCAGACTGGTTCTGTTGAAGAATTAACACACATGGAAAGGTATATATCCATTTATTAAACCTCCAACAAGTAAAATGAGCAAAAAACAGTAGTTCAAGAATTTACCAAATCAGAAGTCAAAGTTTTATATGCCAAAGGACACAACAAGAGCTAATCAGGATGGGCAGATATGATAGATACCAGGATTTTTTTACTGGATAATCTGCTGGTTGTTTAAAAAATGCAGTTATAGTTGTAATTGTTGTTATAAAATTGTATACCACCAAATCAAAACTCTTCAGTTGACAATAGTAAAATATATATCATTCAAAAATCAAATTCCAATAAAATATATTTTTCCATAAAAACAGTAAACAAAAAAAAACCACCAAAAGAGAAATGGAAACCTATACCATCAATAGAGTCCAAAGACCTGTTGAAACAGGAACATTTTTACCGGTTTCTGGAAAACTAGCCAAGTAAACTGCAAGGAATATATTATTCTACTTTGTCAGGTCCATCACAAGCCCGTCCCCAAGATCTTTCTTATATATAATAGCCCGTCTCCAAGATCTTTCTTATCTTATATCTAAACATCCCCTCTTAGGATAACCACATAGGAATGCAGATTCTAGTAGACTTTTGTTTCAGTGTGTCAAAACTTGACTACTGGTGCGTGTGTATACACACACCCACACCCACACCCCCACACCAAAAGAGAAACAATTTTCTATTTTCTCTCCTTCCAATCTAAGTCACCCTGAATAGTAGCACTCAATGGCAGCACTGAAGCTGGGTCTGAAGTAGATGACTAGGCCTGAAATATAAGATGGGCCTCAACTTCAACCCTGTCACCAGTGTTGCTACTCAAAAGGCTTTCTCTGTTTCCCAAAGGATTACTCCCATAATCCAGCGTCCTCCAGGTTCTGCTGCATGCCGGATGCCCAAAGCTGCTCCAGGTTGCACAAGGCTTCAGAGAATGCTCTAAATGCTCAGAGAAAATTATGCAAAACATGCTCCATCTCATTCTTGCTCACACTCTATAGCTTCCCAAAATCATGCTTTCGATAAAGATATGCTGCATCATTAGTCTAGATTCTGCATTATTACTCTAGATATACTCTTATCATTACTCTAGATTCTAAATTTAGTCTTGGAATAAAGTTCATTAAGTCTGGGAAGCAAATTCTACCATCTAAGCATTGTTTTAAGTTAATTTACAAATTCAGCTGGCACCTATTTTGAATTAGCAATTTTCCCAAGGAACATTTACATAATGAGAATCCACTGATTTTATGCAATCAGCACACCTACGATATATTTGTATTGCATTGCCATATTTCAGCTTCCTGAGAGTGTTGTATTTCAAACATTACTACATTTCATGCAAGGATGCCAACAATGCTCTTTCAGTTCTTCTATTATCTTAAATCGATAATGTTGTGGTTAGTTCTTTCCCCCCTAGGGAATTTATTCATTTTGTTCTACACTGTTCTTATGAGATTCAAGTCAGTTTATTCAGGAGATTAACATGGGGAATGGGGGTGGAGGGGGGGTGAGATTAGCATTATGGAAGAAAAGTTTTCAGAAGATAGTGATTCATTCAGTATGACCAATTTAGAGGTTCATTTTCTAGTCTGCCTTATCAATAATGGCAATCTTCTAGGGCATAGCCTTTTATTGGAAAATGGTGATTTTCTCTCTTGATGAGAAAAACTCAACACTAACTGTCAAGATGTGATACTAACCTCTGGTCATGTCTTTGTGTTTCTGACCAGAAACCTGAATGAAAGACCGTGAAGGAAAGCATCAAGCCTCTTAAAGGAGGCAAAAATACACACTAGTAACTTGTGAAGGCAAAATGGACAAAATTAAAACAGATGGGGGAGGGAAGCCAAGAATAAGTGATAAGGAGCCATAAAAAGGATTAGACAGGCTGGTAGCAACTAGCAATTGCCAAATGCAACACAATCGAAACCAGCCATTCAGATGGGACAGCCCTAGGATATAAAGGACAGAAATGAAGGAAAGCCCCGGATTACTCTGTTCTTCAATATTGAATTTTCCCTCCAGATGCATCAGGCATGAAATATGATAGTGATAAGCCAAGATTGAAAACAGACCCAGGGAAAAAAAGAAGAAAAAGGAAGGAGGGGGAAGGAAAGGAAAGGGACAAGAGAAGGAGAAAATTGTAAAGGGGTTCTGTGAAATTTGCTGGAAGAATAATTTAATTTAATAGTTATTGGAAGTCATCACCCAAAATAAATCAATACAGTAATTGTAAAGTGAAATATTCAAATAAGGCTGTCCCACTGAATTCATCAAAATTTCCTTCAGAGTAAATCGTGTCTAGGATTGTATTATTAGCTATAATCAAATAGAATTGACCTGCTCTATTATCTCTTTATAAATAGTGGGGAAAATAACTTTAAAGTATAATTAATAACCAATACCCAAGGCATTGACCTGGTTCATACTGCCAAACCATGGTTTGTTTGCACATGACTTATTGATGGAAAATAATAGGCAGACTTCATACCTGAAAAAAACTCCATTACTGGAGGCTTTTAAGAAGAGACACTGGACAGCCAGTGTCTGGAATGGTGTAGGGTCTCCTGCTTGAGCAGGGGGTTCGATTAGAAGACCTCCAAGGTCCCTTCCCAACTCTGTTACTCTGCTATACAATACACTGAGCAATAAAGTAGGGGTTGGCAATCATTCTGAGTGAAGGGTACTTTTAGAATTTTGAGAGCACATTGATAAATCAACTTCTATGTTACACTTGCATGTTCAAAAAAGACTGCCATGCTGGACTTGGTCAGTCACAAAGTAAAATATTTACAAGAGAGAGTGAGCTAGTTCCTGGGATGTTTTCTATTATCCGAGATGGTCTTTGTGATCTTCAGTGTCATTGCTGAAAGTAAGTATGATGCCAGAGACTTGGACTTTGCTTTGTAACATGCAACTTCCTACTAGTGGTGGGTAAAGGTTCCTTAATATTTTGCACAAATGTTTCCCTGATTTAATTTTTTTCAACTGAAGGAGTTATGATGCCCTTGCTGAGTGGGATCACATAAGAGTTATTGAGTAGAGTAGAGTAGAGTAGAGTATAGTAGAGTAGAGTAGAGTAGAGTAGAGTAGAATAGAATAGAATAGAATAGAATAGAATAGAATAGAATAGAACAGAACAGAACAGAACAGAACAGAATTCTTTTATTGGCCAAGTGTGATTGGACACACAAGGAATTTGTCTTCGGTGTATAAGCTCTCAATGTACATAAAGATATAAGTGATAAATCATGATCATAGTCACCATAATACATTCATCATGAATCATAAAATATAACACTTAATGATTGTCATGGGATACTAAATAAGCAATCAACATAAATCATACTAGGAAATTAAATAAAATAATATAAATTGTAAAGATACAAGCAACAAAGTTATAGCCATAAGTAGAAAAAGGAGATAGACAATAGGAAGGGTAAGAAAAAGAATAGTAATACAGTCTTTGTAAATAGTTTAACAGTGTTGTGGGAATTAGTTGTTTAGCAGAGTGATGGCATGGGGGAAAAACTCTTTGTGTCTAGTTCAGTGGTGGCAAACCTTTTCAACACCAAGTGCCAAAACAGGAGTGTGCATGTGTGCCAAAAAGCAGAAAAGCACCTTTTTGGCACGTGCATGGGAGCACCGGACATCAGAAGCTTAGCTTCCTGGTGTGTGCATGCGTGCCAGCCATCTGGTCTTCCAGTTTCTAACATGCATGCATGCGCAAAGACTGGCCAGTGCATGCATGCACGCTAGGGAGCTGCTCTTCTGGTTTCTAGCACTCCTGTATGCGCGAAGACAAACTGGCTAGCATGCATGCGCATGCCAGAACCTGGAAGAGCAACAGACAATGGCTGGCATACCTGGAGAGATGGCTCTGCATGCCATTTCTGACACAGGGAGCGTAGGTTCACCATCACAGGTCTAGTTGTTCTGGTGTACAATGTCCTATAACATCGTTTTGAAGGTAGAAGTTGAAACAATTTATGTCCAGGATGTGAGGAGACTATTGATATTTTCACAGCTCTCTTTTTGACTCATGCACTATACAGTATACTGATAAACTAAATCAGACAAATTACATTCTCATTTAGTGCAATGTTTGAATAAACACAGACTTTAAAAGCACAGGATGGAATGACCTTGCTGAAAAAAATTAAGCCTGGTTTGTTCAGAATCTAGGAGAATCCAATGAGGAACTTCACAAATATTGCTTTGAGTTTCATACGAGATTAAAAAATAAAAACAATTTATGTTCATATTCGTGGCAGAGATTTTGCAGCCAGTGTGAACTAAACATTCACGTGGGGAACTTATGCTGCTGCAGTAATCCCCACCCCCCCCCAAAAAAGACATGGATAACTGGTCTCTGAAAACTAATAAGGAACATAATGAATTATAATTATCAGGGGAATTATGTACCCAAGGATTTCTTTGTAGAGACCACTTGAGTTAGGAATCAACAGCAGACAACAAGGTAAGTGACTGAAGAAATTGTGATTGATTCTTTATGAATACACACATGTATTAAAAAATTAATCTGTGACTTTGGTAGGTATGTAGGCTGTTTTTTTATTTTAACATGATTGTGGTGCGATTATGCTGAGGCTGTTTTTCATTACTGATACTGATGGCTATTGTTGGTTAATATAAGGCTGATAATGGACTTGACATCCCTAGTTGAATCTAGAGCAGAGTTTAAGCCCCTGTCACACTGCACCAACGGATGGAAAGAGGATGTAAAATGGAGAAAAACGCTTGCCATCCGTTGGTTAACACGATGCATCCGTTCTGTACTCACTGCATACGTTTTTCATACTCTCTATCTGTCCAGCATCTGTCTACTGAGATTTCATCCGCTTAAAAAGTTTTGAGCTGCACAAAACTTTTTGAGCGGATGAAGTATCCAAAGCGTCCGTTCTACATCTGCAACGCATATGGGGAACATCCTTTATATGTCCGTTGTCATCCATTACACGTCCGCTATATCCGCTAGGCATCCGCTGCGCATCCGCGCAACTCACATCCGCTCCAGTGGAAAACAGACACAGGGAGGAAGCGAAATGGACGCGGAATGGACACACAGTGTTAGTAGCACAGACGTAGAAAGGATGAAAACAGATGCAGCTCGCATATAAAGCATTAAAATGGAAAAAAACATTCCTATAGAGGACGTATCTCGGATATTTAAGATGTCTGGAGGATGTCTGGAGGATGCAGAAGGACACCAAGCGGAAAACCTATATTTCCTATAAAAAGGGGGAGGAAATCACCTGGATCTCACTTTCAGTCCAGCAGCCCTGCTGTGCAGACCTCTTCAGCCTTCATCTTGCTCTTGCTCTTCCACAGCATTCAGTCATCTCCACCATGGATTGTCACACACTCCTTTTGTTAGCCGCCATCGTTCTACAACAGTGCGAAGCCCTCTACAGGCTCTTTTACCTGTTCTACGCAAGGAAGAGGAAGCGTCCAAGAAGCGTGTGGGTCCGAAGATGGATTGCGAGAAGAGCCAAGTACGGACTGTATGACAAGCTGATGGTGGAGCTGAGGAACGAAGACGTGCATTCCAGAACTTCATGAGGATGCCACCAGCCATGTTTGACGAAGTTGTGGAGCGGCTGAGACCCAGGTTGACCAAGCATAGCAATGACTTCCAGCCCAGCCTGGACCCTGGGCTCAAGGTGGCACTGACTCTGCGCCACCTGGCCTCCAGGACCACGTACAGGAACATGCAGTACGCCTGGAGGGTGCCACACAACACCATCAGCATTGTGGTCAGAGAAGTGGTGCAGGCCATCATCGAAGAATACCTGGAGGAGCTCCTCCAGTGCCCCTCCACTGAAGAAGGCTGGAAGAAAGTTGCAGAGCAGTGGTATCAGAAGTGGAACTTCCCCCACACCGTTGGAGCCATAGATGGGAAGCACGTGGCCTGCAAAGCTCCAGCCAACTCAGGGTCCAATTATTTCAACTACAAGGGCTTCTTCAGCATCATCCTCTTTGCCATGGTCGATGCTGACTACAAGTTCATGTACATCGATGCTTCAGGCAACGGGTCAGCTTCAGATGCCCAGGTATACAATGCCAGTGACCTCAAGGAGGGGCGGGAACGCAACCTTATCATGGGCTTCCCAGATCCAGACCCCCTGTCCAACGACACACAGGATGTGCCCTACTTCATCGTGGGGGATGGTGCCTTCTCCCTCAGAATCTACCTCATGAAGCCTTACACTTCCACATGCCTCACCCGTGAAGAGAGGATCTTCAACTACAGGCTGTCCAGGGCAAGGCGGGTGGTGGAGAACGCCTTTGGCATCCTGGCCAACAGGTTTCAGGTACTTCTCACCACCATTCAGCATCGCCCAGTGACCGTGAGGAACATTGTGGAAGCTTGCTGCATCCTGCACAATCTCATGCGCACCCGCTACCCAGTCTTGCAGAACAGGCTCGTGGACCACCAACAAGGCAATGGGGACATGGAGCTGGTGAATGGAGGCAAGGATTAAGCCTGATAGACACTGTGGATGTGCAAGGCCCCAACAGAGCTTCACGTGAAGGGAAGAAGCAGTGCAACCTCCTGAAACACTGGTGCAACTCCCCAGCTGGAGCAGTGGACTGGCAAGACAGGATGGTAGATGCTTAATGGATGCTTCCTTCAGCCTGTCTCATCACACTGATGAGATTGTGCCATGTATGTTGAGTGGCCTTGCAATGAACAGGGCATTTAATAAAGAGTTGTGTTTATGTTGAAATGTGTTGATGAATGATTACATTGTTATTGATAATAAAGGGCCATTGGTGTGGCACCTGGGAGGGTGGACCATACAGTCCCACTATGCTTGCACTGGAGGTTTATCTATCCCACTGCTATCCTTACCCATCCCACAGCAATTACCCATTCCACAGGTATCCCTGCCCATCCCACTGCTATCCTTACCCATCCCCCAGCAATTACCCATCCCACAGGTATCCTTGCCCATACCACTGCTATCCTTAACCATCCCACAAGCATGCAAAGGCTTAAACCATTTCTAAAAGTTTCCACCAAGACTTTATTTACTAAAAGAACTGAACCAAGTGTATGAAGCAAAGATAAACTTTATTAATAACAAACTGTAAAAGCAAAATGACCCAAGTAAAGTGTCCCAAGCAAAGATAAAGTCAACAGATAGCAACCCAGTCTTTGGCACTCTTCTCAGTCACTCTGAGGCGTGCCCATGGTCTCAGGGGTGAAGGGTCCGGGTGCTGTGGAGGTGACAGTGGCTGGAGTGCTGGTCTGAGGTGCCATTGGGATGCCTGGCCCTGAGAGGACAACAGGGGATGGTGTGTGGAGGCAGCTCTCAGAGAGCTGGCTCAGTCCCATGATGTTCAGAGGCCCTTCCTCCATGACATGGGGTATCAGTCCCAAGACCGATGACAGATGTTCTGAGGCCGGGCTTGGCTGTGGGGTGGAGGAAGGAGGAGTGTAGTGGGGCTGTCTGGTCTGCAGGTGAGTGAGGTGAGGCGTGGGTGGCATCTGTGGCATGGATGGCATCTGTGGCGTTGACATCTGTGGCGTCGGTGGCATTGGTGGCATCGGTGGTGTCGGTGGTATCGGTGGCATCGGTGGCTCCTGTGGTGTGCGATGTACCTGTGCCTGGACTGGGAAGGGCTGCCTGTGCTGCTGGAACTCCTGGTAGCCGTAGCCTTGGTAGGTGAGGGCCTGTGGAAAGCCTTGGCAGGGCTGTGACATCACCTGGGGTGGAGGAGAAGACCTGGACTGGGTCAGTGCAGGTTCAGCTGGGCCTGGAGGGTGGTGCAGAAGACCTGTGATCCTCTCCTTGATCACCTGGTACTGGGATTCGGGCATTTCCATGAGGGTCTGGTTGACGAAGGTGAGGAAGGGCTTTCTGTTAGAGGATGGTATGTCGGACTGTACCAGCTGAGAGAGGAAATCTACGCTTCTCTTGATTGTGTCCCTGATCTCCAAGAGAACACTGTGGCTCTGTCCCTCCGGTCTGGCTCTCTGCCTGCTTTCTGTGGAGGTGGAGCTGGGGGTGGGGGTGGGTTGGTCTCTGGTGGCAGTGGCTTCTTCTTGCTCCCACTGCGTCAGGGGGTCCTTCACGGGCTCCGCCACAGGGAGTGCAGCTGTTGGGGGGTCTCCGTCGTGGGGCGCTCCAAAGATACCTGCCTGAACACAGGAGCTGACTCTTGGCCAGAAGAGGACTGGCTCTCTGTGGACTGCCTGAGAGTGAGGGTAGACAGAGGGGCTGCTCCTCGGTGGCAGATCTCACCCTCCAAGAAGCTGCACTTGTCCATCACGTAGGTCTACCGGTCGGTGAGCTTGACCGCGGCCTGGCCAGACTTCTTCAGGTGCAGCTTCCCGTACCAGGTGTGCTTGTGCTTCCACTACCCGAGAAGGACCTCTGAAGTGTAGCCCAGGCTCTCCGCCTTCTCTCTCCAAGCTGCCTGCTTCTGCTTGGTGTCTCTATAGAGCCTGTGCCCCTTCCTCCAGAGGTATTCGTTCTCCCTCAGCCATTCCAGCACCTCCTCCTCATGTTCCTCTGCAATGGAGTACTGTCTCCTCTCACTTTTTTCTCGTGAATGCCTCTTCCTCCCTCTGGCAGGACCTTCTGGGCCCTCATCAGTAGGGCTTTGAGGTTCTAGGGGCTGGTCCACCACACCACCACCACCAGCAGCAGCAGTAGAGTCAGCACCAGCAGCACCAGAAGGACCAGCAGCACCAGCAGGACCAGCAGCAGCACCAGCAGAGTCAGCACCAGCAGAAGCACCAGCCCCAGGAGCAGCCCCAGCAGAAGCACCAGCACCAGCAGAGTCAACACCAGCAGCAGAAGCCCCAGCAGAAGCAGAGTCAGCGCCAGGGGGTGGGATGGTGGTCCTGTCCTTCTTGCCAGGGCTGGCAGGAGTAGACATAGGCTTCCTCTTCTTCCCTATGGTTGTTGGCTGAAGATGTGTCTGGCAGCAGGTCTTTCCTCTGAATGGTGACCTGCTTGCGAGCTGCTTCCCTTTATATCCGTGGGTATGACACAATGCATTCTCCCCGCATGCGCAGTGAACGCTTTGCATCCGCTAGGCATCCGCTAGGCATCCGCTAGGCATCCGCTAGGCACCAGCTAGGCTTCCGTGATGCATCCGCTTCATCCGCTAGGCATCCACTCTGCATCCGTTCCTTCCGTTGTGCGTCCGCTTCGCTGTGCTCCTCCGGTAGCCCCGCGGATGTGCCATCCGCTTCCATCCGCTTCTATCCGCTAGGCTTCCGTGGAGCATCCGCTTAACATCCTGGCTACGTCCTCCCCCCGTCCGTTCCTTTCCGTTGTTGTCCGCTCTGTTTATGCAAATTTGGGGCACTTTTGAAAGCGGATAACAACAGATGGAAAATTTGCTCATCTGCTGTGTCTTTTTTACATACATTTTGCATCCGTTGGCCGATGTGACCTAGCCTTTAACAAAGAAAAAATACAAGAATGGGAAGACTTCTTAAGAAATCACACCTTGAATCAATCAGTATAAATGTCACTTTTTCTTCCTATATGACCTCAGTAGCCTCAGTTATGAAGTCAGTGACTTCATAATTTTATCAATGCAATGATCCAATTATTTATATCCTAGATTTAACATTAAATAACTTACCAAAAAATCTCAGCTAATTGATTTATCCTGAATGGACACTGCGTACATGGGTCACTTAACTGGCAGATATAGTAGAGCAACTATTTAGGTAAAAAAATCTAATTTGCATAAAATAGTGTAAGCATGTATGGCATAAAACTGGGCTTTGATTGTACTTGTAGGATATTTTGCCAAAACTGCCCAGAGAATGCTGCAAATGATGTGGATACCACAAAGACTAGTTACCTAGATTATTCTTATCTTATTAAAAACCATGGTATGAAAGGTAGACATCCAGCCCATCTGTTGTTGATGATGGAAAATATATATAGAGAGAGGAGGCAGGAAGGAGGAGGAGGAGAGGAGGGGAAGAGGAAGAGGAGGAGGGGTGAGGAGGAGTAGGAAAAAAGCCCAATCTTGTGGAGCAGGCTCATAAGCATGGAAATGCAGGTGGAAATTTATTTATGAATGCAAGAGCTAAATGAATTCTTGTTACCTTGATTGATATGGATATGAATAAAAACAAGAACTCAGAGGTTGCAAGTGATGCTCCTAGAAGGTAAGGGTAATAAAAGAACAAAACCAAGGATGACTTTTGAGAAAAATTATGCAATATTCTTGATAATCATGATTTAGGGGAAAAAGGTTATTCTCCTACGTGACATGGAGGAGTGGACAATATAGAAAAATCAATGTGTCACAATGAGAATTGTGTCTATTTAGTGGGTGTGTTTAGAAGAGCATCTTTTTGTTTTGAAAATTAATTGGCTGAAAATCTATTCATGTATACAAATGGCAAAGGAATGAATTGACTGATTAATTTATAATGAAAGATTGAGTATACATTATTGAGAAAATAGTAATTGTAAAGAATGTTGTCAAATAGAGCAAGGAATAATTCAAATTGAAAGAGAAAATGCTGAGAAATTTTGATGGGAATTAAACATCATTTTGAAAATGGATTGAGAGGGCTAAATAAGGAGTCTCTAGCAGAGGGAGGGGAGATGTGGTAGCTCAGTGGTTTGAATCCCTAGCACCGCGTAATGGAGTGAGCTCCCGTTACTTGTCCCAGCTTCTGCCAACCTAGCAGTTCAAAAAACATGTAAAAATGCAGGTAGAAAAATGGGGACCACTTTGTGGGAAGCTAATAGCGTTCCGTACACCTTCAGCTTTTCGTCATGCCAGCCACATGACCACGGAGACGTCTTCGAACAGTGCTGGCTCTTCAGCTTTGTAACAGAGATGAGCACCACCCCTTAGAGCTAAAAATGACTAGCACATATGTGTGAGGGGAGCCCTTTTAGCAGAGTGAATGGAGTTAAAAATAAAAATGGAAATTATTTGGGGGAAAAGTGGTTAGATAAATGATAGAAATAGCATTTTGGAGATTTGTGTGGAAATGAGTGTGATTTGTTGAAGAATGGAATCAAAACTACTGGTGTAAATATTAATTTCTAAGAAATAAACCAAAGAAACAGAATTCTAAAAACTGTAAATGTCGGAAAATAGTAATGCTGCACAAGTAACTGGAGAAATGTGACTTGGATTTCTTTTATCCATTTTTTGTTCATTTAAATGTCCAATGCTTAATATTTTAATGTCTTTAATGTTCTATTTTTTATAATGCTTCATGATACTGTATTGTAAGCTGCCCGGAATCATTTGACATTGATAGCATACACAGTAAATAAATAAATAAATAAATAAATAAATAAATAAATAAATAAATAAATAAATAAATAAATAAA
>BLBF01000025.1:15103659-15126285 GCA_015471245.1 Laticauda colubrina
TCTTTCTTTCTTTCTTTCTTTCTTTCTTTCTTTCTTTCTTTCTTTCTTTCTTTCTTTCTTTCTTTCTTTCTTTCTTTCTTTCTCTCACTCCTGTTGACAGATTACGATAAGGAAGAAATCTTACCACAACACAGCAGTATATTAGGAAGGACCCCAAGACTATTTAAGGTGGGGTACCTGCTTATCTGTACAGTTACTGAGGGCTTTGTCTGCATTCCAGGTGCACTCAGTTTGCATGATGACCAGGTAAACCATCTTGCTAAGGTCAGGTCATGTAATCATGTAAACAAGGCCATGAGGTTTTATTACCAGGCATAAACAATCAGTCTCTTGGCACAAGACTGGTGCAAGATAGGGATAAAAGACCCTGATATTGTATCTTGAATTTGGAGCTTTGTAATATCCAGGAAATAGGGCACACAGTGGCTCAGTGGCTAAGACACTGAGCCTGTCGATCAGAAAGGTCGGCAGTTTGGCGGTTTGAATCCCTAGCACTGTGTAACAGAGTGAGCTCCTGATACTTGTCCCAGCTTCTGCCAATCTAGAAGTTTGAAAGCATGTAAAAATGCAAGTAGAAAAATAGGGACCACTTTGGTGGGAAGGTAACAGTGCTCTGTGCGCCTTCGGCATTTAGTCATGCCATCCTCATGACCACAGAGATGTCTTCGAACAGCCCTGGCTCTTCGGCTTTGTAACAGAGATGAGCACTGCCCCCTAGAGCCGGAAACAACTAGCATGTATATGCAAGGGGAACCTTTACCTTTAATAGGCCAGATGCAGTATGCATTGGCTATCTTGGGGTCTCTCCACTATTATTCCACTGGGACTCTTGATAGCAAAACAGATATTTGTTATCATCTCGCTTACGATGGAATATTTGTGTATTTCTGTTTAAACCTGCCTGTTAATGTTAACCAAAATACTTATTCATGTGTTTATTGCCTCTGGGTCCTAAAAAAGAATCTTTTTTTACCTTGGAAATACAGCTAATACGAAAGACCATACCATGATTGCTCCCATAAATTTCTTTAGAAATGAAAAAAGATTTCCTCAAATCAGGCTTGACTCCTGGCAACCACACAGGTATGTCTATGTTATATTCTTGTCAGCAATGCAGAAGCATTTTGCTGTTCCCTACTGCTGGGATTTAATTTTTAACTTCCATGTTTAGCCAGCAGTCCTGGAACTTTTTTTGAAGGTTTTCCATCAAAGCATATATGATCTTATTTAGCTTTTCAAACCCAAAGTGCTTTATATGGGGCTTTGCCAAAACACGCACTACAGCTTCCTATTGTTGAGAAATCCAGTCCCTCTTCAAATTACTCCATCCTTCCCTATTTCTTCCCTTCACTGAGAGCTGGCATCTTTTCCAGCATGCTCTGTTTTCATTGGACTTTTTGTTTTTTTTATCATTAAAAAGGAAACTTTGAAGAATATTCTTGTACATGTCTCCTGATTTTATTAATATCCTATGCATGACAGTCCACTTATGGTAAATTAGTATCTTGTTTAACTCTGAGAATGAGGCTGAAGGACATTGTTTTCAACTATGCCTACTAACTGGAGGCAACTGAGTTCTGTCAAAAGTTTTTTGTTTTGTTAACATGTATTTAATGGTGACAGTTTCTACTCATTGTCGTATTAGCCAAGTCAGGATAACCAAGATTAGCTTGTTTGACCAGCCAAGGTTATTTTGGTGATACAACTCTTTGGATGAATTGTAGGAAAAAAATGTATTTTAAAATTAAAGTTATTTTTCTCCTTTCTTTTTTGGGGGGAAAATTGGCATTTTATTATCGCTTTAAACTAAGGGACAAAAGTAAGTTTCATTATTTTAATGGAAGAAGTTATATTAATGGAAGAAGTTATTCTTTGTAAACATTTGTGTTTTCCTTTATTTTTCTTTATACTTTTTCACACTTTCTTCTTTATTTTATTTTTCCTCTTTATTATTTCTCTAGATTGTTAGTTTATGTTGGGTTTTTGCTCTATAAAACGTTGGAGAAAAAAATGTAAATAAAAACTTTATTTTTGTAATAATGTAAATTCATAGTTCAAGAAAGATCTATTTCTTTATAGATAATTATAAAACAGAGGAGGGGGAGGAGGAAACTTATCTGTAATTTAATGCATTTAATGCTTTTCAATATTTCCAAGAGCTTTTAAAGTTTTCTATGTGTATACCATTTAAATTAAAGTTCAGATAGTGAGAATTGGAAGTCCCTGAACTGAACCTCATCTATTTGCCTTCCTAAATCATTATTTTCTTAAGAGACATTTAAAGTGCTGTGAGTTGCATGCCAAAAATGCTGGCTCAAAGAAGACCATTGCTGTTCCTGAATCAAAGGATCTGTAGAGACAAATCTTACTATATGATCAGTTTGACAATGCTGCCACCCCTTGTCCAAACAATGCTACAAGTGCAGGTGGTTCATTGTTTTAATATATGATTACCTTTTAGCAGTGGCTTGCCCAATCTTTTCCATTCCAAGATGAAAAAGTCTAAAGTACAACTGCATCTAAGCAGAGAACGGTAAAAAAGCTCAGTTGGGAAAATGGCACAATTTTCTGAAAGATTTAGTTGCATATGTTGCCTTAAAGAAATAGTATCTGATTAGCTTTGCAAAGGGTGCCTATTTCCCAGATAATATCTTTATTTTCAGGGGGGATGGGTGCATTTTTCTTCAGAGCTCCTTTTGCTTCCTTGATTACTATTTCTTCAAATCATTTATCTGACTCAAAGTGACTTTGATGCTTTCCTGCCAGAGGACAATGGCAAGCTGACACTTAAGGCAGTGGTCAGAAAAATGAGGATAAATCACAAGTGATTTGAGTTTTCATAATTCCCATGTGAATTTGTGAATTTGTACGTGAGGAAAACGATCTGGATGGATTTAACTAGTGATGCCAAATCTTTTCAGTTTGACATTTCAAAATTAAAAAAAAATGCCTAACAAAATGTCATGACATACCACTTTGGACACACAACGTGTCATAGTTTGCCATCAATGGATTTAGGTTAATGGTGTGATTCAAAAGGTTTGTTTTTGTTTAGTTTCCAGGCTCTGCTCCAGCTATTCAGTTCTCACCCAAGCGATTCAGAATCCTCCCCCAGCAGTACTTGTTGGACATGAAATCTGTAATTAAGCACTTGCTCTTATGACTGAAATTCAGAGACAGTTCTGCAAGCATCACGTAATAATAGTTGCCTTCAAAAGTAGCAATCTGAAAGTAATTTGTGGCATAATAATTAAAGGCTAATCACTTGGGATTCTGCATTCTCTGACAGTTTATAATCAGTGCTATTTACCCAAGAAATATTTCTGGAATACATTTTTCCATTACAAGAAAACAGTATCTTAAAGAAAGGCCGATGTTCTACTGATGATTATTATTCCACTCTGATCCTCTGCATGTCAATTTATTCAGAGACCCCATGAGCGGAATAGAAGAGACTATTAAAAAAGCTGTTGTGGTTCAGCCTATATCTTTGCTGGTTTACTGAGAAGAAAGCTTCTCTGGACTCAATGTGGCTTTCTCTCCAGAAATGGTCCCTGGGTTTCAAGTTTAACACTGAACCTGCTTTCAGTGGTTAGTCCTGTTTAACTCATCACTTGCCATCCTATAATTTACCATTCGAAGGAGACACTATTCTGGCCAAAATTGAGGAAAACAAGCAACACAAAATATATAAATAAATAGAAGATGTGTTTCCAAAATTTGTATTTTTCCAAGTCCCACATAAGTGGCAAATACAAGAAGCTAGAATCACATGGATTCAGAAAGGGATCTATTTGAGGTAAAAGCATCATCCTCAAAACTGTCAAAGTAAATTTACAGGCAGACTTCTAACAGGCCAAATAAGAAATTTCCTTCCTACAGCTCCCATAGTCGAATTTGGCTTCTCAGGAATTCCCACTGAACAGTCTCTCACAGTCCTAGAGGAGCTGAGTTCTTGTCCAAAGCCCCACAAAGCAGTGGTGGTATTCTATTGGTTTGTCCCAGTTCAGCCAAACCTGTAGTAAAAAAAAGCCTCCAAAGATCAGCTGAGAGGAGAAAGAAGAGAAAAGCGCAGGATCGGCCCTCCAACCCGCTCCTGCACTTTTCTCTTCTTTATCCTTTCAGCTGATTGGCGCTGCTGGCCTCAGCTGGTGTGTGGAAAGCTGCACAGGGGTGTTAGGTGCACGTGCATGTGTGCGCAATCACCAAACCAGTAGTGGAACATGTAGGATCCCACTGCTGTCCCAAAGACTGCCCTTTTCTCACATATCTCATTTCCTATGTGAACTTCTGGCCAATGCTCTTTCAAAATTGTATGGCTAAAATCCAATTTACTGTGATTCAACTTGAGGTGCAACATCCAAGCTCCCCATCTTCTACTATGCTGCCTCATCATGGTAGGGTATCTCTGGGAGTTCCTGGCAGGGATGAGTGAAACTGTTGAAATGGACTCCCAACACCCAAATCATGAAGATCATTCCAGCTGCCCTGCTAAAGTAAGCAGGCCATAGTAATAGCAAATATGCTGGAGTCAGATGATCATTTTAGTACAACGCAAATGCTTCACACTGTGTGGGAGAAGCCAATGGTAGACCACTTTGGTATTTTTACTAAGAAAACCCCATGGACACAAAATGTAAAGTGACTGATGATATGGTGTCAGACGATGAACACCTCAGGTTGGATGACACTCAACATGGTACTGAAAAAGAGCTGAGGTTCCTTTGGCATATTAGATTAAAGCCTTTGGCAGATCTGTTTGCTGATGTTGCCATTCAAGATGATAAAATCAGTAAATTCAGTAAAGGCTGACTTATAGCTAGAACATGAAATCAACTATACGTTGACATCTTAGTTGAAATGGTCTGAAATTTCATCATATATTATCCAGGGCATGAAAACTATTGCTTTCATTGAGAGAATGACTATAGCAAAATGATAGAGTCAATGATTGAATAATACCAATTAAGCTTTCCAGACAACCCTTCAATAATATAACAGTAGTCCGACTTCCGGTTTGCAAGGCTTCGGCAGTGGCAGGAATCTGTGATTGTGCATGGTTTCTGTTGCGCTCGCCACTGGAGTACCCTCGATCCAGCTGGATTTGGGGGGCTATAGTTACCCCGTAGATGTAACTGAAGATAGGGGAGATCCAGCAGGGGTCCGGGGAAATTGCAACTCCCCTCCTCAGCTGACTTAACTCCCTTTTCTGAAAGCGGTGGAGCGGTGGTCAGCAATGGCTGCCACAAAGAAGTTTTCATCCGGATAAGAATGTGTAGGAGGAAGCTGAGAAAATGAAAGTTTTTGGCTAACCGGGATAAGTAACATTTAAATACCCTGGAATTTAAGCTTCATTAAAGATACATCGTTCCTGACGAAGACGGAAAAAGCAGCGAATGAAAGTTAACAGGGAAAGTTTGTTTTTTCTCACTCTCCTTCCTTACGGTGATAGCAAATGAATGGAGAAATTGGAAAAACCTGTTTTGGCATCAGCAAGTAATCTTGAAAACTAAAGCCAAGGGGACAATAAAGATTTCTGAGCATCAGAGGGGGAAAAAAAAGAGAACTCTTTTTTGCTATAAGTGGGAAGGGAGAGGAAAAGAATTAGTATTAAGATTTTGTTGGAGGAGGCTGCTTGGAAT
The DNA here is from genome assembly GCA_015471245.1 of Laticauda colubrina. Lineage (NCBI taxonomy): Eukaryota > Metazoa > Chordata > Lepidosauria > Squamata > Elapidae > Laticauda > Laticauda colubrina. Next base: position 15,109,302 of record BLBF01000025.1, read on the forward strand.
TTACAGCTAAACTGTAACAAGACTTCTAAAAGATATATTTTAATTGGAGCTTTGTAACTGAACTATAACTCCAGGAAGAGAAAGTATAAAAAGAAGAAAGTGCTAAATGAAACAGTCTGTGTATATTTGGATTGCTTGGTGACTTTAGGACTTTTGGAAATCATTATTTGAAAGACTAAAAACATTTGGGTTGTATTAAAAAAAACTTTTTACAATGGCACTACTTGTTGATGAACTGAAAATTGAATTTAAAAAGCTAAAAGAAGAGGAACAAGAAGGGAAGGGCTCTTCTGGATCTGTTTTCCATTTTTTAGAAATGGCGATTTCTACCTACCAGAAACTACAAGAACAAGAAGAAGAAGCCATCTTTAATGAACAAATAACTTGAGCTGGAGAAGAAAAGGGAAAGAGGGGAAAAAGAATGGAGAATTTAAGATTTAAAAAAACAACCAAAAAAAGGGAAAAATAAGATGAAAAATCGATACAATGTCAGAAAGCAACAGAAAAGAGGAATACAGAAGAAGGTGGAGATTAAGAGACAAGGGGGTAAAAAGGCAGGATTGGAGAAGAAAGGAAAGGAAAAAGGAGAGAGAAGTTACAAAGGTTTAAAACAAGATGTAAAGAAACAAGATTTATTTAGAGATAGTGGGTAAAAATATGATTAAAAAAGAGATTCTGCAAAAGTACACAAGATTGTATTGTTGTATTTATATTTGAAATAATGTTAGAAAACTGGATTTAATAATAGAGTTTAATTTGCTATGGATTATTGTTTTAATTATATCATAAACTTATTATTCTTTCTTATTTTATAATATAATATGTAGCTTCAGAATATACTAAGCAGAATCAGAATGAAAAGTAAATTTAAGGGAAAGATTTAAAGGTGTCATACTTCAATCAGTGATTATAGGAGAAATCTTGTGTTAATGAGAAAAGATAATAGAAAATTGAAATAGAACAGACAAAAGATATATGCATAATGATTAAAATTGAGATGAAATAAATAAAATAGAATTAAGAGAGTGAAAAGAGGGGAGAAGCTATATAGAAAATATAGAATGGAGAAGAATATAGAAGAATGTGGAGATTAAGAAGGTGGAGATTAAGAGACAAGGGGGTAAAAAGGCAGGATTGGAGAAGAAAGGAAGGGAAAAAGGGAAGAGAAGTTACAAAGGTTTAAAACAAGATGTAAAGAAACAAGATTTATTCAGAGATAGTGAGTAAAAATATGATTAAAAAAGAGACTTTGCAAAAGTACATAAGATTGTATTGTTGTATTTATATTTGAAATAATGTTAGAAAACTGGATTTAATAATAGAGCTTAATTTGCTAAGGATTATTGTTTTAATTATATTATAAACTTATTACTTTTTTATTTTATAATATAGTATGTAGCTTTAGAATGTATTAAGCAGAATCAGAATGAAAAATATATAATATTTTAAGTGTTAAATTTAGGGGAAAGATTTAAAGGCATCATACTTCAATCAGTGATTACAGGAGAAATTTTGTGTTAATGAGAAAAGATTATAGAAAATTGAAATAGAACAGACAAAAGATATACACATCATGATTTAAATTGAGATTAAATAAATAAAATAGAATTAAGAGAGTGAAAAGAGGGGAGAAGCTATATAGAAAATGTTGAATGGTAAATAAGATATGAAATGGGATAAAAAGTGAGCATGAATTCGAATTTATGTCTGTGTAAAAAGATGTAACTTGGGAAGCCACTTTCCAAAAAGAAGTTTTATGTTTTTATGTTTTGTGTTTTGTTTGTGTATGTTTGTTTATTGAAAAATTAAAACATTTTTTTTAAAAATAAATAATACAACAGTAGTCCAAGTTTTGGCTTCAGCCAATGATGCAGAACGAGGCGCTTGACATGTTTTATGATCAAGTTCTATCTAAAACTGACAGCACATGCAAGCAAAGTGTGCTGTTTGTGGTTTGAGACTGGAATACCAAATCTGGAAATAATAAAGAGAAACCAATAGTTTAACTGGATAGCTGAGACAATAGAAAGGAAGTATAATACATTAATAGAAGGCATTAAGAGTTGTTAACCTAATCCTACGTAGCTTTTTCTCTGGTAATATCACACTACTAAGTACAGCATACAAAACATTTGCTAAACCAGTATTCAAATATACTCATCAGTCTGGAACCCACATTACGTATCTGATATTAGCGCAGTTGAGAAAGTCCAGAAATATTTCACAAGAAGAGTTCTCCACTCCTCTACTCCTTGCAGAATACCTTATGCCACCAGACTTGAAATTCTAGACCTAAAAAACCTCGAACTACACTGTCTTCAGTCCATGTATGTATTTATGTCTTTATGTATTTATATAGTATAATATATAAAATCATACATTGCAACGTCCTACCTGTCAATGAATACTTCAGCTTCAACCATAACAATACAAGAGCACACAATAGATACAAACTCAAGGTAAACCACACCATACTTGATTGAAGGAAATACGACTTCAGCAACAGAATGGTCAATGTCTGGAATACTCTACCTGACTCTGTGGTTTCTTCTCCTAACCCCAAAAACTTTAATCTTAGACTGTCTGCTATTGACCTCACCCCTTCCCTAAGAGGTCTGTATGGGGCATGCATAAGCACACCAACGTGCCTACCATCCCTGTCCTTTTGCTTTTTATTTTTCTTATATGTATCCATTTCATGTCTTCATAACTATGTTTATACTTATACCTGTTATCTTGTAAGCGATTGACAAATCAAATAAATACATAAATAAATAAAATAAAGGACTACACAGTTCAAAAAAAAGTAGAATGACTTACCAATTTTTGTCAGTTAAACTAGATGTTCAAACTGACTTTAGAAAGGGTTAAGGACAAGAGCCATCTTAATGTAGATGGCATAATTGAGAAAACCAAAGAACATTTTTAAAAAAGTTGATCTGATTATAGATTACAGAAGGGGTTTCGATTATGTCAACCATATCAAGCAATGGAATGTTCTTAGGAAAATGGTAATCCCAAAACATCATGTTGTCCTCAGGCAAAACCTATGCACAGCTCAGGAAGTTACAGTCTGGATAGAACCAAAGCAGACTGGGTCAAGGTTGGAAAAAAATGTGAGACGAGATTGTATACTGTCTACTTTTTTTATTAGACCTATAGGAAGACCATATAGGGACAAGAACAGATTAGAAGAACTCATATAGGCTTACAATCCGAGGAAAAAACACCAATAACCTATGTTGGGGCTGATGACACTACTCTAATACCTGAAATGCAAATTATCTGCAAGCTCTAACAATGAAAGTCAAGGAGCACAGTGACTATGCTTCAATATAAGGACAACCAAATTCATGACATGGCTACAGCAAACTGCCTTCCATTAGAACTGATAATGGAAATACTGAAATGGTGAACAACTTGTGTTTTTTAGGATCAAGTATTAACAGTAGAGGAACCAGTACTCGAGAAAGTACTGCACATGGTAGGATATCAATGAAGGCATTGGAAAAGATATTCAGGTGCCAGAACATATCTATATTTACTGTGCTGTCCCAGTCTATGGGAATTGGATAATTACTTAGAAATTATGAGCTGTCCCCTTAAGGGAATGCATTATGGTAAATGTAGTTAAAGGTATCCTGGGAAACGTAGTTCATGTCACGTGGCCACATCTGTAATCCCGATTGGTCACTAATTTGACCCTTGATGGGTTGAGGGAGTTTTTCCTCACTTTTGCCTGAACTCCCTAACTCATGGCAGCTGCTTTCTATTGCTATGAGATGGGTTAGGAGATAACCATATTTTACTACAAGGGGCAGATATACAAAGGATTGGTCATTAAAGAAGAACTTCATCACAAATGTGAGTAATAAGGAGACCTGATGAACCAGTAAATGTACTTTGTTATGGACGTCTTGTTGAGTTTATCTATCTGCACCTGCACAGCTTAAAAATATACTACTGTGCAGAAGACAGAAAATTTATGAAGGACAGAATCAAGCAAGCATTTTTTTTTCTGTGATATTCTATGAAAGTGAAGATTGGATTTGAATAAGCAGGGCTTACTCTAATAACTGATTCTTTTGAACTTTTGGTGTTAGATAACATAGGCAAGAAAACAAGCAAATAGTTCATAGAACAAATCAATAGTGTTTGCACTTGAAGCATCAACAATCAGATTCAAGTCATCTTATTTTGGACATTTATATGAAGACTTAGTTCCTTTGAGAAATCTGTAATTCTGAGAAGAATGGAAGAAAAGAGAAGAAGAAGATAACTAGCAGTAAGGTGGATGACTTTGTTTCTAGGATTATAAAAGCCATGCAGGAAGCCATGGAGAGGACCCTGAAGAAGACATCCAGAAATCATGAAGAAGTATGTTTTAACAATGAAGATAACAACAAGTATGTAACAGATTAACAGGTGAGTTGAAAGGGACTTTGTGGGTCATCTACTCCAACCCCTCACTCAAGCAGGAGACTTTACACAAGTGGTAGTTAACCTTTTTCGGCTTCTGTGCCAATAATTGCAGACACACTCGTTTGCGCGCACTTGTGTGCCAGCACACAGAAGGCAATGTGTGTTGCTCCCCCCCACAGCCCCTGCGCATGTGCACGTGACTCCGCTCATGTGCTGCGCGTCTGCGCACATGATTCCCCCTTGCACACATGTCTGCACATGCATGCGTGATTCCCCTTTTGCATGCTGTGCATCTTTGCGCAGGCGCACATTACCCCCTCCTCATGCGCCATGCATCTGTGCATGCATGCACATTTCCCCCTTGCATGCAGCATGTCTGCGCATGCGCACATGATCCCCTCTTGTGCAGCACGCCCTTGCACATGCGCGTGTGTCTCCTGCACACCCCCTCTGCCCCCTGTGCATGTGCACCAGATACTCAACAATCAGCTGTCAGGTGGCGGTGCATGCGCATGCACAGTAGAGTTCTTCCAGAGGACCTCTCATGTGCCAGGGGAAATGCCTCTGCGTGCCATTTCCGGCATGTGTAGCATAAGTTTGCCAACACGGCCTTACACCATTTCTGACAAATGGCAGTCCGGTTTCTTCTTGAAAGCTTCCAGTGATGAAGCTACCACAACTTCTGAAGACAAGCTGTTCCATTGGTTGATTGTTCTCATTGTCAGAAAATTTCTTATTTATTGAATCTCTCCTTGTTCAGCTTCCATCCATTATTTCTTGTCTGGTCTTTAGACAAGGAAAATATCTTGACCCCTTCCTCTCTGTGGCAGCCCCTCAAATATTGGAGCACTGCTATCATGTCTCCCCTGGTCCTTCTCTTCACTAGATTAGCCAAGCCCAGTTCCTGCAACTGTTCATTGTATGTTTTAGCCTCCAGTCCCCCAATCATCTTGGTTGCTCTCCACTCTTTCTAGAGTCTCAACATCTTTTTGGTGGTGACCAAAACTGGATGCATATTCTAGGTGTGGTCTTACTAAGGCTTTATAGAATGGTATTAGTATCTCACTTCATCTTGATTGTATCCCCCTGTTTATGAAATTTAGGATTGCATTGCCTTTTTTGGCTGCCACCGAATGCTGTTAGCTTATATTTAATTGGTTGTCCACTGAGACTCCAGGATCCCTCTCGCAGTTACTGCTATTAAGCCTGCTTTCACCCAGTCTGTATGTGTTCTTTGGGTTTTTTTTGCCTAAGTATAGGACTTCACTTTTCTCTACATTGAATTTCATTTTGTTAGGTAGGGTCCAGTCTTCAAGTCTATCAAAATCCATCTGTATAAAGCCTAGGGAGGCAGAAAAGTATTAGAAAAAGATTCAGACTAGCTCTCCTCCCCTGCAATTCTGAAGTAAAAGAAGGGAAAGTACAATTGGATTTGCAAGACATATTGTTACTGTAGTCCATCTTAATAAAGTATAGTCTTTACGTGCAGTCAGTTTCCTGATCTATTTACCTCCTAGAGGTGAGAGGACATGAGTGCACTGCACTGTTAGGAGACTAGAAGATTGTTTAGGCTGGGAACAGATCATTCTAAGGAAGAAATATTTAGGCAGTTGCTAAGAGTTGGCTCCAATCATAATGCATATAAACAATCAGTCAACAGTGTCTAAATTCCAGGATCTACTCCATTACCCAGGATGTGCTTTATATTAGTCCAATACTAATGATTTGTGGCTCACAAAGAGGAACCAAGGAAGATATCCAAAGGCAATAAAATTGGGAACAATTAATTATTGTAGTAATATCTTATTGTTTTCCTTTGATATGTTCTATGTTCTAATTTTTAGAGCCAGGATGGTAGAGCAATTAAGGTATTAGACAAAGAGCAGGGAGAGTCACTCAGTGTTTTTGGGTCAGTCTCTTGAAGAGGTTTGTTATTACAAGATGGAGAAAGCTCGAAGGAGGGAAGACTATATGCCTGGCTTTGAGCATCGGTACAAAAGATTTGACACAAATTTAATAAATTAGATTTTGCACTGTGTCTAATTTATTAATTTGTTGTATTTTGTTGAGCATATAGTAAATACATATACTTTACTATATGTTGATTTTAAAGTTATTTATCATCGTTTATATGTTGGCAGCTGCGTTGAGAAAACACAACTGGGGGGAAAAGTGGCCTGTAAGTGTATAATATAAATGTGAAGCAGACAGATAGGTAATGTAGTGGATGTAAAATGTTGGACTGGGTCCAGGGAGATTTATGGTCTAATCCAATCCAGCCCAGTCACACAAAAGTCACTCTCTGGATGGCTTTGGGGTATTTACTCTTTTGCAAGTTATTCCACAGATTAATTCTGAGGTGAGGAAGCATTATATATGCTGAGCTGAGCTCCTAAATAAAAGGTAGTGTTTTGTAGGCTTCCAGAAAAGAGAACAATGTCCCCCCATTTTTGGTAATATACAGCCTGTTTAAAAGTACAAGTTCCAACTTTAACACAAATTTGGGTTAAAGACAAAGGAAACGGAATCCATTCTTAACAGACGGACTGCCTATATTTAAGAAAATGTCATGTTTTCCCCATTCAGGAGCAATATTTTGTTTTTTTTAAATAGCTATTAATCAAATTTATATAGCCACCCATCTTGCAAAAAGCAGCTATAACTGGCAAACAATAGCAATAGCACTGAGACTTATATTTTACGGACCCTCGGAAGGATGGAAGGCTGAGTCAACCTTGAGATTCGAACTACCAAACTTCTGGCAATCAGCAGTCAGCAGCCTGAAGTACTCCATTCTAAGTACTGCGCCGCAACCACACAATGGTGTTTTACTTGGTTTGAGTGGACATTATAGGATATTTCAAACCAAAGGCTTTAAATATGTGCTCAAAGCTTTACCAGCGGAAATAGGTAATAGGTAACTCAATGTATCCTTACTTCGTAGTAGGCCAACTGAATACATTAGCCTTTCCTTTTGTACAATCATTTATGACTCCAACCTTTTGGGTGCCAGGAACCGGTTCCTTGGAGGGCAGTTTTTCCACAGACCAGGGGTGTGCGTTTTCATGTGTGGCCTGGATCTTGTGCATGAGTAGATAGGGCTTTGCTCACTTGCACAGCCTGGTTCCTGGCAGGTTGCAGGTGTGTGTCAATCTGTGGCCTGGGGTTGGGAACTCCTGGTGTATGATATACTGATAGCTATCTTTTCCTTTATTTCCTTGGTCCTCCCAATCTGCTAGATTTATTTTATTCCCCCCACCCATATTCTCATAAAAATAATTCAGTTCTGCAGTTCTACTATACTTTTCAGTACTTTGGATTATATGTAGTTTTTTTGCTTGTGGAAAGCTTGCAGGAAGAACACTGAACATGTTCCTTCTGGCTTTCCCAGTGACTCAAGGGAAACTTTCAGGGAGTGTTGAAAATGAGCATCACGTGACCATGGCTGACTGCAGGAGCATTGCATCATTTCATCCAGTTGAGACACAAGAGGGAGGCATGATAGCAGTCTTCCAATATTTGAGGGGCTGCCACAGAGAGGAAGGATTCAAGCTATTTTCTAAAGCACCCAAAGGCCAGACAAGGAACAATGGATGGAAACTGAACAGGAGAGATTTAACCCCGAAATAAGGAGAAATTTTCTGAGAGTGAGAACAATCAACCAATGGAACAGCTTGCCCTCAGAAGTTGTGGGAGTGCAATGACTTAAGATCTTCAAGAAGAAGAAGAGAAGAAGAGTTTTAGTAATATATAAATAGATGATGGACTGTCTTTTATATTTGCTGCTTTAATCTACTTTTGAATTTCTTTTTGAACCTTCTTTTTGATCATCTTAACTAGTTGTAGTGATGTGCAATGTTTCAAAGATGGGCTTCAGGAAACAGGATGTCCTCTTGCCCATCTCTCTCATTCCCCTTTTTATAGTTACCCTGAGGGAATTATCAAAAGTTGCAGGGCAGTGTTTCAGATTCAAAGGCAAAAAGGTCATTGGATTGCATGAAGCAATTTTTCTCTTCCCAAGACCACTCTGCACCTTCAAGAAGTGCCTTAGTCTGCAGTCCTCTGTTCACTGACATGGATGAAAGTCTTACAGAATTTAAGCCCCTCTCACACAGCACCAACGGATGGAAAGAGGATGTAAAACGGAGTGAAACACTTGCCATCTGTTGGTTAACGCGATGCATCGGTTCTGTACTCACTGCGTCCGTTTTTCATACTCTTTATCCGTCCAGCATCCGTCTATTGACATTTCATCTGCTCAAAAAATTTTGAGCTGTACAAAACTTTTTGAGCGGAAAATGTATCCAACAGGTCCGTTATACATCTGCTACGCATACGGGGAACATACGTTATACGTACGTAGTCATCCGTTACGCGTCTGCTATATCCGCTAGGCATCCGCTGTGCATCCGTGCAACTTGCATCCGCTCCAGTGGAAAACGGACACAGGGAGGAAGCGAAACGGATGTGGAACGGACACGCAGCGTTCGTAGCATGGACGTAGAAAGGATGAAAGCGGATGCAGCTCGCATACAAAGCATTAAAATGGAAAAAAGGTTTGTATAGGGGACGTATCTAGGATATTTAGGATGTCTGCAGGATGCCTGGAGGATGCAAAAGGGCACCTAGCGGAAAACCTATATTTCCTATAAAAAGGGGGAGGAAATCACCTGGATCACACTTTCAGTCCAGCAGCCCTGCTGTGCAGACCTCTTCAGCCTTCATCTCCACCATGGATCGTCACACACTCCTTTTGGTAACCGTCATCGTTCTACAACAGTGCGAAGCCCTCTACAGGCTCTTTCACCTGTTCTACGCGAAGAAAAGGAGGCGTCTAAGAAGTGTCTGGGTACGAAGATGGATCGCGAGAAGAGCCGAGTACGGACTGTATAACAAGATGATGGTGGAGCTGAGGAACGAAGACACTTGTGCATTCCAGAACTTCATGAGGATGCCTCCAGCCATGTTTGACGAAGTTGTGGAGCGGCTGAGACCCAGGTTGACCAAGGCAAACACCAACCTCTGGCCCAGCCTGGACCCTGGGCTCAAGGTGGCACTGACTCTGCGCCACCTGGCCTCTGGGACCATGTACAGGAGCATGCAGTACGCCTGGAGGGTGCCACACAACACCATCAGCATTGTGGTCAGAGAAGTGGTGCAGGCCATCATCGAAGAATACCTGGAGCTCCTCCAGTGCCCCTCCACTGAAGAAGGCTGGAAGAAAGTTGCAGAGCAGTGGTATCAGAAGTGAACTTCCCCCACACCGTTGGAGCCATAGATGGGAAGCACGTGGCCTGCAAAGCTCCAGCCAACTCAGGATCCACTTATCACAACTACAAGGGCTTCTTCAGCATCATCCTCTTCGCCATGGTCGATGCTGACTACATGTTCATGTACATCGATGCTTCAGGCAACGGGTCAGCTTCAGATGCCCAGGTATACAACGCCAGTCACCTCAAGCAAGGGCTGGAACGCAATCTCATCATGGGTTTCCCAGATCCACACCCCCTGCCCAATGACACACAAGATGTGCCCTACTTCATCGTGGGGGATGATGCCTTCTCCCGCAGAATCTATCTCATGAAGCCTTATACTTCCAGATGCCTCACCCGTGAAGAGAGGATCTTCAACTACAGGCTGTTCAGGGCAAGGCGGGTGGTGGAGAATGCCTTTGGCATCCTGGCCAACAGGTTCCAGGTACTTCTCACCACCATTCAGCATCGCCCACAGACCGTGAGGAATATCGTGGAAGCCTGCTGCATCCTGCACAATCTCATGCGCACCAGCTACCCAGTGTTGCAGAACAGGCTCATGGACCACCAACAATGCAATGGGGACATGGAGCCTGGTGAATGGAGGCAAGGGCGAAACCTGATAGACACTGTGGATGTGCAAGGCCCCAACAGAGCTTCATGTAAAGGGAAGAAGCAGCGCAACCTCCTGAAACACTGGTGCAACTCCCCAGCTGGAGCAGTGGAGTGGCAAGACAGGATGGTAGATGCTTAATGGATGCTCTTTGAGCCTGTCTCATCACACTGATGAGATTGGGCCATGTATGTTGAGTGGCCCTACAATGAACAGGGCATTTAATAAAGAGTTGCGTTTATGTTGAAATGTGTTGATGAATGATTACATTATTATTGATAATAAAGGGCCATAGGTGTGGCACCTGGGAGGGTGGACCATACAATCCCACTATGCTTGCACTGGAGGCTTATCTATCCCACAGCAATTACCCATCCCACAGGTATCCCTGCCCATCCCACTGCTATCCTTACCCATCCCACAAGCATGCAAAGGCTTAAACCATTTCTAAAAGTTTCCACCAAGACTTTATTTACTAAAAGAACTGAACCAAGTGTGTGAAGCAAAGATAAACTTTATTAATAACAAACTGTAAAAGCAAAATGACCCAAGTAAAGTGTCCCAAGCAAAGATAAAGTGAACAGGTAGCAACCCAGTCTCTGGCACTCTTCTCAGTCACTCTGAGGTGTGCCCATAGTCTCAGGGGTGAAGGGTCCAGGTGCTGTGGAGGTGGCTGCTGCTGGAGTGCTGGTCTGAGGCGCCATTGGAATGCCTGGCCCCGAGAGGACAACAGGGAATGGTGTGTGGAGGAAGCTCTCAGAGAGCTGGCTCAGTCCTGTGATGTTGAGAGCCCCTTCCTCCATGACATGGAGTGTCAGTCCCAAGACCGATGACAGATGTTCTGAAGCCGGGCTTGGCTGTGGGGTGGAGGAAGGAGGAGTGTAGTGGGGCTGTCTGGTCTGCAGCTAAGCGAGGTGAGGCGTGCGTGGCATCTGTGGCGTGGGTGGCATCTGTGGCGTGGGTGGCATCGGTGGCATCGGTGGCGTTCGATGAACCTGTGGCTGAACTGGGAAGGGCTGCCTGTGCTGCTGGAACTCCTGGTAGCCATAGCCTTGGTAGGTGAGGGCCTGTGGAAAGCCTTGGAAGGGTTGTGACATCACCTGGGGTGGAGGAGCAGACCTGGAGTGGGTCGGAGCAGGTTCAGCTGGGCCTGGAGGGTTGTGCAGAAGACCAGTGATCCTCTCCTTTATCACCTGGTACTGTGATTCGTACATGTCCATGAGGATCTGCTTGATGTAGGTGAGGAAGGGCTTGCGGTTTGAGGATGGTATGTCGGTGTGTACCAGCTGAAAGAGGAGATCTACGCTGCTTTTGATGGTGCCCCTGATCTCCAGCAGGACAGTGTGGCTCTGTCCCTCTGGTCTGGCTCTCTGCCTGCTTTCTGTGGAGGTGGAGCTGGGGGTGGGGGTGGCTTGGTCTCTGGTGAAAGTGTCCTCTCCTTGCTCCCACTGCGTCAGGAGGTCCTCCACGGGCTCCGCCACGGGGAGTGCAGCTGTCAGGGGGGTCTCCGTCATGGGGCGCTCCACAGATACCTGCCTGGACACAGGAGCTGACTCTTGGCCAGAAGAGGACTGGCTCTCTGTGGGCTGCCTGAGAGAGAGGGTAGACAGAGGGACTGCTCCTCAGTGGCGGATCTCACCCTCCAAGAAGCTGCACTTGGCCATCACGTAGGTCTCCCGGTCCGTCAGCTTGACCGCGGCCTAGCCAGACTTCTTCAGGTGCAGCTTCCTGTACCAGGTGTGCATGTGCTCCCACCACCCGAAGAGGACCTCCGAAGTGTAGCCCAGGCTCTCCACCTTCTCTCTCCAAGCAGCCTGCTTCCTCTTGGTGTCTCGATAGAGCCTGTGTCCCTTCTGCCATAGGTACTCGTTCTCCCTCAGCCATTCGAGCACCTCATCCTCATTTTCCTCTTTGATGGAGTATTGCCTCCTCTCCCATTCTCGCGTATGCCTCTTCCTCCCTCTGGCAGGGCCTTCTGGGCCCTCATCAGAGGGGCTTCGAGGTTCTAGGGGCTGCTCCACCACACCACCACCACCAGCAGCAGCAACAACAACAGTAGCAGCAAAAGCAGCACCAGCAGCACCAGCATCACCAGGATCAGCAGCAGCAGAGTAAGCACCAGCAGAAGCACCAGCACCAGGAGCAGCGCCAGCAGAGTAAGCATCAGCAGAAGCACCAGCACCAGGAGCAGCACCAGCAGAAGCACCAGCACCAGCAGAGTCAGCCCGAGCAGCAGAAGCCCCAGCAGTAGCAGAGTCAGGGCCAGGGGGTGGGATGGTGGCCCTGTCCTTCTTGCCAGGGCTGGCAGCGGATGGCACAGGCTTCCTCTTCTTCCCCATGGTTGTTGGCTGGAGATGTGTCTGGCAGCAGGTCTTTCCTCTGAATGGTGACCTGCTTGCAAGCTGCATCCTTTTATATTCCCGGGGCTGACGCAATGCATCTTCCCCGCATGCGCAGTGAACACTTTGCATCTGCTAGGCATCTGCTAGGCTTCCGTGATACATCCGCTGTATCCGCTAGGCATCCGCTCTGCATCCGTTCCTTCCGCTGCACGTCCGCTTCACTGTGCTCCCCCGGAAGCCTTGCGGATGTACCATCCGCTTCCATCCGCTAGGCTTCCGTCGAGCATCCACTTTACATCCTGGCTACATTCTCCTCCCGTCTGTTCCTTTCCGTTGTTGTCCGCTCTCTTTATGCAAATTTGGGGCACTTTTGAGAGCGGATAACAACGGATGGAAAATTTTCTCGTCCGCTTTGTCCTTTTACATACTTTTTGCATCCGTCGGCCTATGTGACAGGCCCTTTAGAACTGCTTTCTGAAGTTGCTCATTTTATTTTATATACAGGTGAAACTCAAAAAATTAGAATATCGTGCAAAAGTTCATTTATTTCAGTAATGCAACTTAAAAGGTGAACCTAATATATGAGATAGACTCATTACATGCAAAACAAGATAGTTCAAACCGCGATTTGTCATAATTGAGATGATTATGGCTTACAGCTCATGAAAACTCCAAATCTACAATCTCAGAAAATTAGAATATTGTGAAAAGGTTCAATATTGTTGGCTCAGTGTCTCACTCTAATCAGCTAATTAAGCCATAACACCTGCAAAGGGTTCCTGAGCTGTTAAATGGTCTCTCATTCTGGTTTAGTAGGAATCACAATCATGGGAAAGACTGCTATCCTGACATTTGTGCAGAAAACCATCATTGACACCCTCCATAAGGTGGGAAAGCCTCAAAAGGTAATTGTTAATGAAGTTGGATGTTTCCAAAGTGCTGTATCGAAGCACATGAATCGAAAGTTATGTGGAAGGGAAAAAGGTGGAAATAAAAGGTGCACAAGCAGAAGGGATGGCTGCAGCCTGGAGAGGATTGTCAGGAAAAGACCATTCAAAAGTGTTGGGGACTTTCACAAGGAGTGGGCTGAGGCTGGAGTCAGTGCATCAAGAGCCACCACACACATATGGATCCTGGACATGGGCTTCAAATGTCGTATTCCTCTTGTCAAGCTGCTCCTGAACAACAAACGTCAGAAGTGTCTTACCTGGGCTAAAGAAAAACTGACCTGGTCTGTTGTTCAGTGGTCCAAAGTCCTCTTTTCTGATGAGAGCAACTTTTGCATCTCATTTGGAAACCAAGGACCCAGAGTCTGGAGGAAGAATGGAGAGGTACACACTACAAGATGCTTGAAGTCCAGTGTGAAGTTTCCACAGTCTGTGTTGATTTGGGGAGCCATGCTGGTCCACTGTGCTTCATTAAGTCCAGGGTCTACCAGGAGATTTTGGAGCACTTCATGCTTCCTTCCGCAGACGAGCTTTATGGGGGTGCTGCCTTCATTTTCCAGCAGGACTTGGCACCTGCCCATATAGCCAAAAGCACCAAAACCTGGTTCAATGACCATGGGATTACTATGCTTGATTGGCCAGCAAACTCGCCTGACCTGAATCCCATAGAGAATCTATGGGGCATTGCCAAGAGAAAGATGAGAGACATGAGACCAAACAATGCAGAAGAGCTGAAGGCCACTATTGAAGCATCCTGGTCTTCCATAACACCTCAGCAGTGCCACAGGCTGATAGCTTCCATGCCACGCCACACTGAGGCAGTCATTGCTGCAAAAGGGGCCCAAACCAAGTACTGAGTACATATGCATGCTTATACGTTTCAAAGGTTCAATACTGTTCTCTGTACAATCCTTGTTTTACTGATTGTATGTAATATTCTGAGATTGTGGATTTGGGGTTTTCATAATAATCTCAATTATGACAAATCACGGCTTGAACTGTCTTGCTTTGCATGTAATGAGTTTATCTCATATATTAGTTTCACCTTTTAAGTTGCATTAATGAAATAAATGAACTTTTGCACGATATTCTAATTTTTCGAGTTTCACCTGTATCGGGTTGCTTTTTGATAGGAAATCTTATACAGATTGAGCAATTTGGATATTAGTTTATGTTGCACATATTTAGGCAATTGTATGGAAAGTTAAAAAGCAATGTCATTTATACAAGTGGATTATCCGAGTGAATAAATGGCAGGGAAAAAGCTATCCAGGCCTGTCAGATTCTGGATGTAAGTTGTATTTCTATATTTGAAAACAATACCTTAACTGATGTGCAAAACTGAAACCATGAAGGTGTGAACCCACGGATTGCCCATAAAAGCAAAAGCAAAATCAAATTTCATCCAAGAGGAACACAATACTGCTAAATAAGGAGTGAAAATACTAATGTGTGTGTCCAAAAACAAACAGATGCTTTGTTAGACAGCAACAAAATGCTGACTTACGCAGCCTGTCATAGGGCAAGAGTATTAAGCTTAAATCTGCTCACGTGACAAGGCTGGGGGATTAAAACCTCATTTCTTGCCAGCATTCCTCTGTCAGAGCTTGATTCTGTTTCTTTAGCTGCAATAACCCATCTGTCAAGGACTGCATTGATTCCAAAAGAACGAAATGTTGAGCCTCGATGTATGGTTAACATCCCCACTGCAACACAAAATGAACACTATTTGCATTTTTCTGTTTCTCTTTTTTGATGCAAACTTGCCCATTTGTCACACTAGACATTTGTTTCTAATTTCACTTAAAGTCTTTTAACTTTTAAATGAGCGGAGCCACTAACTTTTTCAGATGGGGGAGGAAGTTGTGCTTGACTTTTGAATGGCACACTTGAGGCCACACTCCAGAAAGTTGTCAGGATCAGATTAAAAACTGGGTTATATTTAATCTAAATGTAATTCAACTTTAATTAAAAAAACACACATTCCCACACTTTTAATAATATCCCATCACATTCAAAATTACAATCTGGAAGAAATATGGGGAATGCACATGGCCTGTCAGCTTTGGAAGCCATATTGACACCAGATGCTTCCAAACTGCCACATTCTGGGAAAATGGGAGGGTGGAATTTCTTGGAGTGTATGTGGTTAGACTTAATAGCATTCTTCTTCTAAGTAAAGGTCATGTTCTTCTGCACCTGGGTGAGGGGACATTTCAAGTTGGGAGGGATGGTGATTGGAGCATGTGATGCAATGATGGGTGTTGGGGGTGGATTTGTAATTTTACTTATTGCAAGGAAACCTGGAACTTTCAGATTCGGGATTCCCCAGATGTGCCAGGTTCCTATCCAAATAAAACAGAACTTTTGAGAGGATGTCTTGTCTCAGAGTGTTTTGTTGGAGTGGAAGTTTTCTGGAAGGCTGACATTATCCCGAATCTGAAAGTTCTTGGGTATCAGAAGTACCCATCAACTATAAAAATTCAAACATCAAAAGTATGTTAGGTCAAACATGAAAATTAATGCAAATGTGCAAACCCTTTTCATGGACTCAAGACTCAACCGATATGCTCCCATGAAAACAAACCCTATTCTAAAGCCATTTTAAAATATACTTACCTCCGTATTTCTGGGTGCCATGATTGAGGCAGAGATCCTTAAAATATGCAAGTGTGGCAATTGTGCTTTGTGTATGCTTTGTGTCTTATCAACAACACCATTTGCTGTAAAAAAAGCACTTTAAATACCGGTATATAAAATACTTAATGTTAGATCACCAGCATCTCTATTCTTTGCTGTCATCTGCTGGCTTGTTCTGCCTTGCAATTTGTTCTCAGAAAACCAAACTGCCTTGATGCTTTGACAATCCCTTGGGAATCAAGGTCATTTCAGCAATGTCCCTTCCGCTCCTTTTTCCAGGAACACAAGTTGACAAATTATAGCCGAACATTTCGATCAGACACTGCCACATGCAGATATCTGGAATTTGGATCCTTGGTTGTGGGCTCAAGTGCAGAAAATGGCTCTGGGTGGAAATTCCTAATGGTTCCTTAGTCTAGGGCTCCTTGGTGCTCTCGAAGTTCGGTTGTTTTCTTGCAGACATTTCATGACCCAAACACCATCAGCTCCCCTTTATAATTGGCTCCTTAATTATTACAAAGCACGTGGCTGCACCGGCTGCATGGATAGATTCTTCTTATTCCTTCAAAAACAGCACTGGGAGTCGATAGACTCCATGGTTCTCGATACTCTTCCCCGCGGAAATATCGGGAATTTGAGAAACTGTTCACGCACAGAGAAGCTCAACAGCAAGATCGGGGAATTTTATTATTTTTATTTGTGGATAAAGCGATACAACTATTTCCACTCCCCCTTTAAAAGGCAGCTTTCAATCGATCCCTAGAAAAT
>BLBF01000025.1:15126295-15157362 GCA_015471245.1 Laticauda colubrina
TCTATCTATCTATCTATCTATCTATCTATCTATCTATCTATCTATCTTTTGGCGGGGTGTGTGTGTGTGTGTGTCACTTGGTGGCCTGCGACTGCCGCGTGGACGACTCGCCAAGCAAAATTCTCTTTAAATGGCCTCTGAGGGGCGGCGGAGTGTGGGGAGGGGCTGCTGCGTGAGCGATTGCCGTGGGCAAGTTCTTGTTTTGCTTCTCTCCTCTTTGCTCCTTTCGCATTCCCACAGCATGGTAATTAACAGCAGTCAGAGTGTTTTAAAATAAATATGCTGGTGACGTTTGGTGGTATGTTTTGGTTCCCAGACGATCAACAGCCATCTTGGGGAAAGCAGCTGGAGACTCCGCTGAGAGCAGCCTTGAAGCGCTTTTATTCAGCGCCATTGCAAGTGTGACTGCCTGAGAAAATAACAGTGTCACAGAATGCTGCGCCTCTTTTGCGCGGGCAGCTCGCTGGAGAAGAAAACATGGGGATTTGCCGCTCTTTCTTCCCTCGTTTATCTCAGGGGCCCCTGGCAGCCCGTCCTGTTGGTCCTGGGGTAAAAAATGCATGTAAGTGCGCTAGTAAAAGATGATAATCCTAGCTTCCTCCCGCAAATCCAGGGAAACTGTAAACAACTCGTCTAAAATCGTCTTTAGTGCAATGACACCGTTAAAAAGGCTAATTAAGTGGTAAAGAAAACGAGAAAAATGTAGATAAAATGCCACTATTATATTTCAAGGAGCAAAAAAGAATCTCCTTTAAGCAATAACAACCCGAACAAAACCAAAGAGTAAAAAAATAAAGAGGGTTCTGAAAGAAGATCCTTGTGGGGAGGAAGGTATTCAAAGATTTCTCCTGTCTGATGATTCATAGTAAACATGACTGTATGGACCTGAGGCCTAGATATATTCAGGCTGATGAATAATAAGGGCCAAATGATAAAATATGATTGCACCAAGTGCTCTCAAGTGATAAGCATTCCAAAGCAGAGAATAGAATGGAATGGAATGGAATGGAATGGAATGGAATGGAATGGAATAGAATAGAATAGAATAGAATAGAATAGAATAGAATAGAATAGAATAGAATAGAATAGAATAGAATAGAATAGAACAACAGAGTTGGACCTTGGAGGTCTTCTAGTCCAACCCCCTGCTTAGGCAGGAAACCCTACACCACCTCAGACAAATGGTTATCCAACATATTTTTAAAAACTTCCAGTGTTGGAGCATTCACAACTTCTGGAGGCCAGTTGTTCCACTGATTAATTGTTCTGACTGTCAGGAAATTTCTCCTTCCTTCTAGATTGCTTCTCTCCTTGATTAGTTTCCACCCATTGCTTCTTGTGCTCTGGAGAATAGCTTGACTCCCTCTTCTTTGTGGCAGCCGCTGAGGTATCGAAACACTGCTATCATGTCACCCCTAGTCCTTTTCATTAAACTAGACTTACCCAATTTCAGCAACTGTTCTTTATATGTTTTAGCCTCCAGTCCCCTAATCATCTTTGTGCTCTTCTCTGTACTCTTTCTTGAGTCCCAGCATCTTTTTTACATTGTGGTGACCAAAATTGGATGCAGTATTCCAAGTGTGGCCTTTCCAGGGCATTTTATAAGTAGTGTTAACACTTCATGTGATCTTGATTCTATCCCTCTGTTTTTGCAGCCTAGAACTGTGTTGGCTTTTTTTGGCAGCTGCTTCACACTGCTGGCTCATATTTAAGTGATTGTCCACGAAGACTCCAAGATCCCTCTCACAGTTACTACTATTGAATAAGGTACCATCGTGTGCATTTTGTACATGTGCATTTTTTCTTGCCTAAATGTAAATGTTACTTTTTTGACTATTGAATTTCATTTTGTTAGAGAGCGCCCAGTGTTTAAGTCTGTCAAAATCCTTCTGAATCTTAAGCCTATTCCCTCATCCAAATAATTGATGAAGATGTTGAAGAGTACTGGGCCTAAAACAGAGCCTTGGGGTACCTCACTGCATACTTCCCTCCATGTAGGTGCAGTTCCATTGAGGGCTACTTATTGAGTGTAGTTGGTCTATGTTTTTCCATTTTGGCAAATTACGATGAATAGACTTCAACTCCCAGAAGTCCTTAGCCAGCAAGCTCTAGGAGTTGAGGTCCACCCATCTTAAAGTTCAAAAACACTGTGATAAGGACTACAGATTTTCCTTGGTTTATTATGGTAATTGGGACCAGAACTTCTGTTACTGAGTGATGTGGTCATAATGTGTGATGTCACATGACCATGCCACTTAGCAATAGCGGTGCCAGCAAGCCCCATTAAGCAAGAACCTCACATGATTTTTGACATCTGACTTCCTCTATGACTTCCCTTGAAATAGGTCAAAATTGGGTCTGCTTCAGTGCTGCCACATGGCTGTACCACCACTCTGCCACAGTCAGCTGTGATCTTCATTGCCAACGTTCCCAGACACCTTCACACAAAAATGCTTCCATAAGAATTTTGTGGGTGACGGGAGCAAGTCAGTGGAGCAAGGCGGTATATAGGGATGCGGGGGAGGCATTGCACAGGTAAGAGATGGTGCATGAGAGATGTCATGTGAGCTAGGGAGGGCGCATGAAAGGGCACAAGAGGAATTGTGTAGTTCAGGGAGGTTATACGGGTGCAGTGCAACTTGGGGTGGGTGCACAGGGGTGCACAGAGGTGCAAATGTTTGTGTGTGAAGGTGCAGGGAAGGTTCGGTAAGGATTGGGGAACATGGGGGGTTTAATGAAGGTTAGGTTGAGATGGATGCAAGCAGGTGCATGAGGGTATGAGGGAAGTGTGGCCAGGTAGGATGTGAGTGATAAATATCTTGAAGGGTCACGGATTATTTAATTTACAATAAAACACAAGTTTAATTTCTGTAACTATGAAATAATATCACAATTGGGATATTAATATGGAGAATGTATTTTCTTGATTGCTGCACAGCATGTATCCCCCCAAAATGAGAAACCCACCCATTGGCGCTTAATATCCAGGCAGAAACATATCCAGATATTAAGCTGTTTAGAGCTTCATATCCCATTACAAGTACTTAGTCCTGGCAGCTAACTGGCTTAAAATGGTGCCTTTCAATTCATAGCTAATAGGAGTTGTAATCCTGCCCATTTGTAGTGTGCCATGTTACTTCCTTTGCATTAATTCAATTTCTGTAGATTATGGACATTATCAACTCTTACAGGTCAATGGAGCACATAAGAGTTTTCCCTCATGCTGGTCTGCAAAGAGGAAGCTTGTAATTTTTGCACAATAATTTCCTGGACATTAGAAGGCATAAACATTGATGCCTATGAGAGGAATTATTTTTGGGTGGTGGTGATTATGTGAACAAGAAGTCTGAACTGAAACACTATGTACTAGTTTAAATAAAACTTGACCAAAAATAATAATGGAGTAATTTATCAATTACAGGGTAAACTCCTTTGCCCTGAATCTTATTGTAAAAAGGAGAGGCAGCTCTTATGTGATGGCTCCCTGTATCTGTGATAGCAGTAGCACTTAAACTTATATACCATTTTATAGTGCTTTACAGCCCTCTCTAAGCGAGTTACAGAGTCAGCATATTAGCCCCAACAATCCTCATATTACTGACCTTGGAAGGATGGAAGGCTGAATCCACCTTGAGCCAGTGAGAATCGAACTGCCAAACTGCTAGCAGGCAGCAGAGGTAGTCTGCAGTACTGCATTCTAACCACTGCGCCATCATGGCTCTTGATGGGACGGTGCTTGCTTGGATAGGCTCCAGTTCTACTCCAAAAACATTTCCACATGAAAAATGGATGTCTGTCCTCAGGTCATTCTGTCTGTTCTGATCCCACCCACCTGAACCATCACTTCTAGATTGATTGGGGTAGAGCAGAAACTGCAGAAGTAAGTCTCAGCCTTCCGTGTATGGGAACGTCTGTGGGATTTTCACAGTTGTGTGAGCATGCCTGCTTTCTTACTTTGTAGCCTTTGATGTCAGAATTTTGCCAGCCTTTTGAGCATAGCTTTTGCATTGAGTGATGGGAATACAGTTATGGTGGCTTGTTAACCTCCCATCATTATAGAAATTGCAGTGTTTTTTAAAGTAATCCATAAAGCCCAAGGAAAAGAGATTAAATGACAATTTTTAAATTAGTGTACTTGCAAAGGGTGGCAATATTGGGGATGTGGAAGTACCTTCAGAACACTTTCTTCAAGTGAATCATTTATTCACCAAAATAAGATGAATCTAAATATATCCAAGTAGGAATATGGGCAGACTTGTAACAGTCCCTTAAACATGTAATAAATATTTTGATTCCAGCCTGGAGTAAAAATAGAAGTCCTTAAGCCTTTTTTCCATTTGTCTCCAATATAGTGTCTCAAATGTATATGCCTGACATTATCTAACAAAAAAGAAAAGGAGATTTTCACCCCTTAAACTTTTATGATTTATCTTCAGCTAGGGTTACTAATGGCCAGAAATGGGAAATGTTGATTTTCCATGACTGTTCACCTAGGTTAATGGAAATATTTATAAATTGCTAACTTTATTGAAACTCATAATTGTGGAATCTTGACTGAAATATTTTAAGAGTATCTGTTTTTGCATAAAGATTCTGAAAATTAGCTTATTTTTAACTTCAAAATCCTACATATATCATTATAGCTGTATTTATATATGGAATATGAGCCATGGTAGTGCAGTGGTTAGAATACAGTACTGCAAGCTACTTCTGCTGACTGTCGGCAATTCGAGTCAAGGTTCCTTCTATCACCGGCTCAAGGTTCCTTCTATCCTTCCGAGGTCAGTAAAATGGGGACCCAGATTGTTGGGAACAATATGCTGATTCTGTAAACCACTTAGAGAGGTCTGCAAAGCACTGTGAAGCGGTATATAAGTTTAAGTGCTATTACTATTTAAAATAATAGAGTAACTGGATAAATTCCAGTGTTCTGTCTCTTTTGTATGTGCTAGAGCAGGGGTCTCCAACCTTGGCCCCTTTAAGACTTGAGAACTTCAACTCCCAGAATACCTCAGCCAGCTGTTGAAGTCCACTGTTAAAGTGGCCAAGATTGGAGATTTCTGTGCTAGAGTCTCCATTTTTCCATTTTAATTGCTCTTTCTACAATGCCCACCCCAAAAAATGTTCTCAGATAGTCCTTGACATACAGTTGTAATGGAGCCTGCCCATTAAGGTTGTAAGTCATGATGGTCATTAAAATGGGTATATATCCTCATTTTGCACATTAAAACAAAGGTAAAATATATTCCAGAGTGTTTTGAGATATCAGTGGAAAACAGAGAAAAATAGAGAAAAGGGGGTATAAGCAGGGGTGAGATTCAAATTTTTTAACAACCGGTTCTGTGGGCGTGGCTTAGGTAGTGGGTGTAGCTTGGTGGTCATGTGACTGGATGGACATGGCTTGGTGGTCATGTTATTGGCTGGGCGTGGCCAACTCAATATCACTCACATCGAGGCATGCATCTCCTTGCCTGGCCTCTCACAACTGTGGGGGATGCTGCAACAGTCATAAGTGTGAAAAAGGGTCATAAGTCACTTTTTTCAGTATCATTGTCACTTTGAATGGTCACTCCACATAAGCAAAGTACCAGCAAAGGAGGGAAAAAAACTCCAGAGATGTTCCTGAGACAGGAAGTCTAGTCCCGCCAAGAATGTAATAAGGGTTAAGGGAGAGGCAGTTTCTGTAAGCAACACCAGAATGCTTCCTTCCTGCCTTCCTTACAGGATTAGGCCAGTAATTTCTTCTAACAACCGGTTCTCCAAACTGCTTAGAATGTTAACAACCGGTTCTAGAGGATAGGTGCGAACTGGTAGAATCCCACCCCTGGGTATAAGAAAGTATACATCCTTTATTACACACAGAAAAAAGACCCAGAATATTTTGACAGAACGCCTCTTTATCAGGGAACACTACTCAATTATGGCACAGTATGAAGCATGAAGAAGCCAAAGTGTTAAAGATATTTTTTGAATCACCCCCCATTATTTTCACTTTTTATTTCTGTTTTGAAAAAGAAATAGATATAGAAAGGGAATAAATAGTTACACAAACATTGTGAATAAAATCTGAATCAGGTTTAATTCACAGAGTACTATCCCCTTTTTAATGATTTTTTTTTTTAAAAGGCAAGCAGACACTCTGAGCAGAGATTAGGTCTAGGCTAACACTTCCTTTGATGCCTTAGCTTGCTCCAGAGTATAAAAATATTCACTTTAAGTATGCAGAATAGGAAACCTGAGGATATTTTAACACTGTTCTCTGAAATCCATGCTTTAGTTTAGGCAGCACTAGCATAAGTTGTAATAAAGCTGAAAGTTTCATTCTGCAGAAGGCACTGCCCTCTTGTGGACAAAGTTTGCAATGACAATCAAGCTCTTTTAAGGCAAAACCTTGGGATCTTGCACTTGGATTTGCTCACTCTGAAAAAATCTGAGTTCAGTGAACTGAGGCCAAACTATGGGATGAAGATAACAGAAGCCAAGCTTAAACAAGAACAAACCAAAAATAAGAGGAGGGCTATAAGCACATTATTCTTTTGGAAACCAACAATTTAAATGACCCTTCAGAAAGTGAAATGCTTGCTGTTTTCAATCTACTATCCATAATTTTATACCATTTAGAGGATGCACTCTCCCTGTTCACTAGACATTAACAATGTTATTAAACTGATGCTGTCTAAGTGTTAAGCAAATCACTGTGTGCCTCTGTGATTTAATTAAACAAGAATACAGTTCTCAGTAATTTTAAAGTATACGTTTCTAGTTCTCATGATCCCAGCAAAAAGATAAAGAACTCAGCCAGGAAATGAAAAAAAAAAGTATTTATTCTTTTATTTATGGACTGTGCAGCTTGAGATTTTGTTGAAGACAGCAAATTTAAAGAAATTTTGTATTTCTTTAAATTTTCAATTTAAAGAAATACAAAATTCTACTAGAAAATGTATGAAAGCCAAAACGATTGATTTGAAGCAGTCATGTGTATGGGCACCTCTAGCAGTCACTAATTAACTCTAATTGGAGAGATTAGCTCTGAAACACACACACACAACACACACACACAGAGCTTACTTCCATGGACTGATCCAAATATACCCCAGTGGACATCAATCTTGAACATGCCTGACTACTTGTTCTTTAAGGGCCTGTCCTCATCCCTTGTCTATAGCTGAGGCTAACATCATATTTAATTGATCCAAGGTTATAACAATGTTTTCCATTGGTCTTCTGGCACAAGCCATGCTGCAGGCATGATTTTGGTGCTTCTTCTCCCTGCGCCCTGATGGCCAGGCACTGCTCTCCATGACAGCTGGATTCTACAGACATCTGCCCACATAATGCATGTCTAGTGTTTTCCAAAGCCCAAGTCAAATTTTGCATGGGTTCCTTGTATAACTCTCCCCTTGTGAGAAAACACTGGAGATTTCTTCCTGTTTCAAAGATTTTTTTAGAAACAGGAATAGAGGCACAGTAACAGCATGATTATCAACAAACTACTCTCCACCACTATTGCCTTTAAAAGCAGTGGGAGCAGTGGGGACTTCAATCTTCAAAGCCATCAGGCAACCCCCCCCCCCCCCCTTGAGGAGGCAATGAAAGGAGACAACACTCAGCTGGTGTCTCCCTCATACTGCACCTCTGATCGGTCAACCCATTTTTCAATTTTGGACACATGCCTGCTCCTCTCCTGAAATAACACAGGATGTGATTTCAGAGCTAGTCGAAATGACAACACTTCTGGGCTGACGTACTGCCATTAGGACAACTTGAAAGATGGGCTCAGGGCATTTATGTTGTTTTCAACACGATTATTAAACTGTCAGCATGGTTATAATAGCTTCTGGTGGAGGGAGAATGCCAGCTTTTTGACTTCCAGCTTCTCATCAATCAAAAAAAGCTCACTGTAGTGTGTAGGAGAGTGATCTGTGATGGGTTTTTCCAATTCGGGAGGTGGAGAGATGCTGCTGGGAGAGGACAGACATCAACCAATCCCTGCTTTTGACCTGGATCTCATTAAAATGCCCAGGGCAGTTTCACTTGCCAGCATCATTATTGAGGGGAAATAGATGTTGGCTATCAAGCAGAGCAAAGTTTAGCTCACAAAGCATCTGTCTGGATCAGTTGTACATGACCTGCCTGCACTCAGCACTGTGGAATAGTGGCCAGTGAAAAAATACAGCCATCTACACGAAGAAATATAGGCATCTGAGGTGATCAATGATTTAACTATTAAAGAACATTATAAATTGTTTCAGGGACATCAGCAAGAATGGTGCCTTCCTATTTTGTAATATTCTCTAAAGCTGGCACATGAAATTGTAAGCACGGTTAGAAAATGCACAGCTCTCTCCAATGAAATCCAATACTGAGGCCATAGCAAAATTTGGATAACCACAATATACCTTCTGTTTTCTATCAGATACTTCTGGTGGAACACAGGCTGCTTTCATATGTGAAAATCAATCGTATTTTTTCTATAAGCCATAATAGTCTGATTTGCATCAAGTTAACCTGTAAAGAACTCTTTCCCATTCCTTATGCAACTTTCCAAAATATTAACCAAAGTTAATATTTCATGAAGAGCAAGATGCCAATTTTATTAACAATCACACAGTAGTTACATCCATTTCTATCTGTCATAAAGACAGGCAGACAATTCAATATTCAAAAACCTAAAGATAATTTTTTGCCAGCATTATATTTCCATTAAACTTAGGAGGAAATAGATACAGGGAGAAAAGTATAACAATTTATGTAAGATCCATCCAGAAACAAAAAGTTGCATTTGCTCAGCCACAACAAAGAAAAGTTGAATATGAAATAGGAAGGAAGGAGGGGTTTAATTGCAATTTATGTTGTATTTTCTTTCTTTTTCTTCTTCACAAACGTTCAG
This sequence comes from Laticauda colubrina, assembly GCA_015471245.1. Taxonomy (NCBI): domain Eukaryota; kingdom Metazoa; phylum Chordata; class Lepidosauria; order Squamata; family Elapidae; genus Laticauda; species Laticauda colubrina. The sequence goes on from BLBF01000025.1 coordinate 15,135,186, forward strand.
ACTGCTCAATGGATACTCTGTATGTTTCACTGGAGCCAGTCCTCAATTGCAGGGGAAGTTCTGGTGGTTTGACTCTGACCTTTAGCTGGGCAGGGTCCAGAGCAAGGAGTTGACGGATGTTATTATGATCAAAGGTTGTTGGTTGTAGCTGGGGCTCTGCTGACATCCCAGGCGAAGCAGCTTCTCGGAACTGCATCTCTCTTTTAATGCACCTTTTTTTTATGATAGTACACAACACAGTGAGCACCACAATGAGTACAGTGATGCAAAAAACAGTGATTCCAACAATAAACTCAGTATAGCTGTAGAAGGACTCTAAACCTGGAGATAAAAAAAGAGATTGTTCAACCCAATCATGGAAATGGATCTCCTATACAAATATGTTGGTCAACAGATTAAAGCACAGGTTAGGAATTCTAGAAAACCAAGCATCTGCTCCAGAGGTGGAATTCAGCAGGTTCTGACCAGTTCTGGAGAACCGGTAGTGGAAATTTTGAGTAGTTTGAAAAACTGGCAAATCCCACTTCTGAATGGAGATTTTACAGTATCCGTCCCCTGCCATGCCCACCAAGCCACCCCTACAGAATAGGTAGTTAAAAAAAAATTGAGGCCAAGCATCTTTGGGTAAAATCAGACAAAGCAGATTTAGGCCTAAGCCAGAGAACATAGCTGTCCAACTTATTTCCTCCAGTGTAAATTCTAAAGAACATGCAGCTTTTTGTGGTACAGTTCACAGCTGGGACAGTTTCATTGAAAAAAGTTTAGTGAAAACTACTGCTTGACTGACCACCTTTTGTTAATAAACCTCTCCACACACTATTTGGAGCAATTTTGCAACTATAATTAAAATAGTTTGATTTGTTCATTCAGGAAGAGAATCTATTAAAAAGCCTCAATAATGTTTGATAAGGAAAGGAACACATAAGGAAAGCCAACCTGAAACAGGAATGGAATATTAGACTGACAGATGAATTAGCATGCACATATATAATATTGGTGCGAACACACACATGCACGTGCTTGGGGAGTGTGTGTGTCACATTTAAAAAATGTTACATTATGGCAAGGAAAGAGTACTTTAAAAAGCATGTCCGGCTTCATCATTACATTCTCAGATGATATGAGCCAAAGTGTAACTACATCAAAGGCTCTCTGGAGCTTCATTTGAGCTACAATGGCCTAATCTTACTCCACCATCCTCAGAAGCTGCCATGGGAAGTTGCCAAGTTGAACTGCCAATGCAGATTGCATAGCAATGTTGTCAAGATAAACTCTTCCTAACTTGCTTGCTGTTTAACTTTCCTATAAACTCTGCTTTTTTCCTCAGAAAAACCCAACTGCTGCACCCACAAACTTTTGTGCTGAGAAGGGAATTTCAAATCCAAAGAGGCATCCCTGGCAAGCAAGCTTGTGGCTTGTCTCTGGCTTGTGAAGCCCATGATAGCAAAAAAGGACTTTGCATAAAAGGACTGAGTCACAGGGTGAATCATGTGAAGCATTATCAGACAGAAACATATGTTAGGCTAAGTGTTTCCTTGGGGTGGGCAGCCACATGGAGAAAGGGAAGAACCAAGAGATTGCATCACCTTAGGCTCCTGCTAACAGCCTCACATTCACCATTTTTATAGCCTTGTCATGTGATGTTTCATTATTCAATGTGATGTGATGTGATGATAGGATCCTATAATGATGTGATGTGATGTGATTTTTGTGCCTTTGAGTCTGTGTTGACTCGTGGGCAAGTCCCTGTAGTTTACTTGGCAAGATTTCAAAAGTGATTTGCTATTGTGTCCTTCCTAGGACTTTGAGGGAGTGGCTGGCCCAAGGTCACCCAGCTGGCTTTGTGCCCAAGACAGAAATATAACTCAGATCCTGGTTTTTACCTTATGCTTAAACCACTAAGTCAAATATTTTACTTTTTTTTGTTTTGTTGCAGCATGCTAAGGGCGATTCTTTTATGCCTTAGCAAATAAACAGCAAACCATCACCAAGAATCTGACAGAACCTTTTAGTGTCCAAATCCCAAAAGAGGTGGGGATGGGAGTATCATAAGGACCCACCTGATCGTGGATTGCGAACACACAGAGTACCCGATTTTGTCAGAGAACGATCCTCATACTCTTCTTTACACCAGCAGGAGTATGTTCCATATTCGTTGAGACAAGTGGCCTCGTTGCCACATAAAGCAATTTCAGAGTTGCATTCATTCACATCTATCATGTACGGACAAAGCAATTTTCCATTAACAGGTGATTAAGCTTCCAAAGACAGGAGTTACTATTTTATTGGATGTTCCCTGATTAATAATTGCTCACCTACCTCTCATCAGTACAGTTTGGATCTTACCAGCTGTCACCAATGCACCATTAAGATCTTCCAGTAAGCGAGATATGTTCTTTTCTTCTGAGGTTAAATGCACCCAGAATGTGAATATCAGGTTTGGACCATTGTCTCTACATAGAAACATGGAAACATCTTATTTTTTTCCATTCAACTAAAAAGTTAGATATCGCTCCCCTAAATCTTGGAGCAGTACTCACCAGGAGTATTGAAAAGTGTAATTCAATCAGATCTGAAAGACGAAAATTGCCTAAAGTGTTCTACTTTTAAGGGTTAACCACATTTGTCATCAAGTTATATAAGTAAAAAATAAAGAGCAGATTTCAATTTTAGGAGAGAATCAATCCAAAAAGGAATATTGTTGCAAATTCCTCCTCCCACATAGAAATACAACTGACAGAAAATAACACTTGATTTTGAAGTATAGGAAGGAAATGTTTGCTAACACCACAGGGCAACCTATATTCAGTTGTCATACCTGTCCATTTCAGTTTCTTCTTTTCTCATAATTTCCTTTAATTTGAATTCTTTGATTTTGGTGGAGAAGAGTTTCGTTCTTTCTTGTACCTGGAAAAACCCCCAAAGAGTTTAATTCTTTTAAAATATGTTTAAACAATAAACATAATGTGCCTGGAGAAACATCTTCTAAGATATGTCAGCATCTTATCTCGCCAGTAGGATACAAACTGAAGCCCCACAAAGTGCCCTTAATTATTCTAAGTGTTATCCTTGTGTTCCATTATTTTATTCGATATGAAACTTGAACATCCAGCCCACTAGATGAATTTTGATATGTATATATACATATTTACACGCACACACTCCCTAATCCATTTTTAAAATAAGTTCTGCATCATGAATTTTCTTACCTGGTGCTTAATGGAATCAATGAAAGCTTTTTCCAGAGTGCTTCCAACAGGTGGGAATTGTCCTTTCTGTTCTATTTCAAAAACTATTTCAAATAGAAGATCTGTAGAAGAATCCAAGTTGCCAAAACACAATAAGGCAGATAATACATGTATAATATAATTTTAAAAAGTTTTAAAAAGCCTATAAGGAAGCAGTCTAATACAGCTTTTCTACACGTAGGATGGTATGTTCTAGCTACACATGGATAGTATAGGAGATGGTAAGAGTAGGAGACAATGGGTGCTTATGGGTGCTCCGATATTTAATAAGAAAGATTTTTTTACCTAATTTAATGTCACAGCTGGCAGAAAAGCTGACCCCATCCAGTACAGGCTATTTTTGTATAGACCTACTTTGAGATTACAAATGTTATAAATGCCAACATTTTTGCCAATTTTTTGGGGGGGGAAGGGGGGGGAAATCAGAATCTCCTATTCAAAAGAACTTACTTAAGGGATAAGTAGCTTTCGTTAATAACAGTCAATTGTTAAGTCATTTAAGAGTCATTGTACAAAATAGAAAGCAAAGTTTAAGAAAACAGTGAGAGAGAGAGAAGAGACACAGGTTCCTCACCTCCAGGATTGTGTTGAGAGTCCAATACAAAATAGTTTTCATGAGACCTGAATCCGGGATTTGTCTCTATGGAAGAACAATGACAAGATATCAACTGAGCATTTGGACAGGACCTTTTTTCCCAGCATCTTAAAATACAGTAATTTGCCACTCAGAAATATTTTTAATTCTATCAAAGCCTCAGTTAGCAAGAACATTGTGGCAAATGTATTCATATATATCGCAACTCTTTTCTGGGAACTCAAAATAGTGTACATAATAGTTCCTCTTTATATTTTCCCTCACGCAAACTACCCTGTGAAATAAGCTGGGCTGACTTGGCAACTAGCCAAAATCTTTAATTAAGTCTGCATGGCTGATAAACTGGACTGATAAACTGGACTGCATGGCTGATAAACTGGACTCAAACAATGGCTGATCACTCCAGTAGCTAAGATAAGTGGGCCACGGTTCCCATCTAAGTCCCACCCCAGATTATTCAGGGAGGTAGCTAATGCAGGTTCAAATCCATCCCCAGGATTAAAATCTGACTACACCTTTAATAATGTCTCTTTGCAGCAGTCATCCATTGCTTTATTGGTGTCCAGGAAGGGGAAGTTGGGGCTAGAAAAATATTTGTCCAGTACAGGTAGCCCTCAACTTACAACAGTTCATTAGTGACTGTTAGAAATTACAATGGCAATGAAAAAAGTAACTGTGGACCATTTTTCACACTTTTGTGACTGTGGTAGCATCCCCATGCTCACGTGATCAAAATTCAAAATTGGCAACTGACCCATACTTATGACAATTGCAGTGTCCTGGGGTCATGTGACTATATTAAGTGTTGTACCTTATGATTCTTGACAAATGTATCTTTTCTTTAATGTACACTGAGAGCATTTGCACCAAGACAAATTCCTTGTGTGTCCAATCACACTTGGCCAATAAAGAATTCTGTTCTGTTCTACTCTACTCTCTACTCTACACTGCACTGCATTATTCACTAAAGAACCGTATTCCTTATTTAACAACTGTAGCAATTCACTTAACAACTGTGGCAAGAAAGGTCAATAAAAGGGGTAAAATTCACTTAACCAATGTCTCACTTAGCAACAAAAATGTTGGGCTCAATTGTGGTCATAAGTCAAGGGCTACCTATATCCTAGGATCCAGGCCTCTTAAGAAGGTCCAGACCAATGTTTCTTTCAAGGCTCTCGATATCTCCTTTTTGTAATCATTAGTCAACCTTAGCAAAGCAACTGCTGGTTTAGAATGAGTGGGCTGAAAGGGACCTTGAAGGTCTTCTTGTCCAGCCCCCTGCTCAAGCAGGAGAACCCATACTATTTCAAATAAGTGACTGTCTAGACTCTTTTAAAAACTTCAAATGATGGAGCACCAACAAGTTCTGGAGGCAAGCTGGTTAATTGCTAGGAAGTTTCTCCAGGTTGCTTCTCTCTTTGATCAGTTTTCAGCCATTGTTTCTTGTCCTGCCCTCTGGTGCTTTGGAGAATAATTTGACCCCCTCTTCTTTGTGGCAGCCCCTCAAGTACTGGAATATTGCAATCATGTCACCCTTAATTCTTCTATGAAGCTTTCTGTATCTCTCTTCCAACAGAGTTCAGCTGTACAAGGCATTTATCAGATCCAGCATGGAAATAAACAGTTTAAAAAACAGGACTTACCATGGGATTTATTTTTTACTTTCAAGAGAATGCTACTGGTTGGCAACCAACTAGAAGGGGAATATAAAAGAGTTGTTTTGGTCTGCTTCTTTTGCAAATGCTCTCTATTCCTGTTTATTGACTTCTTGTATTGTACAGTAAAAGCTGTGTTAATCTGAGTTCTCATCAGCCAATTTGAAGGCGTAACTTTGGGGTTCACAGTTGTAGAAGTACTCATCAAGTAATCATTAAATGACTTCAAAGAAGGAGTAGGGTCCCTATCAGTAGAGGTTAAAGTCAGAGTATGATGGAATTTGGTTTCCATAGTAGATTTGGAGGGACTTGCCTTAATTCCTTCAGATGCAATTCTTTGCACAGGAGTGTTGCCGTTCTCCACTGTATATACTGGATTGTCCATCTGCTCTCCTTTATATATTTTGGTCTGTTCCAAGTGTTGTGGAGGTTCTGTTAGATCTGCCTTTTTCTTGGAGACCTCAGAATTAGGAAGCGGCATTTGAAGCATTTCTTTCTGCATCTTTGGTGGGATACTTTTAAGAGATTGTACTGGAATTCTCTGTTCTTCCAAGGAGACGTGAGGAAAAGTGATAGCATTCGTGATTTCCCCTTCAGGACTTCTCACATGTGTTGTCATCCATCCTGTGGTTGTAGAGACATCATTCCGAGGACTGACAAATTCAGCGATAGCTCCATGGTTTTTTGCTGTTTCCAATGTTGTCATCCTTTGAGGATTATGAGTCATTTGTGGAAAGGTTGAATAAACATCTGGCTTGTGTATAAAAGCTTCTTTATTCTCCGCATCATTTGATTCTGATACTAGTGTAGGATTTTTCTTCAAAGTCCTACCAGTGTCCACAGATGGTTTTGTAACTTGCTTTCTCTTCAAATCAAATGGATTCAAGCGAACTGTTTTTGTTGACTTCAAGAGAGAAACATGCATATGCTTGCCAATAGCTGGTTTTAAAAATGTTTCTGTCCCTGTGTTAATAGTCTTTTCACTTGTCACAGACAGCCAATTCTCTTTGCTAAGCGTTGGGGTAGTCACTGTAGAGTTCAAACTATGTCCTGTATGTAATACATATGACTTAGATCCAAAACTGCTGTTAGATTTCAAAACTGATTTTTCAACACTTGTAGAATTTACATAATCTTCAAAAACATAGTACCGTCCTTTAAAGTGCTTGTGACTTTGGTTCTGAGAAGAAGCTTCTGACAAAAATACTACATAGATAGCTATTGCTTGAGTAGCAAATATCAGAGTACCATGGTTTCTGCAGGCATAAACTACTTTGTTTTCAACGCTTGACAAAACTCCTTGGAATAAGATCCTATCCTGATTGTCATTACAGTTTGACTTTCCTTCAAATCCTTCTATGTAAATCAGGATATGCTTGTGAGGACCAGCCCATATGGTCCAGTTGCACCAGTTATTGGTTTCAGCTCCGTTTAATGCTGGAGGAGAAAAAGTCCCAATTTTGCCTTTCAAAATAACATGGCAACTTTTTACAGGAAGATACACAGATAGCCAAGGAATCCCCAGTTCTGCGGCAGGAAAAAAAAGACATGGCATCATTTTATTGATCAAGTCTGGTTTATACTAGTAGAGGATACAGGCTAGTCTTGTTGAAATATTTCCCACTAGGAGTAGTAACCTTGACAACAGTTATTGAATATATCTCATTTCATTTTGCAAATATTATTTCCCCGTGGCTAGAATGTTAGAACTAGAGAAATAAAATTAGTCAGACTCTCATTGGTATTTGGATAAAATGTTTTGGCTTTCCTCTAGGAACCAAAAATCATTGTATATTCACACCATCCTTTCCTACACTTGATGAGAAGTTCCCTCGTTAAAAACAAGACAAAAGTTAGGCAAAACCATAACATTTAAGACAAGACACAACCTTTAAACTCAGTGTGAGAAAGTGTTATCTGCAAAATAATGATCTGACAACCTCTTTTAGGTGAGGACAAATTATCCAGGCAGTTTTTAAGAAGACAAAAACTGGTAGAAAAAGGGTAATATCGTACAACCTCTAATTTGTTTCCATTTTCTTTGTGTATTGGCCCGTAACTTTTGGATTCTTCTCAATTTGGGACTATTCTCATTTGTAAAGAGTGGCTATAAATAGCTGAAAACTATCTAAATTGTTCAACTTCACCAGCAACATTTTGGAAGGAATAATGGTAAAGCAAAGCTGATATTTGAAAGCAATGTTTTAAATCCATGGTAGAAAGGTAACAATCTCTGTGTCTTAAGCCCATGTCACACTGAACCAACGGATGCAAAGAGGAGGTAAAACGGACAAAAAACCTTGCCATCCGTTCGAAAACGCGATGTACTCACTGCCTCCGTTTGGCTTCCTCTCTATCTGTCCAGCATCCATTTATTGACGTTTCATCCGCTCCGAAAGTTTTGGGCTGCCTAAAACTTTTGCGCGAAAAATGTATCCAGTTCGTCCGTTCTGCATCCGCTATGCATCCGCTACGCATCCGCTATATCCGCTAGGCATCCGCTAAACATCCGTGCAACTCCATCCGCCCGAACGTAGGGAGGAAGCGGAACGGACGCAGAATGGATGCAGAACGGATGCCTAGCAGATGCAGAATGGAAACAAAGCGTTTAAAACGGAAAAAATGTTCGCAAAGGGGACCTATCTCGGATATTAAGGATGTCTAGAGGATGCCTAGAGGATGCCTAGCGGAAAACCTATACTGCCTATAAAAAGGGGGAGCAACTCGCCTGCATCTCACTTTCAGAACAGCAGACCAGCGGTGCAGACCTCTGCAGCCTTCATCTGGCTCTTCCTCTTCCACAGCATCCAGTCATGTCCACCGTGGATTGTAACAAAGTCCTTTCGGCAGCCACCATCGTTCTGCAACAGTGCGAAGCCATCTGCAGGCTCTGTGAACTCTACTGCGAGAAGAAAAAGAGGCAGCCAAAAAGAGTCTGAGTCCGAAGATGGTTCACCAGAAGAGCAGAGGACGGACTGTACAACAAGCTGATGGTGGAGCTCAGGAACAAAGACACTCGGGCGTTCCAGAACTTCATGAGGATGCCTCCAGCCATGTTTGACGAAGTTGTGCAGTGCCTGACACCCAGGTTGACCAAGGCAAACACCAGCTTCCGGCCCAGCCTGGAACCTGGACTCAAGGTGGCCCTGACTCTGCGCCACCTGGCCTCAGGGACCTCCTGCAGGAGCATGCAGTATGGCTGGAGGGTGCCATCTAACACCATCAGCATTGTGGTCAGAGACGTGGTGCAGGCCATTATCGAAGAATACAAGGAGGAGCTCCTCCAGTACCCCTCCACTGAAGAAGGATGGAAGAAAGTTGCAGAGCAGTGGTATCAGAAGTGGAACTTACCACACACCGTTGGAGCCATAGATGGCAAGCACGTGGCCTGCAAATCTCCAGCCAACTCGGGGTCCACTTATTTCAACTCCAAGGGCTTCTTCAGCATCATCCTCTTCGCCATGGTCGATGCTGACTATAAGTTCATGTACATCAATGCTTCAGGCAACGGCTCATCTTCAGATGCCCAGGTATACAACGCAAGTCACCTCAAGGAGGAGCTGGAAGGCAACCTCATCGTGGGCTTCCCAGATCCAGAACCCCTGCCCAACGACACACAAGATGTGCCCTACTTCATCGTGGGGGATGACGCCTTCTCCCTCACAACCTACCTCATGAAGCCCTACACCTCCAGACTCCTCACCCGTGAAGAGAGGATCTTCAACTACAGGCTGTCCAGGGCAAGGCGGGTGGTGGAGAACGCCTTTGGCATCCTGGCCAACAGGTTCCAGGTACTTCTCACCACCATTCAGCATTGCCCAGAGACCGTGAGGAGGATCATTGAAGCTTGCTGCATCCTGCACAATCTCATGCGCACCCGCTACCCAGTCTTACAGAACATGCTCATGGACCTCCAACAAGGCAATGGGCACATGGAGCCTGGGGAATGGAGGCAAGGGCGAAACCTGATCGACACTGAGGATGTGCAAGGCCCCAACAGAGCCTCACATGAAGCGAAGAAGCAGCGCAACCTCCTGAGACACTGGTGCAACTCCCCAGCTGGAGCAGTGGAGTGGCAAGACAGGATGGTAGATGCTTAATGGATGCTTCCTTCAGCCTGTCTCATCACACGGATGAGATTGGGTCATGTATGTTTGGTTGGCCTACAATGAACAGGGCGTTTAATAAAGAGTTGTGTTTATGTTGACGTGTGGATAATTATTAATTATTGATAATAAAGGGCCATAGGTGTGGCACCTGGGAGGGTGGACCATACAGTCCCACTATGCTTGCACTGGAGGTTTATCTATCCCACTGCTATCCTAACCCATCCCACAGCTATTACCCATACCACAGGTATCCTAACCCATCCCACTGCTATCCTAACCCATCCCACTGCTATCTTAACCCATCCCACAAGCATGCAAAGGCTTAAGCCATTTCTAAAAGTTTACAGCAAGACTTTATTAAAAAAAAAATGAAGCAAGTGTGTGAATCAAAAATAGACTTTATTAACAACAAGCTATAAGACAAAAATGAGTCTCTGGCACTCATCTTGGTCGCTCAGTCTCAGGGGTGAAGGGTGCAGGTGCTGTGGAGGTGGCTGGTGCTGGAGTGCTTGTCATCAGCTCCTCCAGAAGCAGAAGCAGCAGAAGCGCCAGCCCCAGAAGAGCGAGCCTGTGCTGCAGAAGCCCCAGCAGAACCAGAATGAGGGCCAGGGGGCGGGATGGTAGCACTGTCCCTCTTGCCAGGGCTGGCAGCAGATGGCTGAGGCTTGCTGTGCTTCCGCATGGTTGTGGGGTTGCTGGCTGGCAGGGAGGCTGGCAGGAACCAAGGCTGGCAGGAAGGCTTGCAGGGAGTCTGGCACCAAGGCAGGCAGGAAAGCTTGCAGGCAGACATGAACCAAGGCTGGCAGGAAGGCTGGCAGGCAGGCAGGCACCAAGGCTGGCAGGCAGACATGAGCCAAGGCTGGCAGGAAGGCAGGCAGCAAGGCTGGCAGGCAGACATGAGCCAAGGCTGGCAGGAAGGCAGGCAGCAAGGCTGGCAGGCAGGCAGGCTGGCAGCAAGGCTTGCAGGCAGGCTGGCAGCAAGGCTGGCAGGGAGGCTGGCAGGGAGGCTGGCAGCAAGGCTGGTAGCAAGGCTGGCAGCAAGGCTGGCAGGCAGACATGCAGGCAGGGCAGGCAAGGCAGTCGATGTGTCCGGCAGCAGGTCTTTCCTCTGAATGGCAACCTGCTTCCGAGCTGCTTCCGTTATATCCGCGGGGCTGACGCAATGCATCCTCCCCACATGCGCAATTAACGCCAGACATCCATTAGGCTTCCGCTGTGCATCCGCTGTGCATCCGTTTCATCCGTTCGGTGTCCGCTCTGCATCCGCTGTATCCGTTCCGCGTCCGCTTTGCTGAGGTCCCCCGGAAGCCTAGCGGATGCGCCATCCGCTCTCATCCGCTTCCATCCGCTGGGCTTCCGTTCCGCATCCGCTTTGCATCCGCCCTGCGTCCTCCTCGCGTCCGTGTTATCCGCTCCGGTTATGCAAATTTTTGCCCCTTTTGAGAGCGGATAACAACGGATGGAACATTTTGCTCGTCCGTGGTGTCCTTTTTGCATCCGTTGGCCAGTGTGACATGGGCTTTAAACTACAATGCAGTTAGATACTAGGCACAACACAATTGTTCACCAATAATAAAAATGTAGAAAGTATTAAAATAATTCTCAGAAGGTATAAATACAGATAGACATCAATAGAAAATTCCGTTACTGAAAACTAATTTGACAAATATTTCAAGCAAACAAGGTTTATTTCCAGCCTAACCTATTCCAACACCACAGCAATGCTATATGTATTTAGTCAGATGTATTTTCCAGCTGTGTTCATTGGGTCTTAATCCCCTGGTTAGTCTCAAATTGGAGAGGAACCTCCCAATCTGAGCCACATGTTCACCATTAATCTCAACTCAGTCATATCCTCGAAGTGTATTGAACTGGGTTATCCTTGTGAATTGGTGTGTCCATTCTTGAAGTCAGTACTTCTGCAAGCAATACAGTTCTCTGTTTTACCAACTCTCAAGAGGATAAAATCACTACTGGTTTGATTATCTTTGACTCTTAAGGATATGGAAGTGACCTAAATTCAATCACCTTATCTTTTTAAATTGTATCAATTGAATCATCTTTGTGCTGTAACACTGAAATGACTTCATATAATAACCACAATGGCTTCCCATTGTGCCTGGACTTCGTGCTCTAAAGATAAATTCAGTGACATTATGCAGTATAGGCAGAGTCCTGGGCTAATTCTGTTCTATCTTTTTTCATTCCTATTGCTTTTAGGGGACTGTTAAGCATTTGAAGACCAGTGAAGAATTATAATAAACGCCTGAATAATACATTACATCAGTGGTGGGATTCTAATTGTTTTACTACTAGTTTTGTGGGTGTGGCTTGGTGGGCGTGGCAGGGGAAGGATACTATAAAATCCCCATTCCCTCCCCACCCCACTAACCTGCTTTCCAGCTCTATTCTCCTGTGCAAGGCAACAAAATAAGACCCAGCCAATCAGCTGGGACTTGGGAAACAGAATAGTTGGGGTGGGGCCAATCAGAGGTGATATTTGCCAGTTCTCTAAACTACTCAAAATTTCCACTACCAGTTCTCCAGCACTGGTCAGAACCTGCTGAATACCACCTCTGCATTATATGGATACATGCATTACATGTATGTTATTGATGCCAAGAGGCCATCTTCTATTGGGAATAGCAAGCAGGAGAGCTGCTCCGGTTGTGTCATGAGAAAGTAGAAGTTCTTGTCCATCAGCTAGGAAAGGATAAGGGTTTTCCATCCTTAAAAGAAATAAAATGAGAACTTTCTAATTCTGTAACTAAAGGAGCAGCTGTGGTTTTGCTATGGTTAAGATACGGTTTGGTAACTAAATTCCAACGGAAATTCCTTTTCACTTCTGACCTAAACCTGTCTGATTCATGTGTCATTTTGGAAGTTCAATATGAGAAATATCAATTCTAGAAGATTCTTGGTAACAAAATCTGGGACTCAAATGCAATTCTTTCAGATTATTGTATGGCAGTATCAGAGATTCAAACGACTTTTGAACGACTGGCTACTTTTTACAATAGTATCATCATTAACCAACATTATAGAGGCTTAATCATCAAGGATTGGTGCAATTCCAATTTTCCATTCAGTAGCAGATTTAGCATCACTGAAAATGCACAGTTCTACACAGCTGACTTATTGGTTCACATTTTTTATGTCTTCAAAGGGGGAAGTCATTTTCATACAAGAATATGTGCAATTTTATTCCGTGATTGGTAGCAAGATCCAAGCCAATTTCTCTGCTCATTGTTTCATGAAATAGAACATTTTGGAGGCAACTTGTCAGCCCCTCTGGTTTGAAACCCTGAGAACTAGTCATTTTATTCCTTCCTGTCAGGGGAGATAGGGAATGTGCAACCAAAGAAAGACAATCCAATTGTGCCAATTTGCTAGGAGGTTCATAATAAAGTGATTATGATAATTTCAAACTAGAATCTATAATTTGGCTTGGAAATTCCATTTTTCATGTGACACTGGGAGACTTGATTAGAGTTGATAATTTTAAGTTACTATTATCAGAATAAACATTAATAGCACCTCCCACCAATGATGGGCTTGGCAAGCTTCACTCTAAACTTTCTGCCATTTTAATTTTCTGTATCCAGAGGCATACTTGTAAATAAATATGATGTTAGAGGTGCTACATAGCATGAATCAGAGTAATACATCCTAGTTACAGAAGACACTTGCAGGCAAAGAAGTGATAAAATCTATAGATTACTGCTAGGATTGCCAGAAACTGAAGAACTTTACTCCTTCCAGCCCACTGAAGAAATGCCTGTTTAATGTGTGAAAGATTGCCATGAAGATAAAGCCTTCCTAATATTTGGCATATTGGGACTCCCAAGCCACTAAATACAATTTATAAACAACTAGATTTTTAAATACACAGATGATTCTATCTATATTTGTATCTACAGGATGTGTGTTTGTGTATGTGTATGTATGTGTGCCTTTTTGCTTTTGAGTCTACACTATATAATTATTTTTTTTCAATATTATTGCAGATATGTGTTTTTGGAAAAAAGCATGGGGAGGTGTATAATGTTCATTTTGTTACTGTTACATGAATATTTCTTGAGAAATATTATTAATATTGACTATGTACCACATAAACAAAAATTTTCTGGTTTAAAGTTTAAAATTCTGGTTTCTTTAAACAATAATGCTATGAAGACATAACAATGAATGTTGCTAAACCACGCAATTGATATTTCTCGGTTAAATTTATTATTTATTAAAAAGAGTTACATAGCCACCCAACTCACTCATTTGGGGTCTAATCTTTGTAAACTGTTCAACTCCAGACAGCTTACAAAGACGCCAAATATAAAACTCAGTACATTCTCCACCTACCCCTGCCTATAACATACCCTGGCTCCCCAATCTGGTGGGTTATTTATATAATTGGGAAGAGAGTAATTCATGTAACCTGGCCCTAAGCCATGTAGGGCTTGAAAGATGACAACGATCACCTTGAATTGGATCCTAAAACAAATTGGCAACTAATGTGGGCCATTACATTTTTAACCAGCTAAAGCTTTTGGATATTTTTCAAGGTGCATCATAATAACCAAAATGAAAGGTGACTAGGACATGGGTGACTGTAAGCAGGAACTATTGGACCAGGAAAGGGCACAATTGATGCATAATCTGTTGTTGTGCAGTAGCCTTCCTTGGACTGCCACCTCATCAAGCAGGAGTTGCAAGTCCAGGAGAACCCCCAGATTATGTACCAGGTGTGTCTGGGAGCCGAAACCCATCCAAGACCAAAGGTGGCAATTCTCCATGAACAAAAGAATACCAAATCCAGGACCATTCCCTCTGGTTCACTTTCAACCTCTTGTTCCTCATCCAGCTCTTACCCGCCTCCAGGCACTCACCATGGCCAAGATATACAAAAGAGTAATTCCAAAACTTCAAAAACAACTGTTGAAAATAAAAGCCATCTCCAAAAAGAGCCTGCCTCAGTTACAAACCATGCAGAGTTATTTTGGCAACCTTTTATTGCCACAGTTCAGTTGCTCCTTCAGGATTCAGATTCCATATCCACAGTTCCTAACACTTGCCTAAGCATCCTGTCAAGTTAGATCTTGGATTATTCTAGTAATAGTGTCCATTTGGCAATACAGGAAACTGTGAGGAATTAGTACAATTTGAAAAAAAACCAACCAACTAATACCCCCCCCCCCAGATCATAACATTTAGAAAAAAGGGCCAAAGGACAAGGATGAGTAGTTTTGTAACATGAAAGCAGCATGAGATTTTAGAAAGATTGAGTGAAATAATTGTTCTGAGAGCATTGCTGTGCTGGAGGTTCAGGTGAATGTTGACAAATACAGAACATAGTTTCCCCTTCTTCCCTAGATACTTCCCTAAAATTGCTTCTGTAATTTTCCTGCAAGTACATTATACTTATTTCAAAAGAGGCCAAACTTACAATTTAGTTAAGAAAGAATTACTCTAGCACAAATCAGAAGAAATAGTTCATCCTGCTATCTGAATCCAAGCAGTTTAGGAACAGGGAAAAGCTTTGCTGGAGTTCATATGTTTTTTTTCCCTTAAACTTCAGAGTTAGCTTCAGGTTGAAGCTAATTCACATAACATTAACATAAAAATAACCACGTTCTTTATTTATAGAGAACTGAAAGCTTACCTGGTTGGACCTGCTGGGATACTTCCAGAGAAACCTTCGTCTGTATAAATAAAACCCCAAAATTAAATCATGTTCAAGATGATAATGCTGCCAATCTCACTTCTAGAGCAACTCAAAATGGATTTTTGCTTTATTACTTTTTACTATAGCTAGGTTGCACTTTAGGCTCAAAAAACAGTTCAGGGCCCAATTTCTTCAATTAAACAATATCATTTACCAGGATTCTAAAAGTGTGTCTTCTCTATAGTAGTGCCTTCCCTCTGAATTCAGTATCCCTACATGATCCAGATGGCTCTACACTGCTGTTGGTTAGGAGGGATATGAAAATCTAAGCATGCATAATATAGACAGGGTCCAAGCATTCTTCCTTGATTCCAGTCATGGCAATATTTCAACTTATTCTGACTTACTAGAAAGTTCAATGTCAGGTTAGACAAAGTTTGCCAACAAAATGATGCATTTATTTAGCCTATAGTGGTACTTGAGACAAGGGTCTCCTAGAGACTGGAACATGTTCATAACAAACTTATAGAAAAAAAAAGTGCTTTGTTCTGATATTTAGTGCAAAAGCTCTACTTACCAGTTCCTTGTCTTTTACTCCATCAGCGTTTGGAGTCTGTAAAACCCTTGGAACTTGAGTGGCAGCACCATTTCCCAGCAAAAGAGCAAAAAACAGAAGAAAAAGCATTGTAATAATTTGTCAAGCACCTTCATTGAAGATAGATGCCTATGTGTGATAGAATGAATGCACAAGTACATATATACACTCATGCAGTTGCTTCCTTTCTAGAGCATTCATGAAATATTCTGCTTCTTAAATTTAAAGCATTTAGCTTCCTTTGTTTTCCAGCCTCTTGCTCTTAAATTTCTGCTTAACTAGGCAGGGAAAGGTAGAAAAAGGAAACTTTGAAGGCTGTTCTTTTTGAGCATGTCCTCTGCTCAAATGTTCCCTATTATCTCATCAGATTTAAAGGTCCCAAATGGCCCTAATTAACAAGTATAGGCCTTTTTTACTGTGGAAGATCTTGAAACAGAGGGAGAAGTATTTGCAGACTTACTCAGGAGTTTTATGGTTGTAATAGTTAATTAGATCCAACTAATAGGTTAGCAAGCATAAGGAACTCCAGTGTGATTTGGGATATAACCCATTCATGATGATTAAGTTTAGGGTGAAGATTTATAACAGAACTAGATTCTCTGCATGTCTTCTCAAAGGTGAAAATCATTTGCTTGGTAAAGTTTATTCAATAAATAATAAAGTTCAGAACATACACATACATAACTTTAAAGCAATTTTTCTCAAAGCATGGTCCAAGGACCCCTGGGGCTGCCCCAAGACCCTCTTAGGAATCCTTGAAATCAAAGTTTCAATGCCAGCTTATGTTTAATCAATATTAAAATCCCATCAAAAAATTGTGAAAAGTGGCAGTAAATGTGTGTCAATTTTAATTTGTAATATAGTAAACATTACTTGTAACCTGTACAAACAAAAGTTGTTTTGGGGGTCTTCCATAATTTTTGAAAGTGGGAAGTATCCTGAGAAGTTGAAACTGCTTTAAAGCAGGGGTCCCCAAACTTTGCAACTTTAAAACTTGTGGACTTCAACTCCCAGAATTCTCCAGCATAGTTTAGCTGGCTGGAAAATTCTGGGAGTTGAAGTCCACAAGTCTTAACATTGCTATGTTTGGCGACCTCTGCTTTAAAGTATTGTGTAAATCCAGCCTGGATTTTTCAGATCTTGTAAGTTTTATCACAATATTTACAACCCTTTACTTCCCATGTTAAAGAGCTCTCTGCCACCTATTTCTTCTCCCCCCATAGAAAGGTGGCCCTGTAGTGCCCTTTTGTGGCTGTCTGGTATGTAGCAAGAAATATGAACTATGGTAAGTATAGTAGTTAAAAGAAACACATTCTATGGAAGCTAGATTTTTCCAGGAAAGCACATTCAAGCGAATTGAATTAGACCATTTTATTAATTTCCCTATTCTATCTCATTCCAAAACCTGCCAAATATTTTAGTATGTGCTTTTGAGAAGCAATTATGTCTCAAAATGTGACATAGTTTTCAAAGGAGGATATCATCTACCAGATATGGCAACTTCATAGTTGAATAATCAATGGTTTCATTTTGTCTCTCCTATGAGACTGATCTGCAACACCAAATAAACAAGAAACCATCAATGGAGGAATCTTCTCAAAGGATGGAGAAAGCTTTACTCAGGACATTTCTTTCTTTTTCCCTCAACTGATACACTGAATATGTTTCACCTGCAACACAGAATCTTTATGCTAAATAATTAACTACATTAATTTTGGAACAAGGTTCATGGGGTTATGGGATTTGTTTTTGAGTATAAATAGCCAGAAGTAAAGGACCCTACTGCAACATTATAGAAAAAAAATGGAAGAAGAATCCCAGTTTAAAGAATAGGCTTAAATTTATCAGCTTAATCCTTTCTCATTGACGTACATCTATTCATTAGACTCGCTTCCTGAGTTAAACCAAGTGCGTATATTTGCTTGGTTTTGCTAAACACTTGATAATGTAACCAATGAGAATTATAAGACACAGGTTATAGCTTAGCTCATTGTGCGAATTCAGCAAATTTTCACTTGACTTAAATTACATGATGATGTAATGGGACACCATTAAATGATCTAAAGGATTAGGTTAGGGAGAGATCATCATGATGAAAACTGTATCTCATGAATACTGAGTCAGCACCAATTTGATGGCACATAATCAAGAAGTCATGGTTAAGAAACCCAAGTATGTTTGAACCCAATTATTGGCTTGCATGCTAAGTACAGAGCAGTATTTGAAGCAACTTATCAGTACAGTAATGGCAATGCTGAAGCCTAGATCACGTTGATGATAATAAAAGGAAAATACCTGTCCCATCCTGCTGAGTAATGACAGCTTATTCAACTTAGCTGCATTTGGAAAAAAATATTTTTCAGGTGAGAAGTTATGGCCAGGAGGTAAAAGTGAGTCATGGCAACTCTTGTTTTTTTAAATCTTAAGTGTGGGGAGAAGGAAAACAAGAGCGAGTTACTACTGGAATTCTATAGTGTCATAACTTTTGCTCTAAACCAAGTAGGAAGCCAGGATTTGATACTTTTAACTTTGGTTCCACATTTTCTGGCATTCACTGAAATCAAACTATGGAAAAATACTGAACTAAGGTCAAAACTGAAAAAGGTTATTTATGGTCAATGTCCTGGTTTCAGACTTTTCTTCTTTTTCAAGCTGATGTGCTCAAACCAGAAATGAATACAACTGACTGCAAGCAAAAATACTGTTAATGTAGTACTCAAGGTAAATACCTCTGGAATTGGTAAGGAGATGAGAAGGGGTGGAAACTCACAGCGTCATGCGATGTTTCGTGATGTTTTCTCGTTCATGGAGTTGGGGTGGGCGTGGCCTGCACGTAATGCATCCAGTTTGACACCCCTGGTATTAAATGACAAGGATGTGTGTGGGAGGGGGATGTCAAAAAATCAAGATGGTAACATGTAAAGTCCTCCTTTTTAACTGAGCATTGCACTTGCATGATAAGAAGGCCAATCTTTAACTGTGTGATTGTCAAGCTCACATTTTTTGCCCTTCCCCTGTGCACACGACTATAACTGAGTCATGGGCAGTGAGTCTCTCCCAAGGGAAACACTGATTCAGAGAATATAGGGTTTCTCTAATGATGGTTTGATAACATAAAACACTCTTTTGCTTTTTTGGCAATAAAAAATTTGGTCATTACCAGAGCAATGCCTTTTTGCTAGCCTACACGTGCACTGAGATTTATTTAGATATTTTATGAACAGCACTTGAATCTAACAGGAATTGTGTGATAGTTGCTGGACAAAGCTGTAGAGTTCTTGTGACTAATAGTTGTGGAGAAGAGAGTATTGTAGTTTCTTGTTCCAAATTGAAAAAAAAAACCTGCACTTCAGTGGTGGGATTCAAATTTTTTTTACTACCGGTTCTGTGGGTGTGACTTGATGGGCATGGCAGGGGAAGGATACTGTAAATTCTCCATTCCCACCCAACTCCCAGGGGAAGGTTAATGCAAAATCCGTATTCCCTCCCCACCCCACTAACCTGCTTTCCAGTTCCGTTCTCCTGTGAAGGGCAACAAAAGAAGACCCAGCCGATCAGCTGGGACTCAGGTGGCAGAGAATAGATGGGGAGGGACCAGTCAGATGTATTTGCCAGTTCCTTGAACTACTCAAAATTACCGCTACCGGTTCTCCAGAACTGGTCAGAACCTGCTGAATACCACCTCTGCTGCAGTTGCTCAGTTCTCTTGTTCAGCATTTATAAAATATCTTTTGCATTTAGCGTCAAGTAGATGTACATGTATCCTCAAAGAGCAGATTAGTCCTAATAGTATGTTCATTCTCTTTAGTTATTGTCATTTTTCTCCATTATGCAGCTATAAACCTATACATTCAGGAGATACATATGCCAACAATGAAACTGTGGCCTAGTTTGCTTGGTTTTTACTTAACATGGCTTTAGGAATCCAATCCCTGAATTTTCTAAACCATGAATTGCGATTTAAGGTATAAGCAAAGTATATTATTTAGCAAGCTATGGTTTAACAGCATGGTTTAACTCAGGGGTGGGATTCATTTTTTTTAAGAACTGGTTCTGTGGGCGTGGCTTAGTTGGTGGATGTGCCTTGGTGGTCATGTGACTGGGTGGACATGGCTTGGTGGTCATGTTATTGGCTGGGCATGGCCAACTCAATATCACTCACATCGAGGCATGCATCTCCTCGCCTGGCCTCTTATGACTGTGGGGATACTGCAATAGTCGTAAGTGTAAAAAATGGTCATAAGTCACTTTTTTCAGTGCCATTGTCACTTTGAATGGTCACTCCACACAAGCAAAGTACCAGCAAAGGAGGGGAAAAAAACTTCAGAGAAGTTCCTGAGACAGGAAGTCTAGTCCTGCCAAGAATGTAATGGTCAACGGAGAGGCAGTTTCTGTAAGCAACACCAGAATGTTTCCTTCCTGCCTTCCTTACAGGATTAGGCCAGAAATTTCTTCTAAAAACCGGTTCTCTGAACTGCTTAGAATGTTAACAACCGGTTCTAGCGAATAGGTGCAAACTGGTAGAATCCCACCCCTGGCTTAACTAATGCTTACTTTAGATGCTAAACCAATTGATAAAGAAAAGTTCCAATACATATAATTATTAAAATTATTAAATTAGAAAATCTGTTCATTGGCAAAGTTTACATCTGTCAAATACACAAAGTCACACTGTTTGGATCTGCATATATATTATGTTGGTGTATTGCAACATCCTAGGTTCTTGGGGAAACTCAGTGCAAATGAAGGCCTCCACCAGTAAAGAATTGGCAGCTATGATTTCACATTGTTGTGTGTATAATAGTTTATTAAATGTATATACCACCTGATTCCCAGCTACTCTGATGGTTATAACAACCTTCAAGAGTGAAGACTTCCTCAACACTGAAAATTATGGCAGTGAAAAAAAAGGAAAAGTACCAAGAAAATGTACTCAACAGATCAACTGTAACAGTTTGTCTGAAAATTCTTTTCTTAGTTCCTTTGTAGAAAAAAAACATTCAAATGTTGACAAAACAAGAAACTAGGGTTTCCTTAATTGTGGACCTCAGTTTATTAGACAGCAGTCTCAGAAGAGGTACTAATTTCTGTGTCTTTTGCTGATTAGATAATTCTTTGACTAAGGCATTTTTTGGCTGCACAAGAGTCCCGTATCCTCTTTTAAACTTGCAGCTGTTCAGTGTAAGCAGTCTCATGATGTGAATATGCTTGTGGGTTCTCTGTGCATTTTGCTTGCACATGGTTTTGGGTCATAGGGCAAAATAACCACTGAACAAACTAAGTATTTGTATCGCAAATATGCACCTGGCTAGTCAGGGATATGCCCCATTTGAGGCCCATGGACGTACACATCTTTGGGGAGCTGAGTATAATCCATATTACCTTGGTTGCTCCAAGGTGGCTATTACACCCAAGCAGCATGTTTCCACCCCCATTATTATTAACACCTATTTCAAGTGGACCAAAAAGGTGTAAAGGCTATGATGATGTTCATGCTGAAAAAAAAAAAGAACTTGTAATTTATGGGTTTGAAGATTAGAAAAGTAGATTATGGAAAGAGGGAAATTATGATGAAACCTTAGAGCAAAATATAAATGCATTTTTAACTGCTGTAAAGATTAGAAGTTGATTCTTTTTTTTTTTTTGAAATTTTTTTTATTAATTTTTAACAAACAAACATATACCAACAAAACACAAAACATACAAAAACATAAAATATCTTTTTGGACGGCAGTTTGATCCCGAGTTACATCTTTTTGTACAGACATAAATTCAAGTTCATGCTTACTTTTATATAGCAATTCCATTTCTTATTTACTATTTTACATTTTCTATATAGCTTCTCCCCTCTTTTCACTCTCTTAATTCTATTATATTTATTTCATCTCAATTTAAATTATTATACTTATATCTTTTGTCTGTCCTGTTTCAGCTGTCTATTATTTTTTCTCATTAACACAAAATTTCTTCTGTAATGACTGATTGGAGTATAATGACTTGTCATACTTATCCTTCCCCTAGTTTTAAAGCTTAACATAACACATAATTTTCATTCGGATTCTGCGTAATACATTCTAAAAATAAACTCAATATTTTAAAACAGGAAAAAAATTTTTTTTTAGATATATAATATAATTAAAACAACAATCCATAGCAATTGAAATTATATCATTAAAATTAATATTCATTTAAGTCTTAAACATTTTACACAATCCTTTCTAAATAAATATCATACTTCTATGGGAACACTTATAGATTTTGCTTAGTTACTTTCTTTAATTCAATTCTCTCATATTTAATTTCATTTATTTTATTT
>BLBF01000025.1:15167362-15169862 GCA_015471245.1 Laticauda colubrina
TCAATCAAACTCCAAGTCCAATGAAATAGGTCCAGGCTCCCAGCCAATCAGAATGAACCAGCCTCAAATTTAAAAACCAGGAGCTGTAAGACCCACATCCATACAGAAGCCTGATGATGGCAGATGAGATTCTGCTGAAACGTTGCTACAACTTTAACAGAACTACAATGACGTGGGATAATACCCGAAGGAAGCTGAACAGCACATATATATATACTGCACACTGCACTTTATTTATTTATCCAAGGCTCTTATTATGACTCTCTTCTCCAGCAGCTTCAAAGCCAAGCCTCAAGTGTTGAAATATTGATAAGAGTCCAGGAAAACACCTGTAATAATATTTTTCTGTGCTCTCCCTCCATCTTATCACATTAAAATGTCCTTGAGAAGGAGTGTTTATACATTTCTCCCCAATTCAAATAAAGTACTTTCAAGCCTCTAGATGGCAGTGTTGCAAGATCTCTTAATACTTTTCCCCCCCCAGCCAGAAAAAAGAGTAATGTATACAAAACTCAGAGGAAAAGAAAAAAAAATCAAAGGAGGCCTCTATCCTAAAGAAAATTAAAAAATCAAAAGAAGCATAAAAATATATATAAGAAAAAATTCAATCTGATTACCTACAAAGTCACATTAAAGTCCTCAGAAAAAAAAAATAGTAAGGAAAGAATCCAAGCCTCAATTTGACATCACTTAAAAAACGCCGCTCAACCAGATTCCAGTCAGACAAAAAAAAAGCCACAGGTTTCTTCTTTGTTCAGGATATCCTTTCAGGTCTCAACCAATTTGCAATACAAAAGAAGTTTCTCACCCAACCGACACACGCTCGCTCCAGCCACTTTCTTTTCGGAGCTGTCCCGACTTCAGCAGCTTTGGAGGCTGCCTTTCCACCGCCAGCAAAAGGGCTTCTCCCAGATCAAACCAGAGATTTGCGATATCTCTGGGATCCTGGGACTGTGCCCTTCGCAATCCCCGTCTCTACGGGACGGTTTAGGTCCGTTAGGACCAACCAGGGGCGAAAATATCAGCTGAGATCTCAGAGCCCCGAGATCTCAGCTGTAGCACCAAGACGAAGCTCCGCCTTCTCCCAAGATTAGAAGTTGATTCTTTACCATTTTTGCTAATTTGCTATTTTATTTTTGCTAATTTATTTTTCATATATTCACAATTTTCCTCTATTTTCTAAAAATCGTATTGCTTTTATGTTGTTAAAGGTCTCTTTAATAAAAGCTTATATGTGTATACATACATATACATGTGTGTGTGCATGTGTATGTAGGCCAGCCCCAAATTTAAAACTGAAACAACATGAAGAATGACACCAGACCCACACCCACGAGTGCCACACAAGATGCTACCACCACACTTCCACGTAGAAAAAAGACTCACACCCACACAGAAGATGAGACACAACCACGGACCAGAAGCCGTACCGCAGCTGCACCACTACCCGCTTCAAACCCCTCTGACCCAAACAAGAAGCGAACTGACACCCACCATGAAGATGTGGCACGACCACGAACGCGAAGCCAAACAACAGGATCACAGCTCACCAGCTTAAATCCCCCAGCAACTAAGACTAATCTGAGCACAACCAAGCCCCCACCTGAACAGAGCACACCCCCAGCCAATCAGAACACAGCCAAACCCCCAACCAATGAGAACACACCCCCACCCAATCAGAACACAGCCAAGTCCCCACCCAATCAAGTCACACCCCCACTAGCAGTTAAAAGGAAGAAGCAGCTGCAAGTTCACATTACTCTGAGAAGCACAGAGCTGAAGAAACAAGCCTGAAGATGATGAATAAGACTTCATCAAAACGTTGCCTAGATACTTCCAATTTTACACGGGAGAAAACCCGAATAACCAAAGATCCACATACAAATACCCGCGAAAACCTCAGAAAACAAATATATGTTGTTGTTGTTTTAAGCTTTTGCGGGTACTTACATGAATGCAGTTCATCTTCCTTTGGATATTATCCCACGTCATTGTAGTGCTTTGAAAGTTGTAGCAACATTTCAGCAGAATCTCATCTGCCATCATCAGGCTTCTGTATTGAGTTTGTATGTGGGTCAGAGTCTCACAGTCGTTGGTTTTAAATTTGAGGCTAGCCTATTGTTGTGCCAGGATGTTTTAATCTAATTTACAAAAGAACAGATGGCACACTAGGACACACCGTATACCAGAAGAAAACACACACCAACTGCTACCTCAACGCCCAATCCCACCACCACCCAGCACAGATAAATTCCGTGGCCAAAACACTAATTGCCAGAACCAAACGTCTGGCAGACAAGACACATATAAAGACTGAACTATGCACCCTGACGAAAGTATTGACAGCCAACGGCTTCCACAAAAACAAAATCACCAGCTTGATCCACAAAAATACACCAAGACATAACAGAGACCTAGAAGATCAACAGACCTATGGAACAGCTGTCCTGCCCCTACATAAGAGGTACTACAGACAAAATCAGTAAGATACTACACAGGC
>BLBF01000025.1:15172362-15187519 GCA_015471245.1 Laticauda colubrina
GAGCGAGGGAAGAAGAGAGGCAAGTTCCAGTATGTTGAAACTTTATGGGGTGAATGAATTGTTTAAAGGCTGGTTGAGTAAAGAATTTCCAGAAATGAGGACAGAGGAGCCCCCTTCCTCCCCCAGCTCTTCAAATTTGCCGAACTGCACATGGAAAGCAATATTTTGGGCAATTCGGGTTAAACTGCAGCTAACCCTGACTCCATTTCTAAGCTGGGTTTACACATTATGCTAAGCCAGAGTGTGATTTGATTAACTTCAATTTAGTATGTTCTGTAAAAGGACAAACTGTGAGTAGTAAATTATGAATTAACTAATAATCATAATTATGAATTAAGAATTAACCTCATTTGAAAATTACACGATTTATACTTTAGACATTAACTTCGGTTGGCTTAGTGAGATGATGATCCAGCCAATAAGATGGCAAATGAGAATAGAATCCTGAAAAATTAGGAAAATAATTTTTTGGGTAAAAAAGATGAAGAAAAAGCCAACCCAGTGAAAGTGGCACTGAAATTTAGAATAAGCCAAAGGACTGCTTTTCTAAAAATAAATTTAATATACTACATTAAACACTGTAATTTTTCTTTTGCTATAGGTTGTAGAGAAAATCCTGGATGTAGATAATAAAATCTTAAATCCAGGATGTAATTAACAAGATTTTCTGCAGGTGCTAGCATTTTGTGTATCCCGTTCTTTGGGATAGAGTGAATTTTTTTCTTCATTACTATCATTATTAATCTTCTCATCACTCCTATCACCCATCCCTTCCCACTATTTATATTGATTGTTTCCTAGTATGATTTGATTGCCTATTTGTAACCTATGACTATATTAAGTGTTGTACCTTATGATTCTTGATGAATGTATCTTTTCTTTTTATGTACACTGAGAGCATTTGCACCAAGACAAATTCCTTGTGTGTCTAATCACACGTGGCCAATAAAGAATTCATTCATTCATTCATTCATTCATTCATTCATTCGTTCAATTTTGTAGAGTTTAGGTCCAGAGTGAATGTTCAAAAGAGAAATATAAGACCGCATAGAAGTTCCACTACTATCATAACTTGAATTTGAAAGGAAAATTAAAATCCAACCCTTTTTTGATTTCAACAAAATTCCCCTACAAGATTTATTGTTGTATCACTGTTCTAGTTTGGCTAGAATTTACTCCTGACAATATGAGGGAGTCTGAATTACTAATATCTCTACTGTGAAAATCCATCTGGTTCAGTTCCAAGCTGGGAGAAAGACACTGGAAAAAACATGGAGGCTGATCAGAAAGAAAACATAATGATGAACAGAACCAATAGCAGTTCTGGGTCAGCTGAACAACTAGCTAGATGAGTGCCAGGATTTTATACAGGTCCTGAAATGCTGCTGGGTTCAGGGGTGGCTGAGAGGAGAGGTTGTGCAATGTCTGAAATGCCTTTAGGAAATTGTGCAATGTAATGAGCTCTGTGTCTTCTGCTAAATCAGAGGTTTCCTAATTTGGCAACTTTAAGACTTGTGGACTTCAATTCCCAGAATTTGGGTGGAGAATGTAAAAATTTTAATCTCATCGTTGGAGGTGAAGGTCTTTTGTTTCTGAATAGGCTGGCCCAATCTTTCTTAATGGGCACAGAACATCTTCTAGAGGGCTATTAAGAAAGCCTAAGTCTGCTTTTTGTCTTTAAGAGCATGTTTCTCCATTTCTCCTTTAGGGAAATATAACATTCTGCCTTTTTAATATTTCCCAAAATATTTCATTCTTCTCGGAGGGGGAGCTTCCCACAGTACCATCATCTGCCCAATATGTGGGCAAGGCCAGATTCTAAATACTATTGAATTGGAATACAGGCTAGATTGGCTTGTCCCATGTATACAAGACACTACAATTACCTAAGAGTGGTTTTAGTTGGAATACAATAGTTATAGAGTTTAGAGAGTGCCTGATGATTCCCAATAAGGATGAAACTGGTCACATCTTGCCTTCTGGTGCTCAATATAAGAGCAAACATCCTCCTCTTCCTCCTCCTCCTCCTCCTCCTCTACTACTCTTCTACTACTACTACTACTATTATGACTACAAAGTTCTGGTTCCTGCACATCTGGTGGACACAACCATTGTGATTTGATATTGTTGTAGTGTGTTTCTGAAGATGAATGAAGGCAAATATGTGTGTCCCAGGATAATGTTGCGGGATCCAATCTGGGTCAGTCACTCTGAGACCAGAGGTTTTGTTTTCCGAGCTTGTGGACTTGGGCTGGAGCTCAGCCTCAGGGAACTTCTTTTTCACCAGAAAGAGAGTCTTTGATGTTGTCTCTGCATCTTCTTCTGGGTCTGCTGCATGTTCTTTGGCCTTCTCTTTTTTGTATATGCTTTGCATGGTATCCAAATCACAAGGGTACACTGTATAAAAATAGGGAATTACACCCCATCCTCTACTCCAAGAAGAGTGGAAGTCATGCAGAACCTTGTTCACAGGTGTGTGTGTGTGTGTGTGTGTGTGTGTGTGTGGCCAAGGAGCAGGCATATCTTTACCAGGTCTGCAAGCTCAGTGGGTATTCTCATGGACTTCACCCGAAGGTGTACTACACCCAGGGCCCAGCAACCCATTGAAGGTGCCAGTAGAACAGCTATGGGGAGGGTGCTCTCGTATATATTGGGTAATTACATTGGGGGAAATGGCTAAGCGACTACAGACCAGAGTACACGGACACAAAATGGCTGTCCAGCGCAAAGAACAGCACTCTCAGATCTGGGCACATATGCAGGAGCATAATCACATATTCTGTTTTCAAGAGGCTAAGGTTGTTGCCCATGATACAACTAAAGGAGAACACCTCCTCAAAGAAGTTTTCCAACTGCAATTCTATCAATAGGCATATTGAACTACCACTGGCCTACCAAGCATGGAGACACCAGGAAAGAGTGTCCTCTGCAGGAGGAGCAGAGACCACTTCCCATTGGGGATCAGGGACCAGTGGCACTGCCCCCCCCCCAATCCCTGGGCATGTGGATTCATCCTATGAAGGCACAGCCAGGCCTGTCCAAATACAGCAGAGGCAAGCAGAGCTGCCTCAAGTTTTAACAGACAGACCGACCACAAGGTCATGAGCAAAGCAACAAATTGCAATAGCTGGCAGGTTAATATCACCTCATGAAGATAAGCAATCCAGGCTGGGTTTGACAAGGGAGGAACCAACAACAAGAGATAAGCCTCCTTGGATTAACATGACTGAAGCAAAAAAGTTTATTATGAATAGGAGGTGGTTGGAAGGGCCTATTACGGAGTGCTAAATTTATTAATGATATATAAAGGCAGAGATCTCTGTAACGGTAGTTTAACTGATGATGTCAGCAGAGGCTGACAAAAGCACAACCAATATAATTGGAGAGATCAGAGATCGCAGGACATCTGTTTCTTCTTTTACACACACACACACACACACACACACACGCACACACACACACGCACACCTCTGATAGGTTCTGCCCCAGCCATTGGTAATATATTCCATGAAGGCCATTGCATTCAGATTTAGCATAATTTCCTTTTTTCCAAAGGAAAAAAAGTCCTTTCCATAGTGACTGAATATCGCTACCTGTTGAGGTGAGCTACTGGCCCACAGCACCTTTTTTTCAGCTTTATTAATTCCCAATCAATGCATTAGAAATCAGAATACAAATCAGTACTTCCCACAGATTCATCTTGGAGGAGAAGTTGTACTTCATTGTAAAATTTTTGATTCAGTAACCTCAGGCCTATCACCAAGGAGACAGGACCTGAAAAGAAATACTGGGAATCACTGAAAACGCTCAGAAATATCCTTGAAGTCACCAGAAGCTCAGCTCAAAGGAGACTTACCTTGATAATGTTACAGTTCTGCCCTGCTTTGTCCTTTATGTATAAAATCTGACAGAACAAAGGAAATTAATTTAAATGTGTCTTAATATGGAATTGATAAACCAACTAAGCAAAAAGTAGCCTCACTTTTCCAAAATCTGAAAAGATTTTTCCATCAGGAATTATTTAGCTCCCTGCAGAAATGGTAGGTTAGAAACCAGTTTTTGATTCCTAAAGTCATTACTAAAAGCAATAATTTATCAAGGGATGGTTTAATTATTGATTGCAGAGTCTGTGTACTTTGCCCAAGGTTAGAATCGGGGTCACCTATTGCTTCTCTGACCCAGAATGATAGTATAATCTGATTTGTGTAACTCTGCTGGTGAGTGATGGCTTAAGTCTACAACCTGCATGTTGAGACCAATTATTTACCACAGATCTCAGGGCAACCAAAAACATTGATCTTAATCTTTAAATCTTCTACTTTTTCCTCCCATTTATGTCATTTCATCTGTTAAAGTGTTCTGGAGAATTTGAAAACTTCCATGTTGAGTCATCTTGGTTGTAATGCAAAGCTATCATTCAACTATAGTTTTGATTTATTTGCTTTCCTCTTTGGTCAAAATCTTGATCATTCTTGTGCTGCTGATGACATGTTTTTTTTATTGCTGGAAAAGATATTTTGCAACATGCAACATTTCCTTAATACATGTATGCTCCATTCAGTGATTGTTGATAATAATGGCTTCCTTGAATAAATGCTCCTATCACTTTCAATTGCATACATGCAGCTAGAGTACATACATGCATACTATAATACAGGGCTGTCAAACTCACGGCCAATGGGCCAGATGTGTCACTGATTCCTTCTTAGATCTGTCCATGTCTCTGTGTACTCATTCAAACATATACATTCAAAATGACTAACATAAATACATTCTTTATTGAGTCAAAGTAATTGAGGAGCTGAAAAGGAACTTGAAAAGAAACCTTCTTGCCACAGCTTGCATTGATGTGCCATCCTGGATGAGCTGCACTACTTGAGCCACTTGTGTGGGTTGTAGACTCCGTCTCATGGTACCACAAGAGTGAAAGCACCACCAGCATTCAAAAGTGACCAAACCATCAGCCAGAAAGCATAGGACCTGAGAAGTGGTCTGTGGTCACCACCTGCAGAACCCCTCCTTTATTGGGGATGTCTTGCTACCTGCCTATGCTTTCCACCTGTTGTCTATTCCATTTGCACAACAGCATGTGAAATTGATTGTCAATCGGTGTTGCTACCTAAGTGGACAGTTTGATTTCACAGAAGTGTGATTGACTTGGAGTTACATTGTGTTGTTTAAGTGTTCCCTTTATTTTTTTGAGCAGTGTATATTGTGTTTGGTCGTCTTAACAAGGCTGGTCAAATGGTCTGTAAACAGTTGAATCCAACAATTGAATTATCGTAGTTGCATCTCACTTAATTATAGAGATTCCTGATAGCCCAATCCTTTGAAGGAGTGTGACAAAGCCATTGCAGCACGAACATTGGCACTCAGCAATCTGTTCTAATTACATTAACTCCCATCAAATGATTTACCTGGATTGAATCACCTTGTGAAATGTTTGTGCACGCATGTAGGATTGGTAAACAAACCTTCAATTTTTGACCTCAGGAGAACTGGTTTCCTGATATCTTCGGTTAAAAATAACATTGCCATTTAGATATGGGTTGGTGGTACTTTGGAATTTCCACAGGACTAAAAGGTTGAATATTTCTTTTAACAATAACTTGATAGCAATTATTTCTCAGAGGTTGTTGGACTACACTAAATTAAATGTCCAAGGATACAGTGAGGTATAGAATAAGATAGAACTGTATGTGTTATAATAGATTTAAAATTAATATTCTTTGATTCATAGTTAATCTTTCCCTCTCATCAAAATAAGCAGTGCTGTGTATTTTAATGGCTTGTGTGCCAGGTTCTATGACCTTGTCTCTCTCTCTTTTCTATGGTGAATAATCAAGCAGCAGTTGGCCTTTTGCTGGGTGTGACAAGCATTCAGCTTTCAAAAGGCACTGTGACCCACTTCTAAGGGTATGTCTGCTTTTCTTTTCCCTCCACATAAGGGTGAATTTGTGTCTTTGGCCTCTGACACACCTGTGGTGATTCACACATTGCTACAGCTTTGGTCCTTTTGTCTATGTTCTCCAATTTACAACAGCGTTTAGATCTCTGTCCTCGATTCTCCCGTGCCATTTGTGGTTGCAGTTCTTTGCTGCCCTTGCTTTATCTGCTGCACCGTTTAATTAAAACAGTCAATTTCCCTGGAAGTTGCCACCCATAAGCAAACCTCTGTTCGAGACTGCCTTTAAGTCTTACGTTACACTCTTTCTCTGCGGTACATTTTTCTGGGAGCTGACTTGCCTTGAAATATCAGTCCCAGAGCATGTCTCCTTTGCTTAATGCAGAGGTCTCCAAACTTGGCAACTGTAAGACTTGTGGACTTCAAGTCCCAGAATTCTCCAGCCAGCTGAATGAATGGCACAGTGCACTTTTTCAAAGCCTTTCCCTGCTGAGGTTATTTTCCCCCCCTCCATTTGCAAAGTAAATGATAAATGTATAGTTATTTAATTCAATACACTTTTCTCTCTATTGTGAAATTTGAAGTGGCTTCAGAATCAAGGCCAACCCCATTTTATAGCCCCTTTGCTATGATATTATATGGCTTTTTCTGACACTGGGGTGAAGTGAGGGAATGTAGTGTAACTGGTTGATTTAGTCTCCCTTTCCTAAGGGAGTTACAAATGATCCCCAACCTGCTGCATGCAAAACATTCTCTCTTCTGCCTAAACACAAAAGTAGACTATTTACCAGAGACCTGTTTCTTGCTTTTAAATGTTTGGCAGATTACAGTCGTGAAAGCCATTTATTACAAAATAATTGCCTGCTTCCTCTTTAATTTCTATTGTCTGTATTTAATTTAAAATAAAGAATTTAAAATAAAGACAAAACGTATTTCTTCCTATGTTGGATTGTTACTTAAAACTATTTTTTCTCAGGATGTCTACTCACCTTTAAAAATTTTGGAGGACTCTAAACAAGCTTCTGTTTCTATGGGCTATCATAATTGATATATTTAATATAGTATTACAATTTAATACTATCACATTTGTAGAATATGTATTTATTGAATCATTTAAAATATATATTTAACCCTTAGATATTAACATAAAATATATTTCATGAAAAGAAACATGTTAATAAATAAAAAAAATGGAAATGAAAGGCATTGTTTCAAATGTTTGCTTATTATCTGGCTTAATAGAAGACAATTGGGTTCTCATGTCTGGTTTTGTATTTAATTTATTGCAATACATTTTTAGTGGAAGAACATCATCCGGCTTCAACACCTATATATGCTGGGAAGAAAGGGAGAGGTATTCTGAGTATTTTTTAGATAATTGTGGATAAGTTTTTTTGATACTACACCAAAAACTCATTGAGCGTTATCTTCTTAAACATTAGGAGCAATGTTGGAATCTGATATATCAATGAATTTTTTGTATTCAATTACATTAAAACCTATTGGTCAATCCTGCACTTTAAATGAATTTTGCACCCAGGCATGCCTTTGTAATATGATACTTCAGATAAAGAGAATATGGATTCACTGAGTTCTGTGGATCTTCCAAATTTTGACACATTTCATTTTTTTGTCCCACACCAACAAGACAGTCCAAAACCCACAAATATCCTCATTGATTCAGAGTGCCAGCCACCATAATCAAATCAAAACATCTAATCCAGCTAAGTCTTGACTCCTATAAATGGGGAAGATGATCCATTGTAAATATGAATTGCAAAGCATTTGAATTTTGATCATGTGACCATGGGGATGCTGCGGCAGTCATAAGTATGGAAAATGGACATAAGTCACAGTTTTAGTGCCATTGAAACTTTGAACAATCACTAAACGAACTCTTGTAAGTTGGGGACTATCCATATTATTTTTTGAACATAGGCTGGAAAATAATTTGATTTTGCACGCCTCTCAGAGGGCAGCCTGGAAGACCTGCTAGGGATCCTCAGACCACATTTTGAGAAGCACTTTTTAAGATGACTTGCAATTTAAAAAAATATTTAGATTCCTTCTTTTCTCCAGATGGCTATTGCATAGCTTCCTGAAACCTCTGGAGGCTGTGGATCATTTCTCATGAAAATCTGAAAGGGTTTTTCCCAGTGGCTTAATATAGATTCCCTTAAATGCACAGTAATGGAATCCCTGCTTGTGAGACATGCTGTCCCAACTGCGGTTTGCAGCATCCCAGGCTCTTTGCTCTCTGTTGCCTAGCACAAGGGACTAGCACAAGGGACCCTTGAGACTTCAGGATTATTTTCATCCACTTGAGCAGCCAGAGAGGGGGATTCTTACCCTTCCAGGTTCTACATCTGCTGAAACTTCCTAATTCTATTTCTGAGAAGTTTATGGTTGTTATTGTAAATTTTTCCTTAGTTGTGCAGGGAATTATTCTTCTCTCTCCTCTAGGACTCTCTTTGCACATTTGCTTCAGTCACTGGAACCCAGAATCCTGTTGGAAGTTGTAACATTTTTTGTGTCTCTATGAACATCCAAGAGGAGAAATAACAACCTGAGCAAAATTACAGTTAGTCCTCAACGTACCACCACAATAGAGCCCCAAATTATTGCTAAGCAAGGCAGTTATTATGTGGGTTTTGCCTCATTTAAGACCCCTTTTTTGCCCCAGTTAAGTGAATCATATACTCATTAAATGAATCAGGGTTCCCCATTGACTTTGCTTGCTGGGAGTTGGCTGGGAAAGTTACAAATGGTGTTTACATGATTCAGAACAGAACAACTGTCATAAATACATACTACCTGTACTTATTTCTCCCCAAATGTGAAATTAAATATTCGTATATGGTGATAATTTTTTCCAGGTTTTTTTTCCTATCGATTGAATGATGGACATAATAGCAATAGAGGATGATGTGTTCAGGGTTACTGAGATCCCTGAAAACTTACACATTTATAAATTGTTCTGATTATTCAGAAATTTGACATCTAAAATGGGCCACAAAAAAAAAAACTTTTCTCTTCCCAAATTGGTATGATGTATCTTTTTCTAGGCTTCAATCTTAAAATAGCATGAGGGTTGTGATAGGTAATCCTCAACTTACGACCACAATTGAGCCCAAAATTTCTGTTCCTAAGTGAGACATTTGTTAAGTGGGTTTTGTCCAGTGGTGGGATTCAATTTTTTTTACTACCAGATTTATGGGCGTGGCTTGGTGAGTGTGGCAGGGGAAGGGTACTGAAAAATCCCCATTCCCTCCCTACCCTACTAACTTGCTTTCCAGCTCTGTTCTTGTGTGCAGGGCAACAAAAGAAGACCCAGCCGATCAGCTGGGCCTCGGGAAGCAGAAAATAGATGGGGGCAGAGTCAGTCAGAGGTGGTATTTGCCGGTTCTCTGAACTATTCAAAATTTTTGCTACTGGTTCTCCAGAACTGGTCAGAACCCGCTGAATATCAACTCTGATTTTGTCCCATTTTACATCCATTCTTGCCACAGTTGCAACGGCACAAAAATGGCCCAGAAAACGACCAGAAAACAGTGAAAAATGGCCCAGAAAATGACCAGAAAACAGTGCAAAATGGCCCAGAAAACAGCTGGAAAATGGCACAAAAATTGCCTGGAAAATGGTGCAAAAATGGCCCAGAAAACAGCCAGAATATGATGCAAAAATGGCTTGGAAAATGGCTGGAAAACAGCACAAAAGAGGCCCCAGAAAACAGTGCAAAAATGGCCTGGAAAATGGCACAAAAATGGCCTGGAAAATGGCGCAAAAGTCCAGAAAACAACTGGAAATGGGTGCAAAAATGGCCTAGAAAACAGCTGGAAAACAGTCCAGATAACACCTCAGACTATTTTCAGGCCGTTTTCCAGCACTACGGCACCTGCAAAGACCAGCTGGACAGCGCGCACGTGCACACCAGAAACCAGAGCAACATGTGTCCACAAAGAGGGCTCTGGGTGCCACCTCTGGCACCCATGCCATTAGTTTTCCATCACGGGCATAGATGTGGGACTGTAAGAAGCACAGTCTCATTGTTTGGGGCCCATAAATATGTCTTCCAGTTTTTGGTGCCCTTTTGATGACTTTTTCATTAAAAAACCCCCACATACACGAAAGAAGCACAGTCTAGTGAAGAATCTTCTACATATTTTAGTAACTTCAGAATAACTATCATCTCATTCTCCAATACATTTGGTACTTTGCTTCTTATAAATGTATGGCTGTGATGAATATATGAGGGTACATAACTGATACAATTTGGACAACATCTATGGATATTTAAGACAAAGGCAGAAGTGCCCACGTCTAAAGTTTTCTGTACTGTTGCTGTGGAACTACATAATTTCTATGGAACTTTGCCTTTGGGTATTAATATATAATTTACTACTATTAAAATCATATGTCATTCCTGTTGGCAAATCATCTGGAAAATGTTCTATATGTAAAGTGGGTGACTCCAAATCTGCAAACCTGATTGGTCAAATAAACTAAGCATTGGATTGGTTCACTAGGAACCAATCCAAAGAGCTGCTAAAAGGTGGCAAATGTAAGCAACTGCCATTGGCTGCAAGCAGGCAAGCCAGCCTGTATAAAAGGCTGGCCTCGGCTTCAGCCAAGTGTTCCTATTTACTGACTAGTTAAAGAATAAAGTATTTGTTGTTGGAACCCGGTCTACCTCGTGTGTTTTCCGAACAAAACACTGGTGACGAGGGTGGGATCGTCCTGAACGGAAAAAACCTGCACGCGATGATAAGAAGTCCAGATGACAACCAAGATGTCTGGAAACAACGCACCGCCCGCACCCTTCAATCCCAACGAAGAGATCCTAAATCCTTCTCATCCGAGAATTCCAGGACGTTTTTGACGGCTCACTTGGCAAGTATCGTGGAAATCCCATTTCTTTCAATCTAAACCCCCAAATAGCCCCACGAAGAATAAAAGCCAGACGAGTTCCTTTTGCACTAAAGGCAAAAATAGAGGAACAGCTGGACAAATTAATAGCCCAAGGGGTGTTAGAACCTGTGGACCATGCCAAGTGGGAAACGCCTATTGTCACACCCATAAAACCTGAAGGGTCCATGAGAATCTGTGGTGACTATAAGGCTACCCTGAACCACGCATTACAACCAAGCGCATACCCGGTGCCAGTAGTCCAGCATTTGCTTCACTCCCTGGGAAAGGGCAAAGTTTTTGCTAAACTCGACTTGGCACAAGCCTATCAACAACTCCCAGTGGACCCAGAAACAGCAGAAGCACAGACAATAGTCTCCCAGTGGACCCAGAAACAGCAGAAGCACAGACAATAGTCACCCATAAGGGCACATTCAAATGTCACCAGCTCCAATTTGGAGTAAGCGTGGCCCCTGGCGTTTTCCAGAGTCTGATGGAACGCCTCCTAAATGGCATACAAGGAGTCGTTCCCTATTTTGACGACGTCCTAATCTCGGCCAGAGATAAAACTCAATTAAGGAAAAGACTCGAAGTATTAACTAAGTTTAGGGAATCTGGCCTCAAGGTAAAAAGAGAAAAGTGCTGTTTAATTAAGAATAGCATCAAATTCCTGGGCTACTCAATAGACGGAGAGGGTATCCACCCTACAGACAAAAAAGTTAAAGCAATCAAAGATGCACTTGAACCAAGAAGTAAAACCGAACTACAAGCATTTTTAGGACTAATTAATTTCTATAATGTGTTCCTGCCAAACAAGGCCACTATAGCAGAACCGTTACACCGTCTTTTAGACAAGAAGGCAACTTGGACTTGGGGTTACAAAGAAAAAAAAGCCTTCCAAAATATTAAAAGCTTGCTAACATCAACAAACATTCTCATCCAATTTAGCAACACACTGCCATTAAGAGTGACCTGCAACGCCTCACCATACGGAGTAGGTGCCTTCCTGAGCCACCAACTACCTGATGGCAGAGAAGCACCCGTCGCATATTACTCTAGGACTCTATCCAAAACCGAGCGGAATTACAGCCAATTGGACAGGGAAGCTCTAGCAATTGTCGCTGGAGTAAAACGCTTTCACGAGTACTTATATGGGCGGACTTTTCAAATCATAACAGACCACAAACCGCTGATGGGGATTTTGGCGGGAAACAAGCCAACACCTAATATACTGTCCCCAAGAATGACTAGATGGTCAGAGTTCCTAGCAGCTTATTCCTACACTCTGACACATCACCCAGGGAAACAAATTTCCCATGCGGATGCTTTGAGCAGAGCACCCTTACCAGCAACCGACGAAGACCCGGCACCAGCGATGACAACGCTACAAATCGAGACTTGCCCCGATCTACCCATATCAGCTTATGTCGCCAGAGCCACCGCGAAAGACTCATTGACTGCCTGCGTTCTTAGCTGGGTAGGTAAAGGCTGGCCGGAGAATCAAAAAACTGAAAACTTTAAACCTTTCCGGTCCAGACAGACTGAACTTTCAATCCAAAAGGGGTGTTTGTTGTGGGGTGATCGGGTGGTTATTCCTGCCAAATTACAACCCAGGGTACTTAGGTTGTTACATGAAGGGCACCCGGGAATGGTTAAGATGAAAAGCCTTGCTAGAAGTTATGTTTGGTGGCCGGATATTGATAAGGACATAGAGTATTGGGTAAGCTCATGCAACAAATGCCAGGCAATTAGACCGTCCCCACCAAAAGCACCCGTTAAGGACTGGGAAACCCCTCGGGGACCTTGGTCAAGAATACACATTGACTTCGCGGGTCCTACCAAGGGGCATACCTTTCTGATTGTCGTTGATGCCTATTCGAATTGGCTTGAAGTAAAAGTTATGCCATCAACGACAACAGAAACTGTAATTAAAAAGCTGGACAACCTTTTTGTCACCCATGGCATACCGGACGTTCTTGTCTCAGATAATGGGCCACAGCTAACCAGCATACAATTTGAGCAATACCTAGCCTCCCTAGGTATAAGACATGCCCTAACCGCGCCGGCTCACCCGGCTGCAAACAGCAGGGCTGAGAGAATGGTCCGGTTTACTAAAGAAGGTTTAGAAAGAATGGATGCTGGAGATGTCCAACAGAAAGTAAACCGTTTGCTCACACTCCAGCACATAATGCCCATAACCAACAAGTCCCCAGCAGAATTACTTATGGGGCGAAAGTTAAGATCACACCTTGATAGGTTACACCCAAATTTTACTCCAGAAAACCCCCCTGACTCCTCTACACGGCTTAGACAATTTGAAATAGGCGATTTAGTATACGCTAAAAACTTCACCGGGGACCCAGTATGGCTACCAGGACAGATTACCCAAATCACAGGCCCCAAATCCTACCGATTAATAATAGAGGATGGCAGGGAATGGAAGCGGCACATTGACCAGCTTCGATCCCGAATTATAGAGAGAACCACAGACTTACAACCATTCACCGACAAAACCGACGAATTGCAAACCAAGGTGGGGGGGGAAAGGCGAGAAGTAAATAAAGAACTGTTTAAAACCAAAACCAATGAAACATATAATCAAAAAGAGCAAATAAAACACTCACTGTTTGGAGAAACTTGCGTGAAGAGCCCATCGGAAGGGGCCAGCCAGGCCAGCTCGACCTGCCCAGAGGAAACGGGAGGGAGCGGCAAAACCGCCAGCCTAAGAAACTCAGGCGGCGGTAAAATGGCTGACTCACCCTTCCAGACGGTTCCAGGGAGAAGAACGCACGACACAGCAGCCCCATCCGAACCGGTCAAAGTCTTCACTAAGAATGAACCGCGCAAGTCAAGTCGAGTCCAGAAAAGCCCCGCCTACCTGCGAGACTACGTCACCACGTAGGACTGAACTAAGAGGGGAGGGGTGTTCTATATGTAAAGTGGGTGACTCCAAATCTGCAAACCTGATTGGTCAAATAAACTAAGCATTGGATTGGTTCACTAGGAACCAATCCAAAGAGCTGCTAAAAGGCGGCAAATTTAAGCAACTGCCATTGGCTGCAAGCAGGCAAGCCAGCCTGTATAAAAGTCTGGCCTCGGCTTCAGCCAAGTGTTCCTATTTACTGACTAGTTAAAGAATAAAGTATTTGTTGTTGGAACCCGGTCTACCTCGTGTGTTTTCCGAACAAAACAGAAAAGTTTAGCATAACATACATAATGACAGCCAATATACAGCTGAGATGCTTGAGTTGTACACTGCTTGATTCACCAAACTGATGTCAAATCCATGTCTATATAGCCTAGCTAAATCATATTATGGCATTACAAAAAGACAAGAGAGCCGAATGATCAGAGTGATTATCTAAAGATTAATTTTGAAAATATGGGAAGCAATTTGGTACATTCAGACATTTTGGACTTCAGTCCTTACCAGCTCCTTAGCCAATATTGAGGGATTATCTGAGCTGTAATTCAAAACAAATGGAAGGAACTGCCAAGTTGCTTCTTCCTGTTCTGTTCTGTATAGTTTTCAGCCTTGGGGGAAGCTGTAACATTTAAATTTTGCTTTGTTGCTGCAACTTTCTGCTGATGTCAACAACTATTTCCCTATTACTGAATACAGTGGAATGCTGCAAATTAGAAATAACAGGCAAAAAACCTTAGGTCAACAGTTATTGCCTATTCAATATCCCCCCCAGCAACAGAATGCCATAATGCTAATTTAAACACGAAACTTTGAAATAGAAGGCTTGCACATAAATGTGCAGATATTCAACTCCTACTCCACATTGAATCACACTTTTTTTTTTGTTAATGAAGATGGACTTTACACTTGAACAGTTAAAGAGAAACATAACTCTTTGTGTTAATGCTCAATAGAAAAGTTAAAAATAAAAGACAAGTTAATCATAATAATGTGGTTAAGAATTAACTGAATAATTCTTCAAGTCGATAAGTCAGCAACATAAAAGC
This sequence comes from Laticauda colubrina, assembly GCA_015471245.1. Classification (NCBI taxonomy): domain Eukaryota; kingdom Metazoa; phylum Chordata; class Lepidosauria; order Squamata; family Elapidae; genus Laticauda; species Laticauda colubrina. The sequence goes on from BLBF01000025.1 coordinate 15,187,145, forward strand.
AATTTTCCCATTGTATGATGAAGTTACAAATTAAAACCTTACAATTCCCAGAGCAATAGCTTTGTTAGCCTCCTGAAGCAAAGCAACAAAAATCTTCTGATCCCTTTGGTGTATTGTGAAAGTTCTACTTAAGCAATTGGCAATTTCAAATAGTTTCCATGTAAAATATATCAACAACATCTATATCAATATCAATATCAATATCAATATCAATCTATCTATCTATCTATCTATCTATCTATCTATCTATCTATCTATCTATCTATCTATCTATCTATCTATATGGTATTCAGCTTTGTTTGGGTATTTTCCCACATCATTATAGTTGTGCTTTTAAAGTTGTAGCAACGTTTCAGCAGAATCTCATCTGCCATC
>BLBF01000025.1:15188391-15213615 GCA_015471245.1 Laticauda colubrina
ATATATATATATATATATATATATATATATATATATCTTCTTTCCCTCCCAATTTTTTGAAGAAACTTTCAGTTTCCTCAATATGTTCCTCTTTCCTTATTGTCTTCTGTCATATTATTGTAATGGTCCAAATTTAGCTCTTTAGTGCTCACATTTTCTTAAACATTGCCTTAATTCACAAACAAGAACAAGTTTTAGCATCCTCAAATTTTGCAATATTAAAGTGTGAATTTGCTTCTAAATTTAGAAGCATGCAGGATGTATTAGTTTAAAATTTAATACATCCAGTATTTAATTATATAAATTAAATATATTTAATTATATATCCTGTATTTATTTATATAAATTAAATTATAAATTTTATAATACATCCTAAATTTAATACATGCAGGATGTATTAGTTTAAAATACATTACAGCAAATGACAGTTAATGTGCCTCATAAAATCCACTATGAACATTTAAAATTTTAGGTAGCATTCAAATATTCATACGGTATCTGATTATTACATATTAGAATATTTGGGAGCACCTGTACTAGGGAGGATTATATTAAGTTTTCCAAGATCCTAAAATGTGAACTATAACTTTCATTGAACTATTCTACATGAAGTGGTTTGGGTAGCATAAGAATTGGCTGAAACTTTTAAGCTTTAAACTTTTAACTTAGCAGGAAATGAATAGTAGTAGCCAAAGCTTTGACAAGTATAGAAAAAATAAACTGAACGGAGGAAAGATACTGAGCTGCATAAGAAAGACAGAGCAATGAGTAATGGGGATGGAATCACAGAAGGCACAGATTCAGACAAACTGCAAATCAGTCAAGGGCTAGATGCCTACATGGGTGACCATATTCAGTTCCAAAGATGAGGTTAAGAAGTTGTTGCTCAGCAATCTTGAGAAGACAAAAATAAGCAGGTAACCAAAGAGAAAATGGTGCAATGATGAAAAAATTCAGACACCCTCATCTGGATTGAAGTTCCGGACTAAAGCTTGAAGAAACACAATGTGACTCAAGTGCTTACTGCACCAAACATCAGGGCACTGTATTCTCTCCAAGGCTTCAGGTCTTTAGATATGTCCTGTTATTTAAGGCTAGGTCCCACTGGCCGACGGATGCAAAACGTATGCAAAAAGGACACAGTGGACGAGCAAAATTTTGGGGGTGGCTCCATCCGTTGTTATCTGCTCCAAAAAGTGCCCCAAATTTGCATAAACAGAACGGAAAAGAATGGAAAGGAACGGACAGGGGTAGTATGTAGCGAGGATATTAAGGGGATGTTCGTAGGAAGCCTAGCGGATGGAAGCAGATGGAAGTGGATGACACATCCGAAGGGCTTCCGGGGGAGAATTGCGAAGCGGACGCATAGCGGAAGGAGCGGATGTGTAGCGGATGACGCGGATGCATCACGGATGCTTATAGGATGCATAGCGGATGCATAGCGGATGCAAAGCATTCACTGCACATGCGGGGAGTATGAATTGCGTCAGCTCCGCGGATATAAAAGGATGCAGCTCGCAAGCAGTCAGCATTCAGAGGAAAGACGTGTTGCCACAGACATCTTCGAATAACACCATGGTTCATCAGTCAGGGAAGAAGAGAAAGCCTGTGCTTACTCGTTCCAGCCCTGGCAAGAAGGACAGAACCACCATCCCACCCCCTGGCACTGACTCTGAAGCTGCTGGTGCTTCTCCTGCTGCTGCTGCTGGTGGTGGTGTTGCTGGTGCTACTCCTGCTGCTGGTGCTGCTGGTGCTGCTGGTGCTTCTCCTGCTGCTGGTGCTGCTGCTGCTACTGCTACTGCTGCTGGTGCTGCTGCTGCTACTGCTACTGCTGCTGCTGCTGTAGTGGACCAGCCCCAAGGCCCTCAAAGCCCAGATGCTCAAGCCCCTGAAGGCCCTGCTGCTCAAGCCCATGCCAGAGGGAGGAAGAGGCAAGGGAAGGAGAAGGGAGAGTGGAAACAGTACACCCTTTCCGAGGACCATGAGGAGGAGGTGCTGGAATGGCTGAGGGAGAACGAGTACCTGTGGAGAAAGGGCCACAGACTCTATCGCGACACCAAGAGGAAGCAGGCAGCTTGGAGAGACAAGGCAGAGAGCCTGGACTACACTTCAGAACTACTCCTGGGATGGTGGAAGCACATGCACACCTGATATGGCAAGCTACACCTCAAGAAATCTAGCCAGGCCGCTGTCAAGCTCACTGACCGGGAGATGTACATCATGGCCAAGTGCAGCTTCCTGGAGGGTGAGGTCCGCCACCGAGGAGCAGCCCCTCTGACAACCCTCTCCCTCAGACAGCCCACAGACAGACAGCCCTCTTCCAGCCAGGAGACAGCTACCGTGTCCAGGCAGGTGTCTTCGGAGGGCCCCATGGCAGAGACCCCATCGACAGCTGCACTCCCCATGCCGGAGGACATGGAGGATCCCCTGTCACAAATGGAGGAAGAAGCGGCAGCCACCAGAGACCAACCCACACCCACCCCAAGCTCCACCTCCACAGAAAGCAGGCAGAGAGGCAGACTGGAGGGCCAGAGCCACACTGTCCTGTTGGAGATCAGGGGCACAATCAAAACCAGCACAGATCTTCTCTCTCAGCTGGTCCACAGCAACATATCATCCTCAAACCGGAGGCCCTTCATCACCTACGTGAGCCAGACCCTCATGCCCAAGGCCTAGTACCAGGTGATGAAGCAGAAGATAACAGCACTTCTGCACAACCATCTAGGCCCAGCTGAACCTGATCTGACCCAGTCCAGGTCTGCTCCTCCACCCCAGGCGATGTCACAGCCCTTCCACGGCTTTCAACAGCCCTCACCTACCAAGGCTATGAGTACCAGGACTTCCCACAGCAGAGGCAGCCCTTCCCAGTCCAGGCCCAGGTTCATCGCACGCCACAGACGCCTCACCTCGCCCAGCTGCAGACCAGACAGCCCCACTACACTCCTCCTTCCTCCACCCCACAGCCAAGCCCCTCAATGGACAATCTGTCATCAATCTTGGGCCTGACATCCCAGGTCCTTGATGAAGGGCTTCTCAACCTCATGGGACTAAGTCAGCTCTGGGACAGCTTCCTGAACACACCACCCCTGTTGTACTCTCGGGGCCAAGCACCCCAATGGCGCCTCAGACCAGCACTCCAGCCACAGCCACCTCCACAGTCCCTGGCCGCTTGACAGCTGAGACCATGGACATGCCTCAGAGTGACTGAGAATAGTGCCAGAGACTCAGTTGTTACCTGTTCACTTAATCTTTGCTTAAGACACTTTACTTGGTTCATTTTGTTTTTTTAATAAAGCCATACAGTTTACTTAAGACAGATATTAATAAAGATTATCTTTGCTTCACACACTTGGTTCATTTTATTTGCTTAATAAAGTGTTGGTGAAAACTTTGAAAAAATGGTTAAGCCTTTGCATGCTTGTTGGATGGGTAAGGATAGTTGTGGGATGGGTAAGGATAGTTGTGGGATAGGTAAGGATAGCTGTGGGATAGGTCAGGATAGCTGTGGGATAGGTCAGGATAGCTGTGGGATAGGTCAGGATAGCTGTGAGATAGATAAATCTCCAGTGCAAGCATAGTGGGACTCTATGGTCCATCCTCCCAGCTGCCCCACATATGGCCCTTTTTTATCAATAACAATTTATTCATTGATCAACACATTTCAAAATAAACAAAGCTCTTTATTAATGCCCTATTCATTGTAAGGCCACTCAACATACATGGCACAATCTCATCAGTGTTATGAGACAGGCTCAAGGAAGCATCCATTAACCATCTATCATCCTGTTTTGCCACTCCACTGCTCCAGCTGGGGAGTTGCACCAGTGTTTCAGGAGGTTGTGCTGCTTCTTCCCTTCACGTGAAGCTCTGTTGGGGCCTTGTACATCCACAGTGTCTATCAGATTTCGTCCTTGCCTCCATTCACCAGGCTCCATGTCCCCATTCCCTTGTTGATGGTCGACAAGTCTGTTCTGCAACACTGGGTAGCGGGTGCGCATGAGATTGTGCAGGATGCAGCAATCTTCCACGATGCTCCTCACAGTCCCTGGGTGATGCTGCATGGTGGTGGGAAGCACCTGGAACCGTTCTCCACCACCCATCTTGCCCTGGACAGCCTGTAGTTGCAGAGTCAGTGCCACCTTCAGTCCAGGGTCCAGGTTGGGACGGAAGTTGGTGTTCGGCTTGGTCAACCTGGTTCTCAGACACTCTACAATTTTGTCAAACATGGCTGGTGGCATCCTCATGAAGTGCTGGAATGCACGAGGGTCTTCATTCCTTAGCTCCACCATCAGCTTGTCATACAGTCCAAACTCCACTCTTCTCCTGATCCATCGTTGGACCCACACAGCTCTTGAATGTCTCCTTCTTCTCCTTGCGTAGAAAAGGTGAAACAGTCTGAACAGGGCTTGGTTCTGGTGTTGAATGATCGCAGCTACCATAAGGACTGTGTTATGATCCATGGTGGAGATCAATGAATGATGTGGACCAAGACCAAGGGTGAAGAGGTCTGTACACCACGGCTGCTGGACTCATACAGATCCAGGTGATTTCCTCCTCACCCTTTTTATAGGAAATATCGGTTGTCTGCTAGGTGTCCTTCCACATACTCTAGGCATACTCCAGACATCCTAAATATCAGAGATACATCCCATATACAAACATTTTGTCCATTTTAATCCTTTACATACGAGATGCATCCGCTTACATCCTTTCTATTTCCATGCTACGAACGCTGTGTGGATGTTCCGTGTACCTTTCGCTTCCTCCCTCTTTCCGTTTTCAGCTGCAGTGGATGTGAGTTGCGAGGATGTCCAGAGGATGCTGAGAGGATACAGCGGATGTTTAATGGATGACAACGGACATAGAATGTTTGTTGCCCGTATGTGTCACGGATGTACATCGTACGTGGCAGAAAGTTCATCCGCTCAAAAAGTTTTGTGCAGCTCAAAACTTCTTGCGTGGATGAAATCTCAGTGGACGGATGCTCGATGGATAGAGCGTATGAAACACGTATGCAGTGAGTACACAATGGATGCATCACGTTTTCCAATGGATGGCAAGCTTTTTTGTCCGTTTTACATCCTCTTTGCATCCGTTGGTGCAGTGGGACATGGGCTTTACTTACACTGGAATTGCTTCTGAAATGAACGGTTCTTGACAATTCTAGTTTTCAATGATATATTAGGAAACAATAAATAAAAGCAAGCACAATGAATACAACATTTCAGTCATATCTTTTGATAAACTGGAGAATTCTACATCTCTTTGCTACACTACAAATTCAGAATGCTTGAAAATGTAGACATCTGCAAAACCTGAATATAGACTAGAGAGATAGGCAACCCTATCTTTCCTCCTGTACTACAGTACTGACAACTCCCCTCTAAACCGAATATTGACTATCAATATCGGGCAATGCATATGACAAAACCAATATCCTCCTCTGCATAGAGCAACATGGAGAAGCCTTCATTTTTGTCACTCGTATCAAGCTGTAGAAAAAATGAGAGTCCCAAAACATGTCATAGAATAGAATAGAAAATAATAGAATAGAAACAAAATGAAAAGAAAAGAAATGGAAGGGACCTTGGAGCACCTGTACCATTTCAGATAAGTGACTATTTAATCTCCAGTGATGGAGCACCCATGATTTTTTTTTCTTTTTAAACAGTAATCCTGTTTATTTTGGTTCTGAACGTATCTTGGTTAAAAAGAGCTCCCATTTGTGCCTTGTCAGCCTAAAGACCAAAAGTATTGTGCTGCTATTCATTTTATTTCTTTTATTTTGTTATAATTTTTTATTATTTTTATATTTTAAAAACACCTATTTCAGTGAACAACTTGGTTCCAGGTTTACACTTCAACACAAACATGACCTTAGTACATTTTTATCTTTCACATTCAATTCTAAATCATATCATTACTTCCATTTTTCAGCAAATTTTCTCCATTATTCTTATTTTCTTTACACTTATTAAATGCATTTTCAGTTTATATCTTATCTTAAGCCCCTGTCACACTGCACCAATGGATGCAAAGAGGATGTAAAACGGACAAAAAAGCTTGCCATCCGTTGGAAAACGCGATGTACTCACTGCCTCCATTTTGCTTCCTCTCTATCCGTCCAGCATCCATTTATTGACGTTTCATCCGCTCAGAAAGTTTTGAGCGGCTCAAAACTTTTGCGTGAAAAATGTATCCAATTCATCCATTCTGCATCCGCTAGGCATCCACTACGCATCCGTTCTGCATCTGTTACGCATCCGCTATATCCGCTAGGCATCCGTTCCGCATCCGCGCAACTCGCATCCGCTCGGACACAGGGAGGAAGCGGAACGGATGCAGAACGGATGCAGAACGGATGCAGCATGGAAACAAAGCGTTTAAAATGGAAAAAACGTCCGCAGAGGGGACTTTTCTCGGATATTAAGGATGTCTAGAGGATGCCTAGATGATGCCTAGAGGATGCCTAGAGGATGCAAAGGGACACCTGTACTGCCTATAAAAAGGGGGAGCAATTCGTCTGCATCTCACTTTCAGACCAGCAACCCAGCTGTGCAGACCTCTGCAGCCTTCATCTGACTCTTCATCTTCCACAGCATCCAGTCATGTCAACCGTGGATCGTAACACAGTCCTTTTGGCAGCCACCATCCTTCTGCAACAGTGTGAAGCCATCTACAGGCTCTGTAAACTCTACTACAGGAAGAAAAGAAAGCGGCCAAGAAGCGTCTGGGTGCAAAAATGGATCGGGAAAAGAGCAGAGTACGGACTGTACAACAAGCTGATGGTGGAGCTCAGGAACAAAGACACTTGGGCATTCCAGAACTTCATGAGGATGCCTCCAGCCATGTTTGACGAAGTTGTGCAGCGGCTGATACCCAGGTTGACCAAGGCAAACACCAACTTCTGGCCCAGCCTGGAACCTGGGCTCAAGGTGGCACTCACTGTGCCACCTGGCCTCAGGGACCACCTACAGGAGCATGCAGTACGGCTGGAGGGTGCCACACAACACCATCAGCATTGTGGTCAGAGAAGTGGTGCAGGCCATCATCGAAGAATACCTGCAGGATCTCCTCCAGTGCCCCTCCACTGATGAAGGATGGAAGAAAGTTGCAGAGCAGTGGTATCAGAGGTGGAACTTCCCCCACACCGTTGGAGCCATCGATGGCAAGCACGTGGCCTGCAAAGCTCCAGCCAAGTCGGGGTCCATTTATTTCAACTACAAGGGCTTCTTCAGCATCGTCCTATTCGCCATGGTCGATGCTGACTACAAATTCATGTACATCGATGCTTCAGGCTACGGTTCATCTTCAGATGCCCAGGTATACAACGCCAGTGACCTCAAGGAGGGGCTGAAAGGCAACCTCATTGTGGGCTTCCCAGATCCAGACCCCCTCCCCAACTACATGCAAGATGTGCCCTACTTCATTGTGGGGGATGACACCTTCTCCCTCAGAACCTACCTCATGAAGCCATACACTTCCAGACTCCTGACCCGTGAAGAGAGGATCTTCAACTACAGACTGTCCAGGGCAAGGCGGGTGGTGGAGAACGCCTTTGGCATCCTGGCCAACAGGATCCAGGTACTTCTCATCACCATGCAGCATCGCCCAGAGACCGTGAGGAGGGTCGTGGAAGCTTGCTGCATCCTGCACAATCTCATGTGCACCCGCTACCCAGTCTTGCAAAACAGGCTTGTGGACCTCCAACAAGGCAATGGGGACATGGAACCTGGGGAATGGAGGCAAGGGCGAAACCTGATAGACACTCAGGATGTGCAAGGCCACAACAGAGCCTCATGTGAAGGGAAGAAGCAGCGCAACCTCCTGAGACACTGGTGCAACTCCCCAGCTGGAGCAGTGGAGTGGCAAGACAGGATGATAGATGATTAATGGGTGCTTCCTTCAGCCTGACTCATCACACGGATAAGATTGGGCCATATATGTTGGGTGGGCCTACAATGAACAGGGCGTTTAATAAAGAGTTGTGTTTGTGTTGACATGTGTGGATGATTATTACATTATTATTGATAATAAAGGGCCATAGGTGTGGCACCAGGAAGGGTGGACCCTACAGTCCCACTATGCTTGCACTGGAGGCTTATCTATCCCACTGCTATTAGCCATCCCAAAGGTATCCCTGCTTATTCCACAGGTATCCCTGCCCACCTCATCCCACAAGCATGCAAAGGCTTAAGCCAATTCTAAAAGTTTCCACCAAGACTTTATTACCAATCCAACAGGTATCCCTCCCCATTCCACAGCTATTACCCATTCCACAGGTATCCCTGCCCATCCCACTGCTATCTTAACCCATCCCACAAGCATGCAAAGGTTTAAACCAATTTTAAAAGTTTCCACCAAGACTTTATTCAAAAAAAGAAATGAAGCAAGTGTGTGAATGAAAGATAAACTTTATTGAACAACAATCTGTAAAAGAAAAATGACCCAAGTCAAGTGTCCAAATAAAGTCCACAGGTAGCCAGCTACCCAGTCTCTGGCACTCTTATTGGTCACTCGGAGGTGTGCTCAGTCTCAGGGGTGAAGGGTCCAGGTGCTGTGGAGGTGGGTGGTGTTGGAGTGCTGGTCTGTATCGTCATTGGGGTGCCTGGCCCCGAGAGGACAACAGGGGACGGTGTGTTGAGGAAGCTCTCAGTCAGCTGGCTCAGACCCGCGATGCTGAGAGGTCCTTCATCCATGCCATGGGGTGTCAGCCCCAGTACAGATGAGAGATGTACTGAGGCCGGGCTTGGCTGTGGGGTGGAGGAAGGAGTAGTGTAGTGGGGCTGTCTGGTCTGCAGCTGGGTGAGGACTGGCGTGGGTGGCATCGCTGTCATCGATGGCATCATTGTCGTGGGTGGCATCGGTGGCATCAGTGTCACCGGTGGCAACGGTGTCGTCCGATGACTCTGTGCCTGGACTGGGAAGGGCTGCTGCCTGTGCTGCTGGACCTCCTGGTAGCCGTAGCCCTGGTAGGTGAGGGGCTGTGGGAAACCTTGGAATGGGAGGGACATCACCTGTGGTGGAGGTGGGGGAGCAGACCTGGACTGGGTGGGAGCAGGTTCCTCTGGATCTGGAGAGTTGTGAAGCAGCTCGGTGATCCGGTCCTTCACCACCTGGTACTGGGGTTCCTCCATGTTCTTTAGGGTCTGGTTGACATAGGTGAGGAAGGGCTTGCGGTTGGAGGATGAGGAGTCGGTGTGGACCAGCTGAGAGAGGAGATCTATACTGGTGTGGATGGTGTCCCTGATCTCCTGCAGGACAGTGTGGCTCTGCCCCTCCTGCTGTCTGGCTCTCTGCCTTTCTGTGGAGGCGGAGCTGGGGCAGGTGGATGCGGCTACGACTGTGGTGGACTCGATGTCTCCTTTCTCCCACCACACCAGGGAGTCCTCCACGTGCTCCACCACGGTTACAACATCTGTCCACGGGTTCTCCGCCGTGGCACGCTCCACAGAAACCTGCCTGGAGACAGGGACTGACTCTCAGCCAGAAGAGGACTGGCTCTCAGCAGGCTGCCGGAGAGAGAGGGTAGACAGAGGGGCTCCTGGTGCTGCTCGGTTGCGGATCTCACCCTCCAGGAAGCTGCACCTGGCCATGACGTAGGTCTCTCTGTCCGTCAGCTTAACCGTGGCCTGGCCAGATTTCTTCAGGTGCAGCTTCCCGTACCAGGTGTGCATGTGCTTCCACCAGCCGAGGAGCACCTCCAAAGTGTAACCCATAATCTCCGCCCTCTCTCTCCAAGCAGCCTGCTTCCTTTTGGTGTCCCTGTACAGCTGGTGTCCCTTCCGTCACAGATAGTCATTCTCTCTCAGCCACTCCAGCACCTCGTCCTCGTGTTCCTCCTCGATGAAGTATTGCCTTCTCTCCCGTCCCCACATACGCCTCTTCCTCCCTTTGGCAGGACAAGATGGGCCCACATCAGAGGGGCTCCCAGGTGGTAGGGGCTGCTCCTCCACACCAGCAGCAGCAGCAGCAGCAGCAGGATCATCATCATCATCATCATCATCATCATCATCATCATCACCAGCAGGATCATAATCATCATCATCATCATCATCATCAGCAGCAGCAGCAGGATCAGCAGGACCAGGATCAGCAGCAGCAGAGTAAGCACCAGGAGCCCCAGCAGCCCCAGCAGCAGCAACACCAGCAGCACCAGCAGGACCAGGAGCATGAGCAGGACGAGCAAGATGAGCAAGACCAGGAGCACGAGCAGGACCAGCAGGACCAGCAGGACCAGGAGCAGCTTCAGCAGAGTACGCAGCAGCAGAAGCACCACCGCCAGGAGCAGCTTCAGCAGAGTACGCAGCAGCAGAAGCACCACCGCCAGGAGCAGCTTCAGCAGAAGCTCCAGCACCAGAAGAGCGAGCCTGAGCAGCAGAAGCCCCAGCAGAAGCAGAGTCAGGGACAGGGGGCGGGAGGGTGGCCCTGTCCCTCTTGCCAGGGATGGCGGCAGGTTGCTGAGACTTTCACTTCTTCCCCATGGTTGTGGGGTTGCTGGCTGGCAGGGAGGCTGGCAGGGAGGCTGGCAGGCACCAAGGCTGGCAGGAAGGCTGGCACCAAGGCTGGCAGAAAGGCTGGCAGGAAGGCTGGCAGGAAGCCTGACAGGAAGGCAGGCAGGCAGGCACCAAGGCTGGCAGGGAGGGTGGAAGGCAGGCTGGCAGCAAGGCTGGCAGGCAGGCAGAGAGCAAGGCTGGCAGGGAGGCTGGCCAGGAGGCTTGGAGGCAGGCTGGCAGGCAGGCTGGCATGCAGGCTGGCAGGCAGGCATGCAGGCAGGGTAGGCAAGGACTCGATGTATCCTGCAGCAGGTCCTCTGAATGCTGGCCACGTGCGAGCTGCTTCCCTTTATATCCGCGTGGCTTACGCAATGCATCCCCCCGCATGTGCAATTAATGCCAGGCATCCGTTAGGCTTCCGCTGTGCATCCGCTAGGCTTCCGCTCTGCATCCGCTTCATCCGCTGTGCATCCGCTTCATCCGTTCCGCATCCGCTTTGCTGAGCCTCCCCGAAGCCTAGCGGATGTGCCATCCACTCCCATCCGCTTCCATCCGCTGGGTTTCCATTCCGCATCCGCTTTCCATCCGCTCTGCGTCCTCTCCGCGTCCGTGTTATCTGCTCCGGTTATGCAAATTTTTGCCCCTTTTGAGAGCGGATAACAACGGATGGAAGATTTTGCTCGTCCGTTGTGTCTGTTTTGCATCCGTTGGGCAGTGTGACAGGGCCTTAAATTCCTTTTTCTATAAATGTTCTCAAATCTTATTCTATAGTCTAACATTCTTATTTTTTAATTCTAAATTCTTTATATCTTTATATTTTTATCTGTCACATTTGCAATTTTGTCACATACTTTTATTTCATGATTCAATAAATTCCATCTTTAATAATTCCCCCAAATTTCCCCCTTTAAGTATCAATTCGTGTGTGCCACCCTTTTATCTTATACATCCCTCAATTTATTCCCTTTTAATCCATAATCAAAAGTTATCATAATATAATCACTATATAATTATCACATTTTGGTTTAATAGCAATCATCTCCAAACTACTATATGTCATATGTGCATATATATATTTTTAAGCAAGGTTCCACATGATATTCTCCTCAATTGCTTTCTGACTCATTTGTTATTTCAAATACATTGATCTATTCGGTTAATTATAGAAACTGGTATTAGTCTTTTCATTAAGATCAAAATAATTCATTTTAACTGTATTCTTTGTTTTATTATCCATGTATAAATTAACAACAATCCTTAAATAAAAAGCCAATTAAAGAGAAAAGAAAGCATATCAGTTTCATTCACATTTAAAAGCTACATTCTTATGTATTACAACACATTACGTTGCAGAATCCCTTTTCTTTTATCTTTATCTACCCATTATCTCTCTGTCTCCTGACTAAACAATTTCTAATTATTTTTGTTCGGTTTCCACATCTTCTTATTTTCTGGTTCTTTCTCTTATGTCATCTTTTTCTTTTCATTTTTTTCTTTCCTTTTCTTATTCCAATTTTTATCCCCGTCCCTCTGTAAAATTTTCTTCTGTAATTCCCTTTTTTTGATGTTTCCTTTTTCTTTGTTTTGACTTTCAAAACATTTCCCTTTTTAATTGCCTCCTCAACCCTCCAAGTTTTAATTCCCATTCTTTTTTTTTTTGTTTTAATCGTTGTTGCTCCCTTTGTACGTTGAAGCTGGCTTCTTCTACTTTAATTAGCTCCTTCCCTTCTGGCACTCCTTGTTACTCTTCTTTTTCCAGAATTGCCATTTCTAATAATAGGTATTAGAAGGTAATACAGCATAATTCGTTTCTTTCCTTTAACATTTTTTATGTTTCTTAGCTCCATTTTTAGTTCCAAGAAAAGTTCTGTCATTTTCAAAGACTTCTTTTGTATTTTCTTTATCTCTTTCTTTAGTATCCAAGCCAATTGTCCAGTAATTCAATTCAGCCAGCATCTTGATTTTCATTTCCAATGATCAACTTCTATTAATTCTTCTTTAAATTTTTCCCCAAATTCATCATAGTCCAATATCCATAAGTTTAAATTTATGCCAAGATCACCAAACAGTCCTAATGTAGTTTCTTCACAGTTCTTTCTTTTATTTTAATATTCTATGTTTTCACTTTTCACTTTTCAATGTTTGTTTTATTGTAACAAAGTTCCTCAAATTTATATCAAATTTCAGTTTTGAAAGAATCACACTTTTTAAAAAAAAAGTCACTATCATTTTCTTTTTCCATTAGGTAGCACTCTCTGTTTGATCCAAATTCCACCTTTTCTTTCACTCATCCCCTTTTTATCTGAGGTATTTAGGTTTCAAAAATTCAATAAATCCAAATTGTAAATCATTTCTTTTTGGCACATTCAAGTTCAGCATTTAATTGCCTATTTAGTACCAAAATCATATATTTGTCCAAATTTTCTTCCAGCTTCCTCCTTCAATTTTTGCTTCTGTCAAAATTCAAATCCTTTCATTTTTTCCCACCCTTCTTTTCTGTCTCTTTGGTCACTACTTTATAATCCTTTTAGAAAAATTCTTTATATCTTAATTCTGGGGTATCTTTATATCCATGAGTTATGTCTGGTTTTCACATTGTCCACTTCTTCACCGCTCTAGCACAAAACTTAATTCTTGGATAGCTTCCCGTCTTCAGGGCAGCCATTAAAAGACTGCCGCTTATTCCTGTCTTCGAGGGGAGTGTATTTAGCCACGGAGGGGAGATGCGGCTCCCCTTGACCCAGCTAGTGGTCTCCCCCTCTTTCCCCAACCCTCTGAGGTGAATCCGGTCCCATTTGGGACCCCCCAACAGGGTAAACACAGATCGAAGCCACACACAATCATGGTCTCCGGTCCGGCACCGATGGAAATACCACTGGAAGTCTCGAGCACCCATGATTTCTGGAGGCAAGCCTGTTTGATTGTCCTCCCTGTTAGGAAGTTTCTCCTTAATTCCAGGCTGCTTCTCTCATTGATTAGTTTCCATCCATTGTTTCTTGCCTTGCCCTCTGGTGTTTTGGAGAATAATTTGACCCTCCTCTTCTTTGTGGGTTAGGGATCATTGTCTGTGTGTGAAACTAATGCACAGGCCAGGAATCCATGCCACAGACACAGCTTGGCAAAACAATCTGGATTTAAATTGGCAAAGGAATAAGACATGGAAGTATTCTCTCTCCCTATTTATTCAACCAATATAAGGAAAGCTAGATTGGAGAAACGTGAGTGTTGTTTTAAAATTGAGAGAAGAAATAACTGATGCTACACCGATAACACTATTCTAATAGCTGAAAATGCCAATTATCTGCAAGTCCTATTAATAAAAAATAAAAGATCAGAGAGCTAAATGGGACTAAAGCCCATGTCACACTGGCCAACGAATGCAAAAAGGACACAGCGGATGAGCAAAATATTCCATCCGTTGTTATCCGCTCTTAAAAGGGGCAAAAATTTGCATAACCGGAGCAGATAACACGGACGCGGGGAGGACGCAGGGTGGATGTAGACTGGATGCGGAACGGAAGCCCAGCGGATGGAAGCGATGAGAGTGGATTGCGCAACCACAGGGTTTCCGGGGGGCCTCAGCAAAGCAGACGCGGAACGAATACAGCGGATGCAGAGCGGATGCACAACGGATAAAGCGGATGCACAGTGGAAGCCTAGCGGATGCACAGCGGAAGCGGAACGGATGCCGACCGTTAATTGCGCATGCGGGGGGGAAGTATTACGTAAGCCCCCGGGATATAAAGGGAAGCAGCTCGCACGTGGCCAGCATTCCAAGGAAAGACCTGCTGCTGGACACTTCGAGTTCCTTGCCTGCCCTGCCAGCCTGCTTTCCAGCCAGCCTTGGTGCCTGCCTGCCTGCCTGCCTTCCAGCCAGGCTTTCTGCCAGCCTTCCTGCCAGCCTTCCTGCCAGCCTACCTGCCAGGCTTCCTGCCAGCCTTCGTGCCTGCCTGCCAGCCTTCCTGCCAGCCTTCCTGCCAGCCTTGGTGCCTGCCAGCCTCCCTGCCAGCCAGCAACCCCACAACCACGGGGAGGAAGCGAAAGACTCAGCAACCTGCCGCCATCCCTGGCAAGAGGGACAGGGCCAACCTCCCGCCCCCTGCCCCTGACTCTGCTTCTGCTGGGGCTTCTGCTGAAGCTGCTCCTGGTGGTGGGGCTTCTGCTGGTGCTGGGGCTTCTGCTGGTGCTTACTCTGTTGAAGCTGCCCCGGTCCTGCTGGTCCTGCTCGACCTGCACGTGCTCCTGGACTTGCTCATCCTGCTCGTGCTCCTGGTCTTGCTCGTCCTGCTCGTGCTCCTGGTCCTGGTCCTGCTCGTGCTCCTGGACTTGCTGGCCCTGCTGGTGCTTACTCTACTGCTGCTGATCCTGGTCCTGCTGGTCATGTTGCTGCTGCTGATCCTGCTGCTGCTGCTGCTGCTGCTGCTGATGATAATGATGCTGATTATGAACCTGCTGGTGAGGATGATGATGCTGATTATGATCCTGCTGGTGAAGATGATGATGATGATGATCCTGCTGGTGCTGGTGCTGCTGCTGGTGGTGGTGTGGAGGAGCAGCCCCTACTACCTAGGAGCCCCTCTGATGAGGGCCCATCTGGTCCAGCCAAAGGGAGGAAGAGGCGTATGCGACAACGGGAGAGGAGGCAATACTATATTGAGGAGGCGCACGAGGATGAGGTGCTGGAGTGGCTGAGAGAGAATGACTATCTGTGGCGGAAGGGACACCGGCTGTACAGGGACACCAAGCGGAAGCAGGCTGCTTGGAGAGAGAGGGCAGAGAGTATGAGTTACACTTCGGAGGTGCTCCTCGGCTGGTGGAAGCACATGCACACCTGGTATGGGAAGCTGCACCTGAAGAAATCTGGCCAGGCCACTGTGAAGCTGACAGACAGAGAGACCTACGTCATGGCCAGGTGCAGCTTCCTGGAGGGTGAGGTCTGCCACCGAGGAGCACCAGCAGCCCCTCTCACGACCCTCTCTCTCCGGCAGCCTGCTGAGAGCCAGTCCTCTTCTGGCCGAGAGTCAGTCCCTGTCTCCAGGCAGGTTTCTGTAGAGCGTGCCACGGCGGAGAACCCACGGACAGGTGTGGTAAGCGTGGTGGAGTGCGTAGAGGACTCCTTGGTGCGGTGGGAGAAAGGAGACATCGAGTCCACCACACTCCTAGCCGCATCCACACACACCCCCACCTCCGCCTCCGCAGAAAGGCAGAGAGCCGGACAGCTGGAGGGGCAGAGCCACACTGTCCTGCTGGAGATCAGGGACACCATCCGCACCAGCATAGATCTCCTCTCCCAGCTGGTCCACACCGACTCCTCATCCTCCAACCGCAAGCCCTTCCTCACCTATGTCAACCAGACCCTCAAGGAAATGGTGGATCCACAGTACCAGCTGGTGAAGGACCGGATCACCAAGCTGCTTCACAACCCTCCAGACCCAGAGGAACCTGCTCCCACCCAGTCCAGGTCTGCTCCTCCACCTCCACCTCCACCACAGGTGATGTCCCTCCCATTCCAAGGCTTCCCACAGGCACTCACCAACCAGGGCTACGGCTACCAGAAGGTTCAGCAGCACAGGCAGCAGCCCTTCCCAGTCCAGGCACAGAGTCATCGGGCGACACCGTTGCCACCTGTTTCACTGATGCCACCGATGCCACCCACGCCAATGATGCCACCCACGACAGTGATGCCACCCACGCCAATGATGCCACCCATGACAGCGATGCCACCCACGCCAATGATGCCACCCACACCAGTCCTCACCCAGCTGCAGACCAGACAGCCCCACTATACTACTCCTTCCTCCACCCCACAGCCAAGCCCGCCCTCAGTACATCTGTCATCAGTACTGGGGCTGACACCCCATGGCATGGAGGAAGGACCTCTCAGCATCACGGGGCTGAGTCAGCTGTCCGAGAGCTTTCTCAACACACCGTCCCCTGTTGTCCTCTCGAGGCCAGGCACTCTAGCACCACCCTCCACCACAGTACCTGGACCCTTCACCACTGAAACTGGGCACACCTCCGAGTGACCAAGAAGAGTGCCAGAGACTGGGTAGCTGGCTACCTGTGGACTTTATTTGGACACTTGACTTGGGTCATTTTTTTTTTCAGATTGTTGTTCAATAAAGTTTATCTTTGATTCACACACTTGCTTCATTTGTTTTTTTAAAAAAAGTCTTGGTGGAAACTTTTAGAATTGGCTTAAGCCTTTGCATGCTTGTGGGATGAGGTGGGCAGGGATACCTGTGGAATGAGCAGGGATACCTTTGGGATGGCCAATAGCTGTGGGATAGATAAACCTCCAGTGCAAGCTTAGTGGGACTGTATGGTCTACCCTCCCTGGTGCCACACCTAGGGCCCTTTTTTATCAATAACAATGTAAGCATTGATCCACACATTTGAACACAAACACAACTCTTTATTAAACGCCCTGTTCATTGTAGGCCCACCCAACATACATGGCCCAATCTCATCCGTGTGATGAGACAGGCTGAAGGAAGCATCCATTAAGCATCTACCATCCTGTCTTGCCACTCCACCGCTCCAGCTGGGGAGTTGCACCAGTGTTTCAGGAGGTTGCGCTGCTTCTTCCCTTCCCGTGAGGCTCTGTTGTGGCCTTGCACATCCTGAGTGTCTATCAGGTTTTGCCCTTGCCTCCATTCCCCAGGCTCCATGTCCCCATTGCCTTGTTGACGGTCCACGAGCCTGTTCTGCAAGATTGGGTAGCAGTTGCACATGAGATTGTGCAGGATGCAGCAAGCTTCCACGATCCTCCTTACGGTCTCTGGGCGATGCTGCATAGTGGTGAGAAGTACCTGGAACCTGTTGGCCAGGATGCCAAAGGCGTTCTCCACCACCTGCCTTGCCCTGGACAGCCTGTAGTTGAAGATCCTCTCTTCACGGGTCAGGAGTCTGGAAGTGTATGGCTTCATGAGGTAGGTTCTGAGGGAGAAGGCGTCAGCCCCCACGATGTAGTAGGGCACATCTTGCATGTCATTGGGAAGGGGGTCTGGATTTGGGAAGCCCATGATGAGGTTGCCTTCCAGCCCCTCCTTGAGGTGACTGGTGTTGTATACCTGGGCATCTGAAGATGAGCCGTAGCCTGAAGCATCGATGTACATGAACTTGTAGTCAGTATCGACCATGGCGAAGAGGACGATGCTGAAGAAGCCCTTGTAGTTGAAATAAGTGGACCCCGACTTGGCTGGAGCTTTGCAGGCTACGTGCTTGCCATCGATGGCTCCAACGGTGTGTGGGAAGTTCCACCTCTGATACCACTGCTCTGCAACTTTCTTCCATCCTTCATCAGTGGAGGGGCACTGGAGGAGATCCTGCAGGTATTCTTCGATGATGGCCTGCACCACTTCTCTGACCACAATGCTGATGGTGTTGTGTGGCACCCTCCAGCCGTACTGCATGCTCCTGTAGGTGGTCCCTGAGGCCAGGTGGCACAGAGTGAGAAGCCACCTTGAGCCCAGGTTCCAGGCTGGGCCAGAAGTTGGTGTTTGCCTTGGTCAACCTGGGTGTCAGCCGCTGCACAACTTCGTCAAACATGGCTGGAGGCATCCTCATGAAGTTCTGGAATGCCCAAGTGTCTTCGTTCCTGAGCTCCACCATCAGCTTGTTGTACAGTCCGTCCTCTGTTCTTCTCCCGATCCATTTTTGCACCCAGACGCTTCTTGGCCGCCTCTTTTTCTTCCCATAGTAGAGTTCACAGAGCCTGTAGATTGCTTCGTACTGTTGCAGAAGGATGGTGGCTGCCAAAAGGACTGTGGTACGATCCACGGTGGACATGACTGGATGCTGTGGAAGATGAAGAGTCAGATCAAGGCTGCAGAGGTCTGCACAGGTGGGCTGCTGGTCTGAAAGTGAGATGCAGACGAGTTGCTCCCCCTTTTTATAGGCAGTATAGGTGTCCCTTTGCATCCTCTAGGCATCCTCTAGACATCCTTAATATCCGAGATAGGTCCCCTCTGTGAATGTTTTTTCCGCTTTAAACGCTTTGTTTCCATGCTGCATCTGTTCTGCATCTGTTCTGCATCTGTTTCACGTCCGTTCCGCTTCCTTCCTGCGTCCGGGCGGATGCGAGTTGCGCGGATGCGCGGCGGATGCCAAGCGGATATAGCGGATGCGTAACGGATGCGTAACGGATGCATAGCGGATGCGTAGCAGATGCAGAACGGATGAAATGGATACATTTTCCGCGCAAAAGTTTTACGCAGCCCAAAACTTTCTGAGCAGATGAAACGTCAATAAACGGATGCTGGACGGATAGAGAGGAAGCAAAACGGAGGCAGTGAGTACATCGCGTTTTCGAACGGATGGCAAGGTTTTTTGTCCATTTTACATCCTCTTTGCATCCGTTGGTTCAGTGTGACATGGGCTTTAGATTAAATGTAAAGACGAAAATAATCACAATAGGCACAGTGATCAGATTTAGCAATGAAGATACTAAAGTGGTGGATACTTTCCATTTTTTAGTGCAAACTATCATTAGTAAAGGAACTAGTAGTTAAGAAAAACATCAGACCAGCCTTTGGTAGAGTAGCCATGAAGCCTTGGAAAAGATATTCTGGTGCTGGGATGTGTAAAAATTAAACAATGGAAGGAAAATGTGGATTTTGAAGAAGCAGGATGCTAACAATATTAATGTTTTTGAATTTTGATGTTGAAGTAAATTACTGAAAATACCATGTACTGTATATTCAAGGAACAAAGTACAGATCATTCAATGACTCAGTTTTGAGTTATCACCTGAAGCACAAATGACCAAGCTCTCCTCCTAGAAATAGAGCATAGTGGAGGAAATTTATCTCTGTGGTTGCTAAGAATCAACATTGACTTGATGACACATAATCAATCAATCACCTCCCACATGAGCTGAGGAGGAGGAGGAAGGAAATTATAAGAATAATGTTAAACAATCTATGACAAATCTCCTTAGTATGATTGAGGATTGCTGGTTATGAGATGAGCTAATAGGTAAATGAGATTAAATGAGCCTCAGAGTTAGGGGAGGGAGAAACATTGAATGGCTGTGAAATAAGATTAGCCAAATGAAAATATTTTTCAAAACAGCAGCTGGTTTGCCTGAAGATTTGCAATGTCTGTTCCGAGTAGTGCTTGAGGAACTGTTATTTTCCTGCTTCCGATTGCATTCTTTAACCTTGAAAGCATACGTCACATTTGCAACATAATATGTTAGTAATCTTCTGGACAAGGTTGCCTTGTTCCATTCAGTAGAATGTGACAGTGGGATCCTGACAATCTTGTTTTCCATTTGTGACCCCTTCCACCTTCTGTCATAGCTTGATTGCAAGAAAAACAAGAACAGTACAACCAGCTTCTCATTAGCAGCACTAGGAGTTAGGTGTCTAGAAGCTTTTATATTACTACTACTTCTTAAGGGAAGAATTGCACCATCATCAAAGTTAGTACTTTAAATACGAGAACTGGAAAGTACATATGCTGCTTTTTGCTAATAATAGCAATAGCACTTAGACTTAGATACTGCTTCATAGTACTTTACAGCCCGCCCTAAGCTGTTTAGAATTAGCATATTGTACCCAATAATCTGGGTCCTCATTTTACGGACCTTGGAAGGATAAGTCAACCTTGTAAGGTGATCATTCTTATCTAGCTAACTCTTCTAGAGAATGCAGTTGATTTTTGGAGAGTTCATCTTTCTTTACCTCCAATTTTCACTGAATACATTCTTTCTTAAGGGCCTGTCACATAGGCCGACGGATGCAAAACGTATGTAAAAAGGACACAGCGGACGAGAAAATGTTCCATCTGTTGTTATCCGCTCTCAAAAGTGCCCTGAATTTGCATAAGCAGAGCGGACAACAACGGAAAGGAACGGACGGGGGGAGGAGGTAGCCAGGATGTAAAGCGGATGCTCCATGAAGCCTAGCGGATGGAAGCGGATGGAAGCGGATGGCACATCCGCAGGGCTTCCGGGGGAGCACAGCGAAGTGGACGCGCAGTGGAAGGAACGGATGCAGAGTGGATGCCGAGCGGATGAAGCGGATGCAGAGCGGAAGCCTAGTGGATGCCTAGCGGATGCAAAGCGTTCACTGCGCATGCAGGGAGGATGTATTGCGTCAGCCCCGCGGATATAAAGGGATGCAGCTCTCAAGCAGGTCACCATTCGGAGGAAAGACCTGCTGCCAGACACAGCTCCAGCCAGCCAGCCAGACAGCCAACAACCATGGGGAAGAAGAGAAAACCTCTGCCATCTGCTGCCAGCCCTGGCAAGGACAGGACCATCATCCCACCCCCTGGCCCTGACTCTGCTTCTGCTGGGGCTTCTGCTGCTCGGGCTGACTCTTCTGGTGCTGGAGCTTCTGCTGGCGCTGCTCCTGGCGCTGGTGCTTCTGCTGATGCTTACTTTGCTGGCGCTGCTCCTGGTTCTGGTGCTTATGCTGGTGCTTACTCTGCTGGCGCTGCTCCTGGTGCTGGTGCTTCTGCTGGTGCTTACTCTGCTGGCGCTGCTCCTGGTGCTGGTGCTTCTGCTGGTGCTTACTCTGCTGGTGCTGCTCCTGGTGCTGGTGCTTCTGCTGGTGCTTACTCTGCTGGTGCTGCTCCTGGTCCTGCTGGTGTTCCTTGTGCTGCTGGTGCTGCTGGTGCTCCTGGTCCTGCTGGTGCTCCTGGTCCTGCTGGTCCTGCTGGTGCTGCTGGTGCTTACTCTGCTGCTGCTGATCCTGCTGCTGCTGGTGCTGGTGGTCCTGCTGGTCCTGCTTTTGCTGCTACTGTTGTTGCTGCTCCTGCTGCTAGTGGTGTGGTGGAGCAGCCCCTACAACCTCGAAGTCCCTCTGATGAGGGCCCAGATGGCCCTACCAGAGGGAGGAAGAGGCATACGCGAGAACAAGAACAGGTGAGGAGGCAATACTCCATCGAAGAAGAACATGAGGATGAGGTGCTGGAACGGCTGAGGGAGAACAAGTTTCTTTGGCGGAAGGGACATCGGCTATATCGAGACACCAAAAGGAAGCAGGCTGCTTGGAGAGAGAAGGCGGAGAGCCTGGGCTACACTTCGGAGGTGCTCCTAAGCTGGTGGAAGCACATGCACACCTGGTACGGGGAGCTGCACCTCAAGAAATCTAGCCAGGTCACGATCAAGCTGACGGACTGAGAGACCTACGTGATGGCCAAGTGCAGCTTCTTGGAGGGTGAGATCCGCCACCGAGGAGCAGCCCCTCTGTCTACCCTCTCTCTCAGGCAGCCCACAGAGAGCCAGTCCTCTTCTGGCCAAGAGTCAGCTCCTGTGTCCAGGCAGGTATCTGTGGAGCATACCATGACAGAGACCCCCCCCCCGACAGCTGCATTCCCCGTGGCGGAGCGGGTGGAGGACCCCCTGACGCAGTGGGAGCAAGGAGAGGGCACTTCCACCGGAGACCAACCCACATCCACCCCCAGCTCCACCTCCACAGAAAACAGGCAGAGAGGCAGACCGGAGGGGCAGAGCCACACTGTCCTGCTGGAGATCAGGGACACCATCAGAAGCAGTGTAGATCTCCTCTCTCAGCTGGTACACACCGACATCCCATCCTCCAACCGCAAGCCCTTCCTCACCTACGTCAACCAGACCCTCATGGACATGTCTGAATCACAGTACCAGGTGATAAAGGACAGGATCATGGGTCTTCTTCACAACCCTCCAGACCCAGCTGAACCTGCTCCCACCCAGTCCAGGTCTGCTCCTCCACTCCAGGTGATGTCACTGCCCTTCCAATGCTTTCCACAGGCCCTCACCTACCAAGGCTACGGCTACCAGGAGCTCCAGCAGCACAGGCAGCCCTTCCCAGTCCAGGCACAGGTACATCGTACGCCACCGATGCCACTGATGCCACCCACACCACAGATGCCACAGATGCCACCCATGCCACAGATGCCACCCACGCCTCACCTCGCTCAGCTGCAGACCAGACATCCCCACTACACTCCTCCTTCCTCCACCCCACAGCCAAGCCCGGCCTCAGAACATCTGCCATCGGGATTGGGGCTGACACCCCATGTCCTGGAGGAAGGAGCTCTCAACATCACAGGACTGAGCCAGCTCTCTGAGAGCTTCCTCCACACACCATCCCCTGTTGTTCTCTCGGGGCCAGGCACCCCAATGGCGCCTCAGACCAGCACTCCAGCAGCAGCCACCTCCACAACACCTGGACCCTTCACCCCTGAGACTATGGGCACGCCTCAGAGTGACTGAGAAGAGTGCCAGAGACTGGGTGGCTACCTGTTGACTTTATCTTTGCTTGGGACACTTGGGTCATTTTGCTTTTACAGCTTTTTATTAATAAAGATTATCTTTGCTTCACACACTTGCTTCATTTATTTTATTAAATAAAGTCTTGGTGGAAACTTTCAGAAATGGTTTAAGCCTTTGCATGCTTGTGAAATGGGTAAGGATAGCTGTGGGATGGGCAGGGATACCTTTGGAATGGGTAATAGCTGTGGGATGGGCAGGGATACCTTTGGGATGGGTAATAGCTGTGGATGGGCAGGGATACCTGTTGGATTGGTAATAGCTGTGGGATGGGTTAGAATACCTGTTGGATGGGTAATAGCTGTGGGATGGGTTAGGATACCTGTGGGATGGGTAATAGCTGTGGGATAGATAACGCTCCAGTGCAAGCATAGTGGGACTGTATGGTCCACCCTCCCAGCTGCCACACCTTTGGCCCTTTATTATCAATAACAATGTAATCATTGATCCACACATTTCAACATAAATACAACTCTTTATTAACTGCCCTGTTCATTGTTGGGCCACTCAACATACATGGCACAATCTCATCAGTATGATGAGACAGGCTGAAGGAAGCATCCATTAAGCATCTACCATCCTGTCTTGCCACTCCACTGCTCCAGCTGGGGAGTTGCACCAGTGTTTCAGGAGGTTGCGCTGCTTCTTCCCTTCATGTGAAGCTCTGTTGTGGCCTTGCACATCCACAGCATCTATTAGGTTTTGCCCTTGCCTCCATTCACCAGGCTCCATGTCCCCATTGCCTTGTTGGTGGTCCACAAGCCTGTTCTGCAACACTGGGTAGCGGGTGCGAATGGGATTGTGCAGGATGCAGCAAGCTTCCATGATGTTCCTCACGGTCTGTGGGCAATGCTGCATGGTGGTGAGAAGTACCTGGAACCTGTTGGCCAGGATGCCAAAGGCGTTCTCCACTGATGATGGCCTGCACCACTTCTCTGACCACAATGCTGATGGTGTTGTGTGGCACCCTCCAGGTGTACTGCATGCTCCTGTACGTGGTCCCGGAGACCAGATGGCGCAGAGTCAGTGCCACCTTGAGCCCAGGGTCCAGGCTGGGCCGGAAGTTGGTGCTCTGCTTGGTCAACCTGGGTCTCGGCTGCTCCACAACTTCGTCAAACATGGCTGGAGGCATCCTCATGAAGTTCTGGAATGCACGAGGGTCTTTGTTCCTCAGCTCCACCATCAGCTTGTTGTACAGTCCGTACTCTGCTCTTCTGGCGATCCATCTTCGGACCCACACACTTCTTGGATGCCTCCTTTTCTTCGCGTAGAACAGGTGAAAGAGCCTGTAGATGGCTTCGCACTGTTGTAGAATGATGGTGGCTTCCAAAAGGAGTGTGTGATGATCCCTGGTGGAGATAACTGGATGCTGTGGAAGAGCAAGAGCCAGATGAAGGCTGAAGAAGTCTGCACAGCAGGGCTGCTGGACTGAAAGTGAGATCCAAGTGAGTTCCTCTCCCTTTTTATAGGAAATATAGGTTTTCCGCTTGGTGTCCTTCTGCATCCTCCAGACATCCTCCAGACATCCTAAATATCCGAGATATGTCCCCTCTGCAAACGTTTTTTCCTTTTTAATGCTTTGTATGCGAGGTGCATCCGCTTTCATCCTTTCTCCGTCCGTGCTACTAACGCTGCGTGTCCGTTCCATGTCCGTTTCGCTTCCTCCCGGTGTCCGTTTTCCGCTGGAGCGGATGCGAGTTGCATGGATGCGCAGCAGATGCCTAGCGGATATAGCGGACGCGTAACGGATGACGACGGACGTCTAACGGATGTTCCCCGTATGCGTAGCGGATGCAGAACAGACACGTTGGATACATTTTTCGCTCAAAAAGTTTTGTGAAGCTCAAAACTTTTTGAGCAGATGAAATCTCAGTAGACGGATGCTGGACGGATAGAGAGGATGAAAAATGGACGCAGTCAGTACAGAACGTAAGCATCGCATTAACCAATGGATTGCAAGTGTTTCTCTCCATTTTACATCCTCTTTCCATCCGTTGGTGCTGTGTGACAGGGGCTTTAAGTCTACTACGTTCACAAGCACTCCTTTCCTCAGGGTGAAAGGAAAAAAGGTAATTTAACTGAAAAATAAAACTGTTTCCCTTGGTCTTATGTAAGCAAAGAGTGAACATTTGGGAGCAATCAAAGCCTGATAAAGAATGACAGTTATTCTCAAAATAAGTCATTTTCTTGTTCTGCCTCTTAACTCCTGATATATAGTTGCCAAATCTCTACCCACAGTAACATTCTGGGCACACCTGAAAAGGGCATTGGTTTCATTTGTCCTTTTAATTATGCTTGCTAACTTGTATCTTCTTTAATAATACGCGGGTTCTTACATGTATGCTGTTCAGCTTCATTCGGGTATTATCCCACGTCATTGTATATATGTATTATAAATATATATATTACACACACATATACATATACATATACATATACATATACATATACATATACATA
>BLBF01000025.1:15213625-15238925 GCA_015471245.1 Laticauda colubrina
ACATATACATATACATATACATATACATATACATATACATATACATATACATATACATATACATATACATATATATATACATATATATTACTACAATAATATATTACTACTATAATATATATTACATATATATACGCATTATATATACGTATATATTACATATATATATACTATACATTTGGGAGAACCCAAAGGACATTTCAACATGAATCATTAATCAAGAGCTTTGGGTGGTGGTAAAATGTCAGAGTCAGTTTGGTGTGTCATCAGTCTGGGGACTGCGAGATTCTAATCCTGCTTTGAGCACAAAGCTAGCTGGGTGATCTTGGGCCAATCAGTTTCTCTCAGCCCTAAGAAGGAGGCAATGGCAAACCACTTCTGCCATAAAACTGCAAAATAAAACAAAATTGCCGAGGCAGTTTCCAAGAATTACAGAAAATTTGAGTGGAAGGAAAAAAACACGTCTGATCAAATTGTGAAATTAGAAGTTTACTATAATCCATTCTGAAGTTTTAAATATTCCAAATTCCTCTTATGGTACTTCAAATTAGTTAAAAAAAACACAAATTGATTTAGAAGATTATTAGCCCTCTTAGCTGATGAACAGGAATAAATAAATAACCCTTAATTTTCAAATTGGAATTATTACATTTAAAGGGATAAGGTGGCTCAGTGGCTAAGACGCTGAGCTTGTCAATCAGGAAGGTTCGCAGTTCAGCGGTTTGAATCCCTAGTGCCGCGTAACAGAGTGAGCTCCCGTTACTCATCCCAGTTTCTGCCAACCTAGTAGTTTGAAATCATGTAAAAAATGCAAGTAGAAAAATAGGTACTACTTTGGTGGGAAAGTAACAGCGTTCTGCGCACCTTTGGCATTTAGTCATGCTGACCACATGACCATGGAAATGTCTTCAGGCAGCGCTGGCTCTTTGGCTTTGTTACAGAGATGAGCACCGCCCCTTAGAGCTGGAAATGACTAACGTATATGCGAGGGGAACCTTTACCTTTATACCTTTATTATTAAAATAAGCGTCAAAATTATGTTTTCATTCCAGCACATTCTAAATATACTTTACAGCTTTTTCTGCTGGAAATATAATTCTATTTTGACTAAAAAAGGACAAAGTTCCTGCCCAAGAGTCCTGGGAAAAACATAATAGCTTTCTTATGGGTTAGGAAAAACCAGGATTTCCTCTAATAGTTTTAAGAGTATCAAAGGAATCAAAACATTTTTTCAGGCTATCTTTCTGGTATATTTCCTTTCCAAACTACTGTAATATAGAACCCCGGCATTTTCTGCATTTAATTAACCTTTTATATTTCTTTTTGGAGTCAACAATAAAAATTAAAGCATTCAAGTAAGTTGGGTGTGTACCTATCCTGTGAGAATGCCATTAACACTACATTCCCTTAAAATATAAACCAGAACTAAACCTGAAATATTTATTTGTTTATCTTATATATAGGCACATTTAAGATCAACACAAAGCACTTAAGGCGAGTGCTAGATATGATTGTTGTCTAATTGATCTCAGGGGAACTTTTCAGATGAGGTATGTTTCTAACTTCTACCTAAGCAACCAAAACAAAATCCTTGCTCAAAACAAGATGGGAGGAGAAAGAAATTTTTTTTCCAAGCCGACTATGCAATTCAGTTCTAAGGTACTTTAGTTAAAAAGCCTTTTCTTTTTTCCCCCACCCATCAATTTTTGCTATTCATTGCCACAACTGTCTGGTTCTGAAAGTGAAAAGTGTTTGCAATGGTCTGTACATGAATCATATGGCAAGTACAAGCAGAGAGGAATGACACAGTGAACAGCAACATGTTTGGGAAAGCTAATTATGGATTTTCAAGACAAGCAGCCCTGAAGTCTTTGCTCGCAGTGCTACACAATTACATAACACTAATGCTATTTGATCACATTATGTAGAAAAATAAACACAGCTGCAGAAGTATCTGGAGAGAAAAAAAAAATGTGCCTCTTTCTCTTCTTCATTGCTTTGGCCTAGTGCTGGTTCTAATTGCATGCCTAGCTTTGAGGAAGATGTTTTTGTCCAGTTTCCCATGAGAAATTATAATTTTAGCATGGGTAAAATAAACCAGAAATCAAATGATCATAGAGACTGCATTCTCACCTCACTTTTAAAAACATTTTAAAGTATAGTTGTTGGATCCATAGTGGCTTAGTTTGCACATTGTACTAAGCATATTTGTGAGCATATTTTATTCATTACGCAAAATCAAAAGCGAGATATGGTACTACATTTTGGTTCACACCGGACCAAAAACAGAACTCAGCAGCCAAAGTATACTCAACGACATTTATTCCATTATGGTATGATAATGCACATATTTTCATTGTGCCAGAAGCTTGATTGCACTTCAAGCCCAGCAGAATGTTCTAAGGCTTCAGACAAATCTTATTCACATTTGTGGTTAATATAATAAAAAAACTATGTAATTGTGAGCAATTAAGTGAATGGGATCGCATTGTCAACAGGGGTGGGATTCAAATTTCTTAACCGGTTCTGTGGGCATGGCCTAATTTGTGGGTGTGGCTTGGTGGTCATGTGACTGGGTGGGTGTGGCCAACTCAATGTCATTCACATCAAAGGGTACCTCACCTGGCTCCTCCCTTCCCAGCCATTCCTTGTCACACCCAGCCTCAACTTATCTATAGTTCTGTAAAAATGTTGTTCACCTTTTTTTGACTATGATCTACGTACTATAGATGTACTTTCATGGACCACTGAAAGGAGGAAATGGCTCACATGCTTTGCCCAAGAGGGTGATAGGCCACAGGCTTTTAAGGGGCTGCCAGAAAGAAGGGGGGGGCAATGTATTTTCCAAAGCACCAGAAGACAAACAAGAAGCAATGGATGGAAACTGAACAAAGAGAGATCTAACCAAGAACTAAGGAGAAACTTCCTGACAGTGAGAACAATTAACCGGTGGAACTGCTTGCCACCAGAAGTTCTGGATGCTCCATCACTGGAGGTTTTTAAGAAAAGAATGGACAGCCAAATGTTATAGGGTTCCCCCCAAGGTCTCTTCTAAGTGTTATTCTATTATTCTGACCCCTTTCCTAGGACCTCTACTCAGAGTTTTCCTGCCTGAACAGGGGGTTGGACTAGAAGACCTCCAAAGTCCCTTTCAACTCTGTTAAACACACCTGTATTTATGCTCTGGACGATAGACATGTAAACCCTGAAAAGTACCTGGGCAAAAGAAAGGTGGTAAAATCACTCTAAGTATAGAGACAGTACATATATTAGTAGGGATATTAATATATGATAAAAAATGGAATAATTAGAAATAATAGCAGTTTTTTTCCTCTCTCCCTTTCTATTTCTTTTTCTTTTTTATTCCTTCCCTCCTTTCTTCCTATTTTTCTTTCTTTCTCTCTTTCTTTCCCTTCCTTCCTTTCTTTCATGTTTTCTTGCCCTTCATTCCTTCCTTCTCTCTCTCTCTCATACACCCACAAACACACACACACTACTGTCTCTTGTGACACCCACACACCTGGTCTGGGACAAACTTATCCTGTGAGCACCAGAGCAACGGGCAGCGGGAGAATGAAGAAAACAGCAGCCTCGGGACATTTACCCACCCTCCCTTTTGGAGCACCACACCGGGGGTGGGGGGTGGCAGAAACAAGGGCGGTGGCGGTGTGGCTGCAGGAAGCAACCCCAGGAGTTCCTGCCCTCCCTTTTGGGGCATTGCCACCCCTCTCAGCCCCAGCGCAGCAGAGAAAGTGAATGGCCATGGCATGTTCTGGCTGCTGCCATTGTCGCATCACCCAGTGCAGTGCTCTTCACTGAGAGTTGCCTGTTTGCCCATCCGCCATCCGGACTGGCCCGGAAACAGTGCCCCACCTTGGCCTCCTCCCACCTGGCTGCTATTTTCTTGACTCGAGCAGAGAATGCTACTTGGAGTGAGGGGAACCACACTGCTGAGCTCCAGCAGTGGCAAGTGCCAAGGGCATAGTTAGAATTGGAATAAAAGGCTGTGTGGATATGGTGAAAAGAACTGGGGCAACACCTGGCAGCTTGGATGAGAAGGTATGAGTGAGGCAGTGGCTGCTCTTGCATCAAGAAGCTCTGGCTCTTTCCGCCAGAGACGCGCAGCCTCTTCCAATCCTAGCTATGCCCTTGGCACTCGCCACTGCAGGATCCCAGTCCTGGGGTTCCCCTTGCTCCAACCAGCAGCCTCTGCTCATATCAAGAAGCTGGTGGCAGGTGGGAGGAGGCCCAGGATGGATGCAAGGTGGGGGAGGCCCAGCGAGGTCCGGTGAGGCCTGGGCAAGGTCCCGGGACATCAGGGCAAGGCTAACCAGCCAGCCTAGCCCAGGGATGGTGGGGAGGCAGCTACCTAGGCCCCGGCCAGCGCCGCTGGTGGGATGGGCTGCACCGGTGGGGAAGCCAGCCAACCGAGCCCGGGGATAGTGGGGGGCCCCAAAGCCCGGGGACAATGGGGGATGGGCAAGCGCAACTCGCAGGCTTTCCTGTGTACAGGCAGATCAGGGCTGCTTATTTGGGGTTAGGGTTAGCCTAACTCAGCTGGAAAAGTGGAGAGCTTCGTGTTGGCTCTGGCCAAGTCAGCGTCTGCTTCTCTCACCTGCTCTTCCTGGGAGAGGGAGAGCAGCTTTCCCGGCAGAGCAAAAAGCTTATAAATCCCCCTCTCTTTGGGAAATGGCTCCTGGGCAGGAGAGAGAAACAGGATTCAACCGGGCTGCTTCTCTGATGCCCAGGAGCCATTTCCCAAAGGGGGACTTGCAAGCTTTTTGCTGTGCCAAGAAAGACTCTTTCGCTCCTCCAGCTGGAGCAGCAGGTGAGAGAAGCAGCTGCTGCTTTGGCTGGAGCCAACAGGAGCCTCTCCACGTGTTCCCCGGTGGAAGGCAAGTGGTGGTGGGGGAAAGGTGACCGGAAGCGACGGCAAAATGCATGTGATGGGGGGAAGGGGCAAAACAAAAGTGATGGTGGTGGGGGAAAGGCAATCGGGGTTTGCCTCATCACCCAAGGAGATAATCAGATCAGGCAGGGCCACAGCGAAAGGCAGGCAGCAATGGCTGGCCTGGTGGGTGGGCAAAAGCAGGCTGCAGGCATGTCACGCATACGCATGATGTTGCACATGTGTGATAGGGACTAACTGGGCAGGGAGTGGAGAAGCGGGCGGAAAGGGGTGGGGCCAGCCAGAGGCCCGATTTACCAGTTCTCTGAACTACAGAGAATCATAACAACCGGTTCTACTGAACCGGTCTGAACCGGTAGAATCCCACCCGATTGTCAAATATTCTTGATGAAATTTTCCCTCAAGCATTGGGCTATGAAGGAGGTTGATTTTTTGGTCTGGAACCTAGGGGAAAGGGTACATTTGATTTTACCTATGTTTTTATGGATTGTTGTGAACCAGCTAGAGTATTGTATGATAATTGGCCACAATGATCCTGTAAGTAAGCAAATATTTTATCTTTTGTAATTAAATCTAAACAATCCAATTCTCAATTTAAATTGAAGCATGCCAATTGAAAACAGTCTAGATAACAAGTGTTTAAGGAAAATTAAATTCAATTAATTTTACTTTTGCAATGCTTATTTTTCAATCCTCCCAAGTTAATATTCTGAGACCCAGAAATCTGAAAAATTCACAGTAGATAGATGTAGTACTTGTAAATTGAAATTTCTGGTCATGTTTGCTAAACTGCCAACTGTTCAAGATAGAAGACCATGTCACAAAATGTAGGGGTCTCATTGGAATTCAGTTATTAAGATGGCATCTACTCAAACAGTTGTGCTTACCAGTGCTACTTCTTGCTTGGACCCAGGCCACGCAAGTGGTGGATAAGTGCACGTGCACAACTCCACTTGCCCACTGCTTGCACAAATGGAGCTGCATGCACTCATGCGCACACCTGGCACTGACACAGAACCATCCCCTTCCCTCTCCCACCAGGCTGCTAAACTGTAAAGGTTGGGGACTGTTTCTCTAGATGCAGTCTGAAGTCCCACCCTGGCTGCCGCACACTAGTAAAGTTATCTTTCTAGTCTAGCATAGTTGCAAGAGAACAGCAAACATTTCTGTACAAAAATATTTGTCAAGGATCTTTGGATACATCAACTGAGTTTCATAATTTGCAATTCACTGCTGCTTACTGCCAACAACAATATTGGTATCTGAAACTCTAGGATAGAAGAAAATATCACATTTGGCCAAACTGATCCCCTACTGGGTCTTTCTTTGCCAATATTTTATTGTAGTTGAACATAAAATATTCAGCCTAGGTGCCATATAGTAAGATAAAAATATACAGTGCTATTACCAATGGTGGGTCCACGACACTCAACTTTGCAGAATAGGGACAGCTGCTCTATTTTAAAAAAGCATTCTAAACAATAAGAATATATAAAGCATGTATTGAACCTGTGACTGAATCAACAGTCCTCTCCACATTTACTTGGGAGAATTCAGAAACAAGCAGGATCTTGGAATAATAAATATTGTGTTTCAAAATTTGATTATCATTTCTGATGTTTTTTTTAAAGCATAGCTTAACTCAAAATGTTCCAAATAGAAACCATATGATTTCCATTAGGAATAATTGCCTAAGACAAGAAATTAAAATGCTCCCGAGTGTTGTCACTTACCAGGAAATTCTTCATCAACATTTTATTTATACTTAAGAAAGTCAGAGCAGCATACAAGATAACTCCATTCCACTATTTATTTAATGTATATCAATAACTCAAATTATTTATAATTTCAAATATAACTTAAACAGATAATTTCAATTAATATTTTAATAAAATCAATCCTTATAGGCAAGGTTGCCATATAGGACTTTGGTCAGAGTTATCTTTGAGTCTCAATGAACAATTCAGACTAGACCAAAATATCTAGTGTGGGACATGTGGTTTCTTGCATCAAAGCCAATTCAACAGTACATAAAACTCCAAAAATGTTCTGTCTCTAGGAATTTTCCAGATTTTGATAAACAGATCATGTACCATATATTGTTTAATCAATTCATTGCACAACTCAATTGTGTACTCATTATTTATGTTATCATAGAATAAGAAATCATACAATAAAAAAGCAGAAGTCATAAACACATTTTAGAAAAGATTTAGTTTTTACCTGTTTTCAAATTTTAAATGTTTTATTAGTTACCAAAATGTTACTTCTATAGATTTGATCAGCTGACACAAGAAGCAAGATACTGTAGTGCAATCTTATTTTGCTTATGCAGATATAACTCCACTGAGACTTATATTCATGTTCAATGGACAGCAGTCTTTAAATGAATATAGGGTTGCTATCTGAGGATATTTTTTTTGCTTAATTTACCCAAAGAAAACCAGGAAACAATAAAAGTAATTTTGTTCTATGTATATCGTTTAATAAATGGTTCATTCTAAAATCTGCACCTAAATGTGATATCTTTTCTAGTATTTTAATCATAACATCAGAATAACAGATGCTGTATATTTATTTTATGTCTGTAAGACCTTAAACAGTATAGTCAGTATTTGGAGAATGCTATTTTGGCCTGAAATAGAACAGAAACATTTTTGGTGGCACTTTTGTACCAATAGAATGAAATTTCCAGTGCAAAGTATCATTCAGTGCTACCTTTTAAACCTAGTTTACTCCTGCAAAGCATATTCATTTGATTTCCCTTCTGCTTTTCATTCAGGGATCAAAAGTGCTCTCTCCTCCCATTTTCCCCATAACACCCCTAGGAATGTGATAAAAACATAAAAATTAAAGAGTTGTCATTTTGTTTTCTTCATGCAATAGAGCAAGTCCTGACAGAGCTCTGATATGTGGAAGTTTCATTTTTTTTTAACTGCTCTGTTAGTCAAAAGCAGTTGCCAAGCACTGAAGTATTTTGAATTTTCTGGGTGTATTATAGAAACACTGTAATGTACACAAATTACCTTTTTTTTTCAAATTCAAAAACAATTTTATTTAACATTTCGCATTTGAACACATTTAAAATAGCATACTCTTTTATTTAAATATGAGTGACAGTGCTTTACAAATGTTTCTTAAATATTTTTAAGAAAATATTTTGGTCTTCCATTTAAACAATAAATACAGGCACTTCTACATATACAAAGACAGCAAATGCTGTTTGAATTGTCAGATATAACACATATGAAGATATAGCAACATAGTGATTTGAGACTTTTAGAATCTATTCCTTCTGAAGTAGAGTCAATAATCTTAAGTATTTTTTTTAAAATGGTACCTCAATTATCACCATTTTCATGAGATTCTCACTGACATTAAATTTGACCTTTTAAATGCACAGTCCCGTATTAGAGATGTTTCTACCATCATCAACTAAAATATTATTCAGTGAAGTGATAAAGCAAATTGGACTTGAAGGAGGGAAACTAAGCTGCAAAACCCCTTCTTTAATTATGGTATTATTTAAGTTATTATGGAAGTTAAGTTGGGAAAAGAGTCTGAGCTAATTTCTCATCTCAGAAAAGATGATGGGATCTATCATAACTTAATTACAATATCAGACTAAGATTTATTGAATATAATTTGACTAATCAATCTTTAAAATTATGTTCATCACAACTTTAGAAAGCTTTAATTTTTCAAAATGTTAGGACAGAACTATAATGAGAATATTTTCATGCCATATTTTCTGATGTGCACACTTGTGGTTGTAATCTCACTTTTAGAAGTACTAGACAATGTTACTAGCTAATTTTGATTTACAAAACAAGCCACCGATTGAAGATAGTATGCTTACCATTTAGTCAAAAAATTTAAACTGAAATTTAGAATAATTTTTGGACACATACATATTTAACAACTTAACTGTGGATCTTGCAAGTTCGTCCAGATTTTAATCATTTCTTGAGGATTCCGGTTGTGG
This sequence comes from Laticauda colubrina, assembly GCA_015471245.1. Lineage (NCBI taxonomy): Eukaryota > Metazoa > Chordata > Lepidosauria > Squamata > Elapidae > Laticauda > Laticauda colubrina. The sequence continues at coordinate 15,222,520 of BLBF01000025.1, forward strand.
ACTAACATTAGGTTTGTATAGGAGCAAATATTGCCCCTTTGTTTCTCTTCAATGTCAAATGTTTTGAAGCCTTTGTGTTTTTCTGGAGAAAGCCCAAGTCTCTGAAGGCACATGCCAATGTACACATCATCGATAGGATAAAGAAGGACTTGGTCAGATATGTTAGCTAATCTTAATGCCAGATCACCAGAATAAAGAAATCCGCCACCTCCTGCGTATGGAGGATAAGAACCTTCATAAATACTGTGTGGGATATAGTATTTCACATTGGTATCACGATGAGGTCCAGCATCACGGATAACATCACCTACGAACAAGTCTTTGGCTTTTTCTTTAGTTAAACTCTTCAAGTAATCCAGGATCTGATGGGTATTCACAAAAACATCATCATCTCCCTTGAAAATAAACTGAGCTTCTGGGCAAGTGTTACTGACCCATTTTAGAAACAGTACCTCTTTCAGAGTCAAATTGAAGAAAGTATCTCTGTAGTTCCACAGAAGTATGTCTTGGTAGGTTTCGCTCTCAAATTTCAACATACCTGACAGATTGGGATAGTTATCTTCAGGAGGAATTTGACCTAATAGGAAAACTCTCACAACAGTTATGTCTCCTAATTTAATTTCCCTTCCCCAAGATTCCCGGATTGCTTGCCTTCTATCAAAATGTGGTATGAGTGATTTAATAGCCAGAAGCAAAAAAGGTTTATGCTCGCACTTGTGTGGCTGATCTACTAATAATGAATAATTTCTACATCTTAAATAATGAAAAAAGTCTTTAAACCGATCTGGTAAGCCTTCAAAATCTTTAAGATCTGAGGATATAGATGTATCAGGATCACAGGAGTTCAAAAAGCTATTATTGGAAGATAACCTTTCTTCCACAGTCATATTGAAAAGCAATGCAAAAATAGGATTATATAAGTGTTCCAACTTCTGTTGCTGTTTATTCCAATATGCCTTGTGAGGAATATACTTTTTCCAAAATCTGCTCCTTGGGAGTATAACTTGCTGTTTTGAATTTTTGTCTTGGCCACTATTTTTTGAGACTTCCACAATGACATATATAAAGAAATTTACCATCATCAGAATTCCCAGCAATTTTAATCTTCTGCGTCCAACAAACATGTCTCATATCTGGAAAACATTTAAAACAGAAAAATACTTATTAATATAACAAGATTTGTATAAATAGTAACATAGTAGAATAAAAAGCTTAGCAAACTGAGATCTCATCTTCAACAGAATATGTAGTCCTCATTTAGCAACTACCTCATTTAGCATTTGTAGTTATAACAGTGATGAAAAAGTAACTGGCTGGAAAGCAAAGAATGCTGAAGTAAGCAAAGGGGTGGTTTCACATAGCAACTGCTTCACTTAATGACCAAGTTGCTAATCCTAATTGTGGTCACAAATCAAGGACTGCCTGTATTCCACAATACAAAAAAGTCAGTGGAAGTCTATGAACAAAAGAATTAATATCACTTAAAATCCCTCCCTGCAACAAATATGCTCAGGGCTGTAAAAGAGAAAAGCTAGCTACTAAACAGTTTTAAGCAATTTAAACATCTGCTTGACCCACCATTTTTCTCTCACTAATTAGGCATATTACATGCTCAAAAATCCTGGAATTGGTTATGGAGCAAAAATCAGTTTACATAAAATTAATTGTAACTGTAACATTGGACCATGTTTCAGTGCTGAAAGGCTTCACTTCTCTCCCCACCCACCCCTGAAAGTCACAATGAACAGGACAATATCATCAATACTGTCGGTAGATATGAAAGCTTCAAAAATATCCAGAAAATTCTTCCCCAAAGAATAACTTAATGTTTTTAAAAGGTGTAAATTTTAAGATATGGTTTGCAGTTGAATTTCAGCAGTGAGAATAGGAGAGGCTCTGGAAGCTGTCGAAATGGTGCAGACATCAGAGAGGATCTAATTCATTCATGTGATGTACAGTAGGAGTTTATTTATCTTTATACTTCTATAACACTATTCATTTGAGGTTTAAAATGTAATCCTTTCAGCTTAAAATTCTATCAATTCAAAAAGGAATTAGGATATTACCCACATTCCAAAGCTGAAAACAATTCAAACTAGCAGCATAGTTAAAATACTAGTGTGTGTTTATTAGTAGTTTTATGTAACATGGAAGGGATTTTGAAAAACAAGTCTTAAATTATGCTTATTGTCGGTTATGTTTTTTTTTTAAATATTTATAATCTGCTTTCTAGATAAGACCATTTAAGAGAAACTCAAATTCAACACAATACAGAAAGACCAATAGCAAAAGTATAATCTTTCTCTGATACTAAATTTAATTGTGTAACAGTGAAAGAGCTCTTCACAAAACCAACTCCCAATCTAGAAATGAAAATGGAGGCTGTTGTGGAATAGTTCTCTTGCTCTCAAAAGTAAACTTCTGAAATACAAAATAAATCTTTTAATATAGCATATTCATTTTACATACTTTTCTCCTGTACATAAAACCAAATGTAAATGAGAACAGTTAGTAGGAATTCTCTAACACTGGTTGGTAACTGGTTGGTCCTAAGTGTCAATTTCAGTTTACTGGCCTCTATCCAGCCCATTAAAAAGTCTGATAAACCCCTGAATTATTTCCCTAACTCTGATGACAAGAAGAGGCATAGGTGTCATTCCACAATCAATCTAAACTTCAGCTTGCTACAATTCTGGTTCCAATGAATATGAAACCATGCTATACATAGAGAGCATTATCAGCCCAAGTGCATTCCACAGCTCAAGATGGATTTAACCTCAACAGTATTTGCCGAGCATCTCCATTCTCAGAATAGAAAGGTAGCTTTCGTATCTTCTATAATCTATACTTTCATTATCTGTAATTCTGAAAGCTAAGGTAACTTCAACTATAGGAAGGATTAACAATGTATGAAAACAATTTTCTACTTTCTTCTTCTAAAAAAAGTGGGAACAAACTGCCACTGGCTTTCATTAAGAGTTGCTTCAAATCCATTCTCATTCTAATGGCAGACAGTGAAGAAGAGCAAGGCTCTTCAAACTTGGCAAGTTTAAGACTTTGGACTTCAACTCCCAGAATTCCTCCATTACTGGAGGAGGAATTCTGGGAGTTGAAGTCCACAAGCTGTCAAGTTTGAAGAGGAACTAAAAAGTCTCTTGATGAGGGTGAAAGAGAAAAGTGCAAAAGCTGGCTTGAAACTCAACATTAAAAAAGACCATGTCATCTGATTCCATCATTTCCTAGCAAATAGAAGGGAAGAAATGGAAGCAGTGATAGATTTTATTTTCTTGGGCTCCAAGATCACTGCAGACAGTGAGTTCAGCCATGAAATTAAAAGATGCCTGCTCCTTGAGAGAAAAGCTATGGCAAATGACAGCATATTAAAAGCAAAGACATCAGCTTGTTAACAAAGATGTCAGTGTAGTCAGAGCTATGGTTTTCCCACTAGTAATGTATGACTGCAAGATTTTGACTATAAGGAAGGCTGAGCACCTAAGAATTGATGCTTTTGAATTGTGATGTTGAAGAAGACTCTTGAGAGTCCCTTAGACTGCAAGGAGATCAAATCGGTCAACTCCAAAGGAAATAAACCCTGACTGTTCTTTGGAAGGAATAGAACTGAAATTGAAGCTCAAATACTATAGCCACCTAATGAGAAGGAAAGACTCATTGGAAGACCCTGTTCTTGGGAATGACTGAAGGCAAAAGGAGAAAAGAACGGCAGAGGATGAGATGATTAGACACATAAATTTAGTCAAATTCTGCAAGACAGTGCAGGCCAGGAGGGCTGGCATGCTGTGGTCCATGGGATCACAAAGAGACATACATAGCTTAGCAACTGAACAACAAATCAATACCATTTCATAATTATTTTTAGTAGAAATGAATTGAAGTTTTGCTCTAAAAAAACAATTTCTTCAAAACCACTTCATAATGTTTAGATTAGAACATTTTAAACTGTAGAAGGATTAGTTTGTAAACAATACATCTTACACTGATTATAACATAATTACATAACAAATCAACTTCCTAGAGTATCAACAAAGTTATCAACTTTAATCAATACCCACAAGTTTCAGCTCAAATCTCTTCAGTCATTTCTGCTGGTTCAGCAAATACTAAATCCTTTGGCACAAGCAAGGCATTCTTTTTGAAAAGAAATAGGGATTGCTATTCTCTCAGCAGTGGGGAAAGACAGAAAAAAAGGATTTGTGCTGCTTTTTCTTTTTTGTTAAAACCTCATAATGATTTTAATAAGATAAAAACATTTGCATTCCAGGAAGAAAATAGTGGCAGATTTCTCCTGCTGTTTCTCATTCCTCAAATTTCAAACTTAACATTTTTTGTAACAAATTAAATTTTACAATAATATTCTATGCATACATATATATAAATATATACCTCGCTCCCAAATTCTATGGTTAAAATGCTTTGTTTGCACTGAACATTTGGAGGAAGAGAGGAGAAAAAATTGTTAGGTCTTCCTTTTGAGGGTGAGGTACACTGAAACTTACTTATTTATATTTGTGGTATCTTACATACTTTCCTTGCAGAATTCTTTTAATTATCCATTATAAATGTTAAGGTACAATAATATTCAAAGAATTTTCCTTTCCACAAGATACCTATAATTATTTTTGTTTCCTGATCTTAACTCAAAAATTATGACAAACTCTGCCCTTACCGAGTACCAAATAATTACCTCTTCCCAAACTATTTTATGATATTTATTAATATCTGAAGAGTTGGCACAGGGAAAAGGGGGTCGATTTATTCTCCAAGGCACCGGAAGGCAGGACAAGAAGCAATGGGAGAAAGCTCATCAGAGGGAGACGTATTCTGGAACTAAGGAGGAATTTCCTGATAGTGAGAGCAATTTATTATGGAACAGTTTGTCTCCTAGATTTGTGGGTGCTCCATCACTGGAGATTTTCAAGAAAATATTGGAGAACCATTTCTTCAAGATAGTGTAAGGACTACTGCCTTGAGCAGGGGGTTGGATTAGAAGACTTCAAAGTCCCTTCCACCCCTATGATTCTGTTTTTAAAAGCCACTGGCTCATCACGCAAACATAACCTATCAGTTTATTGTTGATTATGCATCTTAAAATTCCATAATGCAGAAATATATTAAACATGATACTTGGACTGTGGGATAACATTCATATTTAAAAGGCTAATTCAATGGTTGGGAAACTTCATCTGAAAGTAAATGCAGGACCTGTACACTTCAAAATTTAATTGAAATGCTCAATAAATTTTACAGAAGTCAGAAAAATGAAACTTCATTGCCTTGGTCCATTCATATGCTGTGCTTAAATGTCAAGTTAACAATAAAATTCTGTCCTCTTGGATAGAACATATTTTTCAATCTCACTATAGGAGGAAACTGAGGAACTGAAGAAAAGTATGAAATTTCTGCACTGTATTGCTGATTTCAAAAGCTGCTGGATATTCTGGATTATAAATATGTTAAATATTTATAAAATATATCTTTAATGGGAAATTTAAAATTTGAATTTGAACTGAAAACTTAACATTTTCTTAAAATTAGGAACTTCCAGTTTGAAGGTACCAAGCAAACTAGTTCTAATTCTATGTCCCCATAAAAATAGTACATTTTTCAACTTATTTCAACTGGATAACTAGTTGTTCAATTCTCTTTTCTGCATCGTTTTAATCTTTTGCTCAACTTAAAAAACAGCATGCTAATTCAAGTATTCTTTGATTATACTGTGCACATTGCTCAGTTATCCAACTTGGCTTTGGCTGCTTACAGGAACAGTTGAAGAAGAGATTCAGAAACTCCTTTTGACATTTGTCTAGCATTTGTCTCCCTGTGAATTGGGATTTTGATTTTCTCCTAATACGCTGTGGTTTGCTTTTGCCTTTTGTTTAGCTTTTCTCTCTGATAGGAACAGCCATAAATTGTTTAAGATAAACTTCTTTCTCATAAACTGTCTAGCCTGAAATAAAGCCTAGCTTAATATGTTTTCATAAATAAATTCTTGACTGAATCATTCATTACGCACATCAACATTTTATTCATGTCTGCCTAAAATTTACATTGTAACTGATTGATGATGAAATCATTTCATCAAATTTCTTTACTCTTTGAAATAAATAAATAAATCCAACCACCCCAATTATATTGGGAGCTCAGTTAAGAACTAATTGTTTCTCAAGAGATTTCTATTCTACTTTTTCTATACCTGAATATACAATAAAGCAATGTTTCATTTATTCAGCCATCTTACTGCATTCAAACACTTCAACAATTCATAATCCATTATTAACAACAGTAGCACTGTAGGTTTAGCAGCAGTGTGTATTCTACAATATGCAACTCATAAGTAATAACAGTGTCTCACTTTAAAGTCATGGTAAATAGTTTGCTCAACAAGTTAACTAAGAATGTTTCCGTTTGGCTTTGTGCTAATCCAGTCATTGTGCTTCAAAAATAATAGTCCTGGGCTGTGGTTTTTGAAGTTTTGGGGTCTCAAAAATTTTGGGTGTTCTCCTGAGTTCTTTGAAAACTTGCTAAATATTTATTCAGTAAGTCATGCTAAATATCACTGAAGAACAATTACTCTGACAATATAAGGCCCAGAACTATTTTCAAGGCAGTGACATACAAAAGGAAGCTTGGCATTTTTATTTAACTTCCTTTTTTCATTTGTTAAGCTTATATTTCACTTTACATCATTTTTTTCACTTCTGACAATAGACATGAAAAGAATCTTCATTTATTCGTAACATGATGAACTTCAGTGATGTAATTTCTGACTTCAAAGGTTGCCTACAGTATCTAGACTAATTAGTTTGGCTTATTACTAATAAAATTAGCCTCAGTAAATTTTTAAGTTCTATTTATATGGATTCTTCATATTCTGTAACCATTAAATGGTTTCTAAACTGGAAGGAAATATACTAGCTAACTGTTCAATGTGTGAAGCTAAGCTCCACCTCCTTTCAACCCCAGCATGGAGATAAGAGGGAAAATGGAGGGAAAATGAACTTCTGTAAATGTTTCCTACAGGAGTCTGTCCTGAGACTGAAAATCGTTCCTTACTGCTGTTTTGGTTTCAGAGAAAATCCAGATTGTGCCTAATGTCAACTTTTCAATAACAGAGGCAAAGAATCAAGACATGTGAAATGTTAGTTAATACCTTTATAATGCCTTGGTAAGATCACTTGGAATACTGCATTCAGTTTTGGTTGCCACAATATATTAAAAAATGTGACTCTAGAAAGCAAGCAACAAAGATGATTAGGGGAGTGGAGGCAAAAACATAATAACGGTTGCAGGAATATGTGAAGTTTAATGAAAAGAAGAACTAGGGACATGATAGTGGTGCTCCAATATCTCAGAGGCTGCCCCAAAGAAGAGGGAGTCAAGCTATTCCCCAAAGCACTTGAGGGCAGGACAAGAAGCAACAGGTGGAAACTAATCCAGGAGAGAAGCAACTTAGAACTAAGGAGAAATTTCCCGACATAACAATTAACCAGTGGAACAACTTGCCTCCAGAAGTTGTGGGTGCTCCCAACACTGGAGGTTTTTAAGAAATGACTGGACAACCATTTCTCAGAAATGGGACAGGATCTCCTGCTTGAGTAGGGGGTTGGACTTGAAGACCTCAAAGGTCTCTTCCAACTCTATTATTCTGTTACTTCAAGAATATAAAGTCTGTACTGTAGGAATGAGGTTTTTTTTTTTTTTAGCACAGTGGTGCCTATATTTAAAACTGGTGGTTTCAAGTTATGCCTTTTTTTTCTTCATTAAAAAATAACATGCCAGAATATGATTAGAAAGAATACTTGATCCAACTCAGAGCCAAACAGTTTTCATTCATTAGCTGGGTTGACTATAGTTACATAGGATGGTCTGATGCGGTCTTAAAGTGTGAGAAAGCTTTATGACCTCCAAGACTGAAGATGATCTTGCTTATGATGATAAGAAATCAAGAGTTTATCAGAAAATCTCAGGGGATTTTCTTAGGGCAAGAATTATAGGGTTCTACTCTAAGCTGTGCTCTAGGAGAAATGAGGATCGAGCAAAAGACATAAACAGGCTTTTCAACTGTTGTTTGTTTATTCACATCCAGCTTCTTTCAGAAACTGAGGCACACAGTGTTCCTTCCTCTGTTTATTTTTTTACCCCATCCAACAACAACCTGAAAAGGTAACAGGGCTGAGAGAACATGGCCGGCCAAATAAGAACCAGGGAGCATCGGATACTGAAAGAAAAGGGAAGCCGAACCCAGGACTCTCGGCTTCTGGTCCAACAACTTCTGTCCTATTCCAGGCAACTTTTAAAATAGCTTCAGCATTTACATCTCTGCATTCCTCTAAGGCGGCATTCTTTGGGGGGGGGGTGTTTAAAATGTACAAAATGTCTCTCAGACCTCTTTGTGATTTCCCAATCCTGAGGTATTTGAATAGGCCTCAGCCTCTAGCAGTCTTGAAGAAAAAGCCCTGCTGGTATGAAAGGCAGCAGCCAGGAATTTCTCTATTTCCTCCTCTTTACAGTCACCTCAATTGTCCCCATATAACTCTCCTTAGGCCAGAAGCTTGTCTTTCCCTACCCCCCCCACCCCCACTTTCCACAGAGCCTATAGGTGGCGAAGCTGCCCAGGCAGGGGAAAGGTTTTGAGATCCTCTCTAGGATGCTTGAAGGCATCTCCTTATTCTACTTTTAAATTAAAAGAACAATCTCCTCAATCATCTTTGTTTCCAAGAACGTTCTGGACTCCAAATAGGTGTTCTGATGGGTGTGTGTGTGTGTGTAGGGGGGGCAAATGTGATGCTGAACCACAGAGCTTTGGCCACCAATCCCAAATCAGGACAGTTTTAGCAAGTCACATGGGGCGCAAGAAAGGATTACAGGGAGCAGTTTGAGCAACAACCCTTCTCTTCAAGACAGTTGGAGCATCCGTGGCTTGCTCTCAAAATGAACTGATTAGCTCCCCCCAACAATTGGAAACATTAAATACAAGCTGTGCAATTCTGTCATTATGGCAAATCAATAAATGAAGTTACGGGTTTCCTGAAAATATTGGACAGAAAGTATATCTGCAAAAATATATTTTCAACTAATTTAACATCTTTTTCAACACTGACAATCATTTCAGAGAAAAAACATCTTTTTTTCTCATCTTGTTATTTCTACGGTAGAAGTAGATCTACATGCATATATATTATACCTGTGACCAGTTCAACAAATGATCACGTTTCTAATGTTGGATAGTATTTCATCTCCAGTTCAAAAATGCAAAAAGGTACCATTAAAGCAGTAAAGTTAGAGCTCATTTTTACAAAAATAAGGATCATATGGTCCATGAAAAATCATCTTGTACTTATGGGAATGCTCTCTCGGCTTCAGAGTTATGAAAACAGAACTACAGATTCATTTCAACATATATAATGTGGACAGAAACTGTTGACAAGAAAATCTAACTCTAATATCCTACAGTTGATTCAAGCTAAAAAGTTTAATAAGCCTAGATTGGGTCACAGATCCATTTAATCCACTGTTCTATACCACACAGTGGCATCTGAATAAATAGGAGAAGTGAACAACCTTGGTCTGGAGACAGATAATCACTATTAGCAACACCACCCTTTCCCTAATTACTTCCCAACTAACAATACTGAAGAATTGTGTTTATGATTCAGAAGATAATGAACAAGTAGTCACTCAGGGCCTGATCTTCCATGAACCTGTCCAATCCCCCCTTAAACCAATCCAAATTGTTAGCTTGCTAACTACAAATTCTAACTAGGTATTGTGTGAAAAGGCAATTTCTTTCATTGGTCTAGAATCTTCATTTACCCAGCTTCTAAAATTGTGACACAGAAAAAAATGTCATCAGTCTCCTTGTGATCCCTTCTAACATATAACATTTCCTTATCTTCCTTTGTTACAAATTGAAGAGGCCCAATTGCTGTTGTGCTTCTTGATAGTGGAGTTACTTGAGCCTCCTAATCTTTCTAATCAACCCTTTTCAATTTTTTTCTACTTATAACACTTATTTAAAGTAAAGTTACGGGAATTGTACATAACACATTTAGCTTATTTGTGTAACAGCATTATTTTATCAACAATTCTATTTTTAACTCCCTAATTATAGTAAGCATGGCTTTTGCCTTGTTATTTTTACAACAAGTGGTGTACACATTGGATTGACATTGTTCCTAAGCTTCCATAATAACTGTAAGATTTCTCTTCAGAAATTACTTATGTGATTTTGCATAGCGCCTTTGCTTACATATTAAGAAATAGAGAAAGAAATTATGTTTGGCTTTCTGTTCTCCCAAAGAAAACAAATTCAAATGTGTTGAACTACCTCAATTTATAGCCATAACTGGAATTGGAATTTTTTGTGAAAATTGTGATTTTTAAAAATTCATTATTAAATTATCAAATGGTTTGAGAAGACTCTGAGCGGCTTACAAAATGACAAAGTATGCAAATATAAGAACAATTAGAAACATAAAGATTATATTTTTTTTAAAAAAATGTAACAAATTAAAAACTGACAATGGTATCTTCTATTATTGTACCAACCACCTCTAGCCAAGTGAGTTTCTCCTTCAGGACTCCAAACCACTATAGCAAGGTTTTAAGACTTTCCTGAAGGCTAACTGGGAGGAGATGGATCTCACCTCCTTTAACAAGATGTTCCAAAAGGCTGGAGACGTGGCAGAAAAGGCTCTTCTTCTGGGTTCCATCAGCTGAAATTCCTTGGTAGTTGTAAATCAAGGCACCCATGTGACCAGACCCAATTGTATGTCATCAGTCATTACGACAGTCATCAGTCTGAATCCATTCTCCAGAATGGGCATTTTTTGCCAGAAACCAGTTTAAAATGTCACAAATCATGGTCATGTGACTGCAGAACACTACAACCATATGCAAATGGGAACCTTTTACCAAGCACCTGAAATGTGGTCGGTCATGTGACTGTGGTAGCAGCTGAGGGGGAGGTGAAGACACATATTCTATGCCAGAAATGCTCTACAGGTTGTAAAATTTCCTTCCTGAAGTTGTCATTAAATGACCAGTTGTAAATTGAGAATTACCTGTACGGATCACTCATCCAGCAACCAGAAGTTACAGTAGTGTTCAGCTGAACAATGAGATGACTGGTTCTTAAAGTCGCAATTGTTGCAGCATCCTATGGTCATACTGTTTTGGGCACTTGGCAACGGATGTATGCTTATGATGGTTGCAGCATCCTGCAGTCACATGATTGCCATTAACAACATTAATAACTGGCTTCCAACAAGCAAACCCAATGGGGAAGTTGGCAGGAAGTCACAAATGGCAATGTGATATTGTGCTTAATGATCCATGGTGATTCATTTAATGACTGCAGCTGTGTTTGCCATTGTAAGTTGGGCATGGTCATGTGATTTTTCAATATATGACATTACTTAGTGATGGAGTTGCTGGTCCCAATTGCAGTAAGAATAGTAAGAATCACCAGGATTGCAAATGTGGCCAATTGTGCATTACATCCATGTCCCCCTTAGATTTCTTTCCAGAAATCTAAATGAATCTTGTTTCTATGACTTGACAATTACCTTGAAAACTTACCAAGGTACTTTGCTCACACAACTTATACCTAGCATAATTAATTAAAGATACTCCGAATCTTTCTCATATTTGCTCCCTCCCTCCTTGGATTCAATGATGTATAGGAAGTCTTTGGTTAATAATAGCAACTGAGTCTGCTGTTAAACAATGTGGTGATAAAGACCATGCTGTCTAGGAATGGCCTTTCCAGCAGTTCTAGTTGCCTTTAAGCATATCACATGACATCATTAAGCCCAATTTCATGTGGTTGCCATTCGTGATCTCCTGCCAGCTTCCTTATTGACTTTGCTGTCAGAATCCAGCAAATGACAACCCATGTGACTGTAGGATACTGTGATAGACAGAACAAGTACTGGTCATAAGTACCAGTGGTTTAGTACTGTCATAAGTCCAAACAATTGTTGAATGAATGGTCATTAAGTGAGGCCACCTGTAATCTCAAATAGCCCTTGCCATTCTTAATTGTCTTGCTACCTTTTCTATGATTTCATCACAATTGGTCACTTTCTGTCTAAATCATTGCAATGTGCTCTGAAGCTACGGTTGGTCCAGAATACATCAATATAAGTGCCGTATTTTTCCCATTTATAAGATGCCCCCATGTATAGCCTCCCCCTTTTCTTACCCAAAATTCAGAAATCAGGCAAAAACTATCTCAGGCAACAGCGGTGGGGCCTGTGCATAAGGCGGCAGCCCAGGGGTAAAGTGGGAAGGGTGCTGAAGCGAGCCGGCATCCTGCCTGCAGCACCCATGCGAGCTGCCCCTTCCCAGCCAGAGCTAGAATGCCACTGTGTTTAAGTGCTGGCAGATGCTGGCCTTCCCTCCAGTGGGCCTAGGCAACTTCTGGAGAGAGATGGGCCTGTTTCAGTGCCTGTCACCCTCGCTTCCTCCAAGCATTTCTTTGCCTACACAAATTTCCAACTCTGTCACGTCATCATGTGCCAGGAAACAAAAGTCTATGGGACTAAAAAAAAAAATCAATCAATTCCAACTTTGCGAGATCATTTTTTTTGTGAGAAGTGGGAATTGACTGAGTCCAACAAACTACGTTTCCCTGCACAATGGCGAGAAATGCGACAGAACTGAAAATCAGGTAGACAAAGGAATACTTAAGAGAAGTCAGGGCATTTGGACGGTGGTGGGTAGGCAAGCTCTACAGCACTGGCATTGCAATGGAGAAATGGGAAACAGAACAGCCGGTGCAAAGGAAAGAGAAGGCCAATTTCCCTCTTTCTTCTCCCTGTTCCTCCTCCTCCCCTTGTGCCAGCCGCTCCATTTCCCATTTCTCCATTGCATCACAAGGGCCCAGGATCCACTTTGATAGTGTGTGTGTGTGTGGTAATTTAACAACCAGTTTTCCCATTGCAGGAGGCTCGTCCCACATCTACAGTGGAGTTGGAAGACGGGGATGGGCCACGCTTCTCACAACAGGCAGCCTGTCCCTGGGCGAATGGCATTTGTTCTCGCCCCTCCATTTCCAGGTAAATATTTTAAAGAAAAATATCTTATACATGGAAAAATATAGTATTTACGGGGTACACCATGTCACATTTCTACATTGTTAACTCCCAATGGGCTTCCAGGTGCAAGTTACTGATTTTCATTTATGAAGCCCTCCATGATATATGATGGGCTGGTTTATCTGCAGGACCCATTGTCTCCAAGAGCTGACAGGGTAGGCATGGTTTAGGTCCCATCTATCAAATAGTGACATCTGATGGGGCCCAGGAAGTGTGTCTTCTTTTTTGCAGTATTTGTTCTATGGAATAAAACACTATCATCCCAAGATTTGGATGGTCCCAACTCTGTTGATCATTTGTAAGGCGTTGAAGACCAGGTTCTTCTCTTAAGCAGTGGGTCAAGATGCTGATGGCTGTCAGGGATGAGATGATGCAATTTATGAGTCACTCCAAGCACAATGTGATGTTATTAAATTCTTTTTAACTGCTTTTTAGCTGCTCAGGATCTCATGTGAATGGGCACCATTTAAACTGAATAAATAAACCAAGCTCATCCTTCCATCCCCATGTCTCAATGGCCCTATTTATGCTTTTGATAGCACACCTGAGTATTCAAAACATCTAGAGATAGAGCTGTACGTGCTGATCTGCCCGCTAAATTCTGTATGGATTCCAGTCTGTATGTTGTCATTCTCAAGCCATCCCGTGTTGGCCAAGGGGACCTGAACAATCCCCAACTGTGGAGGAAATGTATATTAAGTTAGATTCTCACATTTTATTATAGTGTATTCCTTATGGCTTTGACTTTAACTAATGCATTCACAACGAATGCTTAAAACATTCAGAATCCTAATTAAACAACAACAACAAAAAAGGTAAACACTTTCCCCACTCTCAGAAACAGCTTAAAAAGTAGAGTGGAATCAATGTTAAATTTATGATGTTGAATATAGTCATACGCATCTAATTTTAGTTTCATTTTTAGTCCATGCCATTAAAAATGTATGACTTCAACTGTTATATTGGAACTGATATGTATCAATTTTGTCAGAATTTGTTTTTTAAAAACCAAAGCTTTCTAAACATTTCAAAATGATAATCTACCTTTAAACTCCCATTCCTGTATTTGAATATACAAATACTTCAAGCTACCTGTATATACATTTGGACTATCATTCAGATTTGGAACATTATAGTATCTACCATTCACTCATTTTACTGTGCCCTTTTTTTTAAAAAAAAATAATTTTTATAGTTACCAATGTTAAATTCATAATGGAAAACAGTATCTGTATTTTAAACCTTACTAGTTTGTATCAAGTGTACCCTGCTATATCTTTGATATCAGTATCTATTTCAATTTTCACTTTTTCCTTGCTCCCCGGATCATAATCCACCAATTGATTTTTTCCCTGCATGCATTGTGACATCTGATGTGATTATATGACCATTTTTCCAGCATGTGATAGAAAATTCTTTAAGAAAAGAAGGAGGCCTATTATTTCTTGGTGTATTGGCATATCAAGCAGTTTTTATAAAACATCTTTCTACTTGCACTCTGTCACTTTTCCATCCTTCAACTATTGTAAAACAATCCACATATTCGGTGCAAAAAACACTCTATGCTCAGGTAATACCATGATTTTCTACATATGGAAAATATTCCCAAAGCTAGCATTGTTTATCAGCATACACATTTCAGTTTAGAGACTGTCTGCCTCTCCAAGTTATGATTAGTGTCCTATCGAGGCACTCCAAACAGCTTTCATTCCATTTGATAAGAGTTTTTAACTAAGCTCTAAAGCCAAAGCTAACAAGTTCTCTCTTTTCTATGTTCCAACTCTTTTCCTTGGATCATGGTTGTTTTGTGTTAGCTACTTTGGAAGCTTTTTGGACAGAGGGATTCAGAGAAGAGTAAAAATGCATCATCATGATTACTTCAGCACATATTTTTTTTCCAATCTTTGTCAAAGGGGTTTTCTTATCTGGTAAATTGTCCTCGACAATGTATTCTTGCCGAGTGGATTCTGTTTAACACTGCTGAATCCAATGAGTTAATAATCTGTAGTTACCGTATGTTGTCTAATGATTATATGGAGGTCAGTCAAAGAGAATGCTAAGTAGGTTTTGCTCTTTGGAGTAAGAATGATTTCGGGGTTGTATACTAAATAGTTACCAATGTGTAATTTTTATACGTGCAAAATTATTCTTGAAGGAGAACATGTGAATATTTACAGAACTGAGGTGTGTACTCATGATAGCTAAATCATTATTTTGTGAAAATATCAAACCAAATACTATGTAATCTTAGTCAAGATTCATTGGTCCTCAGAACTACAAAACACTGTGAAATTAATTAGCTAAGCCCAAGGAGACAGAGAAAGACAAAGTAATTTTTTCAAGGACAATTGTGTGCTTGGGAACAGGATGACTTGGGCTGCAAACATCCAGATGACCACTAGATGACAGCAAATAAAACACCATCTCGTGATCATTGACATTTTCTAGCTTATTTTGTGAGCATCCAAACGATTTGTAATCCTTGCTCTGATGCCAGAGCAAGAGGAAACATTTAAACTTAAGGAAAACCAAAACTGAAGATGGCTTGTTATTTCTTCCAAACAGTTCAATTTCTTTACACAAATAATGAAGCCCTTTATTTCCTCATATTTAGAGAGTAAATTACCAAATATCAATTGGACTGATGGGCTGAAACCTCAAGGATACTCAGAAAAATCAGAACAGCTTCTCTCGGTCCCGCACCCATGCAAGGTAGAGCATAAACTGAAAGCCAACAGCCTTTTCCTTTCTTTGCACAATACTTCCAACAGTCCTGGGTCAACTTATTTCTGCGATGAAATTATCCAGATTTTACCCAAACCCCGTCAAAATTCTCTTTCTCTTTACTTCTTATATAAATTCTACATACACTCCAGAGAACATGCAGAATGTAAGGCATGAAAATAAGTAAATGAAAGGTCTGAAAATGGAAAAAGAAAAGCCCGGGAGACCAAGACTATCGCCGACCCCTCTTCAAAGGAAAGCAGCCCTGCTGGCTTCTTACACTCGGCCGTCGAGAAACCCCAAGGGGAGCAAAGTCTCCCCCCCCCCCCCCTTGATCTTTTCGACGCCATACCCACGAGCCATATTCAAAATTTTCCACGTCCAATTCAAGCCTCCTTTCGTGGTCAAGGGAGCGGCGGAGGAAAACATCAAACCGCCCAAACAGGATTGTTGGGGCGTGCGGGCGAGCGTCTCTGCGCGGAGCCAGGAAAGCCGACCGCGACCCACTGGAAGGCGAGCCCTTTTGAAAGAAAGAAAGAAAGAAAGAAAGAAAGAAAGAAAGAA
>BLBF01000025.1:15243925-15264307 GCA_015471245.1 Laticauda colubrina
AGAGAGAGAGAGAGAGAGAGAGAGAGAGAGAGAGAAAGAAAGAAAGAAAGAAAGAAAGAAAGAAAGAAAGAAAGAAAGAAAGAAAGAAAGAAAGAAAGAAAGAAAGAAAGAAAGAAAGAAAGAAAGAAAGAAAAGACCAAAAACCACGGCCGCATTGTTTCGGGGGTTGTTTTGTTTTCCTATCCTCTCCGACATGCCCGGACACCAACTGCTCCTTTCTCCGGTCGCCAAACAAACTCGCATATCCAAGACGACGCGCAGCCGAAACCACGGAGGGAGAGGTTTTGCCCTTACCTTGGCAGACAATGGCCGGAGCCCGTTCCTCCTGCTACGTCGCCGGGTCCCTTGGAGCGGAGTTGGTGCTCTTGCTGTGGTCCTTGATGAAGCCGCCGCCGCCGCCGCCGCCGCCACCATCGCTCTTAGGAGACGGTGGCCTTGCCAGCAGAGCCAGGATGTGCCGGGTTTTCCCCCATTACACGTAGTTTCGGCGGCGCTTGCCCCTCGCCCTTCCCACAGTCCGGAGTGGATTCTCTCTCTCTCTCTCCCCCCCCCCCCCCGGGGGTTCAAGCGCGCGTCGCTTTTCCTCCCTGGGAACCGGTGCCTCAAGCCCCGCGAGCCAATCCTAAAAGAAGGGGCCTCTCCCGGGCTTTCACCGACAGCGAGAAGGGAGCATTTCGGCGGCGGGAAGCGAGGCAACGAAGAAACGTCAGGGCCGCTTCCGTCTCGTCGTCGTCGTCGTCGTCGTCGTCCTCCTCCTCCTCCTCTTCGCTTTCGTGACTCACCCCGCTTGCGGCCACTTCACTTCTCTCGCACTCCCGTCAGCGCATCTCCTCGAGGGCTCCCTGCTTTCTTCTTCCCTTCAGCAGCGGACGAAACAGACCCTCCTGGCTCCTCCGCAAGCCGCCCGCCTCCCAGGGGCCGGGGCCACGTGCTCTCAGGCAGCCGAAGGACCCGAAACCCTCTTCAAACTTCGTACACCGCCCAGCTGGAAAGGGCCGGCCGGGGACACTTGTTGCTCGCCGTCCTTTGGACGGCGCCGCTCGCCGGAGTCCTCCACTCGGCTTTGCAGCCCGAGTTTCGCCCTCAGCGGCTCGCCTCGTCTCAGCCCAGCAAAACCAGTCCCGTCGCTCAGCTTCGCCTACCAAGAAGACCCAAAAAAAAACACAAAAAACCCACCCCGCCGCTGGAGACAAGGCTCCAAGCCACACCTCTTGGGCGGTCTCCCGACGGCCAAAGAAGGCCTCGGCGCCGTAGGAGACCTTGGAGACGCGGGTGTGTGTGTATGTGGGGGTGGGGTTGGGCGGGTAAAAGCGGCCAGGGCTGTACTTGGTCCCCGCTGGAAGGATTGCTTTGTGGAGAAAGGGTTCGTTTTTCTGACGAGACGTGGAGTGTTTTCCTTCCACGGGGTAGTCAACCTCGCGGCGCCTTTCACTGTGCTTGCGCATCCTCATCAGGTGCCGGGGGCGGAGAGGGGAGGAGTTGGAGTAACTGAAGCTGTTGGAGTGGAAATGTTTTAACTACAGTCCCTCCGCATAATCGCCCGGCGGAGAATCGTGAGAAATCCCGTGGTGGAGCGAGCAGATGACATTGAGCTTCTCTGCTGACCGGTTTTTTTTTTTTTTTTTTTTGGTGTTTCTTTTTCCCCCTCCCCCCCCCCCCCACAGTGCCATGACAGCGAATTAATACCTCAGTTTCTTTTCCCACCTACATCGGTTGTAATTACACACACAAGCAATTAGTGCGCCAAAACAGAATTTCCTCCTGGGGTTTTGCTGGAGTAGTTTCTCATGAGAATTAAACATCTGTTGACAGTCTCCTTCCACCAAGTCCGAGTTCCAGAAGGCATCTGCTAAGTAACCTGGCAGCGACCAAATCAGGCAAGTTTCTCGATTGTAGATTGCACTCAGCTTGGCTTTTCGAATGAATCCACTCGCCTCAATATACGCATTTACCCTGAACTACAAACCTAGCCAATTACGTGTTAACCTGGGGAGTTATGCAGACACAACCTCAAGTAGTGGGTGATGGTTTAGCATCAGCAAAGTCAGAGGATCAATTCAGCACAGTGCAAAAATAAATAAATGTATCCATGGTTTCAGTGTTTTCTGTGGTGTGTATCTAATAAGTTGTCATTTTTAAAAGAGAAAGTATACAATATAAAATTACATTCATCAAAAATCTGGTTCAATTGTTATTTTAGAGATCCATACATGCATTTTATATGTACTATAAGTGTACTGCAAACCTTAGAATGCTAATAGATTGCCAGAATATCAATATTGGACAATTAATGTCTTAGGATGTAGTAATCATCCTGATAAATTTTTGTTTCGCAAGAAAGGTGCTCAAAATGTAGTTCTTAAACAGTTGTGCTTCCAGAAAAAGACTTTTAATATGAAGCTGTCTCTTCCAGACAAAAAGATGCTATATATAGCCTATTAAAAAACCTTGTCCATTTGGTATCTTTCCTAGTGGGATATTCATGGTTTTGTTTAAAGGACTTTTGAAAGACATCTTTAGTGAATATCTCCTGCCATGAAATTAAAGAAAAAAGGTATAGCATTGCATGGCATATGAGAGGAAGGAAGGAAGTCATTATTCTTTATTTTGTTTTTATAAAACAGCCTTTCAGTTGTGACCTGTAATTTGAATTCCATGCTTTATCCCCTTTGCCAATCAAAGTTTAATTTGCATTTATGTAAAACCAAAAAGTCTTTTTAAAACTAATTTTCTTTTTTTAAAAGATATTTTGATTCCTGTTAAATTGATCTGTCTCCCCAAAGGGTGAGAGACAAGTACAGACTGATTTTCCTAGTCACCTAACCCAACATTACAGGGCTAGGAGGTGATATTACAGAACATATTTAGTCAGTGTAATTTTGGAAGATGAAGTGTAGCCCTATGTCATACTTGTTTCCAAAGTTAGTTAATTTAAATATATGCAAGCATAATGGCACAATCAATCAAATCTCAGCGTGTCTTAAAACTGCCAGCTTCAGAATCAATCATTGTTGCACCAAGTCTGGGTCTGAAGAATGAATGAAGGTCCTCTCCTAGAAGTCCTCTCCATCTACAATCATAACTCTGTCTCCTGCCTTGTGGAGGGAAACTTGATAATTACCGCTGCCCACACTAATCTTCTGGTGATACATTCATCTTACATCTTCCCTCTAATGCCAGCGTGTGTGTGAGAGAGAGAGAGCTCCAACACAACCCTTATATTGTTTTACTGGCAGATTAAAACTTAAAAAGTATTGCTTTGACCCTTTTTGACAAAATAGAAGAAAATAGATTTATTGAGGGGCAATGCCGAGCTGACTGTGACTGAAGAAGCAACAGCAGGCTTGTTCCTGATTTGCCCATGGATGAGGAACTGCCTGAGAATTTGAGGGTTGTTGATTACATTGGGAAGCATAAATAAATACTGGAAGATTACAGTGGCAAAGCCCATTTGTAATGCTGCTAAGAATTCTGCCCGGAAGTTGCTTCCAGGATTTGAACTTAATCTGAGGACATTCTTTTGGAACAATAGCAAATGGATGTGTAATTCTATAAGGTCCAGAAATGTGGCTGGCACACATTTGGCAAATCAATGTCTTTATTATATATAATGGAGAAAGTATGAGTAATCTTCTGGCAGGGCTAATCTGATATCTCTTGCCAAAAACTTTGTGTGTTTGTATGTGTGTGCATACGTGTGTGCATGTGCACATGTGCTCGGTGAGGTGGGAGTTTACAGGAGAGAAAGTAAGAATGAAAAGATGAAATGAGAGCTTATTACAAAGAAAGCCTAAGGTTGCATTGACAGATCATTAATTTATAGTAGTTGCAACTTTCTTTTTAAAACAATTTATATGTAGTATAATTCTGGACCTTGAAAGAATTAAAAAAACGTTTACATTAAAAGAACAGTTTGCTTCTCCAGTCCATGGCAGGCCAGTGCACCCGGGGGGAAGGAACAGCTGCTCTGGGATGACCAAAGGGCCAGTCCTGTGACTGCTGAAGCTCTGGAATATGGGACCGACTATCCCACCAATGTCAGGAAGCTACCCTCAGTCAAAATTCATATCAGTTGGTCCACGGGATTTAGAATTATGAGTTTGGTAGTCTCTGAAGTCCAAAAGTTTGGTAACCCCTGGTCTACATCATATCAGTCTGTTTCCAAAAGCCATTCAAGGTGCTGATTATGTCTTGCATAGTATAGGCCCTAATATCATATAGTATCTGCCTAGCCAATATGAAACAATAGGGTTGATGTGCCAGTAGGTATGCTTTCTCTCTCCTGATACCTGTCCTTTGGAATTAAGTTCCTCTTGCAATCTGGAAAGTACTAAAGATTTCCCAGGCCTTGGACCAGGGTGATCAAAACCTTTTGCTGGCTTCTGTTGTTGCTGTTGATTGGATTCACCATCTTAATATCCAAGGAGTTGCCACAAAGAAGAGGGTGTGTGTGTCAACCTATTCTCCAAAGCACCTGAAGGCAGGACAAGAAACAATGGATGGAAACTAACCAGATAGAGAACTAGCCTAGACCGAAGGAGAAATTTCCTGATGGTGAGGACAATTAATCAGTGGAACAACCTGCCTCCAGAAATTGTGGGTGCTCCAATCCTAGAGGCTTTCTAGACTAGAAGACACCCAAGGTCTCTTCCAACTCAGTTATTCTGTCTTTAATTTGTTGTTAATTGTTATTATATTTTATCTTTTTATTATATTGTGAGCTACTCAGGCATTTGGAGTTGGGCAGAATCAATAAATTAAATTAGCCTCCGTGGCAACCCACACTCTTTACTCTCAGAAGTTTGCAATGGCCCCTCCATCATGTCCTTTAGCAGATCATTGAAGATAGTTTTATTTCACCAAGACTTCAACCCTTAATTGCTAAATGTGTCCACAAAAACTAATCTGCAGATGGGAAACCTATGTGCACTTGATGTAATTTCTCACAGATGTAGATTTGCAAACCAAGGAACTTCAGGTGTGCTTTTAGAGGAAATGGATTATTTTTTAGAATGATTTAGATCTAGGTATGACATGAAAACTGCCATGGTCAACCTGATGTATAAGTTAAACTGGGATAGAGACAAAGGTGCTACAATGTTGATGTTGCTAAGGCTCTCAACTCCTTTATATAATAACAGATGATAGTATCTGAAAGTGCATGAGGAAGATCAAAATCACAGGCAGTTAGGGGAAATTTGGATCTCTCCTACTTCTCTAGCATTATCAAAAATTGATACTGCAAACCTGAACCCTGGCTTTCTCATTTCTTGAATTATTTAGTATCTATAAGAAGCTGTTGAAAAGAATTTCATGTTTGGAGCTAGTTGCCGCCAATATGGTGGTGATGTTCAATTCCTTTACTGGAAGCGCAAGGTTTGATATATTTCTATTCTTCTCCTTGTTCCGTCTGGAAAAACGCGAGGTAGACCTGGTTCCAACAACAAAGTCTTTATTTTATAACACAGTTGAAAAACGGAACATTGGCTCAAACTGCGGCAGCCTTTTATAGGTTTTTCTCTGCCGGCTTGTAGCCAATGACAGGTATTTAATATTTGCCGCCTTTGAGCAGCTATGTGGATTGGTTCCTTTTGAACCAATCCCCATTCAAGTTCTTTAGCCAATCAGAAACCTGTATTTAGGAGTCTACTATTCTTTATACAGAACACCCCTCCCCTCTTGGCTTAGTCCTATGTGGTGACGTAGTCGCGCAGGTAGGTGGGGCTTCTTTTGATTTGACTGGACTTGCACGGTTCATTCCTGTTGAAGACTTCGACCGGTTTGGATGGGGTTGCTGTCTCTCTTGTTCTTTCCCATGGAACTGCCTGGAAGGGTGGTTTTACTGCCGCCTAGATTTCTTAGGCCGGTGATGTTGCCGCTCCCTCCTGGTCTCTCCGGGCAGGTCGAGCTGGCCTGGCTGGCCCCTTCGTCTGGACTTTCCCCACGATTGTCTTCTAACTGTAAGTCTCTTTTATGCTCTTTTTGATTGCTATTTTATTCTGTATTTAATTTTAACGGTTCTTTATTATTTTCTCGTATTTCCTCCCCCTCTTTGGTTTGGTTTTTGTCGTTTTTTAATATTTGTAGTTTCGTGTTTGTACTTCTTTTGATGTTTCGGGAACGAAGCTGGTCTATGTGCCGCTTCCATTCCCTGCCGTCGTCTATGGTTAGTCAGTAGGACTGGGGGCCTATAATTTGCGTGATTGTTCCTGGTAGCCATAATGGGTCCCCGGTAAATTTTTTTGCATAGACTAGGTCGCCTATTTCAAATGTCCTGAAACGGGTGGAGGAGTCGGGGTTTTTTTCTGGTGTATAGTTTGGGTGCAATCTGTCTCGTTGCGACCTTAGTTTTCTCCCCATTAGTAGTTCCACCGGACTTTTGTTTGTTATGGCACTGGGTGTGATATGCTGGAGGGTGAGCAGGTGATTTATTTTTTCTTGGACATCCCCAATGTCCATTCTTTCTAACCCTTCTTTTGTAAATCTAACCATTCTCTCTGCCCTGCCGTTCGCAGCCAGATGGGCCGGTGCGGTTAGGGCATGTCTGATACCTAGGGAGGCTAGGTATTGTTCGAATTGAATGCTCATTAACTGTGGCCCGTTGTCGGACACTAGGGCGTCCGGCAGGCCATGGGTCGCAAAGAGTTTGTCCAGTTGTTTAATAAGGGTTTCAGTTGTCGTAGATGGCATAATTTTAACCACTAGCCAATTTGAGTATGCATCTACAACCATGAGGAAAGTATGTCCCTTAGTCGGACCCGCAAAGTCGATGTGGATTCGTGACCAGGGGCCTCGTGGGGTTTCCCAGTCCCTTATGGGTGCTTGTGGCGGGGAAGGCCTATTTCTTTGGCATTTGTTACACGATTTTACCCAGTATTCGATGTCCCTATCTATACCCGGCCACCAGACATAGCTTCTAGCAAGGCTTTTCATTTTAACAATTCCAGGGTGGCCTTCATGAAGCATATTGAGTACCCTCGTTTGTAATTTGGAGGGGATAACAACCCGATCACCCCATAACAAACAACCCTTTTGAATTGAAAGTTCAGTTTGTCTGGTCCGGAAAGTCTTAAAGTTCTCAGTTTTTTGGTTTTCCAGCCAGCTTTTACCTACCCAATTCAGTACACGGGCAGTCAATGGGTCCTTTGCAGTGGCTCTGGCGACATCATTTGCAGATATGGGCAGATTTGGGCATGTCTCTATCTGCAAGGTGGTCATCGTTGGTGCCAGGTCTTCCTCTATAATTGGTAGCAGAGTTCTGCTCAAAGCGTCTGCATGGCAGATTTGTTTCCCAGGGCGATGTGTTAGAGTATACGAGTAGGCTTCTAGGAATTCTGATCATCTAGTCATTCGCGGGGATAAAATGTTCGGTGTTGGTTTGTTTCCCGCCAAAATTCCAAGTAGCGGTTTATGGTCCGTTACTATTACCAATGTTCTTCCATATAGATATTCGTGGAAGCGTTTTACTCCGGCGACGATTGCCAGGGCTTCCCTGTCCAATTGACTATAATTTCGCTCGGCTTTAGACAGAGTCTTTGAATAGTATGCGACGGGTGCCTCTCTTCCATCTGGCAATTGGTGACTCAGGATGGCACCGACTCCAAATGGTGAGGCGTCACAGGTCACTGTCAATGGCAGTGTGTTGCTAAACTGGATGAGAACGGTGTTTGATGTTAATAAGTTTTTTATTCTTTGGAAAGCTTTCTTTTCTCTATACCCCCACGTCCAAATTGTTTTCTTATCCAGTAATTGGTGTAATGGTTCCGCTATTGTTGCTTTGTGGGGTAGGAACACGTTATAAAAATTTATTAGTCCCAAAAATGCCTGCATTTCAGTTTTATTCCTTGGTTCTGGTGCGTCTTCAATAGCTCTGACTTTTTTTTCGGCAGGGTGTATGCCCTCTCCATCTATCAAATATCCCAAAAATTCAACGCGATCAGTCATTAGACAGCATTTTTCTTTCTTTACTTTAAGGCCAGATTCTTTGAATTTATTTAGGACATCTTTAAGTCTTTTCTTAAGCTGGGTCACATCTTTGGCCGAAATTAGGACGTCGTCAAAGTATGGTACGACCCCTTTTATACCATTTAACAGGCGTTCCCTGAGACTCTGGAAACCGCCTGGGGCTACGCTTACTCCAAATTGGAGTCTGTTGCATTTGAATGCCCCTTTGTGAGTCACTATTGTTTGTGCTTCAGCCGTTAAGGGGTCTACTGGGAGCTTTTGGTCAGCTTGTGCTAGGTCTAGTTTAGCGAAAACCTTTCCTCCCCCAAGAGAGTGTAATAGGTGTTGCACGACTGGCACCGGGTATGTGCTTTGTTGCAGCGCGTGGTTCAGGGTAGCCTTGTAGTCGCCACAGATTCGAACCGACCCGTCTGGTTTAATCTGCGTTACAATTGGTGTTTCCCATTTAGCATGGTCGACCGGTTCTAAAACCCCTTGGTCTATTAATTTATTTAGTTGTTCCTCTATTTTTGCTTTTAGAGCAAAAGGAACTCGTCTGGCCTTTAGTCTTTTAGGGGCTACCTGGGGGTCTAGACTAAAAGAAATTGGGGTCCCCCAATACCTGCCTAGGGAGCCGTCGAAAACGTCCTGGAATTCTTGGATCAGGTTTTCTTCCCAGTCGGTTGCGGCACCCAGTCTACTCCGGTCATCCCGATGCCCAGTGGTGCGAACCATTCGATGCCCAGGAGGCTTGGTCGATCTCGGTCGACTATCATTAATGGTAGTACTGCGACATGTTGTCTGTAGGCGACTCGGAAATGTCCTAGGCCTACTATAGGAATTTGGTTTCCTTGATAGTCCTTGAGGGTTAGTTTTTGTCTCTGGAGTTCCTTGATCTTGATGTCTGGGACCAGTTTTTTGATGGTGTCCCATGACACCATTGATAGGAACGATCCAGAGTCAACCTCCATTTCGCAGCTGTTGTCTTCAATTTTTACAATTATTTTTACCTTCTTCCCGCTTTCCGTCTGAGCACTTCCAATAGTGAAAGTCTGGTATGCTTTTTCTCGGTTAGTGGCTTGCTTGTTTCACTGCCACTTTCTCTCGGATAGGTTTGGCTCAGTCTTTGCTGGGGAGTCGCTGCATCTTTTTGGGCTGTAATTTTTTTTGTTCCTGTAGACTCTGTTGATATGCCCCTTTTCTTGCATGCTCTGCAAATGACATTGAGGAATCTGCAATCGGCTCGAGGATGGTTTCCCCCACAGCCAGCCCATTCCCGCCAATTTCTGTTTTCGCGCCCTTTCTTGTTGGTTTATAGGCGGTGGATTTTGTCTCTTCCTCCCCAGATTCTGACGTCTCGTCAAATTCTTCATAGTGAGTGGTGGTGGTAGATTGTTTTTTCCCTCTGGCCGGGCTTGTTTCGTCGTTGTTCACGTTCATTTGTTTCATTTTATCCGCCAATTTTTTCACAGCTTCAGCGGCCGAGGCTTCTGCGATAGCTTCAGCTACTGATATGTTGGGTTTATTCAGTAGCTTGCTCTGTATATTAGAGTCTCTTAACCCCAATATTACTCGATCCCGCATCGCTTCATCTAAGTTCAGAAACTCGCACGCTCCCCCTATTTGTCGGAGGGCTGCCACAAAATCAGCGATGGTTTCGCCTTCTTTCTGGTCTCTCCGATAAAACTCGTGCCACTTTATTAGATTTGACACCACCGGTGCATAGTGGGTCTTTAATGTTCTTTGGAGCTCTGTCCAAGTCAGTTGTTTTACATCTCGGGGCTTCGCCAAAGCCTTGGTCATTTTGAAGATTGCAGGCCCACAGTGTGTCAAGAAAACAGCTCTCTTGCGCTGGTCTGAGATTTCCTCCATCTCATTGCTCTCCAGGTACATCTGGAAACGGTCTACGTAGGATTCCCAAATCCTCTTCATTGGGATTGAAGGGTGCGGGCGGCGCGTTGTTTCCAGCCATTGTTCTTCGTCTGGTTTTATCTGTCACTGCGTGCTCAGTCTCGCGTTTAGGACGATCCCACCTTCCTCGCCAGTGTTCCGTCCGGAAAAACGTGAGGTTGACCGGGTTCCAACAACAAAGTCTTTATTTTATAACACAGTTGAAAAACGGAACATTGGCTCAAGCTGCGGCAGCCTTTTATAGGTTTTTCTCTGCCGGCTTATAGCCAATGACAAGTATTTAATATTTGCCGCCTTTGAGCAGTTATGTGGATTGGTTCCTTTTGAACCAATCCCCATTCAAGTTCTTTAGCCAATCAGAAACCTGTATTTAGGAGTCTACTATTCTTTATACAGAACACTCCTCTTAGTGTTTAATTTCACTACAAGGCCAAGTAACATTCAACAATTCTGGCAGACCAACTCCTTATAATCCTTTCTCACCCGCAAACCAAATTGTGAAGGATTGTATGCGGAAGAGTAAGCTGAAAGTAAATAAGAGACAAGATAGAGCTTTTTAATGGAGTTTTTAATGGATAGAGTTTTTTATGGAGTTGTGAATGATTTGGGAACTAAATTTGGGTGAAATACACTAACTAGTTCTAAATGTGATTGCACTCTCCCTTAGGAATCAGATTTGCAATTTGGGGAATATCTAATTTTGGCCTTGAACCATTACAGTGATAATAAACCAGATGTGTCCTTGGAAGAGATGTGGGGGGAGGGCAGTCTTTCATATGCTGGTAAGTTTTATGGTTGGCTTATTAATTCAGCTACGTGTGCTCTTTATGGGGCAGCTCTTAAAATGTTCCACAATTTGAACCTGGGCCAGAATGATACTTCTGAAAGGACCCACAAAAACTGCTTTGAAACAGTATCACTGCTTGCCATTTGCCTTCCTAGTCCTGTTAAAGGTGCTCATGTCAGTGCAAAAACTAGGGCTGCAAAAGTTGATTACCAGATAACTCTGGAATTTTTCTGTATCTCTTTGTTGCCATCTAGTGATGATCCAGATTTTTGTAACCCAAATCTAATAGCTCTGTAAGTCTTTCTGTAAGTCTTTTTGTTTTCAGGACTGCTTACTTCTTTATAGTTCATCTTAAGTCATCATGGCAGCCACTGGTACAAATTGCAGCATATGTGCAATTGATACCGAGTTCTGTTTCTCTTCCTCCTTTCTGTGGCAGTGCCCGTGTTGTAGATCAATTATTTTGGAACTGAAATAAGCTCCTTCCTTAGTATAGCTTAAGAAAGGATGAAAATAGAGTTATTCACTTGGGTCTTTTCACATTTTACAATGCTAATGTTAAGGGCTTCCTATTTCCATTTGTATTATCCATCTGTATTATTTAATATTTCTTATTTTTAATTCCAAGTTATTATTTTCATTCTAATTTTGTGAACTGACCAAAGTTATTAATTAATAACTTTAATTAAGCACACGCCTATTTAAAATAAATATTTTATTTTCGGTGACAAAGGTAACAGGAGACAAAAACAGAGCAAAAATCTGCAGTCGATACTAAAATACAACCCAAACTGCATGCTTTTCTGCTGGCTTCTGACATTTCACTGAGAATATGTAGAGGAAGAAAAATTTTGCAGGAAGATCTTGCTGCTGAAAAGGACTTGAAGGCCTTTGAACATTAACTTTGTTAGTGAGAGTTTGCTTCAATGATAAAAGCAACCCTTTTCAAAACGTCTCTCAATTAGAGCTGCTCCACAGTAATTTTGCTGTTTTCAATTACTTCTCTCCATGCCTCACATGGAAAGTTTTGCCTCACATTTACCTGGTGGTGTTTTCATTTCTCTTTCCTTCCCAATAAATCAGTCTTTAACCCTCACCTCATTTCTTTCCTACCCCCTGGGTATTGTTTTCTGCCATTCCAAAGAAATAAGGAAGAGAATGTGGTGTATGTGAGAATAGTTAATATAACTCTTATCAATATTTTAATTAGTAGTTCATCAAATAATACATGCAGGGGAATCCTGGATCTGTCCTTTTTGCAAAGTGGCTTCTGCTGATGCATGCTTGCCCATATGCCAAATATGCTACATGAAAACTATTACCAGATGGAAGGGGAATCCCCGGGTGTGGATTCAGCTACAACTGGCAATGCTAGCTGATAAGAAGAAACTGGGTGTGGTACAGGATTTTAATCTTTTATTTGTGTGTATATTTTTCTTTTGTGTGGGAATGATAATAAATCCAGTCTTGTCTTTTTCCTCCATAAACAGTGAATGACTGCTTTTCTCAAGGTTAGAGTTTTCATGACATAGCAGGACTCCATAAAAAAGGTCAAAGTAAGAATTAGCAGCTGAAAAAACAGGCTAAGAAGGACTTTAAATCCTTTTTATCTTTGCTCTTGTAAATTAACAAATGGCTATTTCTGTTAGTTTTAGTCCGTTTTATAAAGAACAGACACCTGGTGGGAGTCTTAATAGTCATAACAACAGCAATAGCACTTAGACTTATATACTGTTTAATAATACTTTACAGTCGGGGCCTCCAATCTCCAGGCTGTGGCCCACTAGCAGCCTGTGGCCTATTTGCAAACATTCTGTGAGAGTGGCTAGCCAGCACACAAGTGCATGCACACAGTTCAGCTTGTGTGAGCGGTGGGACATGTGCATGCATGCACACAGCTCAACTTGCGCAAGTTGAGCTGCATATGCATGCGTCAGCCCATTGCTTGTGGAATTTGAGCTGCATGCACACGTGCGTGCTAGCTCGCTGCTCACGTGGCCCAGTTCCCCTCTTCCTGCCTCACAAAGTTTGGGGACCGCTGCTTTACAGCACACTCTGGGTGTGTTATGGCCTGTCACCTACTGGCCCCTCCAGCAGCCAAATCAGATGAAGAGGTGGCGTGGGAGTCAGGGCCAGCATCAAGGCAACCTGAGAGCTCTGAGGGGGAAGAAGGAATGGAGCTATCAGAGATAGGGACAGAGGCAGAGCCTGGGTTGTCCATCAGCCCTCAGATGGAGAATCAACAACCCCCAGGTGTGGAGGTGGCTGATGAGGAAAAGTTGGAACAGCTGGGTCCAGTGCCTGATGCATGGATGCACAGAAGGCAGAGGAGAGGAGAGTAGTGGAAATCTATGGGACAATCCTTGGGATGGAAGATCCACTGCTGCTAGAGAAGCCCCACCCTAGCTCCGGGGATAAAAGGCAGGGGGCATAGATGAGTAGGCGTGGCAGACAACTATTCATCTCCCTGCTGGACAGACTTGTTAGCCTGCTGTGTGTGAGAGAGGGACTTTTTGCCGGGGCTGCTGGTGCTCCTAATAAAGGAATCATTGATTTAACTACAGAGGATTTGTCATGTTTGGGAGCCAGGTCAGAAGAGGGTGGTTTATAATGTTCACATATTTCCCTCAACAATATGGGTCCTCATTATACTGACCTTTGGAAGGACGGGAGGCTGAGTCAACCTTGAGCACCAATTGGATCAAATTCCTGGCAGTGAGCTTCTTGAATGTTTTTCCTTTGGAAACTTACTATTTTCAGTGGATAGACACAACATTGGGTATTAAATTATAATCAGAACATCCATTTTTTGCTTTTAGACTGAGAAAAATGGAAAGTCATATTATTTTTTCCAGCTGTGGGGTGATATTTACAGCAAACAGCCTGCCATTTTTGCCTTACAAAATGTGTTTATCTTTGGAGATGATAGAAGAAATTAGCTTGAGGAGCTAATTTTCATTTCCTGGTGTATCCAGATAATGTACTAAAGTGACTATGAGCATCTTTTAAGTGTAGATAAATGATCACGCCTTCGTCTAAAAAGGGATTTGTTGTACAGTTTTAGAAAAAAATGTCTTTGTCCCTCTTATGCTAGGTAGAGGCATGGTTATTTGTCTCTACAATCCTGCAGCAAATCATATTTAACAACAGAACTGATTTAGTGATAACATCTTTAAAATACCGAATGATCCCTTCTTGGTATACTTCTATCATAGCATACTCAAAATGATGATGTAGAAGATGACTCATTTTAAGATAACCATCAGCCAGTATCTACTGAAAATGGATTAATTTGTGAAACCTCAACCATCTATATCCATCATTTACATGAGATATGCTACTTGCTTTGAATCAGTTATAATAGCAAAAATGTGGCTGGGTCTGGTACCATGGAACTAGTCACAAATTGCATATATGCAAGTTCTAAAGGCTAGGTCCCACTGGCTGACGGACGCAAAATGTATGCATAAAGGACACAGCGGACGAGCAAAATTTCGGGGGTGGCTCCATCCGTTGTCATCCGCTCCAAAAAGTGGCGAAAATTTGCATAAGCAGAATGGAAAAGAACGGAAAAGAACGGATGTGGGTAGTATGTAGCGGGGATGTTAAGCGGATGTTCATAGGAAGCCTAGCGGATGACAGCAGATGGAAGCGGATGATACATCCGAAGGGATTCCGGGGGAGAATTGCGAAACGGACGCATAGTGGAAGGGGCGGATGCATAGCGGATGATGCGGATGCATCAAAGATGCCTATAGAAAGCAAAGCGGATGCCGCGCGGATGTATATCGGATGCAAAGCGTTCACTGCGCTTGCGGGGAGTATGAATTGCATCAGCTCCATGGATATGAAAGGATGCAGCACGCATGCAGTAAGCATTCAGGGGAAAGACGTGCTGCCACATACATCTAGCAGGAACACCATGGTTTGTCAGTCAGGGAAGAAGAGGAAGCCGGTGCCTACTCATTCCAGCCCTGGCAAGAGGGACAGAACCAGCATCCCACCCCCTGGCACTGACTCTGAACCTCCTGCTGCTGCTGCTGCTGCTGCTGTGGTGGACCAGCCCCGAGGCCCTCAAAGCCCTGCTGCTGAAGGCCCTGCTGCTAAAGCCCTTGAAGGCCCTGCTGCTCAAGCCCCTGAAGGCCCTGCTGCTCAAGCCCCTGAAGGCCTTGCTGAAGCCCCTGCCAGAGGGAGGAAGAGGCAAGGGAAGGAGAAGGGAGAGAGGAAACAGTACACCGTTTCCGAGGAGCATGAGGATGAGGTGCTGGAATGGCTGAGGGAGAAAAAGTACCTCTGGAGAAAGGGCCACAGACTCTATTGCGACACCAAGAAGAAGCAGGCAGCTTGAAGAGACAAGGCAGAGAGTACACTGCTGATGTACTCCTGGGATGGTGGAAGCACATGCACACCTTGTTCCGTCCGGAAAAACGCGAGGTAGACCGGGTTCCAACAACAAAGTCTTTATTAGTTAACACAGTTAAGAAACGGAACATTGGCTCAAGCCGCGGCAGCCTTTTTATAGGGTTTTGTCTGCCAGCTTTTAGCCAATGACAGGTATTTAGTTTTGCCGCCTTTTTGACAGCTTCGTGGATTGGTTCCTATTGAACCAATCCCCATTCAGGTTTAGTAGCCAATCAGAATCCTGTATTAGGAGTCTACTATTCTTTATACAGAACACCCCTCCCCTCTTAGTTTAGTCCTACATGGTGACGTAGTCGCGCAGGTAGGTGGGGCTTCTTTTGACTCGACTGGACTTGCGCGGTTCATTACTGTTGAACACTTCGACCGGTTCGGATGGGGTTGCTGTCTCTCCGGTCCTTCTCCATGGAACCGCCTGGAAGGGTGAGTCAGCCATTTTACTGCCGCCTGAATTTCTTAGGCTGGCGGTTTTGCCGCTCCCTCCTGTTTTCTCCGGGCAGGTCGAGCTGGCCTGGCTGGCCCCTTCGAGTGGACTCTTCTCGCAATTTTCTTCTAACTGTAAGTCTCTTATTTGCTCTTTTTGTTTGTTATTGTATTCTGTGTTTAATTTAAACGGTTCTTTATTATTTTCTCATATTTCCCCCCCCTCCTTGGTTTGATTTTCGTCATTTTTTAATATTTGTGGTTGTGTGTTTGTACTTCTTTCTATGTTTCGGGACTGAAGCTGGTCTATGTGCCGCTTCCACTCCCTGTCATCGTCTACGGTTAGTCGGTAGGACCGGGGGCCTATAATTTGTGTGATTGTTCCTGGAAGCCATAATGGGGCCCCGGTAAAATT
This sequence comes from Laticauda colubrina, assembly GCA_015471245.1. Classification (NCBI taxonomy): domain Eukaryota; kingdom Metazoa; phylum Chordata; class Lepidosauria; order Squamata; family Elapidae; genus Laticauda; species Laticauda colubrina. The sequence goes on from BLBF01000025.1 coordinate 15,259,825, forward strand.
TTTTGCATAGACTAGGTCACCTATTTCAAATGTCCTGAAACGGGTGGAGGAGTCGGGGGGGGTTTCTGGTGTATAGTTTGGGTGCAATCTGTCTAATTGCGACCTCAGTTTTCTTCCCATTAGTAATTCCGCTGGTCTTTTGTTTGTCATAGTACTGGGTGTGATATGCTGGAGGGTGAGTAGGCGATTTATTTTATCTTGGACATCCCCAATGTCCATTTTTTCTAACCCTTCTTTGGTAAACCTGACCATTCTCTCTGCCCTGCCGTTTGCAGCCGGGTGGGCCGGCGCGGTTAGGGCATGTCTTATACCTAGGGAGGTTAGGTATTGTTCGAATTGGATACTCATTAATTGTGGCCCGTTGTCGGACACTAGGACGTCCGGAAGGCCATGGGTTGCGAATAGTTTGTCAAGTTTTTTAATAACGGTTTCAGTTGTCGTAGATGGCATAAGTTTAACCTCCAGCCAATTAGAGTATGCATCTACGACAATTAGGAAAGTATGCCCCTTAGTAGGACCTGCAAAGTCAATGTGGATTCGTGACCAGGGGCCTCGTGGGGTTTCCCAGTCCTTTATGGGTGCTTTTGGTGGGGAAGGCCTGATTCTTTGGCATTTGTTGCAAGAATTTACCCAGTATTCGATGTCCCTATCTATACCCAGCCACCAGACATAGCTTCTAGCAAGGCTTTTCATTTTAACAATTCCAGGGTGGCCTTCGTGAAGCATATCCAGTACCTTAGTTTGTAATTTGAAAGGGATAACTACCCGATCACCCCACAACAAACAACCTTTTTGAATTGAGAGTTCAGTTTGTCTGGTCCGGAAGTTTAAAGTTCTCAGTTTTTTGATTTTCCGGCCAGCCTTTACCTACCCAGTTCAGTACATGGGCAGTCAATGGGTCCCTTGCGGTGGCTCTGGCGACATCATTCGCAGATATGGGTAGATCAGGGTATGTCTCTATCTGCAAGGTGGTCATCGTCGGTGCCGGGTCTTCCTCTATAGTTGGTAATGGTGCTCTGCTCAACGTGTCTGCATGGGAAATTTGTTTCCCGGGGCGATGTGTCAGAGTATAAGAGTAGGCTGCTAGGAATTCTGACCATCTAGTCATTTGCGGGGACAAAATGTTTGGTGTTGGTTTGTTTCCCGCCAAAATTCCCAGTAGCGGTTTATGGTCCATTACTATCAGAAATATTCTTCCATATAGATACTCATGGAAGCATTTCACTCCAGCGACGATTGCCAGGGCTTCTCTGTCCAATTGACTATAATTACGCTCGGTTTTAGACAGAGTCTTTGAATAGTATGCGACAGCTGCCTCTCTTCCATCTGGCAATTGGTGGCTCAGGATGGCACCGACTCCAAACGGTGAGGTGTCGCAGGTCACCGTCAATGGAAGTGTGTTGCTAAACTGGATAAGAACGGTGTTTGATGTTAATAAGTTTTTTATTTTTTGGAAGCCTTTCTTTTCTCTATAACCCCAAGTCCGAATTGTTTTTTTATCCAGTAATCGGTGTAATGGTTCCACTATTGTCGCTTTGTGGGGTAGGAACACGTTATAAAAATTTATTAGTCCCAAAAATGCCTGTAGTTCAGTTTTGTTCCTTGGTTCTGTTGCGTCTTTAATAGCTTTGACTTTTTTATCAGTAGGGTGTATACCCTCTCCGTCTATTAAATAGCCCAGGAATTCGACGCGATCAGTCATTAAACAGCATTTTTTTTTTTTACTTTAAGGCCAGATTCTCTGAATTTAGTTAGTACCTCTTTTAGTCTTTTTTTTAGCTGGGTCGTATCTTTGGCCGAAATTAGGACGTCGTCGAAGTATGGCACAACCCCTTGTATACCATTCAATAGGTGTTCCATGAGGCTCTGGAAAACGCCTGGAGCTACACTCACTCCAAATTGGAGTCTGTTGCATTTGAATGCCCTTTTGTGGGTCACTATTGTTTGTGCTTCAGCCGTTAAGGGGTCTACTGGGAGCTGTTGGCAAGCTTGCGCTAGATCTAGTTTAGCGAAAACTTTTCCTCCCCCAAGAGAATGTAATAAGTGTTGTATGATTGGCACCGGGTATGCGCTTTGTTGCAATGCGTGGTTCAGAGTAGCCTTGTAGTCACCACAGATTCAAACCGACCCGTCTGGTTTAATTGGTGTTACGATTGGCGTTTCCCACTTAGCATGGTCAACAGGTTCTAAAACCGCTTGGTCTATTAGTTTATTTAGTTGTTCCTCTATTTTTGCTTTCAGAGCAAAAGGAACTCGTCTGGCCTTTAGTCTCCTAGGGGCTACCTGGGGATCTAGACTAAAGGAAATTGGGGTCCCCCAATATCTGCCTAGGGAGCCGTCGAAAACGTCCTGGAACTCTTGGATCAGGTTTTCTTCCCAGTCGGTTGCGGCCACCCGGTCTACTCCTGTCATCCCGATACCCAATGGTGCGAACCATTCGATGCCCAGGAGGCTTGGTCGGTCTCGGTCGACTATTGTCAATGGTAGTACTTCGACATGTTGTTTGTAGGCGACTCGGAAATGTCCTAAGCCTACTACAGGAATTTGGTTTCCTTGGTAGTCCTTGAGGGTTAATTTTTGTCTCTGGAGTTCTTTGAGTTTGATATCTGGAACCAGTTGTTTGATGGTGTCCCATGACACCATTGGTAGGAAGGACCCAGAGTCTACCTCCATTTCGCAGGGATTGCCTTCTATTTTTACAATTATTTTTACTTTCTTCCCGCTTTCCGTCTGAGCGCTTCCGATAGTGAAAGTCTGATGTGCTTTCTCTCGGTTAGTGGCTCGCTTGTTCCGCTGCCACTTTCTCTCAGTCTGTTTTGGCTCAGCTTGTGCGGGGGAGTTGTTGCATCTGTTTGGGCTGTAATTTTTTTTATTTCTGCAGACTTTCTCGATATGCCCCCTTTTCTTGCAAGCTCTGCAAATGGCATCGAGGAATCTGCAATCGGCTCGAGGATGGTTCCCTCCGCAGCCAGCGCATTCCCGCCAATTTCTTTTTTCACGCTCTTTCTTGTTGGCGTATAGGCGGTGGACTTCGTCATCTTCCTCCCCGGATTCTGACGTCTCGTCAAAATCTTCGTGGTGAGTGGTGGTGGGAAATTGTTTCTTCCATCTGGCCCAGGCTCGTTTCGTCGTTGTTCGCGTTCATCTGTTTCATTTTGACTGCCGATTTTTTCGCAGCTTCAGTGGCTGTTGCTTCTGCGATGGCTTCGGCCACGGTTATGTTAGGTTTATTGAGCAGCTTGCTCTGTACATTAGAGTCTCTTAAACCCAGTATTACTCAATCCCGCATCGCTTCATCTAAATTCAGAAACTCGCATGCTCCCCCTATTTGTCGGAGGGCTGCCACAAAATCAGTGATGGTTTCGCCTTCTTTCTGGTCTCTTAGATAAAATTCATGCCGCTTGATAAGATTTGACACCACCGGTGCATAGTGGGCCTTTAGCATTCTTTGGAGCTCTGTCCAAGTCAGTTGTTTCACATCTCGGGGCTTCGCCAAAGCCTTGGCCATTTTGAAGATTGTGGGCCCGCAGTGTGTCAAGAAAACAGCTCTCTTATGCTGGTCTGAGATCTCTTCCATCTCATTACTTTCCAAATACATCTGGAAACGGTCTACGTAGGATTCCCAATCCTCTTCATTGGGATTGGAGGGTGCGGGCGGTGCATTGTTTCCAGCCATTGTTCTTCGTCTGGTTTTATTTGTCACCGCGTGCTCAGTCTCGTGTTTCGGATGATCCCACCCTCGTCGCCAGTGTTCTGTCCGGAAAAACGCGAGGTAGACCAGGTTCCAACCACAAAGTCTTTATTAGTTAACACAGTTAAGAAACGGAACATTGGCTCAAGCCGCGGCAGCCTTTTTATAGGGTTTTGTCTGCCAGCTTGTAGCCAATGACAGGTATTTAGTTTTGCTGCCTTTTTGACAGCTTCGTGGATTGGTTCCTATTGAACCAATCCCCATTCAGGTTTAGTACCAATCAGAATCCTGTATTAGGAGTCTACTATTCTTTATACAGAACACACCTGGTATGGCAAACTACACCTCAAAAAATCCGGGCAGGCCACTGTCAAGCTCACTGACCAGGAGATGTATGTCATGGCCTCGTGCAGTTTCCTGGAAGGTGAGATCCGCCACCGAGGATCTCGGTGACAGGTAATCCTCAACTTATGACCATAATTGAACACAAAATTTCTGTTGTTAAGTGAGGTTTTTATTAAGTGAGTTTGTACCATTTTACAACCTTTCTTGTCCCATTTGTTAAGTGAATCACTCCAGTTGAAAAATTAGTAACCAGGTTACTAAGTGACTTCCCCATTGATGTTGCTTATCAGAAGATCGCAAAAGGTGATCACATGACCTTGGAATACTGCAGATGTCATAAATATGAACTGTTGTAACTATGTATCATTTATGTGTTTGCAACTGTGTATCATTACAACTGTGTATCGTTCAGGCATTTGCAACATTGTATCATTCACGTGTAACCAT
>BLBF01000025.1:15264317-15293846 GCA_015471245.1 Laticauda colubrina
CACTCATCCTGAGGAACTTCGTCTCCTGTCGTTTCTTTCTCCTTCGTTCCCTATCATGAGACGCCCATCTAATGCGGGATAGCAGATACCGCAATGAACCAGTTGCCAAGCATCTGAATTTTTATCACATAATCATGTGTAGTTGCTAAGAGTCAATAATGAGTTGATTGCGCATAATCAGTCAATCAATCAACTTGCTTCTAAATCTGCCTTCCCTTCACATATTGTAACATATTCTTGATCATTGTTTTAGTCATTGTGCTTTATTCCTTACCTGAATTCTGTGTTAGGTGGCTGAAAGCTGAATTATTTAATAAACGTAACTGGCAGTTTTAAACTTAGTATGTTAAATTAACCATAACTTAACCTTTGATCATGGCTTAGAGACCCAATAATTGGGTTAACATAGCATGCTAAGAAAACCAAAATCCATATTTTGATTTATTGTGATATGTGAACTATTTCACTGACTTTTTAAATGCAATAAAGGAAAATTATCCAGGACACTGTTTTGATACTTGGATACCTCTCTTAATTAATTCAGGTTGCCTCAAATCATGAGATGAGCAGCATATAAATTTCATAAATAAATATTAAGAAAGCAGCCAGTTTAGCCTGTATGTCCAGTGTAGCATCTTTTCCTTATCATTCTTATATTTTAAAATTCATTTTCAGATCAGTCTCAGTCTTGTCCATTAAAACTTGTTCCTCTTCTATAACATCTTTTAAACAGTCTGTCTATAAACGTAGATAGACGTTTAAAATTAAAATTAACTTCTCAGCCCATTCCTTTATAAAAAATATCTTTCAATATATTCAATGTTAATTTTAAATGTTAAAACATTTTGCTGCATTCTGCATTAAAAAGTGAACTGTAAATGTTTTTCTCGAATGGCAATTTTTAGTTTTTTGCTTGTTTACTCTCCAGCCTTCAAAGTCTCATCTTGTCATTTTTAAGGAGAATTCAAAACAAAAGCATTTCCCCATGCTTATCATTAATTCAAAAATCTTATTTTAAATCCTTTATCCCATTTGTAACTGTCCAGAATCAAAGTTCTCAAAACACCTGGTACTGTACAACTTATCAGCCCAAAGGTTCATAATAAGTGAAATTAACAAGCCATTTTAAAAAGTAATTAGTCAAGGAGATATTTGAGCCCAGAGTCTTTTTGAAGGCAATAGCTACGGCTTGAGCAAAAATATGGTTATTCTCCTTGTCTTCCAGAGCCCTAAACCTTCCAGAAACTGCAGTCTTGCAGTCTCTTCATGAGTAGCAAATGATTGGAGCACTTGTTCCCTGTCCAAAGAGCAATTCCTAATTCCTTGTCCAGAGAGGAATTATGAAGAACCAGTCTACTCTCTGGCTCTTCATTCTTTCACCATTGTTGGCTTTATTTTTAGCAGAGCTGTTTTCAGTTCTCCATTTTTTTCTCCAGAAATCTTTCTATTCTTACTTTTGATATTGCATTTTGTAATTTTGTATGTGCTAATGGATCAATCATTTGCTTATTTGTCTAGAGTTAACATATTCCACCGAGTTCACAAAATACAATTTTATGTTTATTACATATAAGTTAACTGGTTTGTTCTTCATGTGTAATTCCCTGTAGTTACCTTTAATCATAAGGTACATTTAGAAAAGTGCATTATAAACTGAATTCAGCTCACATACAGGTTCAAGAAGTAGAATTTGAGGTATATTTAAAAAGTGAACCCTACAAATATGTTTTCATTTCTAATTCAGAAAGCCATACCTCTTAGACTGTGCTCTTCAACTTGAAGGTTAATGAATTCTGAAGTTGTAAATGGTTAGTCTGTTTTTCAAAAGGCCTGGTCATACTTTTTAGGTTGATATGTCTGCTTGTAGAAATGAATTTTCCATTAAAGCTTAAACATAAAGCAAAGAAAAATGGTAAGTTGTGTACATGAGTGTAAACATTATGTTTTATCATGAGTGATGTTTATTTTTCTTCATTCCTTTTTTGGGAAGTAAATAAGGCTCATTATTTACAATATTGATATTTCTTTCCCTTTACAAAGTAAAAACAGAATATTTACTTTTTCCCTCTTCCCTCAAAGCGCATGACAATGATACCATATTAGCCATATATATGTGTATAGGTTAGGACAGGATGCCAAAAACATCTTATTTTTAAATGTTTTCAGGCTTCATCAATAAAGAAAGGATGCTTGTCTCTGTGCTTTATCATATGATTGAAAGGACACAAATTATAGACAATTAGCTCATATATTTTTATTCAAGATCTTGTGATTACAATGAAGTGGGTTCAAGCAAAACTTAAGAAGAAACTTGTGGTTTCCTGAGATACTACTTCCTGCTTTTTAACAAAGAATTCATTCACTGAATTTGAAGAAGCAGTTGCTTTATACATCTCCTCTTTCCTGGAATTGATTGCCCTTTGCTACGTAAGGTTGCTAATCTTTGCTATCCTTTCAGTAGAAGTCTATTAAAGAGGCTTTCTACGCTGGAAAGAAAAATCTTCAGGTAGTCCTTGATTTATGAACACAAGTGGGCCAGGAACTTCTGTTGCTAAGTGAGGTGGCTGTTAAGTAATTCACACCCTGCTTTATGACCTTCCTTGCCATAGTCATTGAGCAAATCACATGGGTCATTCAGTGAATCATGTTACTGTTAAGCAGACTCAGCTTTCACCATTGACTCTTGGAAAACAGCTGAGAAGGTTGCAAATGGGGATGCAACAGTTGTGAGGATGGTCATAGATGTAAGGACCAGTCATAAGTGCATCAGCTGTCATAACTTTGAAGGGTTACTAAAGGAATCGTCATAAGTCAGGGATTACCTCTGGTGTGAATGGAAAAAGGAATTTCCCATTCTTATTTTTCTGCCCTTTAAATATCTGTCCCAAAAGACTGGAGTCCAGGGAGGAAATATAATAGGTGAAAGGGGCTTTAGCTGGTATGAAAACAAAAAAACCTTTCAGTGATGCAAAGTTTTGCATTTTCTTTATTTATTATTAATTTATTAAAGGCCACATTCTGAAATAGTTTACCAATCCAGTTACTACAGTTACTAGAATAATATGAGAAACAACAATATATGTATTAAAAGACATATCGGAAGTAGGGGATTGTTGTCTGGGGAAAGCTAACCTGGTATAGGCTGTTGCAATCTGTTCTACACGAGGGTGCTCTTGAAATGCAGCTGGAAGCTGCAGTTGGTATGAATTGTAGCACAAATAATTATGGGTGCTCTCAGCCTGTTAAGCCCATGTCACACTGAACCAATGGATGCAAAGAGGATGTAAAACGGACAAAAAACCTTGCCATCCGTTCAAAAACGCGATGTACTCACTACTTCCATTTTGCTTCCTCTCTATCCGTCCAGCATCCGTTTATTGACGTTTCATCCACTCCGAAAGTTTTGGGCTGCCCAAAACTTTTGCGCGGAAAATGTATCCAGTTTGTCCGTTCTGCATCCGCTACACATCCACTACGCATCCGTTATGCATCCGCTATATCCGCTTGGCATCCGCTGCGCATCCGCGCAACTCACATCCGCCCGGATGCAGAGAGGAAGCGGAACGGACGCGGAACAGATGCAGAACGGATGCAGAATGGATGCAGCATGGAAACAAAGCTTTTAAAGCAGAAAAAACGTTCGCAGAGGAGACCTATCTCGGATATTAAGGATGTCTAGAGGATGCCTAGAGGATGCAAAGGGACACCTATACTGCCTATAAAAAGGGGGAGCAACTCGTCTGCATCTCACTTTCAGACCAGCAGCCCACCTGTGCAGACCTCTGCAGCCTTCATCTGACTCTTCCTCTTCCACAGCATCCAGTCATGTCCACCGTGGATCGCACCACAGTCCTTTTGGCAGCCACCATCCTTCTGCAACAGTACGAAGCCATCTACAGGCTGTGTGAACTCTACTACGGGAAGAAAAAGAGGTGGCCAAGAAGCGTCTGGGTCCGAAAATGGATCAGGAGAAGAGCAGAGTACGGACTGTACAACAAGCTGATGGTGGAGCTCAGGAACGAAGACACTCGTGCGTTCCAGAACTTCATGAGGATGCCTCCAGCCAAGTTTGACGAAGTTGTGCAGCACCTGACACCCAGGTTGACCAAGGCAAACACCAACTTCCGGCCCAGCCTGGAACCTGGGCTCAAGGTGGCACTCAGTCTGCGCCACCTGGCCTCAGGGACCACCTACAAAAGCATGCAGTACGGCTGGAGGGTGCCACACAACACCATCAGCATTGTGGTCAGAGAAGTGGTGCAGGCCATCATCGAAGAATACAAGGAGGAGCTCCTCCAGTGCCCCTCCACTGAAGAAGGATGGAAGAAAGTTGCAGAGCAGTGGTATCAGAGGTGGAACTTCCCACACACCGTTGGAGCCATCGATGGCAAGCACGTGGCCTGCAAAACTCCAGCCAAGTCGGGGTCCACTTATTTCAACTACAAGGGCTTCTTCAGCATCGTCCTCTTCGCCATGGTCGATGCTGACTACAAATTCATGTACATCGATGCTTCAGGCTACGGTTCATCTTCAGATGCCCAGGTATACAATGCCAGTCACCTCAAGGAGGAGCTGGGAGGCAACCTCATCGTGGGCTTCCCAGATCCAGACCCCCTGCCCAATGACACGCAAGATGTGCCCTACTTCATTGTGGGGGATGACACCTTCTCCCTCAGAACCTACCTCATGAAGCCATACACTTCCAGACTCCTGACCCGTGAAGAGAGGATCTTCAACTACAGACTGTCCAGGGCAAGGCGGGTGGTGGAGAACGTCTTTGGCATCCTGGCCAACAGGTTCCAGGTACTTCTCACCACCATGCAGCATCACCCAGAGACTGTGAGGAGGATCGTGGAAGCTTGCTGCATCCTGCACAATTTCATGCGCACCCGCTACCCAGTCTTGCAGAACAGGCTTGTGGACCGTCAACAAGGGAATGGGGACATGGAGCCTGGGGAATGGAGGCAAGGGCGAAACCTGATCGACACTCAGGATGTGCAAGGCCACAACAGAGCCTCACGTGAAGGGAAGAAGCAGCGCAACCTCCTGAAACACTGGTGCAACTCCCCAGCTGGAACGGTGGAGTGGCAAGACAGGTTGGTAGATGCTTAATGGATGCTTCCTTCAGCCTGTCTCATCACACGGATGAGATTGGGCCATGTATGTTGGGTGGGCCTACAATGAACAGGGCGTTTAATAAAGAATTGTGTTTGTGTTCAAATGTGTGGATCAATGCTTACATAGTTATTGATAAAAAAGGGCCATAGGTGTGGCACCTGGGAGGGTAGACCATACAGTCCCACTAAGCTTGCACTGGAGGTTTATCTATCCCACAGCTATTGGCCATCCCAAAGGTATCCCTGCTCATTCCACAGGTATCCCTGCCCACCCCACTGCTATCTTAACCCATCCCACAAGCATGCAAAGGCTTAAGCCAATTCTAAAAGTTTCCACCAAGACTTTTTTAAAAAAAAACAAATGAAGCAAGTGTGTGAATCAAAGATAAACTTTATTAAACAACAAGCTGTAAAAAAAAAATGACCCAAGTCAAGTGTCCAAATAAAGTCCACAGGTAGCCAGCTACCCGGTCTCTGGCACTCTTCTTGGTCACTCGGAGGTGTGCCCAGACTCAGGGGTGAAGGGTCCAGGTGCTGTGGAGGTGGGTGGTGCTGGAGTGCCTGGCCCCGAGAGAACAACAGGGGACGGTGTGTTGAGAAAGCTCTTGGACAGCTGGCTCAGCCCTGTGATGCTGAGAGGTCCTTCCTCCATGCCATGGGGTGTCAGCCCCAGTACTGATGACAGATGTACTGAGGGCGGGCTTGGCTGTGGGGTGGAGGAAGGAGTAGTGTAGTGGGGCTGTCTGGTCTGCAGCTGGGTGAGGACTGGCATGGGTGGCATCATTGGTGCGGGTGGCATCGCTGTCGGTGGCATCATTGGTGTGGGTGGCATCGCTGTCGTCGGTGGCATCATTGGCGTGGGTGGCATCGGCATCAGTGAAACAGGTGGCAACGGTGTCGCCCAATGACTCTGTGCCTGGACTGGGAAGGGCTGCTGCCTGTGCTGCTGAACCTCCTGGTAGCCGTAGCCCTGGTAGGTGAGTGCCTGTGGGAAGCCTTGGAATGGGAGGGACATCACCTGGGGTGGAGGAGCAGACCTGGACTGGGTGGGAGCAGGTTTCTCTGGGTCTGGAGGGTTGTGAAGCAACTCGGTGATCCGGTCCTTCAACAGCTGGTACTGTGGATCCGCCATTTCCTTGAGGGTCTGGTTGACATAGGTGAGGAAGGGTTTGCAGTTGGAGGATGAGGAGTCGGTGTGGACCAGCTGAGAGAGGAGATCTATGCTGGTGCGGATGGTGTCCCTGATCTCCAGCAGGACAGTGTGGCTCTGCCCCTCTTGCTGTCCGGCTCTCCGCCTTTCTGCGGAGGCGGAGCTGGGGGGGGTGGATGCGGCTAGGATTGTGGTGGACTCGATGTCTCCTTTCTCCCACCGCACCAGGGAGTCCTCTACGCACTCCACCATGCTTACCACAGCTGTCCGCGGGTTCTCCGCCATGGCACGCTCCACAGAAATCTGCCTGGAGACAGGGACTGACTCTCGGCCGGAAGAGGACTGGCTCTCAGCAGGCTGCCGGAGAGAGAGGGTCGTGAGAGGGGCTGCTGGTGCTCCTCAGTGGCGGACCTCACCCTCCAGGAAGCTGCACCTGGCCATGACGTAGGTCTCTCTGTCTGTCAGCTTCACAGTGGCCTGGCCAGATTTCTGCAGGTGCAGCTTCCCGTACCAGGTGTGCATGTGCTTCCACCAGCCGAGGAGCACCTCCGAAGTGTAACCCATACTCTCTGCCCTCTCTCTCCAAGCAGCCTGCTTCCGCTTGGTGTCCCTGTACAGCCGGTGTCCCTTCCGCCACAGATAGTCGTTCTCTTTCAGCCACTCCAGCACCTCATCCTCGTGCGCCTCCTCAATATAGTATTGCCTTCTCTCCCGTTGTCGCATACGCCTCTTCCTCCCTTTGGCTGGACCAGATGGGCCCTCATCAGAGGGGCTCCCAGGTAGTAGGGGCTGCTCCTCCACACCACCACCAGCAGCAGCAGCACCAGCAGAATCATCATCATCACCATCATCATCAGCATCATCCTCATCCTCACCAGCAGGATCATAATCATCATCATCATCAGCAGCAGCAGGATCATCATCAGCAGCAGCAGCAGCAGTGGCAGCAGGATCAGCAGCAGCAGCAGGACCAGCAGGACCAGGATCAGCAGCAGTAGAGTAAGCACCAGCAGGGCCAACAAGTCCAGGAGCACGAGCAGGACCAGGAGCACGAGCAGGACGAGCAGGACGAGCAAGACCAGGAGCACGAGCAGGATGAGCAAGTCCAGGAGCACGAGCAGGTCGAGCAGGACCAGCAGGACCGGGGCAGCTTCAACAGAGTAAGCCCCAGCAGAAGCCCCAGCACCAGCAGAAGCACCACCGCCAGGAGCAGCTTCAGCAGAAGCACCAGCAGAAGCAGAGTCAGGCAGGGGGCGGGAGGTTGGCCCTGTCCCTCTTGCCAGGGATGGCGGCAGGTTGCTGAGGCTTTCACTTCCTCCCCATGGTTGTGGGGTTGTTGGCTGGCAGGGAGGCTGGCAGGCACCAAGGCTGGCAGGAAGGCTGGCAGGAAGCCAGGCACGAAGGCTGGCAGGCAGGCACGAAGGCTGGCAGGAAGGCTGGCAGGAAGGCTGGCAGCTAGGCTGGCAGGAAGCCAGGCACGAAGGCTGGCAGAAAGCCTGGCAGGCAGGCAGGCAGGCAGGCAGGCAGGCAGGCAGGCAGGCACCAAGGCTGGCTGGAAGGCAGGCTGGCAGCAAGGCTGGCAGGCAGGCATGCAGGCAGGGCAGGCAAGGAACTCGAAGTGTCCAGCAGCAGGTCTTTCCTCGGAATGCTGGCCACGTGCGAGCTGCTTCCCTTTATATCTGGGGGGCTTATGTTATGCTTCCCCCCTGCATGCGCAATTAACACTCGGCATCTGTTCCGCTTCCGCTGTGCATCTGTTAGGCTTCCGCTGTGCATCCGCTTCATCCATTCGGTGTCCGTTCTGCATACGCTGTATCCGTTCCGCGTCCGCTTTGCTGAGGCCCCCTGGAAGCCCTGTGGTTGCGCCATCTGCTCTCATCCGCTTCCATCCGCTGGGCTTCCGTTCCGCATCGGCTTTGCATCTGCCCTGCGTCCTCCCCACGTCCGTGTTATCCGCTCCAGTTATGCAAATTTTTGCCCCTTTTAAGAGCGGATAACAACGGATGGAACATTTTGCTCGTCCGCTGTGTCCTTTTTGCATCCGTTGGCCCTTGTGACATGGGCTTTACACTCCTGCATCATCACCTGCATTGATTTAAGGAAAGCGCCTCTTGCCCCGTGGCTGCCACCTATGCCTTGAAGATGACATTATACACTATCTCTATCTGAGAGTATACAAGCCTAACCAAAGTTAATAATGGAAGATCTCCAGATATGGGGGATCATAAAGTCCTTATTCTCTCTTTTTTGTTAAGATTGAGCCCAACTTGTTCTCTCCGATCCACATTTTCATAGTCTCCAGGCTCTGGGAAGAACCTCGGTGACATCACTTGGACAGTCTGGGCAGAGATGTATCACTGAGTATCATCAACTCACTGATGAACTGGCAATGTCCCAGTGTTCAGCAAAGCATATCTTTCAACTGTAGGAAGTCTTGATGATTCACTTCATTACCTCGTTTTGCATTTTTTTTAAATTCCACCTTGGGGTCAGGCTTGAAACTGAAAACTACCAATGATTGGTTACTTTTCACAGGTGCAGCAAAAGAAATTAAACTTGAGACATAAATGATACACAGTGATATTTAAAGAGAAAAATATGCTCTTGTTTGGATATCGCTTCTGGAATTTGTGCTCGTGTAGAAAAAAAAAAACTTTGATCTTTTGTTGATTAGAAAGATTTGGTGTTATAGAAATGACGATGTGTTAATAACTATATGTTAATGTGTAAAAGCAAAAAGTTGAAGTTGGAGTGTGTTTATTTTGTACTCTGCTAGGAAAAGTCAATGCTCCCTTTTCTTTCTTTTTCTCCTACCCCTCATATCTCACACCCCCTTTTCCCCTTTCCCTTTCCCTACCTCAATTTTCTATGTATTTTATATAATAAAATAAAAATGATCAAGATGAGTTGTAAAATAAATGATACACAGTGATATATAGTCACTCCGTTAGATGTTCTGTTTTTATTTCCAACTTATGGAAGAGGAATTGTATGTCATTCAAAGATTATTCTGACCGGAGTGACCAATGCAGTAAGCGTATGTGTTCTTATTTTTTATCTTAGAATATTGGTCCTCCAGAGTCCAGAAAATGCCCATTTCGCCCTGTGGAAAATTCTTAAGAGAGAATTAAGAGAGGTAAAGCTCATTGAATAACAAGGCTGAAATAGTCATTATTTTGGCAGCGTTTTACAATGTGGAAACATCACTTTGGGACCAGAGAAGTTGAATGTGGAATTGAAATCACAATCTGTTCATTCAGGAAAAAGAAAACCAATGTCTGAACTATGTTTTAGCCTTTGTAGATGACTTGTGCAAATCCAAATTTTTATATAGTTTTTATATATCTACAATCCTGTAGATATATAAAAAACATGACAATGGATAGAATGAATCATTACCTTTGTCTCTGTTTTTAGTAAATGTACAAGCAGATATAGGTTGCAGCAATGTTACTTTCCTACCATCACTATTGGCATTGCTATTTTTGGTGTACTTCTTTCAATCCCATAGAAAGCCATCTTTCTTCCCCCTCAAACTGAAAACATATAGCTACTTTGATTATATTATACTTAATATACTTAATATATACAGGTGAAACTCAAAAAATTAGAATATTGTGCAATAGTTCATTTATTTCAGTAATGCAACTTAAAAGGTGAAACTAATATATGGGAAAGACTCATTACATGCAAAGCAAGATAGTTCAAGCCTATCATTTGTCATAATTGTGATGATTATGGCTTACAGCTCATGAAAACTCCAAATTCACAATCTCAATAAAACAAGGATTGTACATAGAACAATATCGGACCTCTGAAAAGTATAAGCATGCATATGTCCTCAGTCCTTGGTTTGGGCCCCTTTTTCAGCAATGACTGCCTCAATGCGGCATGGCATGGAAGCTATCAGCCTATGGCATTGCTGAGGTGTTACGGAAGATCAGGATGCTTCAATAGTGACCTTCAGCTCTTCTGCATTGCTCGGTCTCATGTCTCTCATCTTTCTCTTGGCAATGCCCCATAGATCCTCCATGGGCTTCAGGTCAGGCGAGTTTGCTGGCCAATCAAGCACAGTAATTCCATGGTCATCGAACCAGGTTTTGGTGCTTTTGGCAATATGGGCAGGTGCCAAGTCCTGCTGGAAAATGAAGTCAGCATCCCCATAAAGCTTGTCTGAGGAAGGAAGCATCAAGTGCTCCAAAATCTCCTGGTAGCTGGCTGTGTTGACCCTGGACTTAATGAAGCACAGTGGACCAACACCAGCAGATGACATGGCTCCCCAAATGGTAATTCCCCATTAGGAGAATGAGCACATACAGGGAGACGTATAGAGAGTAGTGTTGGAATAATACACACACAGTACACAGATACACTGTACAGTAAATGTAGGTTTTTACTTCCAGAAAGGTTTAAGCAAAGTCCAAAATAGGCAATCCAAAAGTCATTCACAGGTTAAATCAGTCAGTTTTTCAATCCAGGGATATTCCAGTAACAAAGTCCAGTGTCAAAAACAGTTAAGTATCAGACTTACATTAAATCCAGTAATATCAGTTAATTAGGAAAAATGGAGCAATAGCAATACTTTCCAACAGAAGGAAATAAAGATACACTCTCTTCTCTTCTGAGACTCAGACGAAAACAAACCAGGTTTCTGGCTCCATCTTATGGCCGTTTGAGAAATCACACCCAATTGCATGCTCTTGCATTCCCTTAAAGAGACAGTATTAAAATGTCTATCCTGGTTTACATATTTCTAACCCAAATACCTGTTAGGTGATTTATATTCCTAACAGCTGTACTATTACAGAATGTCTTTCAACAGCTGCTCATTCAGCAAGGCTGCTTGTAAAGGAATTGTTGTATTCAGGGTTCTAAATGATTTATACATCCCTTCCCCTGCAATCTTTGCAAACAAACATCCTCAAGTACAGATGATTTAAAAATACACACTTTGAGGAGCAAGTCTGAAAGAAATATGCCTGAATATGATGAATCAATGAGTAGGATTTTGGATTTTGGTAGGCCTGACATCCAGATTGT
Source organism: Laticauda colubrina (assembly GCA_015471245.1). Taxonomy (NCBI): domain Eukaryota; kingdom Metazoa; phylum Chordata; class Lepidosauria; order Squamata; family Elapidae; genus Laticauda; species Laticauda colubrina. The sequence goes on from BLBF01000025.1 coordinate 15,275,625, forward strand.
GCCTTGAGCTGCAAAGTTTCTGATTCCAAGAATCAGTCTTCTTTCTCTGAAGTAGGAGTTTTGAAGTTTTGGATTACAACATGGGGAAGCACACATGAAGAGAGGCAGGTATAAAGTGTCAAAAATGGGCATATGAAAAGAATTATTTTCATGCAATCTTCTTCTTCAAATCACATGATCACACCCGCTGTGGAAAAATAGAAATATACAGGTGAAAAATGTATCATTCTTGAAATGGAAAATTTTCCTTAAGGAAAAGTGACATTTATAAGAAAATGAGTTACTGAATGCTCAATCCTATTCAGATATAACTGGAAGAGTTGTTAGGGCCAGCAGGACAAATAAGAAAATTCTAACCTAACAAATTGCTGTATAAGAAATTGATTTTAAAGATGGAATACAAAGAGAATCTCTCTCTAAGCTATTATTAATAATGATAAATAAATATTCTTAAGCAACTCAGCACACAATATTTTGTCCAACAGGGATAGTTTTGTCTTAAGCCCATGTCACACTGGCCAACGGATGCAAAAAGGACACAGCGGACGAGCAAAATGTTCCATCCGTTGTTATCCGCTCTCCAAAGGGGCAAAAATTTGCATAACCGGAGCGGATAACATGGACGCGGGGAGGACGCAGGGCGGATGCAAAGCGGATGCGGAACGGAAGCCCAGCAGATGGAAGCGGATGGGAGCAGATGGTGCATCTGCTGGGCTTCCGGGGGGCCTCAGCAAAGCGGACGCAGAATGGATACAGCGGATGCAGAGTGGACGCCGAATGGATAAAGTGGATGCACAGCGGATGCACAGCGGAAGCCTAGCAGATGCCTGGCATTAATAGCGCATGTGGGGAGGATGCATTGCGTCAGTCCCGCGGATATAACAGAAGCAGCTCGGAAGCAGGTCGCCATTCAGAGGAAAAACCTGCTGCCGGACACATCGACTGCCTTGCCTGCCCTGCCTGCATGTCTGCCTGCCAGCCTTGCTACCAGCCTTGGTTCCTGCCAGCCTCCCTGCCAGCCAGCAACCCCAAAACCATGCGGAAGCACAGCAAGTCTCAGCCATCTGCTGCCAGCCCTGGCAAGAGGGACAGGGCTACCATCCCGCCCCCTGGCCCTCACTCTGGTTCTGCTGGGGCTTCTGCAGCACGGGCTCGCTCTTCTGGGGCTGGCGCTTCTGCTGCTGATGACAAGCACTCCAGCTCCAGCCACCTCCACAGCACCTGGACCCTTCACCCCTGAGACTGAGTGACCAAGAGGAGTGCCAGAGACTCATTTCTGTTTTATAGCTTCTTATTAATAAAGTCTATTTTTGATTCATACACTTGCTTCGTTTCTTTTTTTAATAAAGTCTTGGTGGAAACTTTTAGAAATGGTTTAAGCCTTTGCATGCTTGTGGGATGGGTAAGGATAGCTTTGGGATAGGTTAGGATACCTGTGGAATGGGTAATAGCTGTGGGATGGGTTAGGATAGCAGTGGGATAGATAAACCTCCAGTGCAAGCATAGTGGGACTGTATGGTCCACCCTCCCAGGTGCCACACCTACGGCCCTTTATTATCAATAACAATATAATCAATCATCCACACATGTCAACATAAACACAACTCTTTATTAAATGCCCTGTTCATTGTAGGGCCACTCAACATACATGGCAGAATCTCATCCGTGTGATGAGACAGGCTGAAGGAAGCATCCATTAAGCATTTACCATCCTGTCTTGCCACTCCACTGCTTCAGCTGGGGAGTTGCACCAGTGTTTCAGGAGGTTGCGCTGCTTCTTCGCCTCACGTGAGGCTCTGTTGGGGCCTTGCACATCCTGAGTGTCGATCAGGTTTTGCCCTTGCCTCCATTCCCCAGCCTCCATGTCCCCATTGCCTTGTTGATGGTCCACAAGCCTGTTCTGCAAGACTGGGTAGCAGGTGTGCATGAGATTGTGCAGGATGCAGCAAGCTTCCACGATCCTCCTCATGGTCTCTGAGCAATGCTGCATGTTGGTGAGAAGTACCTGGAACCTGTTGGCCAGGATGCCAAAGGCGTTCTCCACCACCCGTCTTGCCCTGAACAGCCTGTAGTTGAAGATCCTCTCTTCACGGGTGAGGTATTTGGAGGTATCGGGCTTCATGAGGTAGGTTGTGAGGGAGAAGGCATCATCCCCCACGATGAAGTAGGGCACATCTTGCGTGTCGTTGGGCAGGGGTTCTGGATCTGGGAAGCCCACAATGAGGTTGCGTTCCAGCCTACCCTTGAGGTCACTTGCGTTGTATACCTGGGCATCTGAAGCTGACCCGTTGCCTGAAGCATCGATGTACATGAACTTGTAGTCAGCATTGACCATGGCGAAGAGGATGATGCTGAAGAAGCCCTTGTAGTTGTGATAAGTGGACCCTGACTTGGCTGGCGCTTTGCAGGCCACGTGCTTGCCATCTATGGCTCCAACGGTGTGTGGAAAGTTCCACTTCTGATACCACTGCTCTGCAACTTTCTTCCATCCTTCTTCAGTGGAGGGGCACTGGAGGAGCTCCTCCTTGTATTCTTCGATGATGGCCTGCACCACTTCTCTGACCACAATGCTGATGGTGTTGTGTGGCACCCTCCAGCCGTACTGCATGCTCCTGTAGGAGGTCCCTGAGGCCAGGTGGCGCAGAGTGAGTGCCACCTTGAGCCCAGGTTCCAGGCTGGGTGGGAAGTTGGTGTTTGTCTTGCTCAACCTGGGTGTCAGGCGCTGCACAACTTCGTCAAACATGGCTGGAGGCATCCTCATTCTGGAACGCCTGAGTGTCTTCGCTCCTGAGCTCCACCATCAGCTTGTTGTACAGTCCGTCCTCTGCTCTTCTGGCGAACCATCTTTGGACCCAGACTTTTTTTGGGTGCCTCCTTTTCTTCCTGTAGTAGAGTTCACAGAGCCTGTAGATGGTTTCGCACTGTTGCAGAAGGATGGTGGCCGAAAGGACTTTGTCACAATCCACGGTGGACATGACTGGATGCTGTGGAAGAGGAAGAGCCAGATGAAGGCTGCAGAGGTCTGCACCGCTGGGCTGCTGTTCTAAAAGTGAGATGCAGGTGAGTTGCTCTCCCTTTTGATAGGCAGTATAGGTTTTCCGCTAGGCATCCTCTAGGCATCCTCTAGGCATCCTGTAGACATCCTTAATATCCGAGATAGGTCCCCTCTGCGAACGTTTTTTCCATTTTAAACTCTTTGTTTCCGTGCTGCATCTGCTAGGCATCCATTCTGCATCCGTTCTGTGTCCGTTCCGCTTCCTCCCTGCGTCCGGGCGGATGCGCTTTGTGCGGATGCGCAGCAGATGCCTCGCGGATATCGCGGATACGTAACGGATGCGTAGCGGATTCGTAGCGGATGCGTAGCGGATGCGTAGCGGATGCGTAGCGGATGCAGAACAGACGAACTGGATACATTTTCCGCGCAAAAGTTTTAGGCAGCCCAAAACTTTTGGAGCGGATGAAACGTCCATAAACGGATGCTGGACGGATAGAGAGGAAGCCAAACGGAGGCAGTGAGTACAGAACAGATACATCGCGTTAACCAACGGATGGCAAGGTTTTTTGTCTGTTTTACATCCTCTTTGCATCCGTTGGTTCAGTGTGACATGGGCTTTAGAAGACTATTACTATAAAGATAATTTATGAATATATTATTATGAATTTCATTCATTTTCATCCTTGCAGTTTCAAATCATTGCAGTTTCAAATCATTGCAGTTTTGGTTGTTGAAAATAGCACTTAATTTCTTCACCCTGAAAAAAGTGGTGAAAAAAAAGAGGGAAAATTCAGTTTATGTTTGTAATCAAGCTTCTTTTTCTTTACTCCTTTCATCCTATACTTAAACAATTATTGTTTCCAAAAGTGGCTTATATGTGAAGAAAGGCATTATTAGATTTATATTTTGAAGTAACAAGCAAGACATGAGTGGTGAGAAAAAGGAAATTGCCATTTTACAGTTCCACAGATTCACTTCACTTTTTAACCTATTAAAATGCAAAGAAAAAAACCTACACAGAACAGAGCAAGACCTACACTTGGTATCAGAAATGATTAGAGACCAGTTTTATCAAATCACCTTCACTGTTACAGAGAAGCATTTATTTACTCTACATTCATGTACTACACCAATCAACATACTGTATCTGGTCAATTTACAAAAAGAAGACTGAACCTTCCAAGTAACCTATAACATTAGTTTTAATAATAGCAACAACTCTCAGTGTCACACGTAGCTTTTTGTTATAGATTAGGGGTATCATGCTCAAGGCTTGGGGGCTGGATCTAGCCCACGGGGTGCTTAGATCTGGCCCATGTGGCTTCCTTGAAAACATCAAAGAACTGGCCCGTGGTGCCTCTGCCAATGAAAACAGAGCTGAGCTCCATTTTCACTAGCAGAGTGCTCAGGCTGCCATAAGTACCCACAACATGAATGATGATGAGCTGGCCACCCTGGTCATGCCCACCTGCCCCTCCCAAGTTCAAGCACAAACCCGATGCGTCCTTCAATGAAATTGAATTTGACATCCCTGTTATAGATCAAAGGTTCACTGAAATGTACTGGTTGTTAGTTCTTCCATAAGTATCCAGATAATAGCTCTGGCCAGCATGTTCCAGAGAACTGAGGTTAATAGAGGAGGCCTCCTATTCCAACTATCCCAATTTCTGGTGGATTCAAAATTCTTGGCAGACACTGTTTAGGTGGGAAAATTAGACATTGGATGGGCACAATAGTACCAGTATAGATGATATCTCATATAGTCTAATGCATTGTGATCTTGGATGGGATGGCACTAACCTAGACAGGCTCAATACATAATCTTGGGGTTCTCCTGGACTCACAACTCCTGCTTGAGCAACAAATGGCGGTTGTGTCCAGGAGGACCTTTGTGCAATATGGATTGTGTATTAGTTATGCCCTTTCTTGGACCAACTGCTCACAGTTACCCATGCCCTAATAACTACCTATCTTGACAATGACAAAGCTTTCATATAGGGCTGCCCTTGAAAATTATTTGGAAGCTTCATTTAGTTCAAAAAGCAGCAGCTTGCATGCTTTTGTGCAAGTCCAGATTTGCATGTCTCACCTCTCTTGTGAGAGCTGCACTGGCTGCTGTTCTGCTTTCAGGTGCAATTCAAGGTGCTGGTTCTCACCTTCAAAGCCTTAATCAGGTTATTTGAAAGATTGTCTTCTCCCAATCATATTTACCTATGCCACAAGAGTGGGGAGACAGGGAATGCTCCTAAGAAGATCCATCTGGAGAAGGGCCTTCTCCATGGTGACTCCCTTCCTGTGTAACATCATCCCTGCAGAGAGAGGATTTCCTCCCAGTTTGACTCCCTTTTGGAAGGCCCTGAAGACATGCTGCAATGAGCTTGGGGACCCAAGAATGACATGAAGCCCATGAAGTGGCTTGTTTGATTGTTTTCACCAAGGGGCTGGGTTATTACTTTTTTTTTATATTACTTTTGTATCGTATAGCTTTTTGTATTGTTTTTGTATTGGGATTTTATTATTGTAAGCTGTTCTGGGAAATGAGTTGGGTGACCATATAAATTTTCCTACATACATACATACAAACATACCTTTATAAGTTACAACCAGCACTTTGAACTGAATGAAGAAGCCAACTGAAAGGCAATGCAGTAACCTCAAAATGGCTGTATCTCTGCTGTAGATTTCCTCAGCTAACTAGGCTGCCACATTTTGCACCAGTTGCAGCTTTTAAATTTTCTTCTGACACAGTCCCACATAGAGTGATTGCAGTAATCAGGGTGTAAACAACCCAGTGATAAGGCTGGAATTGGCATATCAGTTAAAGTTGAGGAAAGGCTCCCTTGATAATAGCTTTCACCTGCTGCTCAAGTAGAAACTATGACCAGTGAGGATCACCAAGTCATGGGCCACCAAGAACCACCTAGGGGACAAAGTTGTTGGAACAGTCTTTTCAGTCATTGAGTCTCTCAAAAACCATCCAAGGACCAGATGGCTTCCCAGGATCAGCAAATATGAAAACCTTGCTGGAGCAATTTCATCCAATGTATTAGTCATCCCTGTATTCCAAACATCAACCAGGCACAAACCTGTCTGCAAAATTAGCAGGAGAATCCCAAGAACCCTGTGGAAATTTAAGGATTCAGTTCTGGGTGGACTGGCTAATGAATTGATTGCCTTTCAGTCTGCAGAAAGCAATTTCATCACTTCTAACTTCTGGTTATCTGAAGAACCGTCTCACCCTAATGGGATTGGTATGGCTCATGTCCTTTGGATCATTGTGCAAACCCCACTCCCCCATGGTTAGATCTGTACCCCTCCTTCTGATCTTTCACAAGGGCCTGAAGTCTTCTGCCAGTTGGCCTAGGACCCCAAAGGGGGTGCACCATTCTGGAGGTGGCTATTGAATTAGGAAAAAAACCTCACCTATCCGTGTGCTTTATATTCCCCTCTTCCCCATTTTAATTATATTTATTGTTATTTATTGTTTTATTATTTTAATGTGCACTAGTTTTAATGTTTGTAAGCCACCCAACATCATCAATAAAGATGGCAAGGAAAGTGTCAATATCTTTCATATTCAAAGGATATCTCATCCACTCTGAAATAAAAACAAGATCCAGTATCCTTCCATCTTCTATATATGCTAATATGTAGTTGTTAATACTTGAAACAGGACGATTATGGAGGTCATAAAATGTTGAGCCAACAGACTATTTTCCCAGTGCATGAAGAATGAAGCCTCACAAGATTTAGGCTACAGGAATTCCAGAACCAGCCCCAAGATAAATTAATTATGCCAATAAGTAAGAGGGATAAAATAATTGTATTTTTGTATGTGTTGATTGCAATGAAATCAGATTGTATGCACAAAGAAGGAAAGATTTGGCACAACCCAAATGGAAGAATCAATCATTGGTGAAAGTTGGTGGAAAATTCACTTAGAAGATCCTAAATTGAGGCATATCTTGTTGCTTACAAATCTCTTATTTTAATGAACATTTCAAAGAAATATTAAACTGAAACATGAATTAATGATTAAGTTGCATGTCACTTACTGGAACATAGACTGGAAAAATATTTTCCATTTTTAATATGGATAATCATCAGATTATGCAGGGATAATAAAAAAATGTGGGTTATTTTAGTTACGCGAGCAACTATAAACTCCTGGTTTTCCTATCTGGCTTGCCAGTCTGTATCCAGATATCACTCCTTATTCTATCACAGCCAGCTGACTTTCTGTGCATGTTTATGAAGGGGGTGTATTCTACAGTAATGTCACACAGCCAAACTTGTTGCCTAAATGGTGTATCTCTTACCTTCCTACATTTTACATATACTTACATCTTCTGGTAAGACTAGGAATAAGTGACATCACAAATGTCTAAAAACCAGGATCTAATTCTTATAAAAGACTAGACTTCATGAAATTCAAGGAGTGATGGGGAAGAGATATCCTCCAAACTCAGTATGGGAAGAAATAAATCATGGGAAATTTGTGTGTGTGTGTGTGTTTTTTCAGGCATTCAGTCAAGAATTTACAACATATACAACATATACCAAACTTCCTCAGGCAGCATTGGAAAATATATTTGCTTTATTGGAAGATTTTTGCTTTCTTGGAAGTAGCAGGAAATCCAGAAACTGGCATGACCCTTATTACAGGAATTTATATGAAGCAAACAGAATGATTATGGGGTCGTTCAATTTCTTTCAGTAGCATCCAGAAACTTTAAATATGGATCACTCTACACAGAATGCCCAATTAAATCATAGCAAGGTACTTTCCTTTTAGCAAATACTGTATTTAAAATAATTGCTAGCCAGCCAGGTGCACCCAGAAGTTCACAAATGTAGCATGGAGCTGAAATGTAGTTCCTAATTTATTTCTGTTCTTTAGATGCTGTCTGTCTGTCTGTCTTGTCTATCTGTCTGTCTGTCTGTCTGTCTGTCTGTCTATAGCTATACTGTGCTTTCTATTTATATAACTGCCTGTTTTTATTTTCAAAGTCTTTTCTACCCATCTATATATTTTTTTCAAAATTACAAACATTCATGATACCTTTCTTCACTATAATATGATGGAGGAAACGCAGTTCCAGACTGGCTGCTGGAAAAGGACACAGTTTACCCAGAATCTTGCTATTGCCATGTTAAGTTATCTCCTTAAAAGGCTTTCTGTGTGAATAACCATAACTCTCCTCTGCTAAACTAAGCTACTCTTTCTAAATATTTAGAATATACAACCCATATAAATTTCCAGGAAGTAGAGGAAAAAAGATGTTCAGGAAAAATACTAGTGTGAACTTCAGGAACTGTATCTTAACAAATTAAAAATAGTTTTTTTTAAATGTAGAAGATTGATAAATGTTTTGAAGCTTTTAAATATACTTGCATGGTTATACAGAACACAAGATAGACATGATTCTGCCTTTGGAAGCAGAGAAAACAAAGACTTCATAGAAATAAAAACAAAAATCAAAAATAGACCAAAAATTATCTGCAGATAGGATTTAAAAAATAACTGGTATTTCAATATATAATAATGACTATTATTATAGGCTAAATTTGAGGTCTTGGTTGGATAATTTCTTCCTTCTTCTCTCCCTGCTTTTATCTGAAAATATTCAGAAAATTAAAAAAAATTAAACAGTTGCAGAATAGCTCAAGATAAAGTTGTTTTAGAGGCACTGCTATGGCTGATAAGATCAGGACCCACTAACAGTCTAGAAGTAATGTAGGAAAGTAGGAAGTACTGTGGGAAATAACTGGAAGTAATGTAGGAAAGTAATGTAGAAAACTGGAAGTGATGTAGGAAAATGAGGTTTAGTGACTGGATTAATAAACCACACAGTGATATCAGTACTGGAAAAGACAACATATTTTAAAAATAACAGATGAAGAATGCAATGAGGTTTTAATTTCCAAGATTCAGAAAAAAACAAAACAAAAAAAGCTAATCTCTTGCCTCATAGCAATATAGAGAAAACTTCCATTTTGTATCCATGTTCATCAGTAACCACACAAATCAGAATTAATAATTACTTAATACAACTCTATATGAAACCAAATTAAAATAATACCTATGCAAACAATGTAACTATTTTAAACAGAGGCTAAATATTATGCTTTGAAAGAACTTTCTCGAACTACCTGCCCTTGGGGTTGTAATTTGTAACTGGTTGGAAATTTTGAGGCTTGTAATTTGAAGGTCTTTGGAGGACACCAAGCTGAAGAAGGGCAGTTTAAAGTATAAAGTTATTTTATGTTTGGATTTCTACAAATAGTCAATAAGCCATTTAATAATGTCATGAGAATATATGTGTATGGTAAATACATGCAATACACAGTTCTTTAAGTGTTTAATTCTCTCATGTTAATGAGCTTGATGAGTGTATAGGATTTGAGAATACCAAAAGACAGAAATAGACAGTAATAGATCAACTACTGCAAATTATTTTGTTTGTACCTGCATAGATACTGATTTTCTAAAAAGAGCTATTGCAGATTTTATTCAGATATGCACAAAGATAACTGAGAAGCTCACTTGAGAAGACATTAGTTTATATTGCATAATATCAGGGTAGATACTATGATATCTACCATAGTATAGTACACTATGGTATAAATCACCACATAGGAATATGACTGCTTGGTATAAAAGGAGACACTGTGTATTGTACAAATAGCCTGGTAGACAAGATATTTAAAAAACTCAATAGCTGTATCATCAGGTGGAAAGCACATCTTCTGGAAGAAATATTTCAAGTCTAGTTTCTAAGGCAACATTTAAAAATAAGATCTGTTTTTCAGAGGACCAAGCTGAATAGCACAAGAAAACTAAGAGAAGGTGGTTTGGCATAAAAGAATTTAGATTGGAAGCATAAAGACATTCTAGATTTGATATCCATTTCTTTTTAATGGATTTAAACATTCTTTTTAATGTTTTGTCCATATACTCTACATTTTCAAAAAATTCTGAAGTATTCAAAACCATACTGCTGAGATAATGAAACAGTTAATGCTGAAAATGCTTGTGAATGCATACATACTTTCTATTGCAAATGAATGCTATATAGCTTTTTTAAAATGACCACCTTTTGTTATAGTGTCTATAGCTAGGTTTTGTGCTACAGAGATGGAAGAGGTATTGCACCCTAATGCAACAGAATAGTTAATAACTAAATAATTATTTCTAACATGGAATCTACAATTTCCCACAAGGTCCCAGAAAGAGAAGATGAAACTAAAATACACTACTGTTTCATTTTCTTCAAGTAACAACACTTTCTGAATGTGTAATGTAAAGCCAATAAGCCAAAATGTAAAGCCAATAAGAAAGACAAATTTTTTTGTGGAATTCCCTCTCCTGGTTCTACAAATATACAGCAGCCATTGCTACAAATTGTTTTTCAGTGGCTGGATAAATAAATCACACAGTGATGTCAATAACGGAAAGGTGAATATATTTACTCTTTTATTATACAAATTCTACATTTTTCTGGAGCAGTATTTTCTTTCAATGAATCCTTTTGTTTTAATATGTACATCAGTTTGAATGCCTCCGTTATTTTTTTTCTTCTTCTTTGATCCCATATTTCTAAGTTTTCAAATACTGCTGAAAGAACAACATGATGTCCAGGATAATGTACACGTGTAACTCAGGCCAACCTTATGCATATAGTGTATGAATCAAACACTGTTTTAACTGAAAAGTCAGGGTGCTTGGGTCAGAGAAATAATGCTATCTTCAATCTCTGAAAGTTTCTTCAACATTTCATTCAATTCAGTCTCATCAAATTCCATGGTCAAAAGCTCAGATTCCTACAATCAAAAGGAAGAAAAACAATAGGTTTAGATACAGTAACTTTTTAATGTGAAAATGAACTCAACGCTCTATTCAATTAATGATGTTCCCTGCCTAAAATCATATATTACATGCTTTTGTTTTATTATTAAATCTGTTTGCTGTCCATCTCGCTTTTATGGACATTACAGTAATATATATACTATTACACTTTTAAAGATTTCCTGAAGTTGCAGCACCTGGTTTCTCAACTAAAGGGTACACTTGGTGCATCATGTGCTCTGCCAAGCAGCATCTTGAGTATCTTGCATTCTGAGAACAGAATGTCCTTATTTTTATACTTTCCACATTCAGGAATGCTTCTCATAAGAATCTACTGATAAAAATGCTTGCATATTTGCCATAAACTCCTTGTTACGTTGCCATTCTTAGCCAGGCCTCCTACACATATTTTTTGTTTTTGAAAATGTTATTGAAGTCCAGTAAACATCCCAACATTCTCCTCTTGAATATAAATTGTATAGCTTGACAACTTCCAAGATTTCTTTTAGGGACTGTGTTCTCTATTAGTATAATTTTACTTCAGTCAGCCTAGATATATTTGCTATCAATCAAGTGCTAGTAGAACAGTCAAAAGTCAAACCAGAAAGCTTGCAAATTATTTCAGAATACGTTTTGTGATGGTTTGAATAATATGTGGAAGAAACAATTGATCTTTATATTGCCCAATGTTTATTTCTTATTCTTACGAAGAGAGATAAATACATTTGTGCGTTTTATAGAACTATTATGTACCGGTAGTTGATTTATAGAATTCCTGAAGTAAGCTAGATGAGGAAGCTGGGTAGATTCACCTCTATCTCTTTATCCTTTTAAAGTCAGAGAAAATAGCTGAAACAATTCAAGTTTATTTATTAGAGACAGACAATGCTTTTGAAAGCTGCATAGTGGACAGCAAAACAACATTTGCAATTTCTTCCTTTACTTTCTTACAGGCTTAGGATGCTACATAACTAGCAAGAAGTATAAAAGACATAGGAGTTCTGCTGGAAAATAAAAGGAGGCAATGGTACAGAAGAATGCCATCAGAGCCACTGGGAATCAAGCAGCATACAAATGAAATACATATATACACACTTACTGTACATCTGCATTCATGCTGGGTACTGTGCTGAAAGATCAATCTGCAGTTTGTACGATGCTATGAGAGTGGAAAACACTCTTGCTATTGCTCCTATTAGCTGTCTAGGTGGAAAGAATAAAAGAGGGAAGGAGGAAGTAGTAAACAACCTTTTTGTCAGGGATATTAAGTGTATGGATAGAACTGATGGGTAGTGGTTAGCAGTTTGGTGATTTTCCTGCACATTTGAGTCTCATCTTCTTGTAAAGACTGAAATCAGCTGCTCAGGCCAGGTAAAACTATTGTGTAAGATCAAATGAGGGGGTTGCAGTCTCAATTTTGGGAAACAAGTGATGTAAAATCCTTCTAATGGAAGGAGCAGATGGAAAAGGCTTAAGATTTAACTCTGGGCAAACACACACATCAAGCAATTTGATCATTAAGCAAAATGTAATGATGATGGACTTAAAGTCATTTTTGCTGCGATTGTTGAGAGAATCACTTGAGGTTGGTTAAGTGAGACATTACACAACCGTCACCTACTTCTCCATTGACCTGCTTTTTGGAATCCAGGTATGAAGTTCACAAATAGCAATCATGTGACCATAAGATGTTGCAATGGTGATAAACACACACCAATTGTGAAGCACCTGAATGCCAATCATATGACTGGGATGATGGTTATAAATGTGTGGACCCATTGTAAAGGTACTTTTTCAGTGGTGTCATAAATTCGAATGGTGATTAAATAGGTCAGTCATTAAACAAGGTCTATCTATAAGCAGATCTTGTGTGTGTGTGTGTGTATTCCTCCGTGTGCAAATAAAAATACCTTACAGTATCAAATTTGTGACACTTCTCCTGTTAAGTAGTCACTGATGTAAGGTGGTGTTTCAGTAGAATGAAGACTTATCACTGTCCCATAGGCTATAATTGGCTTTAAGGAAAAAGGTGTGTTCTATACTCTGTGTTTGCTCTAGGTTCAGAACAGATGAAACCAATGAGATGGTGTTTCTTAGTTGTCTACCGAGTTAAAAAATGCATAATGCCAATGATATTCTTCATTTACTAGTTTTTATAGTATACTATATTGATAAGCCCTATCTGCTTCAGCAGGGTCAGGTATGTTTCTTATCAAAACCTTCAAAATGGAACTCTCTTGCCAAGTTTCTTATGCTCCCATATTTTTCCAATGACATTTAACAGTTCTCAAAAAGAACAAAGACATCCTTTGGTTAATCCTATTTTAAGGACTGGTACTTCCCTATCCCTTAATGCTCTAATCCTACACAACAGTAGTTCCTCCATTTTGTAAGAGGCCCAGCTTCACATTGAACAGAAAAAGTGTGAAATCATTTTCACTGCATCCTTTCTTTGTAGATCATTTCTCATTTCCAAAATGTTCTTATTAATGTTGATAAAATAGCAATTAAGATAGGGCATGTTTTAACACGTAATACCAATCCTAGATATTTATTTTGCTTGTTCTTATTATGTTTTTTGTTACTAGAAATCCAAAAGGCTGCAATGTAGCTAAATAATTTTCAGTACTTTGGTATGCCAGTGACAAAATCCACCTGCACTCTGTTCCAAACCTCTATTTTCTTTGGTTTCCTAAGCTTCTCTGGATTAAACCTAAAGCTTGAACTGGTTTACTAGCTTTCCTCCAAATGGTGAGAAATGCAAAGTCATCATGTGATCTGTGGGTTCTGAGATCTGGCAGCAGTACAGCTGGTATCTGAAAAATACTGCATCTGGAATTAGTAGCCCGGGGGAAGTCAGCTGCTGAGTTTCAATATGGACATGTGTGATATTTTCATATTACTCCTAAAGAAACTAACGCTCAAGTTCTGTTATTTGAAATCCATATACTCAGTAGCTCTAGAATTTAATACTATAAAGTAGAGGTTGTATTACAAGAAGCCTGAAAGGTAACACTCCTAATTTGATTCTTTTAATGATGCAATTAAGTGGTAGTGTTTAGGACTGCATTGTATCATCTTGTAATGCGAGTATTTATAAACCTTAGGCAAACAATTGTTTAGGACGGTAGGCAATGAGGCACATGAAAGAGGATCTGCAGACATGGTATTGGTATACATAGGGCTTCAGAAAGAAGTCCTGTTGATATATATGCTTTTGTTGATAGCAGCTGAAATATATCTTGTAGGGGTGCAAATCTAGACAGTTAAGTAGACTTTTCTCTGTCCTCTCTATAAAAATGTTATGCATTTCAGCTTTAATTGCAGGAGTCTTTCTGATTATGTCCTATGATAAATCTGAAAAAAAAGGTAGTGTTCTACATTTTGGAAAATAGGTTGCCTTCCCTTAGGTGTAAAAAAATATCCAGCTATTTAAATAGGGCTTTAGGTAACTAGCTGCTGTTTAGCTAAGATTTTTTTCACCCTATAGGCTTGCCTAGAATTGATAAGCTGTGGCTTTAAATCCACATGGATGACAAAAACAAATACATAACTATTAAAAATGATACAGTATCACCCCCTTTGTAATAAATACAAGAAATAAAGGATATGCAAGTAATCTTTGTTTCATTTTTCTTGCCACAATTAAATGAATCTGGCTTTCCTATTGACTTTGCTTGTCAGAAAGTTGCAAAAGGTGAACACATGACTCTGGGACGCTGCAACCATCATAAATATGAGTCAGTTGACAAGTGTCCAAATGTTGACTACACAACCATGGCAGCAGTGGGATCCTGCCTGTTCCACTACTGGTTCGATGATCATGTGCACGTGCTCCTCACATGCCCGTGCAGCTTTCTGCACACCAGCTGAGGCCTGTAGTGCCAATCAGCTGAGAAGAGAAAAGTGCAAGGACGGGTGGGAGGGCCGATCCTGCACTTTTCTTTCTCCTATCAGCTGATTGTCAGGAGGCCTTTTTTCCTCTTCTCAGCTGATCGTAGGAGTCTTTTTTTACTATGTTTGTGAACAGTTTGACCGAACTGGTCACATAACACTACTGAACCATGGGGATGCTGCATCAGTCATAAGTGTTAAGAATGGTCATTAGGTTACTGTTTTGAGTGCCATTGTAACTTCAAACAATCACTAAATGAATTGTTGTAAATCTAAATGAATTGTTGTGGATGCTTTCTGACAATTTATTATTCTTGCTTTATCTTAAGTGATAGATTAATGAAGACAGTCTAGAATCATCAATAACCCAGCTTCTTTCATATGAAATTTCAAGTAAGAGAGATTAGTATGCATTAATTTCTTTAAAAATAATATTGCATCCACAACAACCCATTGCCTTTACAAGACACAAAGATTCCTGAAAGTTGGTTACTATCTTAAATGTCGAAGTAATGTGTAATCACTAAGTCCAAATATGATTGTCAAATAAGAAAATATGGGAAAGCACTGCAGTAATTCTATTTGCCCAATTGCCTGTATTTTTGGCAGCAACTTTTTCTTTCTGTCAATCTACCTATCTATGATAGTTTGTGTCTGTAATTTGGCACAAATATTATGACATTTGAAATATCTAAAGTAATGCTTATTTCAACAATTCATTTTCATTGATGGAAAAATGAAAAGCATATATACTTAATATGCCAAATATCTTTGGTCTACATGTATTTGCTTTAGGGTACACAATCTGAAAGGCAGTATCATTTTTTGTGCCATATTATAAAGTGAGAAAATAGTGTTTTTTCTTTAATTCTTTTTAATGAAATAGATGTCATCGGAAATTAAGCAGAAAAGATTGGAGCAAACCCAAGGAGTACTTTCCATCTGGTATAGCGCAGCTGATTTAATTTCATTGCTTTTATAATATTAAGTTCTATTTTTTCAATCCATTTTTATCACACAAATCAAAGAAGGATTATTTTATAGAATAGAATAGAATACTTTATTGGTCAAGTGTGATTGGACACACAAGGAATTTGTCTTGGTGTAAATACTCTCAGTATACATAAAGAAAAGATATATTCATTAAGAATCAAGAATCATAACGTATAATACTTAATGATAGTCATAGGGTACAATCAACAATCAAATCACACTCGGAAACAGTAAAGTGGGAGGGGATGAGTGATAAGGAGTGATGAGAAGATTAACAGTAATAGTAGTGTACACTTTGTAAATAGTTGAACAGTGTTGAGGGAATTATTTGTTTAGCAGAGTGATGGCTTTTAGAAAAAAACCTGTTCTTTAGCAGCTCTCAAAACAAGTTAACCTTTTTTTTTGGACTTCGCTCCATATAGTACGTATCAGATACACACATAATGGAAAGTAACAGCAAAAATAAGAAGAGTTTGGCTGTATCCCTGAATAACTCTCAGTTAGCAGCAGTTTTTCTGCCCTAACAAAAAACAAATAACTGAACAGGAATAGCTTGTCAATAAAAGCTGTCAAAAAAGCTTTATATTGTAATGAATGACAGGAAATTTCCATTTGAAGAGGAATACTTTGAGATACTAAATGAGCTAAAGGAAAGTAGCTGATTTGTCAGTTCCAGTAAATGGAAGGCCAGGAAAATGAATGCTGAGAAGGTGTTCAGGAGAGAGGGTTTCTCCTGGTAGGTATGCTTTTGTAAGAGGAGAGGAAAATCTCTATTTTGTCTTTGTGGTTTGGTTGTTCCCACCCTCCCTTGCTTTGAGGTTGGCTGAAAGGAACAGAAAAGTAAACATTTCAACCAGCAGCAACTGGACTGGAATCTCATTGGGAGCAGATTCTTTAGAAAGCAATAGGTCATCTCTTCTTTACCTTTTCTTTTCTACTTTCTTCTAAGCCTTTGACCTTGATATTTAAAATAAAGATTCTTTCTGTTGAACGATGGGGCAGAAAATTATCTCTGGAGTAAAGTGGTTGGTAGTAGCACACAGCTGTCAGTTTTTCAAAAGTTGTACTAAGATGCAACAGAGTTGTGGGAGAAGGCATTGGTGACTCCTCATAGGACCCATTGGGGCCCAAGCTACTATACCCTTTGCATGCTCACCCCTGCATCTTGTAACACCTATACATTTTTTCCTTACGTCTCTTAAGCACCTTCCTTTTCCTGTCAACCTCTGCTTCACCTCTTTAGGTCAGCATATTGTGTCTTTCTTCATGGTGTTTGGCCTTGGACAAACAAATTGTGACTGATGGATAATTCCTTGTGTGAATTGTTTAGAGAAAACAGCATTAGGTAGGCTAAGCAGATCATAACCTCCCATCACCTTTCCTGAGTCATTAAAAGAAGCAATAACATTGACAGGATAGCCATAATGATGTTTAGAAGAAAAGGTGATAACGAGAAGGGATCCTTGAAAGTGAGGAAGGTTGTGAGAAACAAGGGTAAGGGAGATCATGGGGAAAAAGTAAGACATTAACTGTTACCAAAAAAGGAGAATATTGGCAGCTCAAGTTCGACATGAGGGATCCTTGGTGCTCTCTGAGAATGCTTGTTTTCTTGCAGATGTTTCATTACCCTAAGTAGACAACATCGTCAGTACTCACAGCATTGATGATGTTATCTAGTTTGGGTAATGAAAAGTCTGCAAGAAAGCAAGCATACTTAGAGAGCACTAGGACCCCACATTAACTGTTATTCTACCATATCTTCTCTGTATTAATAAAATAATTGTCTCTGCAATCTCTCATTAAACTACTTTTAGCCTCCTGGATTATATATATACTTTGATTTGCATAAATATTTACAAAAGGGCTGTATTCCTGCTCTTTTTCAGATTTGCCACTTCAGCCTCTAATACCAAAATAAACACAATTTGAATTTCTATCTATGGGGCTTCTAGTTATTACTATTACTCATAAAGGATTTTTTTTCTTATACTGTAAGAACTAATGATGCACATATTTAGTTTGCTACCTACATTTAAATATTATGCTATTTCTACTTTATGTATTCATTACTTTATAAAGATTTGGATATGAAAAACAAATACATATTTAAAATTAATAGTTTTACATTTTGATCCTCCATGTCACATTTCTTTACATTACTAAAAAGGATTTTGTCATAATAACTGTGAAATGTTCTTAGAGTTCCTAGGATACTGTTCATTCATAATTGATTTGGCTTAGTTTATTTTAAAGATAAATATTCCAGAACAAATAAAAACTGTTAAAGTACTCAGTTTAAAATTTCACAGACTTACTAATGATGACATGGAAAACTCATGAAATTTAAAGCAACTTCTGAATATGTCATTTATTTTTCTGGTAAACAGAGACTTACCACAAAAGATGGAATTTGGGAAAAGATAAATACATATGCATTTGGGGCTCCCTCTGAAACACTTGCGAATAAACCTGAATACACTAGATCATGTTC
>BLBF01000025.1:15293856-15328978 GCA_015471245.1 Laticauda colubrina
TTTAAACACATGGTAGCAACTCAACTAGGCATTTTGAAAAAATATGTGTGCAAACCTAACAGGTTAAGGCCCTGTCACACTGGCCGACGGATGCAAAACGTTTGTAAAAAGGACACAGCGGACGAGAAAAATGTTCCATCCGTTGTTATCTGCTCTCAAAAGGGGAAAAAATTTGCATAACCAGAGCGGATAACACGGAAAGGAATGGACGGGGGGAGGACGCAGGGCGGATGGAAAGCGGATGCTCCACGGAAGCCTAGCGGATAAAAGCGGATGGGAGCGGATGCCACATCCACAAGGCTTCTGGGGGAGCGCAGCAAAGCAGACGCGGAACGGATACAGTGGATGCAGAGCGGACGCCGAGCGGATGAAACAGATGCACAGCGGATGCCGAGCGGATGAAGCAGATGCAGAGCGGATGCCTAGCGTTCACTGCGCATGCGGGGAGGATGCATTGCGTCAGCCCCGCGGATATAAAGGGAAGCAGCTCCCAAGCAGGTCACCATTCAGAGGAAAGACCTGCTTCCAGACACATCGACTGCCTGGCCAGCCTGCCTGCCTGCCAGTCTTGCTGCCTGCCAGCCTTGCTGCCTGCCTGCCTGCCAGCCTTGCTGTCTGCCTGCCTGCCAGCCTTGCTGCCAGCCTGCCTTCCAGCCTCCCTGCCAGCCTTGCTGTCTGCCTGCCTGCCAGCCTCCCTGCCAGCCTTGGTGCCTGCCTGCCTGCCAGCCTGCCTGTCAGCCTTACTGCCAGCCTGCCTGCCTTGCTGCCAGCCAGCAACTCCACAACCATGGGGAAGAAGATAAAGCCTCAGCCATCTGCTGCCAGCCCTGGCAAGAGGGACAGGGCCACCCTCCCACCCCCTGGCCCTCACTCTGCATCTGCTGGGGCTTCTGTAGCACGAGCTCACTCTTCTGGGGCTGGGGCTTCTGCTGCTTCTGCTTCTGGAGGAGCTGATGATGATGCTTATGGCGGTGGTGCTTCTGCTGGTGCTTACTCTGCTGAAGCTGCTTCTGGCGGTGATGCTTCGGCTGGTGCTTACTCTGTTGAAGCTGCTCCTGGTCCTGATGGTCCTGCTCATGCTCCTGGATTTGCTCATCCTGCTGGTCCTGCTGGTGCTCCTGGTCCTGCTGGTGTTCCTGGTCCTGCTGGCGCTGCTGGTGCTTACTCTGCTGCTGCTGATCCTGGTCCTGCTGGTGCTGTTGGCGCTGCTGCTGCTGCTGATCCTGCTGGTGCTGGTGCTGATGATCTTGCTGGTGCTGCTGCTGCTGGTGGTGTGGAGGAGCAGCCCCTACAACCTAGAAGCCCCTCTGATGAGGGCCCATGTGGTCCTGCCAAAGGGAGGAAGAGGCATATGCGAGAACGGGAGAGGAGGCAATACTCCATTGAGGAGGAACATGAGGATGAGGTGCTGGAGTGGTTGAGGAGAATGAGTATCTATGGCGGAAGGGACACAGGCTCTGCAGGGACACCAAAAGGAAGCAGGCTGCTTGGAGAGAGAAGGCGGAGAGCCTGGGCTACACTTCGGAGGTGCTCCTCGGCTGGTGGAAACATATGCACACCTGGTACAGGAAGTTGCACCTCAAGAAATCTGGCCAGGCCACAGTCAAGCTGAAGGACAGAGAGACCTATGTCATGGCCAAGTGCAGCTTCCTGGAGGGTGAGATCCACCACCGAGGAGCAGCCCCTCTCACAACCCTCTCTCTCAGGCAGCCTGCTGAGAGCCAGTCCTCTTCCGTCCGAGAGTCAGCTCCTGTCTCCAGGCAGGTTTCTGTGGAGCGTGCCACGACGGAGAACCCGCCGACAGCTGTTCTAACCGTGGTGGAGCGCGTGGAGGACTCGTGGAGCGCATGGAGGAGAAAGGAGCCGGCACGTCCACCACAGCCCTACCCGCATCCACCCCCAGCTCCACCTCCACAGAAAGGCAGAGAGCCAGACAGGAGGGACAGAGCCACACTGTCCTGCTGGAGACAAGAGACACCATCAGGAGCAGCATAGATATCCTCTCTCAGCTGGTACACACCAACGCCCCATCCTCCAATCGCAAGCCCTTCCTCACCTATGTGAACCAGACCCTCGTGGACATGGCGGAAGCCCAGTACCAGATGGTGAAGGACAGGATCACCGAGCTGCTTCACAACCCTCCAGATCCAGATGAACCTGCTCCCACCCAGTCCAGGTCTGCTCCTCCACCCCAGGTGATGTCCCTCCCATTCCAAGGCTTTCCACAGGCCCTCACCTACCAGGGCTACGGCTACCAGGAGGTCCAGCAGCACAGGCAGCAGCCCTTCCCAGTCCAGCACAGGCTCATCGGACGCCACCGTTGCCACCGGTTCCACTGGTGCCACCAATGCCACCCATGCCAGTCCTCATCCAGCTGCAGACCAGACAGCCCCACTACACTGCTCCTTCCTCCACCCCACAGCCAAGCCCGGCCTCAGTACATCTGTCGTCGGTACTGGGGCTGACACCCCAAGGCATGGAGGAAGGAGCTCTCAACATCACAGGACTGAGCCAGCTCTCTGAGAGCTTCCTCAACACACCGTCACCTGTTGTCCTCTCGGGGTCAGGCACCCCGATAATGCCACAGACCAGCACTCCAGCAGCAGCCACCTCCACAGCACCTGGACCCTTCACCCCTGAGACTGGGCACACCTCTGAGTGACAGAGAAGAGTGCCAGAGACTGGGTGGCTACCTGTAGACTTTATTTGGACACTTGACTTGGGTCATTTGTCTTTTACAGCTTGTTATTAATAAAGATTATCTTTGCTTCACACACTTGCTTCATTTTTTTTTGTCAATAAAGTCTTGGTGGAAACTTTTAGAAATGGTTTAAGTCTTTGCATGCTTGTGGGATGGGTAAGGATAGCAGTGGGATGGGCAGGGATACCTTTGGGATGGGTAATAGCTGTGGGATGGGCAGGGATACCTTTGGGATGGCTAATAGCTGTGGGATAGATAAACCTCCAGTGCAACCATAGTGGGACTGAATGGTCCACCCTCCCCAGGTGCCACACCTATGGCCCTTCATTATCAATAACAATGTAAGCATCCAACATACATGGCCCAATCTCATCAGTGTGATGAGACAGGCTGAAGGAAGCATCCATTAATCATCTATCGTCCTGTCTTGCCACTCCACTGCTCCAGCTGGGGAGTTGCACCAGTGTTTCAGGAGGTTGCGCTGCTTCTTCCCTTCACATGAGGCTCTGTTGGGGCCTTGCACATCCTCAGTGCCCTGGACAGCCTGTAGTTGAAGATCCTCTCTTCACGGGTGAGGAGTCTGGAAGTGTAGGGCTTCATGAGATAGGTTCTGAGGGAGAAGGCGTCATCCCCCACGATGAAGTAGGGCACATCTTGCGTGTCGTTGGGCAGGGGGTCTGGATCTTGGAAGCCCATGATGAGGTTGCCTTCCAGCCCCTCCTTGAGGTGACTGGCGTTGTATACCTGGGCATCTGAAGCTGACCCGTTGCCTGAAGCATCGATGTACATGAACTTGTAGTCAGCATCGACCATAGCGAAGAGGATGATGCTGAAGAAACCCTTGTAGTTCTGATAAGTGGACCCTGACTTGGCTGGAGCTTTGCAGGCCACATGCTTGCCATCTATGGCTCCAACGGTGTGTGGGAAGTTCCTCTTCTGATACCACTGCTCTGCAACTTTCTTCCAGCCTTCTTCAGTGGAGGGGCACTGAAGGAGCTCCTCCAGGTATTCTTCGATGATGGCCTGCACCACTTCTCTGACCACAATGCTGATGGTGTTGTGTGGCACCCTCCAGCCATACTGCATGCTCCTGTAGGTGGTCCCTGAGGCCAGGTGGCGCAGAGTCAGTGCCACCTTGAGTCCTGGGTGCAGGCTGGGCCGGAAATTGGTGCTCTGCTTGGTCAACCTGGGTGTCAGCCGCTCCACAACTTCGTCAAACATGGCTGGAGGCATCCTCATGAAGTTCTGGAATGCACGAGGGTTTTTGTTCCTCAGCTCCACCATCAGCTTGTAGTACAGTCCGTACTCTGCTCTTCTCCCAATCCATCTTCAGACCCAGACGCTTCTTGGCTGCCTCCTTTTCTTTCCGTAGTAGAGTTGAAAGAGCCTGTAGATGGCTTTGCACTGTTGCAGAATGATGGTGGCTACCAAAAGGTGTGTGTTACGATCCATGGTGGACATGACTGGATGCTGTGGAAGAGATAGATCCAGATGAAGGCTGAAGACGTCTGCACAGCAGGGCTGCTGGTCTGAAAGTGAAATCCAGGTGAATTGCTCCCCCTTTTTATAGGCAATATAGGTTTTCCCCTATGTGTCCTTTTGCATCCTCTAGGCATCCTCTAGACATTCTTAATATCCGAGATAGGTCCCCTCTGCAAATGTTTTTTCCATTTTAAATGCTTTCTTTGCGAGCTGCATCCGCTTTCATCCTTTCTCCGTCTATGCTACTAACGCTGCGCATCCGTTCCGTGTCCGTTCCGCTTCCTCCCTGTGTCCGCTTTCTGCTGGAGCGGATTTGAGTTGTGTGGATGCGCAGCGGATGCCTAGCGGATGTAGCAGACGCGTAACGGATGATGACGGATGCAGAACAGATGTTCCCCGTATGCCTAGTGGATGCAGAACGGATGCGTTGGATACATTTTCTGCTCAAACAGTTTTGAGCAGCTCAAAACTTTTTGAGCGGATGAAATGTCAGTCGACGGATGCTGGACGGATAGAGAGAAAGAAAAACGGATG
Source organism: Laticauda colubrina (assembly GCA_015471245.1). Lineage (NCBI taxonomy): Eukaryota > Metazoa > Chordata > Lepidosauria > Squamata > Elapidae > Laticauda > Laticauda colubrina. The sequence continues at coordinate 15,298,574 of BLBF01000025.1, forward strand.
CAGTGAGTACAAAATGGAAGCATTGCTTTAACCAACGGATGGCAAGTGTTTTTCTCCGTTTTACATCCTCTTTCTATCCGTTGGTGCAGTGTGACATGGGCTTTAATTCTTGAGGGCTTTCTGAGCAGGGTTATTTTCAAAGCTAACTTCTCAAAATAACTGAGATAAATTGCAACAATGTTTTACTGATCACATGTTTACTTTGGCTAGAGGGCCTGATTCTTAGAACAAAATTTGAGCAGCTGTTCAAAGGCTCTATTGTCCTCTTTCTCATCTCCTTGAAGGACCTACCAATGTTTTTGGCACAAAAGACGGGAAACATGTCAATGAAGCGTGATCCAATTCCTTTCTGAAATGTCCTTCCCACAAAGCAAGGGTCTGGGACTATAAAGCCTAACAGGAAGAAGATACTATTCTTGCTGATATAAATCTCACATGAAAACTGAAATGTCAGGCTTCTTTCTTTTCAAATAACTTCAAACACTATTTAATGCTTAAAATAATTTAAAAATATTTAGCATTTACCACATGATGGCTGCTTTTAAGATTGTTATAGATGTTTAGTTTTATTAGGAAGTGATTATAATATATAGCAAGGTGGTCCCCCAAAGTGATCATTATTAATCCCCAACAGTAAATGTCTGGAGGTCAATAAGTGGTTGATAAATGATGCTCAATTGTATCAATTAATCTTTTGGGGTCTCTGTAGAGCTCTACACCAGTCCCTTGTCCTGAAGGTAAGTTGTTAGCTGCAAGAGAATGTTACCTGGGCTTGAACCACCAATGACAGCGGCCTTGAGTTGCCTTTATTATTATGCTTGGTCACACAGTTAGACAGATGTTTAGTCTGGATTTGGCATCTTTGTGCACCTATTGAGTCCTTCTCAAGGACCAGAGATAGGCAAATTTGTTTAATATTAAATTTATTGTTGCAAGATGTCAGCTATTCCAAGTAAAGCTGCCTGTTGCAGTCGATTGATAATTATTGTGTCAATGGCAATATTGTTCAGGTGATACTCCAGATGTTTTGGAACAGAACTCAAGGCACCTACAGGTAGTTCTCAATTTACAACCAAAATTAAGATAAGAATTCGTATTGCTAAGCAAGGTGGTTGCTAAGTGAGTTGCAGCATATTTTATGACTTTTTTCAGTGGTGTTTTAACTCTGAACAGTTGCTAAACAAATGGTTGTAAATTGAGGACTATGTGTATTATCGTTAGGACTATCTTTGCTTTTGTTTGCCACAGTCATTCTATTTCTATTTGCAGGACTTTATATTTTGCAATTTTACTCCATTTCTTTCTTTTTTATTCTGCTGTACCCCAGGTATTGTAGGGTCCACTATCCTCACTCATATGTCTTATCAACAATTATCAAGTCTGGGTGGGGTACTGTGCAGCAGACACACTTGTCTGTTTAATATTATTATTAAAACATACACAACAATGTGAAATTACAGCTGCTAGATCTTTTTTTTTTTTCCCCTTTTTTCCACTTTAATGCTTCAAAAAACTTCAAATTCTTTTAAACCTTCAGTCCATCTGATAGAGTAGCCAATTATGATCCAAAATGGAAAAATCCAATAATAACAGCTGCTAGATCTTTAACTGGTGTCTGCACTCATACAAATCCATTTCTTCGGAAAAAAAAATCTAGGATGTTGTAATGTATTGGCATAGAATATGTGCAGATCCAAGCAGTGTGGCCTTTTGTAACTGATTATGGAGACTTTGGCAATGTGCAGATTTTCTAACTTGTTCTTGGCTTTTATGTGCAGTAAGCATCCAAAACATGTTTTTCTTCTTTGACAGTTTGTTTGATTTCTGTGGGCCACGTTTAATCTATCCATATCATTACAGGTATGTAAATGCATAGAGAACAGCTGTTAGCTTTGTTGTTTTTTGGTCAAAACTGTCCACTTCCGCTTGAGTCTAATAATTCCAGCAGGGTATCATATTACAGGTATGGATGGCTTTGATACTGTTTCCACAATTTTAATTTGTTTTTAGTATTTTTCTCACTGTTTGGTTGTATTCTTTGCTAATCAAATCTTGTGGTGTTTTTTTTTTCCAAATGTAAAATGCCGAAATATGTGTAGCTTCATCCTGATTGCTCCTGATAGTTTGGCCATTCGGCATTTCAATCCCTTTACTGTTCTTGACTATACCCCGATTTATTGCTCCCGTAGCACATTTTTAGGCCAAAATCCATTGCTATACCTACATTAAAAATTATTATATTTGTCAATGGTTGAATTTTGATTTCTGATATTCCATAAAGTTTCACATCATTCATATTAAGCAGATATGAGTTTTTGGTAACCAATATTTGTTTTCTTCAAAATCACTGAAACTGGGATCAGAGCAGAAGTCATATTCAATCAGTTCTCCCAGGTTCTGGAGAACTGGTAGCAGAAATTTTGAGTAGTTCAGAGAACAGGTAAATACGACCTCTGACTGGCCCTGCCCCCATCTATTCTCTGCCTCCTGAGTCCTAGCTGATCGGCTGAGTCTTCTTTTGTTGCCCTGCACAGAAGAACGGAGCTGGAAAGCAGGTTAGTGGGTGGGGAGGGAATGGTGATTTTACAGTATATCCTTCCCCTGCTACGCCCACCAAGCCACACCACAGCCACCAAGCCATGCCCACAGAACTGGTACTAAAAAAACCTGACTCCCACCACTGGATCAGAGCAATGACAAATAATAAGGGTGATGAGGCATTTTGGAAGATGCCTCCCCTAATGTTTGACAAGCATCTTCAACCACCAATTCTGTCTATCACTGCTTTGTTATTTTTTCTATAACTATTCTAACTTGCATCTGATTTTAATTCCTTTCTCTTGGCAAAGGAGCTTGATCCTTCTTTGTAGAATTGAGTATATTGATTTTGGTTTCATTTTCAAATTTTGATAATCCATTCTTCTGTAACCACTAGGACTGTATTCTAGGGAAGCAGATTGTTCTGTTTAATATGGGGGTATCAAATTCAAGGCCTACAGGCCAGATACAGCCTGTGATATAGTCGGGCCTATCCTGGAAAATGTAAGGGGCCAGCTCATGTTGCTTCAGCCCGGTTTACCCACGTCGTCTCGGCATAGTCTATCCACGTTGCTTTGGCCTGGTCTATCCAATGCAAAGAGGCAACATCAGGCCAGCATGGCTTCAGCCCAGTCTACCCAATGCGAAGAGGAATCATGCCAGCAGTTTGGGAAGTGGCGTCAAGCTGGTCACACCCACCCAGTTGACCATGTCCCCAATGTCAACCACAGCCCTGATACAACCCTCAATGAAATTGAGTTTGACACCTTTGGTTTAATAGATATTACTGTAATCCTTGCAAGTGCCTTAAGCCCCTGTCACACTGCACCAACGGATGGAAAGAGGATGTAAAACGGAGAAAAACACTTGCCATCCATTGGTTAACGCGATGCTTCCATTCTGTACTCACTGCCTCCGTTTTGCTTCCTCTTTATCTGTCCAGCATCCGTCTATTGACGTTTCATCCGCTCAGAGGGTTTTGAGCTGCTCAAAACTTTTGAGCGGAAAATGTATCCAATGCGTCTGTTCTGCATCCTCTAGGCTTCCGCTGTGCATCTGCTAGGCTTCCTCTCTGCATCCGCTTCATCCGCTGTGCATCCGCTGTGCATCCGCTTCATCTGTTCCGCGTCCGCTCTGCATCCGCTCTTTCCGTTCCGCGTCCACTTTGCTGAGGCCCCCCGGAAGCCTAGCAGATGTGCCATCTGCTCTCATCCACTTCCATCCGCGAGGCTTCCACTCTGCATCCGTTTTCCATCCGCCCTGCGTCCTCCCCCCGTCCGTTCCTTTCCGTGTTATCCGCTCTGGTTATACAAATTTTTGCCCCTTTTGAGATGGATGGAACATTTTTCTTGTCCGCTGTGTCCTTTTTACAAACGTTTTGCATCCGTTGGGCAGTGTGACAGGGCCTTTAGTCAGATTCTTCATGATAGGTGCAAGTGTTACAAAGTTACTACTTTCAATATGGCAGCCTTTGTCTGTACTGGTAATTCTGCAATACTATTGTTGGTATTGTTGGATGGTCACTTCATAGGTTGTTTCAGTGCTGGCTCATATTGGCTCTCTTGTTATTACTTCTTCTAAGTTATCATTTCTGTAGTTCAAGTCAAGTTTTTATTTTGTATTTGCAATTGTGGTTATCTGAAGTTCTTCTACTGCTATTCTATTGCTATTCTGGAGTCTTCAAAACATTTTGTATCATTATTTGTAATATTATTTAAAGTAGCATTTATTATATACTTTCATATAATACATGTTTGGAGGCTGGTGAATAACTTAAACTTCATGATGGTGGGGGTGGTCAATGAATTTGGATTACTTGATTTATAGTACAACTGAATATAATTTTCTTCAATCTAATGTCCTCCAATCATCATGTCAATTGGGAGTAGCATATTTAAGAAAATTTGGGAAGGCTAATATAACAAATAGTATACAAATTTAACCACAAAGAATGGGACAGAGACTGCTAAAATGACCACAATATGAAGACAAATACTGTAGAGAAACATATTGCTAAATTCTATGGAACATTCCCAAAGTAACTTTATAAACAAGGTACAGAAAGCATGAGGTCTGTAATTCTTTCTCACTCCTTAAAAATAACAATGCCTGAATACTGTGACCAGGAGGAAGAAGGACTTAGAAAGGGCAGGCAGAAATTGACCAGCTGCCTAACTGACTCTCCTGTAGAGATACACTTTTTTTCGAGTTTGCAACCTGTAGCCAGATAGAAGTGATTTCAACTTGAACGTTCTTTTGCTGAATTTCTTGCCATATCAAATTTGGTTGCTTACCCATAGTCCATTGGGCTAGAAAGAATAACAGTAACCATATATAATAAAAAGCTATATTGACACATGATTTAACATTTTTCTGACATTTTCTAATGCGTAAGGTGCTAAGGAACTGGTTATTATTTGACAGATAACTAGTAAGCTAGATGATGTATATTAGGCATAATAGTTGCCCTATTATTGAATGAATACTTGCACAATGCATTTTAAGTAAATGATGAATCATAAAGCAATTACCCCTTTTCATGACATCCTGTGGCACAGGAAAAACTATTATACTTTACATGAAGTTATCCACTACTTCCTTGTGTCATATAAAAAACCCCCACATTGCTAATCAATATCATTGACATTATTCTTCCTGTTATTTTTCTCAAGTCTGCAACAAGCAGCACCTAATTTTACACATCCCACCATTAAACACCAATTTCATAATTGTAAGAAAAATCTTGCTGAATAGTTCCAAAATCTTTGCAAAAAAAGAGAGAGATTACAAAAGCTATGATTGCTGAATGCCTTTCCTCCCTTTAATTTACTTTTATTTGCACTCTGAGATTGAAACATTTTCTCCTCTTGCCTTGAAAAGGTTCCTCAAATTCTTCACTTTGCCATCAGTTATTTTTACTTTCTATATCTAGATACTGAATAGGTTTCTTCCATAGTACGATAATTTTACTACTTTTAGTAACTAAGTTGAAAGCCTTTTGTAAATTATACTCTGAAAAAATAGTTTGACACTTGAGAGCTCCTTTCTGATTACACAGAAACAGCCAAAATAATAACAAACACACCAATATCTTCCAGGAAAAAAATTATTTGCATGAGATCTGAACACATATGTACGGGATGGGGGTTGTTGCACTATCTACAGAACATAAAACCAAGTCATACTCAGCAAGAGTAGTTCTTCTAAGGAGGAAAACTGCTTGCCCTCACCAATGGCTGCCCTTCTTTCCTCTGTTACCCAGTTTTCTATCAAGATGCTATAACAAGTGTTTGATTTAATATAGAGTTTTCCTTGTCTGAAAAGGGCCATAGCTTCCATGTTTTTACAGCCAAACAGCATGATTACATATTTTGTATAAGAAGGAAGTCATCTAAAAATATATATGAATACAAAAAAAGCCATTAATTGACACATCTACAAAGGAAGCAAGCCTGTTGGCAGCATATAAAAGTAGAATATTCAAAGCTAAAGTATTTGACATACTACTCCCCTTTAAATAAACAAACATACTATAGTTAAAATATTCATTGTTTCTTCTCTCAACAGTACTTCTTGAATTTGCCAGGCTTTCTTTTCATTTGCTGTATTTTACTAAAAGTGCAAACTTATATACACATAAAGTAGAGACTTATTATTGGCCACCATTACAACTGATTACAATTTTCCTCAGGTCAGTTAGTGTGACTAATGATGAGGAATGTTGGATTTTATATTTTAGCATCACCTCAACCCTGAATTAAGGTAGTCAGAAGCATACAGATTTGGGCATGCGGAACCTCCGCAATGAAAGCAGATTTCTCTTGATCACTATAGCAGCAGCAGTCCTGATCTAGCGTTACTAACTTGACAATGATGCCAATACTCTAAGGAAAGAGCTTATTTGTGCCATTTTACTAACTGCAATTTCACAACTCTATGCCAATGGACTGAACTGTGAAACTGACCACAGCGTTAGCTACTGGTCTAAGAGATAAAAGGACCTGTCTATTTTTGGTTATTTTATCATTTTTTAGCCAGTTCTGGCCTAAATTTAAAAGGAAAAATGCATGAACATGTTTATCCACAAGTACCCAATTCTGTATCTACCTTATTATATGATATGGATTCATAAACACATACTGTAACAATTTTAGAGCTGGAAAATACTTTAAATATTCACAGAAATCAAAAGACAACTGCATCCTGATCTGCCTTTTGTTAAAGAAATCATATCAGGATCTGGGTTTTTAAAGTGGTTGTATAAAGAAAAAAAAAACATTCAGCAGGATTATTCACTGAACAACAAAATATTTTAGTTTGAATTTTATAATTAGTTGTATGTGATGTTTTACAAAGGCTTGAAGTAAGGAACAAACTGATTTCAACATTGCTAAATTATTAAAATGAAATATCTATAAAATCAACAGAATAATTTTATTTTATGTTACTTAAATATGAATCTATAGAAGTTTCACTTTGAGAACTGATTTTTGAACTTTATTTCTTTTTAACAATTTGCAATATATTTTTCAATAGTTCATATTTGAGAATATGAATCAAGAAATGCATATTTAAATAACAATCCATATGTATATCTATATTTGTAAACAAACATTTGGGGGCAGACTTTCAAAAATAGACATGAGAATATGCATGATATAAATGAGTAAATATAAGTAAAAGAAATTTTTTGGAAAAGTGAGGAAGTTACATTTTTCCTTGTTATATGTCTTGTTCTTTTGTATTCCATCTCCCAAACTAAACTAAAAATCACTTTGATATAGAATTATTTAATTTTTTACACAGTACTTAGAATTTTGAGAGTTCAGTGAACAAATTATCATAATAACAACCATCAAGAATAGTACACTTATAATAAAAATAAGATCTTTAGAAAGGCATTTGATTAAAAGTGTCAAGAACCTGAAGTACAAATGAAGAAATAACAAGTGTAGGTACAGTATAACAAAGCCAATTAAAATTTTACCATAATTCTTGGCCTATATTCTTAGCACTAAGCTAAATATAACTGAAGTATACATTTTTAATAGTGTTGGTCAAAATGATACCAAGCAAAGCTGCAGTTTAATATAGAGCAAGGGTGTCAAACTCATGTCGTCACGGCAGTGTCACTTGAAGTATCGGGACTTTCCCCCCCTTCGCTACACTGGGTAGGGCATGGCCAGCACATGATGTATCTGACCCACGGGCTGGGAGTTTGACAGTCCTGATATAGATTATACAGTATAGAAAAATACCGGCAGATCGAAGGAACTAAGATATATTAACTGACCATTTCTGTGTCACAATTGACCTATGGACACAGACAGGAATCAAAGATGAGGTTAGGAGTCAGTATTATAAATCATGCTAATATCTACAGTATTACAGCAAGGGAGACAGTTAACAGACATGGAAAACACATTTGAAAGTATCATGCTGTTAATTACCTTGCATATGGAGCCTCTGTGACGCAGTGGTTAGAGTGCGTACTTCAAGCTACTTCTGCTGTAGCCAGTTGCCTACAATTTGGTTCAAATCCCACCAGGCTCAAGGTTGACTCAGCCTTCCATCCTTCTGAGGTGGGTAAAATGAGGACCCAAATTGTTGGGGGTAATATGCTGACTCTAAACCACTTAGAGAGGACTGGAAAACACTATGAAATGGTATATAAGTCTAAGTGCTATTGCTATATTCAGCTGTATATGCAGGTACTGTTTACTGTTTCAATGTAGTTATAAACAAATGGATGGCTTATTTCAGTATAGTCATTTTTTGTTTCCTGCACTATTTTTTGGAGTTGCAAATTGCTTATTCTCTGGCAACTACTGCATACCAAAGGCATATTTTTAAAAAGTCAAGATTGCCGAAAAATCCCAGTGACTAAACTCCTAATCAACAGGAGTTGCCTTTACTTGGACAAGTTTGCAATTATATTACAGGGACTCTAAAGGCCTTAATTAAGTCTATGATAAATTAAGTGAGCAGTTTTTTTTTAATAGCAATATAATTATGCTACCAAATAAAGAAGGGATTAAATCAGAACTGGTTTCTATGCATCCCAACCACGTTATTTTATATTCTGAAAGCTTTATGGATTGAAGTGTTAATGCCTTACAACTAAACTGTCAGAGACCTTGAAAAAACTTGATGAGAAATGTAGGTAAAAAAGAGTTCTGTGATCTAACAAAAATTAAGAGAATACTTCTACTAAATAGGCAAAGATACCATAAATTATTTGGTGATTTTTCTAACTAACTAGGTTTTGCACATTTCTTACTAGATTTTGCTAAGATTAATGAAAGAATGAAACAAATTCTTTCAAACATAGTAACAATCAGGTGATAGATGTGTGCATAATGATGCAGCCATAAAAATAAGAGGTGGCTGTGTCTATCATTGTAGGTGAAGCATTTAAGAGTGTGGGGACCATCACTGGAAGAAAAGGTCATCTTGTCCACACCACATATATTTCTTTGGCAAGGGGAACAATCTCAATGGGCCTTCTCTTGATGGCTCACCCAGTTCGTTATAAGAAAAACCTCAAGACTGTTCAACTTGATTCTTTTTATGCAGAAAGAGAGAGAAAATATTTTAAACTTTTGTCATTATATTCTATAATTATTAGAATTCCAACAGTTCATCAGACTGCTTCTTCACTGGTCTATCTCAAATGGATGACAGATGGATAGAACCCTGTTTGACATATTCCAATATATATACCAGCATCACACTGTACAGGTCTTTTTAGACAATGAAAACTTTGAATTGAATCTGGAAACCTTTTGAATTCAGTGACTTAATAGATGTAATCCTCTAATAGTAGGCTTCCTGAGCTAGCAGCCTTACTGCTGCATTCTGAATCTGTGGCAGTTCAGAGTCATCTTCCAAGGCAGCACCAAGTAGAGTGAATTGCGATAGGACAATTATATGACAATCAATTCAGACTCCGAAGGGTATGACAGTGACTCATGCCCATCGGAGTCTCAATCCGAGGAGGAAGACAAACAGCTGACAGAGAGCGGGAGTGTGGCTCCGTTGGCTGTGGAGGAAACTGGGGAAGGGCAAAGTCCTGTTGGGCAGAGGAGGGGACAGATAGAACAAGGAAGAGGGAATTCAGAGGAAGACCCAGGCCCACCCCCCTCTGCATCCTAGGGCACGCAGAGAGGAATGGAGAAGAGAGCAACGTGGGCTGCGTGGGAAGAAAGTTTAAAAGAGATGCAAGCTTTGGTTATCTGTGTTCCTGGCATCCATCCCAACTGGGATGAATTACTGCCGTTCCTTCATATCTGGAATTCCTGCTCTTGCCCAACTGGACTAATTACTACATCTTGCCTTGATTGGATTTATAGTTACACTTTTTGTGAATGTTTTGGACTTGAATCTCCGCAGCCAAAGGCTGTTCCTGGAAGAGTTTTTCTCCAGCCTAGAAGGTAACCAGGACATTGGGGGCAAAGTTGGAGCAAATAAAGGGACTCCTACTTATTATTTGACTGTATTGCCTTTGTGCCATGCCCTGGATCATCACAGTCACTATCACCAGAGCATCCTCATCCAGACAGTGCTATAATGGCTATGGCTTCCACCTGCTGTCCCAGCAAGACTGTTTAGTCCAGAAGAATCTCCAAATCATGGACCAGAATTAGACCCTATACTACAGTGAATCTTATGCACTTCCCCAGGTTCCACAAACTCAGAACAATCCTATGTCATAATCCAAGATATTGCCCTTTGCTTCACTTGGAGCAGTCCAACTGAAATCTAAATAGAAGTGACTTGATCAATAAGAAAAACTGCAAAACTCTGCATTTCCCTAAAATGCTTATACTTTCAGTGAACAGGGAGTCCATGGATACAGTAAGTGTTGATATGTCATCACTGTCAGGACACTTATTGAGAAGGATCCAACATGATCTTATACTTGCTATGCTCACTTTTGCTTTTTTATCACTGTCAGTCTCATAATCTTTTCTGTCACTTAATCCCACATTTAATAAAAAAACAAACAAACATGGAGCTACTTGGAATTGATGGTTAGAGAGATACTTCTATATTCCAGAAATTGAATAAATCAGCCCATAAATCAGAGCTGCCCACTAAATTGTTGGAAAAATTACCAAGTACCCTCTGGATTCATCAAATCCTTGTAGAGGTCCAGAAGGCTACAATCCACAATTTGATCAGCAAAGCATCTGACAATGGTAAAAGGACATTTTAAAGTTCTGTTTCTCATGTCCAGATCCCATCTGATCTGTTCTGAAGTAAAGAAGATATCAAGCATCTGCTTATGTGCACCTAAGTTGCAATTGCTTCTGCTTATGCCCATGGCTGTCATGAAGGCCATAAATTCATGAGCCATTCTAGAATTCCCTCCTGTAATAGCTTATCCACAACAAACCCAAACTATGGCTAAGATACATCGATGACACATTTGTGATTTGGCCCCATGGAAAAGAAAACCTAAACAATTTCCTAACACACCTAAACAACACACACCCCAAAATCAAGTTCACCATGGAAATGGAAATAAACAAACAATTACCATTCCCAGATGTACTAATCTACAAAAGAACAGATGGCACACTGGGACACACCGTATACCAGAAGAAAACACACACCAACCGCTATCTCAACGCCCAATCCCACCACCACCCAGCACAGATAAATTCCGTGGCTAAAACACTAATTACCAGAACCAAACGCCTGGCAGATAAGACACATATAAAGACTGAACTATGCACAGTGACTAAAGTATTGACAGCCAATGGCTTCCATAAAAACAAAATCACCAGCTTGATCCACAAAAACACACCAAGATATAACAGAGACCTAGAAGATCAACAGACCTATGGAACAGCTGTCCTGCCCTACATAAGAGGTACCACAGATAAAATCAGTAAGATACTACACAGGCATCACATCAAGACTGTCTTCAAAACAGACAAAAAAATAGCAGCCATCCTTAAAAACCCCAAAGACAAAATTCACCTGGAAAACCAAGGCATATACGAAGTTCCCTGTGCATCATGCCCGGCCACATACATTGGACAGACCAATAGAAGAATAAGTACCCGCCTGGATGAACACAAAAATGCAGTAAAAAAGCTGGAACACACCTCCTCACTAGTCCAACACATGAAAGCCACAGGTCACAACATCAACTTCAATGGCACCAAAACCCTAGCCATTATAGAAAACCCCAGCCACAGAATCATCAGAGAAGCCATAGAGATTGAAAAAAGACCTGAAAGCATGAATAGAAGAGATGATTCCAGCAGACTGTCAATCATTTGGAAACCTGCACTCTCAAATAGAAAGATCTTCACACCACAAGCCAGGCAAACACCTGGGCACAAACAGACTCCCTCTGATGCCTCCAGCTCAAACACCCCCCCACCAGGCACCCAGATGAAACCTGGCTTCCTAATAGATAACAGCCATCCTTTCACATGAAGCCAAGCTGCACTGAAAGCCTCCAGTGCTGGAGCAGAGTGTTGCCAGCCAATCAAAGCCACAAAACAGACAGAAGAAACCAGAAACACCAATCAATCAAACTCCAAGTCCAATAAACACAGACCAAGACTCCCAACCAATCAGGATGAAGAAAAAAACCATCCTGGCACAGCATAGGCAAGCCTCAAATTCAAAACCAAAGACTGTGAGACTCTGACCCACGTACAAACTCTATACAGAAGCCTGATGATGGCAGATGAGATTCTGCTGAAACGTTGCTACAACTTTAACAGAACTACAATGACGTGAGATAATACCTGAAGGAAGCCAAACAGCACACATGTAAGTACCCGGAAAGCCTAAAAAAACAAATATCTGACCTCTACGGGGAGGAAATAAACAGCCAGATCAAAAGCTATGTGACCTAAAATTCCTATACAGCTGCAGAGACAACAATGTAACACCAACCTGCTTCAAATTAACATTTCATAAGAACACAGCAGCTACCAAACATATCCTGAAAAGGACAGAGATATCTCTACTCAGAAATGAAGTTCACAGTAAAAGATTCCAATTAGATCAGTTAAACAAAGATTTGCTAGCACTACACCTGAAATTGAGCAGCAAAATCCACCCTCTACTTTGGGATAAGATCAAACAACTTACAACTTGGAGAGCTGAAACTGAAAGCACTTATAAAAATGATAAACTCTCAAGAAAATTAAAAAAAATAGAAAATGACAAGAAAACCCCCAACAACCCACCACAACACCTGAAACAATTAGTATACAACGTTTCCAACAGAGAACTCAACAAAACAGAAACAGATGTCCTATCCAAAGGATTCAATTATGCCATAGCACCCAAAAAAATCCCAACAGAATCCATCATATGTGCAGTAGAATCCAGCCTAACCAAATTAAATACAGATGAAGCTGACAGAATAAGACACCAGGTTGCTCACATCTTACGCACAACGAAACCACCAAAAAATAATTTGCAAAAAGATGAATTCAGAGTGTTACAAACCCTGAAAAATGATAACAGCATAATAATACTCCCAGCAGACAAAGGAAATGCCACAGTAGTAATGGACAGAAAAGACTATGAAACAAAATTGATAGACCTACTCCAAGACTCCACATACAAACCTATAAACACAGACCCAACCACATATCCAGAAAAATCAACCAAGAAGAAAATTATAACCAGCCACATAAGCAAAGAAATCCAACAGACGATCATCCCAAGAGAAAAATATTCTAGATGCCCCAAATTATACGGCCTCCCAAAAATACACAAAGAAGGCATATCTCTCAGACTCATAGTCAGCTCCATAGGAGCACCATTACAAAACCTAGCTAAATACTTAGCAAAACAACTACAGCCCCATGCTGAAACCGCAGCTTCATATGTACAAAACTCATACCACTTCTTAGAAATGATCAAAGATCTACACGTAGAACAAGAAGATCTGCTTGTAAGTTTCGACGTGGTTTCACTATTCACTCAAGTCCCAATAAAAGAAACTCTTGAAATCATCAAAAATAAATACCAACCAGCCAAAGACCTCATGGAACTAACAGAACACTGCCTAACCAACACATATTTCATATACAAAGGACAAAGATACAAGCAAATTGAAGGAGCCCCTATGGGATCACCACTGTCACCCGTCATTGCAAACCTGTTCATGGAAGAATTCGAATCCAGAGCCCTGGCTAATGCCACCCACAAACCCAAACTATGGCTAAGATACATCGATGACACATTTGTGATTTGGCCCCATGGAAAAGAAAACCTAAACAATTTCCTAACACACCTAAACAACACACACCCCAAAATCAAGTTCACCATGGAAACGGAAATAAACAAACAACTACCATTCCTAGATGTACTAATCTACAAAAGAACAGATGGCACACTGGGACACACCATATACCAGAAGAAAACACACACCAACCGCTACCTCAACGCCCAATCCCACCACCACCCAGCACAGATAAATTCCGTAGCGAAAACACTAATTACCAGAACCAAATGCCTGGCAGATAAGACACATATAAAGACTGAACTGTACACCCTGACTGAAGTATTGACAGCCAATGGCTTCCAAAAAAACAAAATCACCAGCTTGATCCACAAAAACACACCAAGACATAACAGAGACCTAGAAGATCAACAGATCTATGGAACAGCTGTCCTGCCCTACATAAGAGGTACCACAGATAAAATCAGTAAGATACTACACAGGCACCACATCAAGACTGCCTTCAAAACAGACAAAAAAATAGCAGCCATCCTGAGGAACCCCAAAGACAAAATTGACCTGGAAAACCAAGGCATATACGAAATTCCCTGTGCATCATGCCCGGCCACATACATTGGACAGACCAATAGAAGAATAAGTACCCGCCTAGATGAACACAAAAATGCAGTAAAAAAGCTGGAACACACCTCCTCACTAGTCCAACACATGAAAACCACAGGTCACAACATCAACTTCAATGGCACTAAAACCCTAGCCACTATAGAAAACCCCAGCCACAGAATCATTAGAGAAGCCATAGAGATTGAAAAAAGACCTGACAGCATGAATAGAAGAGATGATTCCACCAGACTGTCAATCATTTCGAAGCCTGCACTCTCAAATAGAAAGATTTCCATGCCACAAGCCAGGCAAACACCTGGGCAAAAACAGACTCCCTCTGATAGCTCCAACCCAAACACCCCCCCACCAGGCACCCAGGTGAAACCCAGCTTGCTAATGAATAGCAGCTTGCTAATGAAGAGCAGCCGTCCCTTCACACGGAGCCAAGCTGCACTGAAAGCCTCCAACACAAGAACAGAGTGTTGCCAGCCAATCAAAGCCACAAAACAGACAGAAGAAACCAGAAACACCAATCAATCAAACTCCAAGTCCAATGAACACAGATCCAGGCTCCCAGCCAATCAGAATGGACCAGCCTCAAATTTGAAACCAGGAACTAACTCTATACAGAGGCCTGATGATGGCAGATGATATTCTCCTGAAACGTTGCTGCAACTTTAACAGAACTACAATGACGTTGGGTAATGAAATGTCTGCAGGAATGAACCAAAAATGGAGCTGATGACCATGGCTGAATGAAAAGGGGGCAAGTAAGATTTCGTTATTCAAGAGGACTTGAAATCACCCTAAAATGCTCCATATGTTTGCTCCTCGTGAGAAGACCAGAAAAAGGACACTGAATATTAATGCCCAATATTCAAAGTCTCCTTTTATTAGTTTTCTCACAAGGAGAACCCATATTTGAGGGTGATCAGGGATTGAGAGAATCGCAAACAACTAAAGTTCAGAATTAAAGGAGAACACTTAAATTCGACATACTACGACAGAATGAAGCAAGATATTTTATAATACTAGATGCAGAAGTTAATTTTAAGATAGTTTATTATTGTAGATAGACTGTATTTAAAAAATGTTCTGGAAGATCATCTACTGGACCTTGGGCCAGTCATTCTAGTTCAACTCAGCTCATAAAGTTGTTCTGAGGGAAATAGGAGGGAATAATATTGTGCACGTTTGCTACCTTGAATTACTTATAAAGTAAAAAAGGCAGGATAAAAATTTAATAATAATTGAATAAATTATTATTAAATAATTTAGTCTGAGCCTGATTTGAAAGTAGACTTAAAAATGACAGGCTACAAAATGATATGGACAAAGATGCTATACTGGACATACAAATGAAACTAGCTGATGTCTTAATAATTAAAAGTGACAAACAAACAACAAATAAAAGAGTGACCTGGATAATATTCCTATATTAGATAGGAAATTACAGAAGTGTTAAAGCTTTGAACAATTTTGTGAAAAAGGAAAAAAAAATGAAAAGAAATAAAATTCTAGGATATTATTTGAAGGTAACAGAAAAGTTAATAGTATTTTGACCCGATTCTTTCTTCCGGTGTCCTCCCTTCAACTCATTCTCAATTCAGTTAGTTCTTTCAACTGCACTAATGGAGCCTGGCAAAAGCAATAGACTGGGATGTACCAACAAGAAAAGGATACCTCTCCCTTATAGTCTTAATCTCTTATTTTGTGCAACCTAATTAGAGCTCTCACTTTCTCTTGCAATGAGTATTTTGGTAAAATGAGAAAAAAGCAGGAAAGCAAAGTTCAGAGAAATTAATGGCTATGGTGCCCTAATTTTGCATACTGCATCTTGATGCATGAAGCAGATGTTAAAAAGAACTCTGCTATATTGCTTGCATAACTAATTGGGTCTTTATGAAACAAGCATTTTAGAAAAACAAATAACATTAAATTGTGGATTAATGTTTTAATAATGATTAGCAGCCATGTGTTCATAACCAGCTGGTAAAAATCTTTTTACATTTTGCTTTGGACCATTTTCTAATCTCTCCTACTCCATAGCAGGGCAGTGTACTATTGATTTAAAATAAAGCATACTCCATTTAAAACTTTTCAGTGACAAACTATTCTACTGAACAGTACAACCTGTTTGATCGGTTAGTTTTCACTCCATTACTCTGGCATTAGGCAACTTTTCAATCATTGCCTTATCAAGTTTTATAAAAATGTGTAGTTGCAAAGCAGAACACATGCCTAAATTGCTGTACAGAAGAAATATAAACAGTTTTCCATCCTTATGTTGTCCTCTAAATGAAGTGATATTAAACCTGGTATCAAGTTTGGTGACTTTGTGACAAAAAAGTATAGAATCCTAGCATCTTTTGAGGAATCTGAATGCATACTTTTGTACTCCTACTTTTATGCTTTTTTATTATGCTTGTTACTTGTCACAATCCTGGCAGTTTACAGAATAATTCAAAATATTAATTATCCATAATATGATAATATAAAAACAATCATATAACAAAATACATAAAAATTACAAAAACAATAAAAGAATAAATGGGCAACAAAAATCACAATGCAAATACTCTTCTGAATAACTCATTTTTAAGCATGCACAAGTCAAGAAACCACAGTACAGATATATAGATTGGCTCCAAGTTGCCAAAGGAGTGAGACAAGGATGTATATTCCCCTCTTATTATTCAATATATATGTGGAATTCATATAGAAGGAAACTGGATTGGAAGATGAATGTAGTTTAAAACTGGAAGAAGCAATATCGAAGACCTGTGCTATGCCAATACTACTCTGATGGCTGAAAATGTAAATGGACTGCAAGCAGTAGTAATGAAAAGGTGCACAGTGAAAAATTGGGGTTAAAATTAAATACAAAGATCAAACTAATGACAACAGGTACAACAATTGGCCTGAGAATTGACAAGAACTTAAATCTTTTAGAATTGATTATAAAAGGAGCCAGCCATCAAAAAATATGCCACATAGTAGCCCTTGCTAGAAATAATAAAGACAGTGAAAAAGGTATTTAGATGCCAGAAACTTGGTCTATACTTACAAAGATCAGAATCAGTAAGGGATTGGTTTTCCCTGTGATATTACATAGAAGTGAAAATTGAAGTTTGAAGACTTTTGAACTTTGATGTTGGAGAAGACTCTTGAATATACCATAAATGGCCAAGAAAATATACCAATGTATCATAGAAAAAATAAACCATGTTGTTCACTCAAGCCATAAATGATGAGGCTCAAATTATCATATTTTGGATACATTATGAAAGGGAGTTTCTATTTCTGTAAGATGGATTTGGTCAGATGTCCTGTTGGCATAGTCAACACTCTATTAAATAGGATGATAATTAATGTTGGCACATAGAGTAATTTGATTACACAAATACCTTATCTGATCTTGAGAAAGAAACATGTTTTAGTTCAGATAAATATATTTAGACTCGGCCTCAAAAAACCTGTTGCCAGTAAAAGCTAGCCTTCTAATCAAACCTCACTTCCCATCCCTATGAATTTTATTTTAGAATATTTTAAACACAGCATTTCTCTTCCATGTTTGAGGGGATCTATAACCAAGACACAGTGAATTAAATTCTCAGAATATTTCAGTACCTAAATCATAATATAGTATAGTAATTCATACCAGTGCAAATCTTCAGCCATAATATGGTACTGCAACTGACAAGCAGAACAAAAGAATATATCAGTTCCATCTGAATCAGGTAGCCTTTTTTGTATATGCCACAGAATAGGATATGATATTCTGATATTTCTAATGATAACAAGAGGCTAGTTTTGTATCATTCAAGAGTCATCTGAAATGCATCCTGAGGCCCCTTCTTATTTTGATGAGTTTTTTAATGCTTTGTCTGATCATTCACAATTTTAGCCAGCAGAAAATGTACTTTTATATATGCTGCCTATGTGAAGACAGGTGTTTCCTCCTTATTTAAATAATAATTGAGGGTGTGCATATTTTATATAAGTTGAGAAGAATAGAAGATGCTACTGAAAACAAATGAAATGAAGTAACCGATGACTGCAGCTACTACTGTTGGGAAGAGTATGTTTTTGCTTTGGTTCCTCTTTTCTTGTTCAGGTCCATCCTGTTTTCTATCTTACTCCCCTGCCATTTATTTCCCCTTTTTTAGTGTAGCTATTCCTTCCCCTCACCCTGTTTCTGTCCAATCACACTGATATATAAATAAATGCTGGTAACTCTTACTGCACTCATGCAGCTATAAATAAAAGTCCCATATGCGTTTTTAGTTGCTATGGGATTCTATAGAATGGTTTCTTCCAAAAAAATTTCAGGTACTTAAGAAACTATAACAAAGTTTACTGGTTATTTCTGGATCTTGCTTAATTTATTCCAAGTATTTCAGTTTGTAGAAGTGGTAATGATGCATCTTATGTACCAGAAAACTGTTCCCCAATCAAGAAAAATGGCTAGATTTCAGTCGTTAAACATATATTCTGCCATGCCTAAATTTATTTTGTTTAAAATGTAGAATCACAGACCAAACGTACAAAAAACAAACAAACAAATGCAATGGAGATATTCCTTAAAAGCCTATTCATATCTAAACAAAACATACTTGGAAGAATAATTAAGTCCATACATCTCTAACAGTCTAATTTCTACACTGGTGTTTTCTAAGCAACTGCATTATTTGGAATGACTTGCCTCCAAAAAAACAAACAAACAGGCCCCGGGTTTCCTGCCTGAACAGAAGTTCTCCAAGGTCCCTTCCAACTCTGCTATTTATTCTATTCTGTTTTATTTCCTTCGACATATTAACATTGGAGTCTGAATTGAATAGTGCATCATTAAATTTGTCTGAAACATATTGGAAGAATTTTTATACTTTTTATTCTGTTTGTGTTATTCTTTGGACTTAGCAACAAGAAAAGGAAAAATAAAGAGGCAGGCAGCCCTATGTTAGAAATATAATGCCAATTATTTCAGGCATCTTAAAACACCTAACTACTCCAGAGAGTAAAACAAACAGCTGCTGATGGAGCTTGTGATAAGGTTAAAGTGGTTGGTGTGGCTGGAAGTTGAAGAAATTAATAACTGAATTCCAGAGAAAATAAAGTTGTTCTGCTTCATTAAACTTTGAAGTCACAGTACTAATTATGGTTATGAAAAAAAGCCAGTGAAATAGATACCAAATAAATAATACTAAAAGGAAAATGACCCTGAATTTAAGAAAGCATGTCCCTCCAAAAGGAGAAACAGCCAGAAACAACAACAAAACACCACAAATGAATAGGGTTACTCTGGGCAGAGTACAACAGAAACAAGCAACCAAATAACCATACAACATGAAAAAGAAAAATAACCATACAATATGAAAAAGGGCGTGGGATACTTACCTGATACGCCCATTCTCTTTGAGCTGTGAAGAGCATCCAGTAGTGGGGAGGGCAGGCAGGTTCTTATCTGCTTCCAGTAAAGTGTTACTAGCTACCACCTATTGGTTGTCTGGATTTTGGCAGCTTGTCAATAAGAGGTAACCTTATTGTAACAGTAACTTGGTTAAAGAGTTCAGAATACATTTATGGATACATTAGTATGGAGCCATAAATTCTCTGTTAATCTGTACCTTATTGCTTCAACAAGGGAGGACATTTTATTCTATGAGACAAAGGCAGAGAAAAGTTTGTATTATACTGTCACGTCTGAAAACCACTCTAATAGGAGAAGTAAATGACAGGAGTTGCCTATTTGAAATGCTAGCAGACTAAATTTCACATTTCCTTGCAACCAACTTTGGACTCCTAAAGTTGGTCTGTGGGATTAAGAGAGCTTAATGGAGGGAAATAATAGGTTTAACATGAACTTAAGTCAGAGTTAAAGAATCTGCTCTTCAGACCAGTGAGAAAGCTCAGAAGTTGTTGTTCAAGACTATGAAAAATGGAATTCTATTCTCTATGGAAAATATTTGTGGTTGCCTTCATTTGGAAACTTATTGTAGTTGTTGTATCTTAGATTTTTTTTAAAAAAGTAAATAAAATCTGAGCATTAAGATTGATATACCTAAACATGAGGGTTGCCTAAAATGTTTGAACAAGAAGCTTCTCAAAGCACATTTTGTGAGAAAAGCACTTCTCTAATCCTTAAAGCAATCATGGCCGTTGGCTGCTGCAGAGGCACTGTTTGTGCATGCAAAGATAGCCAGCACTTCTGCCAAATTCTTCCAGAGGATGTGGCTTTGAGGAGGGGCAGTTTGCTTGGAAAAAAAGCCTCTTCCAAATATTTTGTACCACCTAACCAAATCTTTAATGCCACCTCAGATGGTTTTCATCAAATAAGGTGACTGGTCCAAATTACATGTCTTTGGCCATATTCAGTGATGAGCAATTTGAAACATTAAGGTTTAATTTTCACACACACACAAACACACACTGCAATTAAAAACAAAAATAACAGGTGAGATAGATACATAAGTGAACACCAAAGGAAGTGTATTAATGGATATAAATGCCAGATATTATCTCTAAGCATCATGTTGAAGATATCAAGCATATGATACTATTCCATGTAATTAATGAAAAAGTTGTTGATGGATCCCTATGAACTGCTTATTGTAGATATTTGATAAACATAGTGGAATTCTATCACTTTTAACTTTTTGCAAAATTCGTAGTGTGGAAATTTTTTTTCATATGCAAAAGAAAATCTAGGAGTTCTCCATACTTAATTTTAATAATTTCTAGAATGTATTTTCACAGAAAAAAGGATATAGGACAACAGAAAACAAGATTCAGACAATTTGAAATAACATATATTATATTTGTGCATAGCATTTTAATTTATCAAATTGCTGTCATGGTCCAGTTTCAAATTATGAATCAAGGCCACAAATAATTGACAATACTGATCTGCTGGTTTAAGGAAATAATATATTGTTTTTTATTTTCCCAACAATCTAATTTGGTATGAACCCCACTTATGGGAAGTTAGTGGACAGCTTATCAAAATTATACAGAGTACTAAAAAGATGCACGTGGGAACAAAACTTAGAAATGAGTTATTTGGCATCAAAAACCAAAATGTCAACCATATTACAGTATAATAGTTCATAATAGCAATCTTAAAAACATAGCAGAAAACAAGAAAATAATGAATCATGAAAATTAAAATTATTTTTATTGTATTTGTATTTTATTGTATTTGTGATTAAAGGTATTTGTGATACAAATATGTATTTGTGATACAAAGCAAAAATAAGATACCACATATGTGAAAATACAGAAGAATAAGTAAAAAGCATTTTAGAAATTAATGTGAAATAATTTGGAAAAAAAAGATCAGGGCTGCTAGACAATTAATCATCTTGCAGTAATACAGTAGTGACAGCAAGAAATTTGGCAGTCCTACAAATGTTTCCTGAGTTGTCAGCTAAAAGGAAGCAAGTGATCTTCTCATCTAAACCTTGACTTTGAATCAGATGAAGGTTATTAATTCAATGTGCCAACTCCTATAAAAATGGCACTGCAAGAAAATATACTATGTTTTTAAAAAATTTCTCTTGGGTTCATGGGCAAATTCATGCTGCAACATTTCAAAGTATAATGGTAGAAAGGTATATTATAATATTGGGCCAGGGTAATGGATCTTATTTGGGATAGAAAAAAATGGTACTTTCTAAGTATTTTGCACAAGATAGTTGTCCAAAACAGATCTCTGGCATACCAACTGTTGTAGATGTATACATTGTAGTAGTATACATCCTGCATAGTTGAACTCTAAATTTTAGAAATCAATTCTGCATGGCTATATTCTAAGTCTCAAAAATCAAGACTTAGATCAAGAACCATGGACTTTTTGTGCAAAGGGAAACAAAATGATCCATTTGATCATCTTTAGTGATGAGTCTATTCATCCTATTTCCTGTTACACATTGCCAGCCTTTCTAGATATGACATCTTATATCTAAGGTGCAGATATTGATGCAGCATAAGAAATTATTCAAGAAACTTTGTTAGTTGAAAAACTTTGGAACATTTAAATACATCTATCACTATTTAAACATAAGCAGTCCCACATGACAGTTTGAATGACAATTAGTCACCAACTAATATTTCTGAGAATGATCTAACTATACTGTGACAAAATTAGTGTAATTAATGTAAAAGAGGTTCATACACAAAATTAGGATCATTTTTTCCCATTTGTGCACTAGAAATATACATGTTCTTATTTACCATCCATAAACTACAACCTTGGTTTTCCTTTTAATGCATCATACTCCCCCGCCCCCAGCTATAAAGGACACTGAGAGCATTCTCTGTTTGCACCAATCCATTAATAAATTCACAGTTGCAAAACTGAGGCAAAACTGAGGCACATATTTTTCTACTATACTAATAGTAAGAACTGTTTTTCAGTCAATTTCAAATTTTATAATACGGTGGGCAGATTTGGTTTGTGAGATTGATTTTTGCTGACTGATGTCTAATGGATATTGTTACAAATTATCTATCCAATACTCATTATCAAAGAGCAGATAAATAAAAATCAGTCTGATAAAATCCAGACTGACAATAATTATGAAAACTAATAATGAAAAAGTTATTAATTTGGACAAGTCAAGTTATAATTGATATGCATTGGTGGGATAATAAAATGAAGCATGGAGTAGATTAAGAAAATATCTAGCTACATTATGGGCACTAATGCAGTATCAGTGACTCAACAATGAATCCAAAGGGAAAAAATACATACCAACAGGAATTCAATTGGGAAGACAAAATCACAGGTTAAATAACACAGATATTTGGCATTTAGTACAAGAGTTAGTCCTTGTTTAATGACCACAACTGGGATCAGCAAGCTCGTCATTAAGCAGTGTAGCTAAGAGAAATGTTATCTAATTTCAGATTTCCATTTCCTTTACAGACCTGAGAATGTTGTAAATACAAGGTAGCAAAGTTACGTTCTCATGATAATTGCACATGGTCATTTAATGAGGAAGTTGGTAGGGAAGGTTTCGTTTCATTCAATTCCATTCTTAAGATGAGTTGATGGTGTTAAGTAAAAATAGAACTTACCTGCTACCTTATTATATAAAATATATAATATAAAAAGAAACTGGATGAAAAGTATATATAAATTTGCCTCTAAATGTAAATAACTATGGCCTGTACTCCAACCAACTGGAATGGAAATAGTTCAAAGCAATGGTTGACAACTTTTTTTGGGGGGGGGGAGGCGGGGGGGGGCTGATAACACAGTGTACTCATGGATTTTCTCACAAATATTTATCTCTGATAGAAGAGTGTGTATACTTGTCAGTGGCTGCAGTGGAAGAGGTAACTTTAAGCAATTATATCAGCAGAATGTTCCCTACCAATGTTCAACTTTCTGAATGGATATTTTCTATCCACTCTATGAATCTTTGTTTTTGTTTCTGTGTGATTAGATTTCTTTCAAACTGGTCTGTAATCATTAAGTTTTTTTTAAGGTTACTGAACCATTTAGGAACCAAGAAGTATTCTTGGATGTGAAAATTTTGCTGAGGTTCCAACTATATTTTTAAACTTGTGCAACAAAATGATAATTATGTAACTAGAAGGTCTGAGGGAACATTTATGACCACTATTATTGTTAATCTTCTCATCACTCCTTATCACCCATCCCCTACCACTTGTGACTGTATGACTGTAACTTTGCCGCTTGTATCCTTACGATTTATATTGACTGTTTCCTAGTATGATTTGATTGCTTATTGTACCCTATGAGTATTAATAAGTGTTGTACCTATGATTCTTGACTCTTGAAGAATGTATCTTTTCTTTTATGTACACTGAGAGCATATGCACCAAGACAAATTCCTTGTATGTCCAATCACACTTGGCCAATAAAGAATTCTATTTTCTTCTATTCTTACGTGGTCCTCATTCAAGGAAATGTAGGCAAAGGGAGAGGCAGAACAACTGCAAATAGAATTAATCTGGCAGTAGAGCAATCAGAGTACTTTGATCTCTTCCTCAGCTTGTACCTTAATGAAATGACTAATATGCAAAAAAATTGGTGCAGGAAGGATTAATGATTAGTAATATAGTTATAGTTTTATATATTGAAAAATGCATTCTTCTCACTGAGAGTAGAGACAGCTTACCTAAGCAAGCTGGCAAATCAATGATTCAGCAATTACAGCCAATTCAAAACCTCAGTGTTGTGAAATAGAAAAAGCAAAAACAGACAAGCAATAGCACTCCAGTTATCTTCCCTATCCTTAGGGGGAGAAAAAGTTTGCTGAGGTATTAAAACTGCATGAGGTATATTCACTGAAATGTTGCAAGAAGAAAATAGGATTAAATTTCAAGAGAAAACCAACAGACTCTTCTTTCATGGTATCCGAAGAGAAAGAGAGCCAATTTGATTGAAAAATTCAAAAGTAATGTCAGTTTATTTAATAAGTAGAAAATATTTAGCAACTAGTTGCATTCATATATAGTAAAAAATAGGCCAGTATGAATGTTATGCTGATCCTCTGTTATCAGTGAAAAGAACTTGTTGACAAAAATCTGTTATAAACTATTAAAGTTACAAAAACTAGTGTCATTATATAATAAGAAAATGTCCTTTTAATTACATTAAAAGGTTGATGCTTGAAAAAAAGACAATAGTCAGCATTTTATAGGAGAGAAACACCTGACAGGAAAAAAATGGCTAACATGCCAATATTTATTAATGAAGTCAAGAGAACAATAGACTTCAGAAGGATATAGTTTCCAATGCTCAGAAGAAAGCTTTAATATGGATAAAAAGATAATTGCAACTGAAAAACATAAAGTGGAATTTGAAATTGAATGTACAAAGAACAAATAATAGCAAAAAAGAAGGACATGTCTGCAATGCCAAATGGCTATAAATTTTGGACATAATATACAGATGGGAACTTGGGAGAAAAAGGGCGTTGGTACTTACCTGATACGCCCGTTCTCTTTGAGCTGTGAAGAGCATCCAGTAGTGGGGAGGTGCTTAGTTTCCAAATTCACAGGCTGAGCTTGATTTGTGGAATGCCCCTCCTCCACCACGTGACTCCTCAGTGTTCCCCAGTTTTGGCGAAGACGAGGGGAAAAAAGTGCTTTCATCCTCACATACCAAAAAAAGTTCATTGACCGAAACAGGACCCCACCAGACAGAAAAAAAGGGTGGGGCTGGATGCTCTTCACAGCTCAAAGAGAATGGGCATATCAGGTAAGTACCAACGCCCTTTCTCTTATGAGCTGCTCAGAGCATCCAGTAGTGGGACATACCAAAGCTTGGCCTGTCCTATGGGAGGGACTCCGTCTGGTCTGGAATCTCCTCCTGATCTATGTGGACCCGTTGCAGAACTCTTCTGGCAAAGGAAGCCTCAGCAGAAGCAAACACATCAATTTTGTAATGTCTAATGAAGGGTGATGGGGAAGCCCAAGCCGCGGCCCGACAGATTTCAGTTATTGATGCCTGTGTGGCCCATGCTGCCGAAGTTGCTGCACTCCTTGTTGAATGAGCTGTTATGCCGTTAGGCACTTGCAGAGATTGGGTCTGCTTTGTTTTTGCTATTGCTGCCCGTATCCAACGGCCTATTGTAGATGGTGAAACCTTGCAACCCTGAGAATTTGGCTGAAAGGACACAAATAATGCCTCTGATTTCCTGAAAGCTGCTGTATGCTCGATATAGATTCGCAGGGCACGCCTCACATCAAGCTTATGCCATTGTCTTTCCATCCCCTGCGATGGTCTGGGACCAAAATTTGGAAGAATAAGCTCTTGAGCTCTATGAAAAATCGAATTGACCTTGGGCATAAATGTGGGATCGGGAGGAGGGACCACACGATCAGCATGAAAAACGCAGAGATCTTGTCTGACAGACAGGGCTGCAATTTCCGAGATACGACGAGCGGAAGTGATTGCTACGAGGAAAACTACTTTGTATGTGAGAAATTGGAGGCTTGACGATTTCAAAGGTTCGAAAGGACCTTTAGTGAGAGCAACAAGGACCTTGTTATGGTCCCAGGAGGGATAACGGTGCACTGCAGGAGGGCGTAAGTTGGTGGCTCCTCGAAGGAAGGATCTTATGTGTGGGTGATGTGAAAGAGAACTGAGACCCTTGTGATCGAGAACTGATGCCAAGGCCGCCACCTGCCTTTTTTAACGTATTAGGTGACAACCCCTTATCAAGTCCCTCCTGTAAAAACTCTAGAACCTGGGCGACATGGGAGGGGCAGGATCAATTTGAAGTTTACTACACCATTTGCAGAAAGTTGACCATGTGGCATTGTAAATACGAATTGTTGAGGGGCGTCTGGCGGCTAAAATAGTGTCAATAACTCTGTTAGAGAGCTTTTCGCTCTTCAAACCACTCCGCTCAACCTCCAGACGGTCAATTGTAACCATTGAGGATCCGGATGTTGAAGAGGCCCCTGAGTTAATGAGATTCTGTCTGATGGAATTCTCCGGGGGGGGGGCTGCTGAGAGACTGCGGAGGTCCGCGAACCATGGCTGTCTGGGCCAATAAGGCGCTACTAAAAGTAATTCTGCTCTCTCGTCTAGTAACTTCTGGATGACTTTGGGAATCAGCGGAAGTGGAGGGAAAGCATACAGGAGCCCCGGGGGCCAATGGCAGCGGAGCAAGTTGTAATTCTCCGCCCCTTGGGATGGGTACCTGGAAAAGAATCTCGGGAGCTGAGTGTTGAGAGGGGAAGCAAATAGGTCTACCACCGGCTGACCAAATGACCGTGTTGCTTCTTGGAACAGGGATGGGTGAAGGTGCCACTCCGACTGATCTATGGTGGCCCTGCTTAGCCAGTCTGCCTGTGTATTCGACAGACCCGAAATGTATTCTGCTTTGATGGAAAGTATGTTGTTCTCCGCCCAGCGACAGAGACGCTCCACTTCCCACATTAGTTGCTTCGATTGTGTGCCCCCCTGCTTGTTTATGTGAGCTTTGGCTGTTACATTGTCTGTCAGTATCAGTATGTGCTGACCGCGTACCTGGGGGAAGAAATTCCAAAGGGCCAGGTGTACTGCGCGAAGTTCCAGCCAGTTTATACTGCATGACTGTTCTATGTCGGACCATCGGCCTTGGGTTGTGAGTGACTGTACGTGAGCTCCCCATCCGAACAGACTGGCATCTGTGGTGATGGTGAGCCTTTGTGGTTCCTTGAAGAGACAGCCCCTGTTGATAACTGGTTTGGACCACCAGAGGAGAGACTTGAGAACCTTGGGCGGGACCCTGACTTTGTGTTTGGAGTTGCTTCGGCTGGATCTCTGGTACGGTAGCAGGAACCACTGGAGGGATCTAGTGTGAAGGCGAGCCCAAGGAATAATAGAAATACATGAGATCATTTTGCCCAACAATTTGGATAAGTCCATCAGGGACACCCTCTTAAACGCCCTGATCTCCTTAACCAATTTTTGAATGTTATTTAGTTTATCTGGTGACAGATAAACTTTGCCTTCTACTGTATCTATGACCGCCCCTAAATGGATTATCCGAGTCGATGGTGTTAATTGACTCTTCTTCCAATTTATTAAGAAGCCATGCTCTTGTAGGGATAATAATGTGTTCTGAGTGTCTATGACTGCCCGATGGGCGGAAGGAGATAAAATCAAAATATCATCAAGATAACACTGGAGGCGTACTGGAATGTTCCTGAGGTGGGCAGCTAGCGCTGCGAGGACCTTGGTGAAGGTCCTGGGGGCAGAGGCCAATCCAAAAGGAAGGGCCACATATTCAAAGTGGTGGTTATTGTAGCCAAATCTCAGAAACCTATAATGGGAGGGCCAGATAGCAATGTGCAGGTACGCCTCCGTCAAGTCTATGGACGTGAGCATGTCCCCTTTCCTGATGCCCTGCAATATTGAATGGAGGGTATGCATTTTAAATTTGCGATATACTAAGAAACGGTTGAGACATTTCAAATCTAGTATCGCTCTCCACCCCCCTGAATTTTTTGGCACAACGAAAAGATGTGAATAAAAACCCTGCCCTTGTTGGCTGGTCGCTACTGGTTGGATGGCTCGCATATCCAGTAGGTGTTGGATAGTGGAATCCATGAGATTACGCTTGACTGGGTCCCTGGAAGGAGGGTATGACATGAAGGAATTTGGGGGAGTGGATCTAAACTCCAGTGCGAGTCCAAATCTAACTGTATCTCTGACCCAGGCGTCAGAGGTAGACGAGTCCCATTGGTCAGCGAATAACTTAAGACAACCGCCAATGGGAATTTGGTCCCGGGGGTTATCTTGGTCCCCGAAAGGCCGTTTCCTGTTCCCCAAAAGGATCTTTTGGATTGACCGCCCCTTCTACTTCTATCCACTGAGTCAGACCTATCTGGTCGTTGTCCTGGTCTAACTGCTGGGGGTCTCTGGTATCTGGAAGAGAAGGAACCCTGATAGAAAGATCGAGGGGATCCCCTCCGAAAGGACTGGGGGCTTCTGAAATCTGACTTCCGAAAAAGGGAAGGGAGAATTTTCTTCTTGTTGCGTGTTTCAATTAGTAGTGGATCCAGGGAAGGACCAAACAATCTATCTCCCGCAATGGGGGATGATGCCAGCTTGGATTTGTGTTTGAAGTCGGCTTGCCAGTGTCTTAACCATAGCAAGCGACGCACTGTGATATGCGAGGTAATGGCCCTTGCTGAAAATTTAACTGCGTGATAGGTAGCATCGGCAGAGAATTCAGCAGCTGCCGTAAGTTTAGCGATGTCTTGGTGTGCCCTGATGTTGGAAGAAGGAACATGTTGTTTCAAAAGACGAAGCCATCTAAGAGACGACCGCGTGAAGAAGGAGGCGGCTGTGGCTGATCTGATCGCCCACGCATCAGACTGATGAGCTCTGTGTAGGGCGAGCTCAGCCCGTTTTTTCCTCCGGCTTTAAGGCCTCCAGTGCCTCACTGGGAATAGGGGGGGACGCTACAGCCACTATGGGCTCATCTACCTTGGGAGTGTCCCAGTAACTTTGCAAATTCAGGGTCCAAATTGAGGAATTTCCTATCCTGTCCAGTTGGGGAGGTGTATACTGCTGCAGCAGCCCACTGCTTCTGCACCAGGTCTGAAAATATGGGTGGGACTGGAATTACCTCTGCTTCAACTACTGGTTCGTTGAAGATCATGTCCTCTGGTCCCTCCCCTGAAGGGTCAAGTGTGTCAGAAGGTTTTGGCTTGTTTAGGCCTGCAATGTTCTTTGCCTTAAACAAGAGAGATTTGAAAAGCTGTGGCCGAAATAAGCCTGTAAAAGCAGGCTGGTCAGGAATAAGACCTTCATCCTCAGACATTTCCCCTTCTAAGGGGTCTGCCTCTGACAGGGCCTTGCTATCGTGAATTGATCCCACTTCAGACTCGGCCATTTGAAAGATTTGGTCTACTTCCTCCTCCTCCGACTCTTGGAGAGGGGTCTCCCCCTGTCAGTGTATCTGGGACTGGTGTTGTTCTGACCTGGTCAGTGACCTCAGTGGTTGGGGTTCTTGGTCAGTAGCTATAGGGTAAGGTCTGGACATTACCGCATGTTGAGACCCCGCTGCAATCCCTTGGCGAATAGCCATCTCCATCCAGGCTTTCATCCTCTCTGGAACCTCCTCAATGAAGCTGTCACCCTGGCGAAAACCAGCGGCTGTCGGAGTGAATGTGGCTTCAGGGGCCCATCTGGTTGGTGTTCCAGACACTTGGGCCTGTTGTCCTTGTGGAGTTAAGCTGCGCCTGGATGAAAGGGAGAGATCTAGAAGAGGCGGAGAGTGTGAAGAAACTGACGGACTGGGAGAGGGGGCAACCTGAGATACAGCGTGGACCTCTCGAGAATGCCTATTTATTTGCTTTTGTAAGGCCTTATGGCGCCTTAAGGCGTCCCTTTCTGAGGCTTTAGAATTTCCACTGTGTTTAGATTTGGCTTTTGCCTTCAAGCAAGGTGCTTGAGAGGTGCTACCATCTGCCATTTTGATTAAAATTAGAATAACAGTAATGGAATATAATCTGTGTACGAGGCGGTTGGCACGCCCAGGGTCCGATCTGAGTCAAAAACGGTTGCC
>BLBF01000025.1:15358978-15380868 GCA_015471245.1 Laticauda colubrina
CAAGCTCACATTACTCTGAGAAGCACAGAGCCGAAGAAACAAGCCTGAAGATGATGAATGAGACTTCACCGAAACGTTGCCTAGATACTTCCAATTTTACGTGGGAGAAATCCCGAATAACCAAAGATCCACATACAAACACCCACGAAAACCTCAGAAAACATATATATATATATAAAGTCGTATCTCAGTAATAATATTTTGTTGAAAATTAAAATATTATACTGTTAAGTAGTTTGTTACCATGAGTGATTATTATGATTGTAATAATTATTATAATATTATTGCTATAATTGCTTTGTAATTGCTCCTATGAGTAGTGATATATATATATATTCCAATATTAATAATAGAACAACGAAGATTAATGTGTAATCCAATTAGCCAAATAGCGAACGCCTAAGGTCCGGAATGATGATTGTAAGGGCCTTCAGCAGCTTCCCTGCACAGGCAGACACTGGCCTAGGTGCTTGCTGCTGTGCCACTGAGAATAAGGCTGTGAGGGTTAAGCCAACAATTTTAAAAGCGAATTAATTATCCTTGAGTGCAGGTAGCCAAAACGAGGGTAAAACAACTCTCAGCAACCTGAAGGAATTCTGTTGCTTCGAGCAGAAAATACCTCACACAGCTCAGGGAAGACAGACAAGGTGCGCAGCCACGAGGTGGCACTCAAGATGGCCTCCAGCAGTTAAAGTCTTTTCGCGCGCTTCTCAGCAGCAGCTTCCCGCCTTGCAAACTAAGCCAGAGCTCAAATGAAGCCTGAGCTCTCAAATCAACAGAAACGGCGGAGAAGAAAGGGGAATTAATCCTAATTAACTTCCCCACTGAAGAAAACAGCGTTCGGAGGGGGGGTAAAGGCGATACAACTTTTAAAATGAAATATCAAGCCGCTAGCAAGCAAACGGAATAAAGACACAGCAGCAATCAAAATTGGCAGAGGTAAGAAAATTTTGGCTGTGGTGAGGTGGTACAGAGCAGCTCCAAAAGCCTCCCACCACCTCTTTTTTTGGGGGGGGGAGGGGTGTGAACAGCGCTTCCCTTAAACCGGACTCTCAGACTGATAACGATTGAAGGCTAAAGACAAAGAAAACCAAAGGAAAACTGAATTGCAATTAAACCTGCTAATATTCCTGTTTCAGTCAAGGAAGTATCCAAAGCACTGCCTGTCTCGCATGAGGCTGAGCAAAAAACTGGGGAACGCTGAGGAGGAGTCATGTGGTGGAGGAGGAACGTTCCACAAATCAAGCTCAGCCTGTGAATGCGGAGACTAAGCACCTCCCGCTACTAGATGCTCTGAACAGCTCATAGGAGAATATATATTTTCTGCAAGTTAACAAGAATAATTTCCTTTTTTGGGAGGGGTGGAATCAGCATTCTGTAGGAAGAGAAGTAAAACATCTTTAAATAAATTATGGAAAATTATATTTTGCTTTGTTAGCTTCTGTAGGAATCAGAATAATCACTTTGATTAGATTTACCATATCAACAGTAACATATAAATCAAACAATGAATAAAAGGCTATAATTTTTCTTTTTGTTCTTGCAGTTTGAAGACATCTCTTCAGATCATGCAGGAGTTTCCATCTGAATAATATAAGTTACTTTGCTTTGGAGACAATCTATATCTTGACTGGCTTCCTGAAGTTTACATACGCATATTTTGAAAAACATTGCTCCGAGGAACATTGGCCAATGATCCAAGCTTGAGATATTAAACTTAAAGAAGCCTGCATTATAGTGATTTGTAATAGTATAAGCTGTAATCTGCAGAATTCTTTTTCTTTTCCTTCATCTTTAGGAAGCAAACACTAACACATAACATTCACATTGGTAAAATAAGATAAAATGTTCTTACCTGTCCATTTTTCTCAAGTTCCATTTCAACTATTGCCACAGGACTGTTCATCTGGTCAATGTGTCTTGACTGTGTTTTTAAATCTACTCTCCAGCTTATGTTTTTCAAGCTATTTTCCCACTTGCTTTGATTTATCAGACTCTCATGAATTTTTGCTCGCTGGTTCTTCCAAAATTTTGCAATAACTATAGCATGATCAGTTGTGATTCCCCCTGGTTTCTTTGTTTGTGCAGTCAGAAAAGCTTCTAGTTGATTTGAATCCATGTCAGCTGAAGCTATTGACTGAAACAAAATGACAATTTTACAGTCTGCAATTCCACATTCTTTGATAAAGTAAGTACAATTCTCAAATAACGTATTATCCACAAATTGTTATCCTTCTATCAAAACAAGCTTAGACTGAATTATCCAATTCTCAACACGAAAAGCAAGCATTTCTGGGTTCAGTGAGGATGGGGGAGGAAACAAAGAAGACACAAATTTTACTGATGTGCATATTAAATACTTAATATAAGATACCTAACTCTGTATTTATACAGAGGTGATGTCAGCACAAAATGTTATAATAAGAACACTGAGTTCTTACTCTTTAACTGTGTCTTACCTGGAACAGTAAAAAAATTATGTTTCCTGGGTGACACATAGATTTTTCACTTTAGGACAGTGATCCCCAGCCTTTTTGTACCAGGGACCCGGTTTCACAATTATTCATTCTTCCACGGACTGGTACCTGAGTAACGCGAGACTCCACGGCCATCGGGACGGCTCTTCGTTCAAAGCCACCCCTCCTTCGATGAAACTAAGGCGCAAGGATTCCTTCAGCACCCAAACGCCGCTTTTCAGCCAAAAACCTGGAAGCACTTTCCAACAGAAAACCCGGAAGCAACCAAAAACCCGGAAGCGCCATCGAAACAAGATGGCAGTGCCCAAGCTTTGTGGCCCGGTAAAAAATGATCCCCAGACCGGTACCGGTCCGGGAATCGGTGGTTGGGGACCCTTGCTTTAGGATAATAGAAAATTGAAAACATCCCAAAAGAAAGGAATTGTAAATTAATTTTGTGCTACAGGGTTGTTTGGATAGTCACCAGGAGCTAAGCTTGAGTGTGTTTTACTTCAACTAATCCATAAATGTTTTCAGTGATTTGGCTCAGCAACATGACAATAGCTTTTAAAATAACTTTGAGTACTAAACAGACAAAACATAAGAAACATCTTTTTTAGAATAAAATATTTCTTGAGGATGAAATATTAAACATATTTAATATAAACCAAATGAGTATAAATTCAAACTATAATGAGTTTTACTATATGGCATGGTGAAAAACATAATAGGAAATGATTATGATAATTTTTTTTAACAGATGTAACTGATTCATACTTATAGTGCTAGAAGACTCTATACTCTATTTGATTTCCTGGTCCATATTAGCTGTAAAGTAATTATAGTCCAAAGGAGAAAGAAGTAGTTGGGAATAATTATGACATTTAGCATAAAGGTTACTGCAACATTGCCAAGAATGATTAACATAAGTGAAATAATACAACAATTGATTTGACTTCCCCACCTCAAAAAACTCATAAAACTCTTTTTAAAAAATGTGGCTAATGAAAAATGAGAGGATGTATCTATATATGGATACTTATTATGTAAAAGTGTCATTAATAAAATGTCAACTAGAATATACGATGCAGATTTGTCAAGTCCAGAAAGATCCTAGTATGATTAATATGCAAGGTCAAAGCAGTCAGAAAGAAAAAGAACTATCGCCCAAAATGAGAGAATTAAAAGTAATACACTGGCCAAATTAATACAAGATGAAAGATGCAGCAAAATATTTTAAAAATATATATTACCATTAAATAGTCATATAAAGAGCTTCACTAATTAGACCAAGAAGTGAAAGGTATATAAACATACTAAAAAGACTATAAAGAAGCTGAACAAATTGTTACTTATCATTAGGAACAAAAAAAAATGTAAAACTAGCCTGCTTTGGACGGAATTAAAAAAAGGAAATAAATAAGAGATAAAATAAAATGAAGGAATGGATGTCATGCACAAAGAGTTCCCGAAGAACTCAAAATATTAAATTATTCATCTTCAATCAAATATGCTACTGATCTTTCAATTCAAATTCAAAACAACATGTAACTTTTTTTTCAGAGGAAACCAGGAAATAAAAATCAACTTAGGGCCTACGTGTTTGTGTTTACCATTTTATTGGGTTATAAAATAAAATAAGATGCAAATATGAAAATAGGAAAACGGTGGGGAGTAAGAGGGGGAAGAGATGTGAGGGAGGATAAAAGAAAAAAGAAAAAGGAACATTGACTTCCAACTCTCTCTGTTTAAGTAGAATAATAGGGAATTAATATTAAATCACAACTTTTTGTTTTTTTCATAATAATATGAACAAGCCATTTCTATAAAGATCTATTAATCTAATCGGCAAAACCCCAAATCACAGGGCCTATGGTGTTGATTAATCAGAGATACCTGTAAAAAGCTCTGAAATGATATCCCCAAAGCAGATCAGCAACAACAACATGATAAAGATAAATTATATAAATAAGCAATAATTCATCGCAGAAACTTCTAACTTTACCAAGCCACTGTGGTCTAGCAATTTAATAAAAATGCCAATCCACTGGGCAGCAATTTCAGACAAGCCCATGTAGATCATTGGGATATTTAATAGCAAAGAAGAATATTACTTCAGCATATTCTTCCTTTTGTTCAATACCCAACTTTTAAGTGGCAGTTTATGTGATATTGGTTTTGAATTTGAAAACCAATACCAAAATCCCCAATCACCTGTGAAACTTATGGAGACAAATTAAATTCCATCCGATCTATTTTCCAGGACTGCCACATCTATCTGAAGTCTCCAGAAGTAGGAATAGAACCTGGGAATGGGGAAATAAAATATTTGCCTCGGCTTGGATATAAGGCTAGAATTATGGTTAAGGCTACCAGAACTCCAACACTGAACAGAAATCTAGCTGGTCTCTATACAGCAGCAATGTTGGAATTCTGTATCTCTCTTTTCTGACATTTGGTGGTCATCCAGATTTTTCCAATCCAAATCTGACAGTCCTAATAACCTACCCTCCTCTTGTGTAAAGCTATGTTAAAAAGGAAGCAAGTAACACACTCCCCCCATTTTCTATAATGATATCATAAGGAAAACAAATGTGGTTTCTTTTCCAACACAGTTTTTCTTCTTGGCAGAAAAGAAAGTAAACCTGCAACAGTGAACTGGCAAGTTGATAATCTTGAACCCTAGTTATTTTATGTTTTAGGAGAAGAATCGTAAGATCTTAAAACCCGAGAAAAGTATTGTTTACTGCTATAAGAATAATTTCATTATGATACTTTATTTTGTTCCAACAACAACTTCTGATAATTAAGTCAGTAGAGTATGAAAATTCCAAGTGCCATTGAAATTTTTTTTTTGATTAATCGGATGGCTTCCCATAGCCTAACGCTATAATTTTATTACATCCAAAAGGAAAATGGGCCTAGTATCTGAAAGCCACAGAAAGTATTTATGTATATTGTGTTCTCTGAGAAAGATATGTTATAATTGTGTTTTAAAACATGACAAGCATGAAATTTAAGTGAAAAAGGACAACTGACAATTTCAAATGGAAAACTTCCACTGTTTCCAGAATAGATTTTTACTTGTCAATAACTATAGTGGTTTTCTAAGATTTTTTTTACCACAAACCATCTAAGCTTTTTTCTTAGCAAGTACTCAAAAGTGTACATCTATGCTGAAAAGAAATAAATTGAAGTCAAAGGCTCAGAGAAACTGCAATTCAACTGCATGCATCATGGTAATTTCTAACTTTCCAATTCTGTAATAGTGAAGAAAATTTTTTTGTTAAAGATTTATTTATTTATTATATAAATGTATTTGCTTAGGACTTAGGAGAGGAAAGACTTATTCTATCAAAATGTTTTAGCTGGAAATTTGCCAATGCTATTATCTGGCCTGGTGTACAGGCAATTTTGGGTGCTTTGTTATATATCTATAGGACATTGCTGTTTCTGTGAGTTGTGCTGGCTCTCTGTGGGCTTCAGGGTACAATTCAAAGTGCTGGTTTGCACCTACCTAGTATGGTGCCAGTTTACCTGCAAGACTATGTGTCCTAAATCAGTTCTACTTCCTGCAGCAGAATTGGCAGTTAGCATGCTCCAGGTTCCTTCCATTAGGAATTGTCATCTTGTATAACCTAGAAACTATGCCTTCATTGCTGTAGTGCCAAAGATCAGGATGCCCCCAACCCTTCTGGCTTTTAACAAAGCATTGAGGATCTGGATGTTCCCTCAGACTGTATGGCTGGGAGGTTGGATCTGTTTGGTTTGGTCTGTGTGGATTCCGAATGGACTATTTTGCTTCTGGGTGTATGCAATATTTTTTGCTTATTATTTCAATCTATATAGTTTCTCATCTCAAATTCATGTTTCTTGACAGCTAACAGTGTTAAAAGAAAACAGAATACGCTCTTCTCCAAACCCTTACCCCAACACACACAGAAATAGCAGTTAGGGTAAAAACAAACATAGTGTTTACCGAGTCTGCTTTAATGCTGTATAAAAGATTCCTAATTCTACAGAACAAGGCAACTCTCTTTTGTTACACTTCCATCTGGTCGCTGAGTTCAATAACTATTTGGCAGCACAATCTGGGCTGCGAGAGAGACCAGAGCTATAACTTCTGCAGCCATTTCCTTTATTAATTTGTTTAAACAGGTTGGACAACCAGTTGAATTAGAGTTCAAAGCTCTGAAACTGAACAGGTTTCCTTGGCATAATGTATATACCGGTAATTGACAGGACTTGGCTCTTAAGCTTCTGCAGCCTGCATGATGGGGAATTCCCTTAGCAATGATTGCTGCTCTTTAGAAGACAATTGCTGCTCTGTTTGCTAGACAGAAGGTTATTTTAGGAAAGTTATCATAGAATGCAGTCTGGTATAGCTATGGCCTAGCATATAGCTGCAATAACATACATACATAATCAAAGCTGTATGTATATAATGATTTGTCACAAGAATCAATAAATTCATTTCTCAAACTCTACCTCTTCAACAACATTTATCTGGACTACTGCTAGCTACAGAGGCAAAACTCTTAACTCTTTCTGCCACCAGAAAGATCAATTAGAAAAACCATAGATACACCCAGGACCATCCCATAATGAGTGTATGTCTCACTCACATCAAAATCTTTTCTTGAATTCCAAGGACACTTTCACAATAGCTGCATCTGGGTTACACACATACAGGGAAACAGTAGAAGTACTTAAAGATGAACTCTTTGCTGGCATCTAGTGATCATACATTGACAGGATAATAGTCCTTTAGAGAAAACACTGATTGCATGAGACACCCAGATCTTAAAAACCACTGCAGTACACATTATGTATGGCAATGAGTGGCAGCTTTTCCTACAGTTGGCAATGTCTGAATGCTAGCCAGGGGAAATCACCATTCACTGCCTTTGTAATGCCATGCAGAGAAACTATTAGAACAGTAATAGTTCATATTAAAGCACATGTCACACAGCAACAACGGAGGGAAAGAGAATGTAAAACGGAGACAAACACTTGCCATCCATTGGTTAACGAAATGCATCCGTACTGTACTTACCGCGTCCGTTTTTCATACTCTCTATCCGTCCAGCATCGGTCTACTGACATTTCATCTGCTCAAAAACTTTTGAGCTGCACAAAACTTTTTGAGCGGAAAAAATATCCAATGCGTCCGTTATACATCCACGACGCATATGGGGAACATCCGTTATATGTCCGTCGTCATCCGTTATGACTCCGCTATATCTGCTAGGCATCCGCTGAGCATCTGCTCAACTCACATCCACTCCAGCAGAAAACAGACACAGGGAGGAAGTGAAACGGACGCAAAATGGACACGCAGCGTTAGTAGCACGGACGTAGAAAGGATGAAAGCGGATACAGCTTGCATAGAAAGCATTAAAACGGAAAAAACGTTCGTATAGGGGACGTATCTTGAATATTTAGGATGTCTGCAGGATGCCTAGAGGATGCAAAAGGACACCTAGTGGAAAACCTATATTTTCTATAAAAAGGGGGAGAAATCACCTGGATCTCACTTTCAGTCCAGCAGCCCTGCGGTGCACACCTCTTCAGCCTTCATCTTGCTCTTGCTCTTCCACAGCATTCAGTCATCTCCACCATGGATCGTCGCACACTCCTTTTGGTAGCCGCCATCTTTCTACAACAGTGCGAAGCCATCTACAGGCTCTTTCACCTGTTCTACGCGAAGAAAAGGAGGCATCCAAGAAGTGTGTGGGTCCGAAGATGGATTGCGAGAAGAGCCAAGTACGGACTGTATGACAAGCTGATGGTGGAGCTGAGGAACGAAGACGTGCATTCCAGCACTTCATGAGGATGCCACCAGCCATGTTTGACGAAGTTGTGGAGTGGCTGAGACCCAGGTTGACCAAGCATAGCACCGACTTCCGGCCCAGCCTGGACCCTGGACTCAAGGTGGCACTGACTCTGCGCCACTTGGCCTCCAGGACCACATACAGGAACATGCAGTATGCCTGGAGGGTGCCACACAACACCATCAGCATTGTGGTCAGAGAAGTGGTGCAGGCCATCATCGAAGAATACAAGGAGGAGCTCCTCCAGTGCCCCTCCACTGAAGAAGGCTGGAAGAAAGTTGCAGAGCAGTGGTATCAGAAGTGGAACTTCCCCCACACTGCTGGAGCCATAGATGGGAAGCACGTGGCCTGCAAAGCTCCAGCCAACTCAGGGTCCACTTATCACAACTACAAGGGCTTCTTCAGCATCATCCTCTTCGCCATGGTCGATGCTGACAACAAGTTCATGTACATCGATGCTTCAGGCAACGGCTCATCTTCAGATGCCCAGGTATACAATGCCAGTCACCTCAAGGAGGGGCTGGAACAAAACATCATCATGGGCTACCCAGATCCAGACCCCCTGCCCAACGACACACAAGATGTGCCCTACTTCATCATGGGGGATGATGCCTTCTCTCTCAGAACCTATCTCATGAAGCCCTACACTTCCAGACTCCTCACCCGTGAAGAGAGGATCTTCAACTACAGGCTGTCCAGGGCAAGGCGGGTGGTGGAGAACACCTTTGGCATCCTGGCCAACAGGTTCCAGGTACTTCTCACCACCATGCAGCATCGCCCAGAGACCGTGAGGAGGATTGTGGAAGCTTGCTGCATCCTGCACAATCTCATGCGCACCCGCTACCCAGTGTTGCAGAATAGGCTCGTGGACCTCCAACAAGGCAATGGGGACATGGAGCCTGGGGAATGGAGGCAAGGGCAAAACCTGATAGACGCTAAGGATGTGCAAGGCCCCAACAGAGCTTCACGTGAAGGGAAGAAGCAGTGCAACCTCCTGAAACACTGGTGCAACTCCCCAGCTGGAGCAGTGGAGTGGCAAGACAGGATGGTAGATGCTTAATGGTACTGATGAGATTGTGCCATGTATGTTGGGTGGCCCTACAATTAACAGGGCATTTAATAAAGAGTTGTGTTTATGTTGAAATGTGTGGATGAATGATTAAATTGTTATTGATAATAAAGGGCCATAGGTGTGGCACCTGGGAGGGTGGACCATACAGTTCCACTATGCTTGCACTGGAGGTTTATCTATCCCACTGCTATCCTTACCCATCCCACAGCTATTACCCATCCCACAGGTATCCCTGCCCATTCCACTGCTATTCTTACCCATCCCACAAGCATGCAAAGGCTTAAACCATTTCTAAAAGTTTCCACCAAGACTTTATTTAATAAAAGAACTGAACCAAGTGTGTGAAGCAAAGATAACCTTTATTAATAACAAATTGTAAAAGCAAAATGACCCAAGTAAAGTGTCCCAAGCAAAGATAAAGTCAACAGGTAGCAACCCAGTCTCTGGCACTCTTCTCAGTCACTCTGAGGCGTGCCCATAGTCTCAGGGGTGAAGGGTCCAGGTGCTGTGGAGGTGGCTGCTGCTGGAGTGCTGGTCTGAGGCGCCATTGGGGTGCCTGGCCCCGAGAGGACAACAGGGGATGGTGTGTGGAGGAAGCTCTCAGAGAGCTGGCTCAATCCTGTGATGCTGAGAGCCCCTTCCTCCATGACATGGGGTGTCAGTCCCAAGACCGATGACACATGTCCTGAGGTTGGGCTTGGCTGTGGGGTGGAGGAAGGAGGAGTGTAGTGGGGCTGTCTGGTCTGCAGCTGAGCGAGGTGAGGCGTGGGTGGCATCTGTGGCGTGGGTGGCATCGGTGGCATCTGTGGCGTTCAATGCACCTGTGCCTGGACTGGGAAGGGCTGCCTGTGCTGCTGCAACTCCTGGTAGCCATAGCCTTGGACCTGTGGAAAGCCTTGGAAGGGCTGTGATATCACCTGGGGTGGAGGAGCAGACCTGGACTGGGTCGGAGCAGGTTCAGCTGGGCCTGGAGGTTTGTGCAGAAGACCTGTGATCCTCTCCTTTATCACCTGGTACTGTGATTCGGACATGTCCATGAGGGTGTGGTTGACGTAGTTGAGGAAGGGCTTGCGTTTTGAGGATAGTATGTCCGTGTGTACCAGCTGAGAGAGGAGATCTACGCTGCTTTTGATGGTGTCCCTGATCTCCAGCAGGACAGTGTGGCTCTGCCCCTCCGGTCTGCCTCTCTGCCTGCTTTCTGTGGAGGTGGAGCTGGGGGTGGGTGTGGGTTGGTCTCTGGTGTCAGCGCCCTCTCCTTGCTCCCACTGCATCAGGGGGTCCTCCATGCGCTCCGCCACAGGGAGTGCTGCTGTCGGGAGGGGTCTCCATCATGGGGCGCTCCACACATACCTGCCTGGATACAGGAGCTGACTCTTGGCCAGAAGAGGACTGGCTCTCTGTGGGCTGCCTGAGAGAGAGGGTAGACAGAGGGGCTGATCTTCGGTGGCGGACCTCACCCTCCAAGAAGCTGCATTTGGCCATCACGTAGGTCTCCTGGTCGGTGAGCTTGACCGCGGCCTGGCCAGACTTCAAGGTGCAGCTTCCCGTACCAGGTGTGCATGTGCTTCCACCACCCAAGGAGGACCTCCGAAGTGTAGCCCAGGCTCTCCGCCTTCTCTCTCCAAGCCGCCTGCTTCCTCTTTGTGTCTTGATAG
Source organism: Laticauda colubrina (assembly GCA_015471245.1). Classification (NCBI taxonomy): domain Eukaryota; kingdom Metazoa; phylum Chordata; class Lepidosauria; order Squamata; family Elapidae; genus Laticauda; species Laticauda colubrina. Next base: position 15,369,996 of record BLBF01000025.1, read on the forward strand.
AGCCTGTGTCCCTTCCGGCATAGGTACTCGTTCTCCCTCAGCCATTCGAGCACCTCATCCTGATGATCCTCTTCGATGGAGTACTGCCTCCTTTCCCTATCTCGTGTATGCCTCTTCCTCCCTCTGGCAGGGCCTTCTGGGCCCTCATCAGAAGGGCTTCAAGGTTCTAGGGGCTGGTCCACCACACCACCACCACCAGCAGCAACAACAACAGCAGCAGCAAAAGCAGCACCAGCAGGACCAGCAGCACCAGGATCAGCAGCAGCAGAGTAAGCACCAGCAGCACCAGCAGGACCAGGAGCACCAGCAGGACCAGGAGCAGCACCAGCAGAGTAAGCACCAGCAGAAGCACCAGCACCAGGAAAAGCACCAGCAGAGTAAGCACTAGAAGAAGCACCAGCACCAGCGCCAGCAGAGTAAGCCCCAGCAGAAGCCCCAGCAACAGGAGCAGCCCCAGCACCAACAGAGTCAGCCCGAGCAGCAGAAGCAGAGTCAGGGCCAGGGGGTGGGATGGTGGCCCTGTCCTTTTTGCCAGGGCTGGCAGAAGATGGCACAGGCTTCCTCTTCTTCCCCATGGTTGTTGGCTGGAGATGTGTCTGGCAGCAGGTCTTTCCTCTGAATGGTGACCTGCTTGCGAGCTGCATCCTTTTATATCCACGGGGCTGATGCAATGCATCCTCCCCACATGCGCAGTGAATGCTTTGCATCCGCTAGGCATCCGCTAGGCAACTGCTAGGCTTCCGTGATGCATCCGCTGTATCCGCTCTGCATCCGCTCTGCATCCGTTCCTTCCACTGCACGTCCGCTTCGCTGTGCTCCCCCGGAAGCCCTGAAGATGTTCCATCCGCTTCCATCCGCTAGGCTTCCGTGAAGCATCCGCTTTACATCCTGGCTACGTCCTCTCCCCGTCCATTCCTTTCCGTTGTTGTCCACTCTGTTTATGCAGATTTGGGGCACTTTAAGAGCAGATAACAATGGATGGAAAATTTTCTCGTCCGCTGTGTCCTTTTTACATACTTTTTGCATCCGTCGGCCTATGTGACAGGCCCTTAAGGTCATGCTACATGCAATTTATGCTGACAATTCTTCTCTCCTAGCTTTGGGATGAAAGAAAAGCTTGAGAGAGCAACTGAATGGATAAGGTCCATGCCAAGGCTCTGTAAGATTATGCTCCAGGTCCTTATTTGATTGGTGGCAATCCAGCCTCTGATGCGCATAGCATGGATATCTGATGATAAATTCCTGCAAGATAATGTCAGATTCTGGTCTTCACAGGTACTCTAGACTTAACATACATAAATCTAATTTTCATGTGCACACACATGCACATTATATTCATCTCTAGGAGAATGCTGATTTTATGGACATTAAGCATTCATATAATTAAATCATTAAAAACATTAGATACATCAGTGTAATACAGGTACGTGGTACTGTTCAGTTTGTATTTATTAATGAAACAAAGAATGGAACTGAAAGATACGTTAGGTGCTATTATTAAATAGATCAACAAAACTTCAATTTTTTTCCTCCTTTAAACTGATTCAGGAGTTGTGATTAACTAGTCCTGATATTTAGGATCAATGGTGTTTTGTGTGAAAGGTTCAATTTGAAGAGAAAAAAATAATAATCCTAGCTATTGACAAAACAAAAAACAGGATTTAACCAGTAAGAGAGGATTCTCATATCGATAACAAGCCTCATCCCAGTTATATGAGCAAAGCCTAAAGGTACACTGGTTTGCCTTCTCAGACGAGATTGAATAACAGAATAACAGCCCTGGAAGGGGCCTTGGAGGTTGTCTAGCTCAACCTCCTGCTCAATCAGGAGACCTTATACCATTTCAGAAAAATGGTTATTCAATTTCTTCTGAAAAATTTCCCCACAACTTCTGAAGGCAAGCTGTTCCACTGGTTGTCCTGTTAGGAAATTTCTCTTTAGTTCTAGGTTGCTTCTCCCCTTGATTAGTTTCCATTCATTGTTCACCATTAGTTTTTATTTAAAACATTTATAAATGTATTTACAAATAAAGCATTTAGTTTTATTATGGGAACATATTAGTTTCCATACCATTGCAATGGGTATCCCCCTGCATAGTTTCCAAACATGAGAGGAAGACTGACAGAATCTACAGCTCTGAAATGTCTACAAATAGCCTTTACGCTTGAAAATAGATTATTTACTGGATTTCCTGTATTATCATTTCAACAGTATTCCTAATAAATCATAATTACAAAAACTGCATAGATAATTGTTTCTTGTTGTTCTTGTTTGGTCCAGATTGTATGTGATCACCCTAGCAACAATCTGTTCTGAATATTATACTTCTACACAGACAGTATTCATAGAAGGTGGCAGTTTTAATATTTACTTGTCTAACTAATCAGCAGTTTAGTCCAACTTTGCTTTGTGCTCTAGCTTTCCCTTTTGGAGAAGGCTGGTATGATTAAATTAGTTATATCACATACAATAAGAGCTAGGTTGAATGATTAGTTTCGTTTAGTTTACTTTATTGTCATTGCACCTCGTACAACGAAATCAAACACCATCTTCAGTACACATCATGACCATGAAAATAAACACAAATACACATCCTTCACCCTTCACCCATTGAACCGGAAACCTCAGACACCACAGCAACACTGCACTAGTCAGCAGAATTCAAAAGAGCTACTGCCCTGGGATAGAAGCTGTTTTTCAGCCTATTTGTCCTTGTTTTTATTATTCTGTACCATCTGCCAGAGGGTAATAGTTCAAAAAAAGGGTGCCCAGGATGAGATGGATCTTTGAGAATGTTTCAAACTTTCTTAAGGCAGCAGGAGCTGTAAAGCTCTTCCAAAGAGGGGAGAGGGCAACCCATGATCTTCTGGGCAATGACATTAACCCTCTGGAATGCTTTCCTATCTGCCACTGTGCAATTGGAAAACCATACAGAGGTGCAGTAAGTTAAAATGCTCTCTATGGTGCTGCGGTAGAAGGTCACCAGCAGTTTTTCATTCAGTTGTTTTCTGAGAAGCCTCAGGTATTATAATCTCTGCTGGGCCCTTTTGACCAGGGCTGCAATGTGAGCACCCCAGTTCAGGTCCTTTTTTAATGGTAACACCCAGAAACTTAAAACTGGCCACTTGCTCCACTTGGTCTCCATTGATAAGCAAGGACTGAATGTCTGATCTGTTCCTTCTATAGTCTACCCTAACCCTAACCCTAACTCTAACCCTGGAGCTCTTGGTCTTATTGGTGTTGGGGACCAAGTTATTGTCTCCTCCAAGTTATTACTGTATCATAGTGGGTTTCATATGAGGATATCTTTGAAAAGCATCTAAAATTTTCAAACAAGGCAGTCAATAGTATGAAAGGGTCTACTCATATATATCACTCCAGAGTTCAAGAAACATGTATTGGTTATTAGTACCATTTTCTTTCTTTAAAGTGTTTATAGGGTCTCTGTAGAAGAAGAGGTGGCAGAACTGGGAGCAGAATCAAAAGAGAAATCAAGGTAAATTGTGGGTCTGCTGCTACAGAGCCACAAATGGACTAAGCCCAAGTCCCCTTGAATTCCGCTGATCCTTATCTAGCACCAAAATAATGCTAACCATTAGCTGAAAACAGTCCTATACATAGGCATTAGTAGTAAATCAATTTATCGGTAATTGGAATTTCACGTGAGATCCTGGTCTTTGGCGCCTGATGTTCTCCTATATGAATTTGCTTGCTAATTTTTAGAGGCTTTTTTATGGTTGTCCTTCTGAAATCATTTGTGTGGTCAGTGGTCTCAAAGCCCCTCTTAAGATCAATTCTTAAGATCTCTGGGCTGGGAAAGTTTATGTCAGCCTTCAAGATCTTCTACTATCGCTTTGCATCTTTTGGCTGTCATAAGAAACGGGGGGGGGGGGGGGAGGAAGGGATAAGTCTGGGAAGTGAGCTGGAGGTGTTACATTTTTCTGTTGTGTAAATGGGGAGGGAGCATACAATAGAGTTAAGTTTCTATTTCTCGCTTAGCTTTCTTTTCTCTGCGCAACTGCAACCCGTTATCAAAGTATGCCAAGGTCAACGGACAGAGGCCTCATCATCATCTGAAGATGCCCACATGATCATATTCACAACTTCTAACTGGAAGTTTCATCTGAACTATTGGGGGTGGGAACACTTCCATCACTTTGTATATGTGAATTACGCGCCTAATTTCTCAGATTCAGAATTCTCTGGTTGCTACCACTTCACTTTCAGTAAAAGATAACTTTTCTCGAACTTCAAGAGTCTAAGTATTTCTTTCTTGGATTTTGAATGGAGCACCGCCTGACATTATTCTGAATCTGCCTCTACCAGCCCACCCGGAGAAAACACCCAATTTTCTTCCGAGGGGGCCTGAACATCATGTCATCTTCAACTAGTGATCAGGAAGACCTGAGAGCCATTGGAGGGCAAGATTCTTTGCTGGTACAGGAAGCCCAATTGTTAGCAGAGCTCAATCTGGAAGAGGATCCAGCTGTGAAGCCCAGATGGTCGGTGGGGGTTGGCTGGAAAGATCTGGAGAAGGACAACCCCCCCCAGGATCACAACTACCCACCGGCGTGGAAAAGAGGAGCCATGGCAAGAGAGGGAAAAGAGAGAACTCTTACTGGATCAAGCCAGGAGACTCCTGAATGAAGCCTTTGAACAACCCCAAGCTGCACAAAGGTATGAAGGGGAAGGGGGAGTAGCGCTCGCTAGAAGAAGCAGAGCAGCCCCTTCTCCCATAAATCAACCTGAGCCAGCAGCAGCCCCGGGGCCCTCAATGGGGGGTGTAATTCCTAGAAGGCGTAGAGCTCCTAGACTGCCTCCGTTAGAAGTAAAATACGAGGGAAATCCCAAAACCTTGGGATTTTTCCTAGCCCAAGTTTGGAGCTATATGGAAGAATACGGGGAGGATTTTCCCTCAGAAGCAGCCAAAGTGAGATTTGTTAGGGCTCTGGAGGGAACAGCTGCAGAGTGGATGGTGACCTTACATAATGATAATGCTCCCCAGTTGATGAATTATAACCTGTTCATGACTGCGCTGCGGGCTAGGTTTGAGGACCCACTGGCAGAGCGCAAGACCCGGATTAAGATGAAGACCATAAATCAGGGGCGGAGGTCAGTGGCTGACTACACCCAAGAATTTAGACGGTTAACCGGTCATATCCGAGGCTGGTCCCAGAAAGGCCTGATAGAAGCATTTAAAGATGTTTTAAATGAAGATGTGTACCAGAGATGCATTGCTAGAAGAGACCCAAATGACTTGCAGATGTGGTACTTGCTGGCAGAAGAAGTGGAAATTGATTTAACCTGAAGCAGACGGTGGGGAGGTTCTGGGTGGAGCAAGCCTTCCCCCCCCACATCCTCAAGAGGTCCCCAAACCTCAGAGGGGAGGAGTGGCAAGACCCAATCCCTCTGCCTGTTTTCGATGCGGGAAGGAAGGTCACCGGGCTGTGAACTGCAAAGTCAAGCTGGAACCAAAGGGGGTGCCAAAAGAAGGGAAGAAACCTGAAAAATCCCCAGCGAAGCCTCGCAAAGCAGCACTAAAGTCGAAAGAGATGGCAGAGGTCACCTCCCCCCCCCACAGGAGAGGAATCAGAAACCCCAGTTACCCCTGAGGAGGACGATTTCGACTCGGAAGACGACTTCCTGGTAAGTCCAAGAGTGGGCCCTATGACCATTCCGGTGAAGTTGAGGGTACCCAATTCAGGGGTCGAAGGGGAAATGCTAGCCCTGTTAGATTCTGGGTGCACAAGGTGTATAATCAACATGGAAGTAGTAGAGAAAATGGGCTTAAAACTAAAACCTTTGAAGATGCCCATTTTCTTTTGCCAATTAGATGGATCAGTGGCTGGAGGTTGCCCTGCACATTTTATTACGGAACTTATAGAAATGATCATGGGAAAGCATGATGAGACTCTGCGTTTTATTGTGGTCCCTGGGATGGAGCAACCATTAATACTGGGATTGCCCTGGCTCCAGAAATGGAACCCCCAGGTTAACTGGAGAAAGGGGTTGTTGCGCATACGCACCAAGCAGCAACCAGAAAAAGAGGGGAGATCTCAGCCGAAGCTTCAGATTCCGATTGAAATAGCTTCCGCAGGTTCTGAACCCGTGAAAGGGGAGGAGAAAATTCCCGAAGAGTATTGGGATTTAAAAGAAGTGTTCAGTGAGAAGGCCTCGGATGAGCTTCCGCCTCACTGGCCAATAGACTGTGCTATTGAAATTTTGCCTGGGGTGAAGCTCCCGAAACCGAAGTTGTACTCAATGACACCACGGGAATTGGAGGAGCTAAGATTGTTTATAGATAAAAATCTGGAACGTGGTTTCATTCAACCTGCTAGGCCCCGGGTAGCGGACCCAGTGTTGTTCCGTGAAAAGAAAGATGCTTCCAAACGCTTGGTGGTGGACTACAGAAATTTGAACGCTATTTCCATGGAAAACGTGTACCCCCTTCCTTTGATGAAGGACATGTTGGCCCACCTAGCCAAGGGGAAGATTTTCACGAAGTTGAAAAGATTTTCACGAAGTTGATTTGAGAGAAGCATACTACCGAATTTGAATTAAGGAAGGGGATGAGTGGAAGACCGCTTTTAACTGCCCGATGGGTTGCTTCCAATTCAATGTTCTTCCTTTTGGTTTACAAGGGGCCCCAGCTGTATTCATGCAGATGATCAATCAGGTTATCAATTATACAGGGGGGTTCTGGTTTATCTTGATGACATCCTTATCTACACGGAAACTCTGGATGAACATGTGAAACTGGTGCGGTCGGTTCTACAGAAACTGTGTGCTGCTAATTTGTATGCTAAACTATCCAAGTGTGAATTCCATCAAGAGAAAATTGACTATTTGGGATATCGCATTTCATCTGAAGGCATAGAAATGGATCCAGAGAAAGTGTGTGCCGTATTGGAATGGGCTCCACCATGTACCAGAAAACAACTTCAAAGCTTCTTGGGATTTGCAAATTTTTACCGGCAATTTATCCTGACGTTTGCTAAGATAGCAATGCCCAACACAAATCTCTTAAAAACAAAAGGGGAGGTGAAGCCAAGGCCGAGTAAGCTGTTGGAGTGGTCCATGGAGTGCCAAGCAGCTTTTGAAAAGTTAAAACGACTGTTTGCTGCAGAACCAGTGCTAAAGCACCCGGATATGGAAGCTCCTTTCACGATTCAAGCCGATGTGAGTGATGTGGCTGTTGGAGCGGTGTTACTTCAAATCAATGAGAAAGGGACCTTACAGCTTTGTGCATATACCTCCCGTAAACTGTCTGAAACCGAGAGAAGGTGGGCCGTCTGGGAAAAAGAAGCTTTTGCAGTTCGTTGGGCCTTACTGACCTGGAGACATTTCCTGGAAGGAGCAAAACATCCATTTGAGGTATGGACTGATCATAAAAATTTGGAAGCCTTAAAAACGCCTCGGAAGCTGTCCCCTAAACAAGTTCGCTGGGCCCAGTATTTCAAGCGGTTCAATTTCTCACTGAAGTACATTCCAGGGGGAAGAACTTCATGGCGGATGCTCTCTCTAGACTACCCCAATATAATAGTATGCGCCAGGAGGTGATAAGTCCAATTGTTTCGAACAAATAATCTCGCCGCCCCAGTGATCACCATAGCCCAAAAGAAGAAACAAGAAGTGGATTTATCGAATGACCTAACAGAATAACTAAAAGAAGCTTTAAAATTGGATGATTGGTTCCTGGCTCATTCAAATGACTATATAGTTAGAGATGGTTTGGCTTGGGTGGGGACCAAGTTGTATGTGCCACAGGTGCTGAGGGGCCAAATACTACAACAAGCTCATGATTCTAAAGCAGCTGGTCACTTTGGATTTGTGAAAACCTTACACCTGGTTAAGCGGCAATTCTGGTGGCCTACTTTAAAGTAGGACATTGAAGCTTATGTAGCTAGCTGTCCAATTTGTGATTCGGCAAAGAGACCTCCTGGTAAACCAGTAGGGTTGTTATAAAATGTAGCTAGACCAACAGCCCCCTGAAAGGAAATCTCTATGGACTTTATAGTAGAATTACCTGAAAGCAGTGGAAACACGGTTATCTGGGTAGTAACTGATTTGTTTTCCAAACAAGTACATTGCATACTTTGTTCCAAGATTCCATCTGCTCAGATGCTGGCTAAACTATTTATTTCACATATCTATAGGTTACATGGTGTTCCGGAACGCATAATCTCTGACAGAGGGGTCCAATTTACCTCAAATTTTTGGAAAGAGTTCCTGAAGTTGATAGGCTCCGCTCAGGGCTTAAGCTCCGCCCACCACCCTCAAACCAATGGGGCCTGTGAGAGGACTAATGCAGTGTTAGAACAGTATCTTAAATGTTACATAAATTATCAACAAGATAACTGGTCCAACTTACTACCATTTGCCGAAGTGGCATATAACAACTCCGTACATAGTAGTACTGGATTTACTCCATTTAAAGAAGCTTCGGGACAAGATTTTGTACCCATACCTGAACTTCCTCGTGAAAGGCCTAACATCCATTCATTGGATGAATGGATAACTGAACTCCAACTTAACTGGCCAGTAACACACAAAGCATTAGATGGGGCCCATCAAGCTCATAAGAAGTTTGCAGACAAGATCTCCACAGAAATTATATAAAGTAGGCGACAAAGTTTTCCTGTCCACCAGATACCTGCAAACCACTCAAAAGTCAAAGAAGCTTGGTCCTAAATATGTTGGTCCTTTCACAATTGAACGGATTATAAATCCTGTAACAGTCCAGCTGAACTTACCGAAAACTCTTCAACGAATTCATCCGGTTCCATGTTAGTTGTTAAAACCTGAACATACTTCTGATTTAAGACCCATCCAGGCTGACCCTCCCATACCAATACTGATTGAAGGTGAACAACATTTTGAAGTTAAAGAAATTCTGGACTCTCGCAAATGGAGGGGTCGGCGCCAGTATCTTGTAGCCTGGAAACATTTCCCTTCTTCACAAGCCGAATGGGTTAACAAAACCGATGTTAAAGCCCCTAAGTTGGTCAAAGCATTTCGTTCCAAGTATCCTGAAAAGCCCTAGGAGTGTATTCTTTTGTAATTGTTTAATGATTTATAATTGTCTTTATATTTTCTCCTCTCTCTCTTCTAGGACTGATGGTTTTCCTTTTTCTAGAAGGGCCGAATGTCAGCCTTCAAGATCTTCTACTATCGCTTTGCATCTTTCGGCTGTCATAAGAAACGGGGGGGGGGGAGGGGAGAAAGGGATAAGTCTGGGAAGTGAGCTGCAGGTGTTACATTTTTCTGTTGTGTAAATGAGGGGGGAGAGCATACAATAGAGTTAGGTTTCTATTTCTCGCTTAGCTTTCTTTTCTCTGCGCAACTGCAACCCGTTATCAAAGTATGCCAAGGTCAACGGACAGAGGCCTCATCATCACCTGAAGATGCCCATATGATCATATTCACAACTTCTAATTGGAAGTTTCATCTGAACTATTGTGGGTGGGAATACTTCCATCACTTTGTATATGTGAATTACGCGCCTAATTTCTCAGATTCAGAATTCTCTGGTTGCTACCACTTCACTTTCAGTAAAAGATAACTTTTCTCTAACTTAAAGAGTCTAAGTATTTCTTTCTTGGATTTTGAATGGAGCACCGCCTGACAGTTTCCTTACTTGCATTCTTACTATAGTCTGAACAGAGAAAACACTGGGCAAAGTAGTTTATTGCTCTAATTAATTTGTTTGCTTGCTAATGGTTAAATCTACCTCATTCCAGATATTGTATGGGGTTTATTTTTGCCTTCCTGGACCCCAGGAAAGCTTCCTGGGAGAAAAATAAAGCTTTATTGAGCAATAAAGTAGCTAGTTTATACATTACACATGTGAGTCTACTGTTCATGCCTAACAGTTGATATTAGTGAATAATCAAACCTAAAAAAATTCTGGTGCATACTTAAATAAAACTTGTGTATCTTTTAGTTGGAGACATCAAACATCAGGTGTCTATTAAATTCAGTTATTCTATAAAAGTCTTCCCTCTATAATGTTTTTCTTTTTCATACCAGTGTATTACTCTCAAGTTTGGGATATAGTATTTTATTGAAATCCCCTCCTATTGCCACTCTGCCATAAATACATTTAGTTTTGAAAACATTCATAAAACAAACAGAAGTATCTATATTAGATCCATAATCAGTTATCACAATCCATGTCATTTTAGTACATAAAATTAAACATCCATTGACAACTTGTTGTACATCAATTGGAAATCCTTCTTGAAACAAAACTGTACCTCCCAGAACCAATTAATTATGAGTACTGAAGTTATAAGTCTGGTAGATAGAGATGGGCTGGAGTTGAATGTTTATGTTGTTATGTTTAATGTTGTAAGTCACCTGGAGTCACCTATAGGCAAATTGGGTGGCCATGTACATTTGTTTAATAATGTTTTAAATATTTTAAAATTTAAATATATGCTAAGATTATATTTTGATTCTTGTAACCCTTTCACATTAAGAATAACTGTTATTATCTACTAATTTTATTTTGGCCCATTTGTCAATACTCTCCCTATAGCAATTTATTTTATTACATTTAACAAATACCCATCAATGAACTTTTCTCTGTTTAAATATTTATTGTTTTCTAGTATTGCTCATAGAGGTAGCAACTCCATAGAAGCTTAAATTAGCACTCAAATACCATTCTATTACATACATACATATACATACGCACACACATATATCAACCTATATAATCTATACTTAAAAGAAAAAAAAGAAAAATGTGACTAAGCAAAAAAATGAATCAGCAAGCAACATTATTAAAGAGACTAAAAGAACCTTAAGGAAAAATATGAAACTACATACATACATACATACATACATACATACATACATACATACATAC
>BLBF01000025.1:15380878-15403441 GCA_015471245.1 Laticauda colubrina
TACATACATACATACATACATACATACATACATACATACATACATACATTCTTAACAGGGATAGTAGTACCATGATTACATCTCTCTAACTATAAGTGAAAAAAGACAGAACACTTTCAGACTTACTAATCAAAACCAATATATCATATGTAGATATAAACCTTAGACTTGGTAATATGCCCAGATTTGGCATATTATGAAGTTAAGGATTAAAAAATGAGAGAGGAATACAGAAAAAAAGCATCGAGGGCTTTTTAAGAAAAAAAATATGGCTGTTTCAGAGCAAACCTAAACTTCTCCCATCAGCTTTATCTATCTGCAGATTTCAAATGTAAGACAAAGGGCTCTGCATTTGAAGGATTATCAAATCTGTGAATCTGATTTTGACGACCAATGCAAAATGTAGTTGGAAATGCTGAAATTGTATTGATCTGGCATGAGTACTCGGTTTTGTGAAAAGCTTTATCTTATCTCTTTAGTAAAATCTGATAAATTGGTATCTTATTTTGGCTAGAACCCACCATCAATAGAGACTACCAATTCCTGCTGCAATACATATAGCATCTCATTCTTGTATTAACATGAAGGAATTGTACTGTAACGATATTGGAACTAGTTCCAGTCTTCCTTCTCATTAAAGGAAGTTTAATCACATGATAAATCAATTTCCAAAGAAGTTTTCTGAAAAAATTCTTCATAAATTCAGCCAGATTTGACTGACTTGGGGATTTTCAATGTTAATCCCATATAGAATTTTAATATGCAATTCTGACTTTTAAATAATTCATTTATTCAAAATATTATGACTGGCTTGCATAACAGCGGGCAGTCAATCAATCTTTATAGAGAGCCATTTTTTCCTGGCATCTGTTTTAAAATCACATTTAAGGTCTGCCAGATCTTGGTGGATCCGCTTCAGAACTTGTATCTGAGCCAGGATCTCCTTTAACAAATTAGAAGAATCCTCCTCTGCCATCTTTCCAAGCTTGACAGATGGTGATGCAGTTGGAATTAAGCTAACTGTTGAATGTTTGGATTTAATTGCCATTCCACTGTCTCACTAAAAACAAATGAAAAGCTTTATTTACCTAGATCAAAGTCTTTATCCATACAGTGTGACAAATTGAAGTTTGGAAACACTTTAATCAGGAGAGACATAAGAAATGTGACACTGTGACATCCCAAAACAGAAACCTGGTCATGCAGTTAAAGGCACTGAACAGTTGGGCCCGCCTCCATTTTATTACCTTTCCTGAACTATGAGGCTACAAAAATAATGTTTGATTGTATAACTCAGCTGCCTGCCCTGTAAGTTCCAGAAATATTTCACTTTAAGTGGCATACTGCTATTGCATCTTGACTGGCAATATTATCACTATCAATCTCACTATGTTAGTCTTATTATGGAGGACTTTTTATATAACCAGTCCTATGTGCACCATTTAGATGTAGCAGAACTATATACTTTCAATAGATTTATTTTCTATAACCTGAATGTCATCTTAATATTTTGTTTCTTCTTCAGAAATTGGACAATTCACTAGTTTAGTATGATTTTTGGGTCAACTGGTGGGTTTAATGGCCTGCTCTTCCATGGTGAAAATATCTGTTGGAATACAGGATCTTAATTTACTCATTGACTAATAATTAGGTGGAGGCCACACACTTTCTCAGTTAAGGTAGATACTAGATCTCCAATTAAATGGAAATTCAAGTAGTCCTAGACTTATGATAATTATTCAATGGTCATTTGAAGATAAAATGGCCTCAGAAAGGGTGTTTTTTGACCTGTAAAATATTTCTGACTGTTGTAACTCCCCCTCCCCTGATCAACTGTTTGCAGTCTGGGTGCTTGGAAACCTGTTTGCACTTACAACTTGTTATCAAGCAATTCACAATCACGTGCCTGCCGTCAACAATCTCCTCTGGCAGATTCCTTGGTAAATCAATGGAGAAGCTGGCAGAGAAGATTGCAGGCTGTGGCTTGCCTGCCAGGAGGGTTTCCTCTCATCTCTGAGGGCTGTCCCGAAAGAGCTGCTTGCCAAGTGGAGCTCCTTCAGCAGGGTGTAGGAAAATATGAAGCACATATTTTCAGGATCTGAGCTTTCTTTCTCCATGTACCATCCCCTTCCAAATGTGTGGAGAGCCAATATCCTCCTGTGGGGTGCAGAATCCTGAAGATTCCCTTCTGTACATAGAGGGGATCTCATCTCCTTCAGCAGTGTAGAAGAAACATAGTGTAGATCCAGAATTTAGAGCTCCTGAGTGGAGGGGCAGTGTACTAAGTTAAGAAGTACAGGGTAGGTAGGCATTGAGAGGCCCGACTTAGGCTGCACATTTATCACCCCCCAGGGCTGAGGATCAGAGGTGGTTTTCAGCAGGTTCTGGAGAACTGGTAGTGGAAATTTTGAGTAGATTGGAGAACCATCAAATACCACCTCTGATTGGAGATTTTACAGTATCCTTCCTCTGCCATGCCCACAGAAATAGTAGTAAAAAAATTTAAATCCCACCACTGCTGAGGATCCTGCTTGGCTTTAGGCAGAAAGGATTTTCAGCTCCTGAGGAGAGCTTTCAAGGTCTCCCCACCTCCAAGAGGCATTCTAGGTTTCTTACCATTTTATGACCACAACCAGGACTGATGGAATTGTAATAGTTGAGTGAAGCAGTCACAAGATGTCTTATTTTATGACTATTTTATTCAGCATCCAAGATTCAGGTTCAAATTGTCGTTAAGCAAGTACTACCTGTATATCAATGTTAATACATTTCTGTGGAAGAGAGAGTGGAGAATGGTGAGAATAAATCAAGTTGTTTCCTTTGAATGTCTTTTATTGTGTGGCTCTCCAGGTTAAGGGTCTTGTCCTGGTTTCATCAACCATCACTGCAATGCTTTATGTAAAACTATTACCTTAAATTAATTTTGATTTATATAGTTTACAATGTATTTAAAGCACTATTATTTTTACAGCAATAGTTTAGTCAAGGAAAGTGAAATATCACTTTGGATAATTTGTCGAACTCTCATGTAGTGCATATATAATTAATGGTATTGCCACATGGAGATGAAGCTTTAAAAATTGAACTAGAGTGAAAAATAGAAATTTGAAAATTTGATCAAAATGAAAATTAGCAAATTAAAAAAAAAGCAAAACTTTTGGCTGAAAAAACAATTGCCTTTGAACAAACTTTTGGGGAAAAAATTTGACACTGTGTCTTAAATGTTTTTGTCGTTTCACTTAAAATGCTAAAAATAGAAACAGCTCCTGTTTTCAAGACGCGAGGAATAAAACTTGTAGCTTAGTTTGGTTAAAATTAGCATACAGACACTTGAGGTTGATATGTAATTACTGCATATTTAAAAAGTGCTTTTTATTGTATAATAACAGACAAAATATATGTATTTTGTTTCATAATACAATGGGAAAATCATACTATTCCAAAAAAGGTAAGAAAAGAAGGTAACTTTCATTATGTAAGATAAATTCAGAGAAACTATTTTGCACTTACCAAAATGAACCATAATGAGCAAAAATTCTGTTATTATTTTCAGACCACAGCTAAACATGAAAACCAACAGGATATATTACAAACCTCATATTTCTACTCTTTTAAGGATTTGCAAGCTCTAGCAAAAGTCAGTGAAAAAATAGGGCTATTTAAAGATAACAGATTCGGCAGCCCATGTTAGAGTAGACAGTGAAGATAGTGCAGTGGTTGATAGCTTCTGCTTTTTTTGATCAAGCACCAACAGTAAAGGAACAAGCAGCCAAGAAATATACTAGAAACTAGAAAGTGGTAGGCAGCCATGAAAGCCTTGGAAAAGATATTCAAAGTTGCAGACATTGATCACATTGATCAATGGACATTGACCATTGGATGTTGCAACCATAGTAATTGCAAATTGGTTGCTAAGAGCCTGAATCACAATCATGTGACTGCAGGAACAGTGTAATGGCCAACTTCAAGGACTGGTCATAAGTCCTTCTCTTTTGGTGCCACTATAACTTTGAACAGTCACTGAACTAGTGCTTGTAACCTAAGGGTTACCTATACAGTGGATTATTGGAAAAAATCCAATGAAGTAACTAATTGCAACTGCAATGTATTTTAAGTGCATTTAACTGCAATATAGTTCTATTGTAAGATTCAAGAGAGAGACATGTTTTTCAAAGCTGCTGTCACTAAGACCTGGACATGGCAATAATATTGAATCAGCTGCCAACTGAGCCTAGTACATATGGCATAAGTAAATGGGTTTGGGAGAGTATGGATGTAGCAAGATGACCCGGATGAACCCAAGGGCAGGGTTAAAACATCATCAGTATGGAGTTTCTACGTCATCATAAGACTTAAGTCCAGCCCCCCTTGAAGTCTGTTGACTCTTATTTGAAGCCAATTTGCTTTGATCATTAATATATCAGATTTTTGTGTATTGGTAGAATGAAATAAACTTGCGGTGCTTTTGAACTCTATCCTGGCTCCTGATTTCTTATGTCTGATAATGTTGTTCAAACTCACAAAATGAATTGTTTAATTAATCAAAGGAGGCTAGGTTCATCCCTAAACAGGGACAATCTGCTTTAAGGCTAAATTAGTTCCATATTTTGCCTATGGCTTACTTAGGAGTTAATTGACTCTCTTCAATGCCCTAAAAAGCAGAGGATTTTCTCCTTGGTACTTTTTTCTTCCTGATCATACCACTGACAAGGCACAGTTGTACACATAATTTTCTTTAATGAAGTTCTGATAACTGACTTGAATATTATCAGCTAAATAATTAAAGGATTTAATAATGTTCCATCTCAATTTTGGCAGACAAAGCTTGTAGAAGCCTGAAGAAACCTTCCTCAAGCCTTTGGGAGGCCGAAAAAGGCCTCAAACAGGCCGAAAATCAGCTGTGAGGCGCGTACATGCGCAGTGAGGTAAGTTTGCCTGTAGCTCGCGTGCCATTAGGTTCGCCATCACGGCAACAGGGTATTGAATCATGTAAGCTATAAGAGGTTTCACAGCTATGCAGGAAATATGTACCCCTAATCTTTCGTTAAGACATATTTCGTTTGGAATATTTGTCCTTTAATTTTATAATACCATGCTTTCTTCATCTTGTTTACAAAGAAAAGCAAGTAATTGGTGCACATCCAAATTAGTAAAGATAATAAGCATGAATAAATCCTTTAGAGTAGAAATTGGGGTGTCATATAGTAGATCTGCACAATTTGCTATTGCAAAGATCATCTTCTAAGAAAAATTCTAGGAATAGCTATCAAAAGAACTGTACTTTTTATCGATTTGTTGCAGAGTCTGATTATCAGTTATACAGTATAGGCAGGATGCCTATCATTAAACCAAACAAACAAGCCAATGATAATTTTTTCTACTTCTTACTTTACTTTGCCCAAACCCATAGTCTTACTTGGGAAGTGGCTCTATACTTTATCATTCTGTGAATAAGAACAATGTTTGCTTAAAATAATTTTAAGATTATGACTTATTAAACTAATGAGACTTGGATGAGCCTTTTCATTGATTAAAAAGATTGAAAGAAATAAAATATTTTTTCTAAAATAAAAATACATTACAAAAACAAAATATCAAATGAATCTTTCAGGTCATAAATAGTACTTGCCTTTAAAAAAAAGTTATAGGTAATCGTCAATTTACAACTATACATTTGATGACCGTTGGAATTTACAATGGCACTGAAAAAAATGACATGAGTTTTTCATACTTACAACCATTGCAGCATCCCCATGGCCATGTGATCAAAATTCAGACACTTGGCAACTGGTTCATATTCATAGTTACAGTGTACCAAAATCATGTGATCACCTTTTGCGACCTTCTAACAAGCAAAGTCAATGGAGAAGCCAGATTCACTTAACAACTGGGGCAAGAAAGATCATAAAATGGGGCAAATCTCACTTAGTAACAGAATGTTGAGCTCAATTGTGGTTGTAAGTTGAGGACTACACCTTCCTTTCTACTATAGAGGTCAAAAGAGAAATAATAGTCAAAGCAGGCTAAGGGAAACAAGATCGGAAGAAATGCTGCAAGACAAATATTTAGTTAGACTCAAGTTCAATAATGCCTAAGAAACTATTATCTATTTATCGGATGAGTTTCTCTACAATGATTACATAATTTCAAAGAAAATGTAAAAAAAACCTTCAAGATATAGTATTTTTATAATAATTTCATAAAATAAATATTCTTAAAATATGTTTCGAGAATTGATTATTCTATGTGAATGCTTTACAAGGACTGAACATACCACAACATAGAAAATCTGTACATCTGCTTTATTGCAGCAAATATCTTCCCCAACAATGGACTATTGCTTTGGGACACTCTACCCTTTTAGGATTTGCAAACAGCTGTTGCATGTGAACATATCTTCCGTCCTTTAATACTCAGTTCAAACAGAAGTCTCAACATTAATTAAAGTAGAAGGCAATTTGCCTTCTTCAAAAGCTGTCACATTACTTCAGATGAGGAGCTGCCAGGGCATAGTTGTTTGTTTGTAATTGCTGCCAAGCTCCAAGCAAACCTCCAAGCAGGACTCCCATCAGATATGCTTAGCTTGTTGTCTGGCAGCTCCTTTTGCCTACTTGGAATAGCTGACAATCTCCAGATGTTGCTTCTGCTTCCTTGTCTGTATGTTTCCTTAATACTTTTCAATCTACATCCTTCTTCACTCTGTCTTAGCATTGCTTTTGTAAACTAATAGCCCAGGTGGGATAAGGTTGCCTATGGACATCACCCACATGTTCTAGAAAATGCCAGGGTGTGGCTCAATTATCACTGACAATTTGGATGCTAGTAAAGTTATGAGTTACTGTATGAATCAATGTAGGAACTGGGGATGGTGTAGCAGATGGGATGGCAAAATCTGGGGGTGCAGTAAAAAGGGGGATTAGCCTAGAATCCCTATGTAGCCACAAGAGAACTAAATTTAATCCTCCTTGAGTGCTGCTGACCCTTATCTAACCAATGCAGACATTAGTTTAGAAGATTCCTGTGAATAGTTTTTTAGCAATAAAACAGTTAAACTGAACTTTCATGTGAGGTCTTGGTCTTTTGTACCTGATGGAAAGCGTTTCTGCCTGGTTATAGCTGTTTTTCCAAAGTGTGGACAGGAACCCCAACTTCACTCCCTTACATTGTAACAAACATTTGATTGGTCAATTTGAAATAAGATTAAATCTTAAGAGAAGATAGGTACTGGTATTTTAATAAACTTGGTGCAGTATTTTTAAAAGAATAACTAGGCAACAGATATTACAAATTGCTTTCACACTGCTTTCTTTGCTTTCAATTCCAGGGATTTGTTAAACCGCATATTTTATCATTTATTTAGATAATGTCAACTTATACTTGCAATTAATTTTTGATCCTGAATTTCTGTCTAAAAAATAGAATAGTACTAAATGCCCAATTGAGAATCAGTTGTCAACTTTGACAACTTTTAAGATGTGTGGACGTCAACTCCCAGAATTCTCAATGCAACTCATCTCACAAGTGTTGTTGTGGGAAAACAGAAGGAAGGAGGAGTATGGGAATGTTTCTGCCTTAAGTTTTTTTTGTGTGTGTGAAAAGGGAGGAGGGATAAAAAATCTAATTCAGACTTTGCGCCAATCTCAGATACTCTGTAACATGAAGAGATTAAATAGTTGCTGCTTGATTGTGGTATTCATGTATGTTAGGTATAACATTGTTTACCCTAACTGGTTTAGGTGAAATAATAACTATGAATCATAGTTAGTGTATGTTAGAGTGTATACAGCTTTAACTGTGAAATAGCAATTAAAGGAGTGGTTAAGAAAACAATATAAAAGTAGCAAGACTATGGCTTGCTCACTCTTTCTCTGGCTTTGATGATCCCTGATTACTGCTTGGAATCAAGACTGCATTGCTCGAACGGGAGAGACAACAAAGGACTGATTTTGTAAGTGAACTGACATAGGATATTCTACATGGACTTTGCTAAATGAATACCCCTGAATGGACTGACTACATGGTAAATGAATATTGGACTGTTATTTGACTATGCCATAAACTTATACTGGAATAAAATATATTCTTGATAGCACAAGCGTATCTGTTATTTTTACTGTATGTTAATAAACATACAAGCTTAGCTCACTCATTTATCTGTGTGCCTATCTGACTAACGCTGCACATTCTGTTTAGCTTGTCTACCTAACCCTGGTTGGGGAACCCAGGCTTAACAATGTAAATACCCTATAACAAAGCAATTAATACACATGTTGTATATGAGCTTTCTTCCATTTCTGTCTACTTGGTCATTGGATCAAGACAAAATCTCCACAAAAGAAAGAAGTTGTAAAACAAGCAAAAAGAACAACCCAATCGAATCATAAACTTTATCTACTTCAGGAGCTGGAAATATTACTCAGGGAAATTTTCATATACAATCTGAAAGCTGCCTATTACCACATTTCACAGGAATCAAAATCTATAGCAATTATTTGTGATGGCTTTGTTTACTCTACTAATTAATAAATCCTAGTAAATGAAAACATTACATAATTTATATTTATTGACAGGCTTCTCCAAACTGGGATCTACTGCATATACCAAGATTGTAGTTCCTAAGCCAGGGTTCTGCTAACTCTGTAAGCTAGAGAATTCGGGAAACTACAGCCTGAATTTTTTTTTTAGAAAATACACTGAAAACCTTCTAAAAAGAGACTTTCAAGAACAAGAACAATTGAAGATATGGACATATTTATATAATCCTCCTGGCAACAACACAGAAGTTAAAAACATGGAAATATAAGAAAAAGGAGCAATGAAAAAGGGAGGTTTGTTTAAACGGACAAGCATTATTATTATTATTATTATTATTATTATTATTATTATTATTATTAAATTAATATCAATGTAATGAACATTGTTGTAAAATTGATGAATATTTTCTAAAACTATTTGTAACCAGACAACACAGTTTTAGCAAAAATGGAATTTTTATGTATTATAAATAAAAAATCTTTATGCCAAAAACCCCAAACAAATCCCAATATGGAAAGTGCTTACCTGAGTTTTTTTTTTTTTAATCTCTCAGGCAAGCCTATTGACTAGACTAGGGGTCACCAACCTTTTGGACTTTCGGGACCACCAAACTCATAATTTTAAATCCCAGGGACCACTAACCAGTTCTGTGGACATGGCCTTATTTGTGGGTGTGGCTTGGTGGTCATGTGATTGGCTGGGCACAGCTTGTATGCAAATATTATAAATATTTATATAAATATTGATTTTTTTTGATAAAAAAAGAGAGTAACTTTTACCCAAAATCAGGTAAAGCAGGCAGGCAGATTGAGTTGCTCACAGAATCATTCAGTGATCTATCTATCTGTCATCAGCGACCTGAATCTGTCATATAAAATTTACTTGCTGTGAGTCTGCACTGAATAATAGAACCTTCAGTCCTAAAGCCCATGTCACACTGTACCAACGGATGGAAAGAGGATGTAAAACGGAGAGAAACACTTGCCATCCGTTGGTTAAAGCGATGCATCCGTTCTGTACTCACTGCCTCCGTTTTTCATCCTCTCTATCCGTCCAGCAACTGTCGACTGAGGTTCCATCCGCTCAAAAAGTTTTGAGCTGCTCAAAACTTTTTGAGCGGAAAATGTATCCAACGCGTCCGTTCTGCATCTGCAACGCAAATGGGGAACATCCGTTCCACATCCGTTGTCATCCGTTACCTGTCCGCTATATCCGCTAGGCATCCACTGAGCATTCGTGCAACTCAAATCCTCTCCAGCGGTAAATGGACACAGGGAGGAAGCAAAACGGATGTGGAACGGACGCGCAGCGTTAGTAGCACGGACGGAGAAAGGATGAAAGCGGAGGCAGCTCGCATAGAAAGCATTTAAAACAGAAAAAACGTTCGCAGAGGGGACCTATCTCGGATATTAAGGATGTCTAGAGGATGCCTAGAGGATGCAAAAGGACACCTAGTGGAAAACCTATATTGCCTATAAAAAGGGGGAGGAACTCACCTGGATCTCACTTTCAGTCCAGCAGCCCTGCTGTGCAGACCTCTTCAGCCTTCATCTGGCTCTTGCTCTTCCACAGCATCCAGTCATCTCCACCATGGATCGTAACACACTCCTTTTGGTAGCCACCATCGTTCTGCAACAGTGCGAAGCCATCTACAGGCTCTTTCACCTGTTCTACGGGAAGAAAAGGAGGTGGCCAAGAAGTGACTGGGTCTGAAGATGGATCGGGAGAAGAGCAGAGTACAGACTGTACAACAAGCTGATGGTGGAGATGAGGAACGAAGACCCTCGTGCATTCCAGAACTTCATGAGGATGCCTCCAGCCATGCTTGACGAAGTTGTGGAGTGGCTGAGACCCCGGTTGACCAGAGCACCAACTTCCGGCCCAGCCTGGACCCTGGACTCAAGGTGGCACTAACTCTGCGCCACAGGGACCTCAGGGACCACGTACAGGAGCATGCAGTACGGCTGGAGGGTGCCACACAACACCATCAGCATTGTGGTCAGAGAAGTGGTGCAGGCCATCATCGAAGAATACCTGGAGGAGCTCCTCCAGTGCCCCTCCACTGAAGAAGGCTGGAAGAAAGTTGCAGAGCAGTGGTATCAGAGGTGGAACTTCCCCCACACCGTTGGAGCCATAGATGGCAACCACGTGGCCTGCAAAGCTCCAGCCAAGTCGGGGTCCACTTATTTCAACTACAAGGGCTTCTTCAGCATCATCCTCTTCGCCATGGTCGATGCTGACTACAAGTTCATGTACATCGATGCTTCAGGCAACGGCTCATCTTCAGATGCCCAGGTATACAACGCCAGTCAACTCAAAGAGGGGCTGGAACACAACCTCATCATGGGCTTCCCAGATGCAGACCCCCTGCCCAACGACACGCAAGATGTGCCCTACTTCATTGTGGGGGATGACACCTTCTCCCTCAGAACCTACCTCATGAAGCCCTACACTTCCAGACTCCTCACCCGTGAAGAGAGGATCTTCAACTACAGGCTGTCCAGGGCAAAGCGGGTGGTGGAGAACGCCTTTGGCATCCTTGCCAACAGGTTCCAGGTACTTCTCACCACCATGCAGCATCGCCCAGAGACCGTGAGGAGGAAGCTTGCTGCATCCTGCACAATCTCATGCGCACCCGCTACCCAGTATTGCAGAACAGGCTCGTGGACCTTCAACAAGGCAATGGGGACATGGAGCCTGGGGAATGGAGGCAAGGGCGAACGGATGTGCAAGGCCCCAACAGAGCTTTACGTGAAGGGAAGAAGCAGCACAACCTCCTGAGACACTGGTGCAACTCCCCAGCTGGAGCAGTGGAGTGGCAAGACAGGATAATAGATGATTAATGGATGCTTCCTTCAGCCTGTCTCATCACACGGATGAGATTGGGCCATGTATGTTGGGTGGGCCTACAATGAACAGGGCATTTAATAAAGAGTTGTGTTTATGTTCACATGTGTGGATGGTTGATTACATTATTATTAATAATAAAGGGCCACAGGTGTGGCACCTGGGAAGGTGGACCATACAGTCCCACTATGCTTGCACTGGAGGTTTATCTATCCCACAGCTATTACCCATTCCAAAGGTATCCATGACCATCCCACAGCTATTACCCATCCCACAGGTATCCCTGCCCATCCCACTGCTTTCTTAACCCATCCCACAGGTATCCCTGCCCATCCCACTGCTATCTTAACCCATCCCACAAGCATGCAAAGGCTTAAACCATTTCTAAAAGTTTCCACCAAGACTTTATTTACAAAAATAAATGAAGCAAGTGTGTGAAGCAAAGATAATCTTTATTAATAACAAGTTGTAAAAGAAAAATGACCCAAGTCAAGTGTCCAAAGCAAAAATAAAGTCAACAGGTAGCCACCCAGTCTCTGGCACTCTTCTCAGTCAGTCTGAGGCATTCCCATCGCCTCAGGGGTGAAGGGTCCAGGTGCTGTGGACGTGGCTGCTGCTGGAGTGCTGGTCTGAGGCGTCATTGGGGTGCCTGGCCCCGAGAGGACAACAGGGGACGGTGTGTTTAGGAAGCTCTCAGACAGCTGGCTCAGCCCCGTGATGTTGAGAGCCCCTTCCTCCATGACATGGAGTGTCAGCCCCAAAACCGATGACAGATGTTCTGAGGGCGGACTTGGCTGTGGGGTGGAGGAAGGAGCAGTGTAGTGGGGCTCTCTGGTCTGCAGCTGGGTGAGGACTGGTATCAGTGGCATCTGTGGCGTGGGTGGCATCTGTGGGGTGGCTGGCATTGGTGGCGTGGGTGGTATCAGTGGCACCGGTGGTGTCCGATGTACCTGTGCCTGGGAAGGGCTGCCTGTGCTGCTGGACCTCCTGGTAGCCCTAGCCTTGGTTGGGGAGGGCCTGTGGAAAGCCTTGGAAGGGCAGTGACATCACCTGGGGTGGAGGAGCAGGCCTGGACTGGGTGGGAGCAGGTTCATCTTGGCCTGGAGGGTTGTGAAGAAGATCAGTGATCCTGTCCTTCACCACCTGGTACTGGGGTTCCGACATGTTCATGAGGGTCTGGTTGACATAGGTGAGGAAGGGCTTGCGGTTGGAGGATGGGGCGTCGGTGTGTACCAGCTGAGAGAGGAGATCTATGCTGCTCCTGATGATGTCTCTCATCTCCAGCAGGACAGTGTGGCCCTGCCCCTCCGATCTGCCTCTCTGCCTTTCTTTGGAGGGGGAGCTGGGGGTGGATGCGGGTTGGGCTGTGATGGAAGAGTCGTCTCCTTGCTCCCACTGCATCAGGGGGTCCTCCACATGTTCCGCCACAGGTAGTACAGCTGTCGGGGGGTTCTCCGTGTGGCACGCTCCACAGATACCTGCCTGGGCACAGGAGCTGACTCTTTGCCAGAAGAGGATTGGCTCTCAGCAGGCTGCCTGAGAGAGAGGGCTGTGAGAGGGGCTGCTCTCGGTGGCGGATCTCACCCTCCAAGAAGCTGCACTTGGCCATCACGTAGGTCTCTCTGTCCGTCAGCTTGACCACGGCCTGGCCAGATTTCTTGAGGTGCAGTTTCCCGTACCAGGTGTGCACGTGCTTCCACCAGCCGAGGAGCACCTCCGAAGTGTAGCCCAGGCTCTCCGCCTTCTCTCTCCAAGCAGCCTGCTTCCTTTTGGTGTCTCGATAGAGCCTGTGTCCCTTCCGCCATAGATACTCGTTCTCCCTCAGCCACTCCAGCACCTCCTCCTCATGTTCTTCTTCTATGGTGTATTGCCTCCTCTCCCGTTCATGCGTCTGCCTCTTCCTCCCTTTGGCAGGGCCATATGGGCCCTCATCTGAGGGGCTTCGAGGTTGTAGGGGCTGCTCCTCCACACCAGCAGCAGCAGCAGCAGCAACAACAGTAGCAGCAAAAGCAGGACCAGCAGGACCAGCAGGACCAGGAGCACGAGCAGGACCAGGAGCACGAGCAGGACCAGGAGCACCAGCAGGACCAGGAGCACCAGCAGGACCAGGAGCAACGCCAGCAGAGTAAGCAGTAGCAGAAGCACCAGCACCAGGAGCAGCGCCAGCAGAGTAAGCAGCAGCAGAAGCACCAGGAGCAGCACCAGCAGAGTAAGCACCAGCAGAAGCACCACCACCAGAAGCAGGATCAGCAGAAGCACCACCTCCAGAAGCAGCAGCAGCAGAAGCCCCAGCACCAGAAGAGCGAGCCCGGGCAGCAGAAGCCCCAGCAGAAGCAGAGTCAGGACCAGGGGGTGGGAGGGTGGCCCTGTCCCTCTTGCCAGGGCTGGCAGCAGATCGCAGAGGCTTCCGTTTGTTCCCCATGTTTGTTGGGTTGCTGGCTGGCTGGCTGGCTGGCTGGAGAGCTGTGTCTGGATGCAGGTCTTTCCTCTGAATGGTGACCTGCTTGGGAGCTGCTTCCCTTTATATCCGCGGGGCTGACGCAATGCATCCTCCCCGCATGCGCAGTGAATGCTAGGCATCCGCTAGGCATCCGCTAGGCTTCCGCTCTGCATCCGCTTCATCCGCTAGGCTTCCGCTCTGCATCCGCTTCATCCGTTCTGCATCCGCTCTGCATCCGCTCTTTCCGTTCTGCGTCCGCTTCGCTGTGCTCCCCTGGAAGCCTTGCGGATGTGCCATCCGCTTCCATCCACTAGGCTTCCATAGAGCATCCGCTTTCCATCCGTCCTACATCCTCCCCCCGTCCGTTGCTTTCCGTGCTGTCCACTCTGGTTATGCAAATTTGGGGCACTTTTGAGAGTGGATAACAACGGATAGAAGATTTTTCTCATCCGCTGTGTCCTTTTTACAAATGTTTTGCATCTGTCGGCCAGTGTGACAGGGCGTTTAGGGAGATTCGGCTGTGCCTAAAAACAGAGCCGAAAATCTAAAGACTATCTAGAAAGCAAGAAATTTAACAATTTCCTGCTTCCTAGCTCATCTAAATCTCCTGGCACAGCAGAATAGCTGATGGTTGAGGGAAGAAAAAAAAGGAAAAATAGCAATTTAGCAGGCAAGGTAAGGAGTGAATGGGTGGGGAAGGTTCCCACCGGCCATGTGGGCAGCGCAGCCTTGTGTTTCTTACAGCCTGGATTAATTGCTTTGGGGGGGCTCTGGCGGGAAGATTTCTCTGCGGCCCACCACCATTTTCTCATAGACCACCAGTGGGCCATGGCCCACCGGTTGGCGACCGCTGCCCTAGACTGCTCCCTGGAGGTGACTCACTCATGTTCTAACTAGGTCTAAGTTGCTTTCTTCCTGATCCCAGGGGTGGTCAGTAAAGTATTACCATCCACTGAAGAAAGATATAGATATTTCTAAATATAAAAAAACAAATATATTCTGTGTCCATAAATACAACCTCATATAGACATTGTCTACTATGGTACATTTCTGTTTAAGGGCATCTAAACTCTGGAATTATAAAACAAAGAGGGAGAAGACATATGCTATGAAGGATCACTATATGTAATCTGACACATATTTGTATCTTTCAGCTTTATCTGTTTGGCTGTAATGTATTTTGTTGTGAGACTTCAGTAAAGACAGGACATTAAAATGTTTCACCAAGGCAAGTGTTACTTTTTTATGTACTCTTTCTTCCTTTGATAGGATAGACTAAAGAACATTTTGTGTTGTTTCATTTTTCTCTTGGTCGACCAACATCAATAAACTAAGACAGTTATTTGGCACAGAATTTATTGTAAAGACCACAAATTAAATGAGGTACAATAACAGCAGAAACAAATTAAAAGAGGTATTATAACAGTAGAAACAAAACAGTTTCAATTAAACTAAGTACACAGCATCTAAAAAAATACCCTGACTCTCTCCATAGCATCTTCATTATTTGTTTGCAAGAGATTGCTGAATAAGAATGTCTATTCTGTGAAGACTTAATAGCTAGACATAATAGTTTAGCCTTCAGTGCCCAAATCATCTTTGTTGCTCTTTTTTGTACTCTTTCTAGAATCTCAGACTTTTAAACTATATATCTTAGTGACCAAAACTGGATGCAATAATATTCCAAGTATGGCCTTACCGAGGCATTACAAAGTGGTAGTAACAATTCACGTGACCTTGATTCTATCCCTCTGTTAATGCAGCCGAGTACTGCATTGGCTTTTTTGGCAGCTGTTTGCACACTGCTGGCTCATATTTTAGTGATTGTCCACTAGGACTCTAAGATCCATCTCAGAGTTACTACTATTGAGTAAGGTGTTACCTATTCTATACCTATGCATTTGGTTTTACTTTTCTTAGCATTTAATTTCATTTTGTTAGACAGGGCCCAGTGTTCAAGTCTGCTGACCCCCTCTGTATGTTGAGTCTATCTTCTGGAGTGTTGGCTATTCCTGCCCACTTGGTGTTGTCTGCAAATTTGATGAGTTTCCCTTCTATCCCTTCGTCTAATTTAATCTTGGAAATATTAAAGAGCACTGGCCCTAAGACAGAGTCTTAAAGTACCAGTACATATCAGCATTATATAATGGTACCCCAGTTATTTTATATGTCTCATATTATGTCAATGTGATTTATAGTAATAAGCTTTGTATGACTCAGTTTAAAATGAAGATTTTGACTATTTCCACAAGCAAATATATCAGATAAACACTAGTGTTATTACTTTGCTTTGCATTTTTCAAAAGACTATTTTGCAAAGTTGAAAAACATTTATTCATATTATATAATCTTTTATTACAAGATTTTATACATTTTAAATTCATATTCCATCATGGAATTTAAGGAGTTATTACAATATTATGGTTGTCCATCGAAATGATGGCCTGATTTTTAGATCAGCAGCAATATTGTCAGATCATTTACTACGGTATCATACCGTCTCAGTCTTAACTTCCCAAATTCCATATTTAAATACCTACATCAGATGGGAGTCTAAATATTCATTCTTTGTAATATCTCAAACATCTGGTATTCCAGAAGCTTTCCATCCTTGTGATGCATAATAAAATGTAAAACAGAAAAGCAGAATTAAATGCCATAAATACCTCAACAGGAAAAATTTAGTAATGAGTTCTCCTCACATTTAAGTGCTTGCTTATCTCTTTGCCACCTTTATGTGAACATATGAAGTAGCTTTAGACTGAAAAGTGAGGTTAAAGCATGACCTTTAAGGTCGGGGAAATTGAAAATCAAGTTTAACCAGAGTGACTCTAATTGAGTTCCTGACGCTCCAAACTTAGTATCAATTTCTGAGCAAAGGTTATTAATTTAATGAATAAAGGTATATTTAAAGGTATGTTACTATGAAAGTAGCACTTTCCCCAAAATTCTATCTTCAAACTCATACTTTTTCCTCCTTCTTCATCAAATTGCTGTAGCACTGTATTGCTTTTTAATCACCACTGTCATTTTCATTCAGTGCACTATCAAATAAAAGAATTAGAATGCACATTTTAAGGAAATTTGAATAAGCTGCTGTATTTATACATTTGAGTACCTTCTGAGAAAAGGATTGAAATTGGAAAAAAAAATCCATTGAACTCCATATATGTTTTCACTTGAGCCTGATAACACCTAATTTAAAGAATAAGATACAGGACACTACAATAATAGAATTGTCTTCATGATTTTATCCTAGCATGGAGAGAGGAGCTCAGAATAGGAGATGTTATTAACCCTCCTCTCCAATATGCATGAGGGCACAACATTAAATGTCCTTTTGTGTGGGAAGAAGTGAATGATAAATTAGATAGACCAAAAGATTTGCTAGAGACCCTTGTAATAATGATTTAATTTTTGATTTAAAGACTCTGTGTCTGACCTTTACCATGGGCAACTCTGGTACAAGCATTAGCAAGGACAATGTCGAAAGACCACAGTGAGTTATTTTAGACTACATTTTTCCCTAGGAGGTAAATGCCTTGACTAAATCAAGGATCCGCCCCAAGAAATTAGTTTTCAGCAATATATTATGGAACAGATTCTCATGTTAGCCTCATAGCAATGCAGAATAATTCCAACTGAGTATGTATGTTTGGCAGAAACTGAGGCAAACAATTATTGCAATAGCACTTAAGACTTATATACCGTTTCACAATGCTTTATAACCTTCTCAAAGTGGTTTACAGTATCAGTATATTGCCCCCAACAATCTGGGTCTTCATTTTAGCAACCTGGGAAGGATGGAAGGCTGAGTCAACCATGAGCTGTCAAACTGTTGGCAGCCAGAAGTCAGCAGAAAGAGCCTGCAATACTGCATTCTAACCACTGTGCCACCATGGCTCATATAATTCTTATACATTTTAATTGAGTTGCTACTAAAAATCCTTTTATCACTGTTGGTGCAAAGTTGTGCAGGAGACTCAATAGCCTAGCACTAAATAATTTGCCTCCTGCAGAAGATAAGTTACTGTTACAACTAGCAAATCTGGGCAATGAAAGTCTGCTTGGTAGGAGCTGTAGTTAGTCCCACTTATTGTTTCCAAAAAAGAACAGACTGAAAATAAATTTCTAGATATGTAAAAATCTTAATCTGTTCAATTTGAATGCCACTGATTTTCCAACTGTGAAAACAGTTATGTTACTCAGGAAACAAAACCCCTTTTGTTTTCAAATTACTTCTAAATTTTCATTATGACCATGTGTTGCTTGAACTCAGAGACTCCATCAAAAACTGATCTGCCTTGGAAGAGAATGATGACATCCAGAGGATACAGAATATGTAAAAATATTGTCCAACAACAAAAGGTGGAATTCTGAGAGTGCCTGCACTTTGGAGTCAATATTAACTTCAAATAATGGAGAGTGGAGAGGGCAATGATACAACTCTGTTGGGCTCCTTTAACTATGAAAACAGGTGCAATAATACCTCCTATGGCAACATATTTATCCTGTATGTATAGATTTCTTAAGCAATCTTATCAGTCAGAGTAATCAGTAATCTATGAAAAAATAATCCTTTCCAAGTTCAGTTAGCAATTAGAGGAATGCTTGAGGCCCCAATATCCTAAACCTGTGGTGCCCAAATCCATCAAACTTAGTGGCACAATTTTAGCTTTTGTTGGGGAACCTAAGAGGATGTAATGGATAGGACTGGAACAGACTGTTTTTGGAAGACTATCTATAAAGTCCTCTCCAAAGACTCCCCCAAAATCAGTTCCATTTCTTTTCGTTATGTTGCACTACTGCATGACTTCCTGCACCTCCACAATCCATGAACTATGCATTTTTGGGGACAGAATTAGACTTTGCTGTTGCAACTATAAACTGGTGGCATAGTGTGCAAGAAATGTCTTTATAGATTTTAGGAAATAAGGATTTTTTTACTTTTCTGAACAAAATGTATGTAAAATATTGATGAAATTAATATATGTGCACTGCTTGCAAAGATGTATGTAAAAGACAAATATATAAGTGAATTAGGAAAGGAACAAAGTAAAAATGAAAAATAGAAAGAAACCAGAACTGATTATTTCAGGATGCAGTCACATGTTGTTTTGTACAGACTCCTTTGTACTAAAATATGACTGCTTCTTATAAGATCGTGATGGCGAACCTCAGGCGCGTGTGCTGGAAGTGGCATGCAGAGCCACTTCTGCCGGCATGCGAGAGGTTGCCTGGAAGAGCCCCACTGCATATGCGTGCACGCCGCCACCTGCCAACTGATTGTTGGGTATGTGGTGTGCATGCGCAGGGGGCAGGGCTACATGGGAGATGTGCAGTGCACATGGGGGGTCACGTGTGCATGCACAGGGGGCATGAGGGGGCCAGCACACGTTGCCTTCTGGGTGCTGGCATATGAGTGTGTGCGCACACAATTTTCAGCCGAGGAGCCAAAAAAGATTAGCAACCACTGTTATAAGATCCTCAAAGTAGTTTTTATTTTTTGTAAAGATTTGGGGAAAAATATGCTGGAATAATTGACACTATTATTGCCAGTTATCTGCAAACTTAAATATTATACTCTAAGATCTGACTTAAAACTTTTTCAGAAAATTCTCATTACATACAACATAAAATGTCTACAAAATTGTCTAACTTCACATTTTCTGTCTTGCCCACATAATAGATTATTTACTTTATACTCTATTTGCTTCACAAACACTGCTAAACTGCAATTAGTTGGATCTTTCATTAATTATATTTGGATATATTGCAGAAACAAAGGCCTTTCTTAATCCCAAGCTTTTGGTATTGTGCAAATAGCAAGCCTTTAACAACTGTGTTTCATTTGTTGAAACCAGTCTTGCGACTGAAAAGATTAAAGTGCAAGATAAAAATCTGGCAATACACCTTCTACAAAATATTTCTTGCATTTTAAAGAAGGTTGTTGTATAATTTAATGTGTTATAGCTATTAACAGAGAGGTCATATGCTAAATCACACTGTAAATCATACCAGATTTGAAAAGAACTGGAAAGAAAACAAACATGCAGCAATTTTTGCACCAAAGCTAATATTGTATATTACATTGCCATCTAGCGGAAGAAAGTGAAATAACCAAAATACTAATTATTTAAGTTAAAAAACAACAACAGGGGTGTCAAACTCATGTCATCAAGGCGTTGTCACGTGACATATTGGGATTTCCCCCCTTTGCTAAACCAGGCATGGCCATAGCCAAGGTGTGACATATCTGGCCTGCAGGCCACAAGTTTGACAGCCCTGATCTACAATACTTGCACTGAATCACACCATGCAAGCGTTCAAATTCAGTATAAATTTATATGTCTTTTATTTATGAAATATTGTTTTGAAATTTAGAATAAGGTCCTCATTACCTAAATATGATTTTGTCAGTAAACTGATTTATTCAATGAAACAGCCAGCAATTAAGTAGGAAAGGAAAGCTATTATTTCCATGGATAACCTTATTTCTGTTTACCCAAAGGAGAATAAAGGGCAATCCAATGTTCAGAGGCACAGCTTCACCCACTATGGGAAGGCACAAATACCATCAGCTGGTTTGCTCCAAATTCAAGGTGACAGACATTATCTATTATTTACATATAGGCAACCAGGTTGCATGCAATTACGGTATGTATAGGTGGTATTTTTGTTACATTATAATGCAAATATGAAACAGTGGAGCTTACATTATGACATCATAATGTACATTTAATCATTTTGGCACCACAATAGTTTGAAATTGATCTATATTTCTATTTACATAAGAACTGCAATGTTCAGAAACAAAATATTTAAGTGTTGTGAATTATTATATTTTGCTTTTAATTTTCATGTCCCTTTTGTTCAAGCAAAAAGATCTGAATAAAGGTTCTAGCATGAAATCTTTGAACAAGAATGAATCAAAATTTTATTATCTCAAATTATGTTCCATTTCACTAAAAGTGTTACTTTTTCTTAGTTTTATATGCTGATTGTATTATTGTTAATTTGCTACTGCAAGTTATAACTAAATGCCATATGTCTAAGACTGAAACCAGGACAATACATATGTAGGGCTTTATGTTATACAAACTTTTCAGACAGAAATGGTCTGAAAATATACATTGCACATACATATACATATGCTATCTATACACATATAAATAAAATTAAAATTAAATTAAAAGCAATTTTTAAGAAATGAAAGCCTTGATGAAATGCTCTCTGATAGTTTTTCTGTTTTTTTATCATTCTCTGTGATTTTCTATGGATTTCATACTCAAGAGACCAACTACTAAGCATCAGGGAATGTTTCTTTGATGGCAGTTTTCTGTGACTTCACCCCCGCCCGTCTTTACAAATGCAGAAGAGTTTCTAACACAGGAAGAAGCAACTTCCTCTGAACAATGGATAAATAAAAACAAATGGAGAAGCTGGAGGCAAAGAAGGGGTAAGCGGCCTCTCTCCCTTCACTCTTTCTGACTAATTTATATTCACTCACTAATAAGATGAAAGAAATACTTCTTTTAAATAGATGCAATTCTGATTTTTACAACTCAGCAGCTCTCTGTTTCACTCTGAAACCTGGCTAAATGAGTCAATTGATGATAGTAGCCTGCATATCCCAGGATTTCAGATACAAAGATCAGACACAATTGTAGAAACATCTGGTAAAAAGAAGGGAGGAGGCTTATATTTATATAGTAACAGACACTAGTCCAGAGATATAACTATATTAAAGAAATTCTGTGATGTGGACTTACAGACATTAATTATCAATTGCAAACCATTCTATTCTCCATGAGAATTCTTCTCATTTCTCCTAATTGCTGTGTATGTTTCTCCACAAGCTTGTGTAAACAATGCATTACGAACTCTATCTGATCAGATTATATGGGTTGAAGTTCGATACCCAGATTCATTTCAAATTATTTTAGGAGATTTTAAGAAAGCAAACTTAAGGAAAAAGCTACCAAAAATATTTTCAGCATGTCAATTGTCTCACTGAAGGCAAGAATACTTTAGACCATTGCTATACAACATTAAAAGATGCTTTTTGGTCTTTACCACGAGCAGCTGTGGGACATTCTAATCATCTGTCATCTGCACCTCTATAACTAACTGGTTTGGCTCTGCAACCAAACAAGACAGACACAGACTTCAATGGATAATTACAACTGCAGAAAAAACAATTGCTACCAACCTGTCTTCCATCGAGGACCTGTATTCTGCAAGTCAAAAAGAGGGCTGTGAAAAATATCTACAGACCCCTCACATCCCGGACATAAATTGTTTCAACTTCTATCCTCAAAACGATGCTATAGGGCACTGCACACCAGAACAACTAGACATAAGGATAGTTTTTCCCAAATGCCGTCACTCTGCTAAACAACTAATTCCCACAATACTATCAAATTATTTATTAAGACTGTATTACTATTATTGTCTCATCCTTCCTAGTACCTATCTCTTCCCATTTATGACAATAATCGTATTGCTTGTATCTTTACAATTTATAGTTTTATTTGTTTCCTAGTATGATTTGATTGCTTATTAGTAACCTATGACTATCACTGTTACATCTTATGATTTTTGATGAATGTATTTTATGTTTTCTTTTATGTACACTGAGAGCATATCCACCAAAGACAAATTCCTGTGTCCAATCACACTTGGCCAATAAATTATTCTATTCTATTCTATTCTATTCTATTCTATTCTATTCTATTCTA
>BLBF01000025.1:15403451-15424390 GCA_015471245.1 Laticauda colubrina
TATTCTATTCTATTCTATTCTATTCTATTCTATTCTATTCTATTCTATTCTATTCTATTCTATTCTAAAAGATAGTCCTTTATTTGAATTTCTGTTGATATTTCCTATAAAATATCAAAATAATTTTATTAAATTATCCATGCTTTCTTTGCAATTATGCAAAGGGTAATAAAATCCCTGGAAGGTGTTTGGTTTCAAATCAGGCTTGGGAGATAAATACTGGCTAGATTCATGGTTTCTTACAAACAGTTGGCTCAATTTATACAATGTATTTAACAATATGTCTTAGTTTATACTGGCTGGGTTTCAACAATACGTTTAATCAAAATGAATAACATTTATACCTTAAACTATCATGTCATACCATAAATATCAATGCAACATTTTATTGCATAATTGCCTTTTGTAAACTTTCCCAAGAGGCTTCCAACAGGCAAAGTCATTGTGGGAAACTATATTCATTTAACAACCACAGCAAAAGTCATAAAATCATGGCAAGGCTCATTTAATTACCACATCATTTAGCAATAGAAGTTCCATTCTCAATCATGGTTGTAAGTGTAGGACTACCAGAGGTTTTGTAGCAGTCCTTCTATTGATGGCAGAAAAAAGATACAAACTTTTTAAATACAATGTAATCGGGGAAAGCCCTATAACTCTCTCCAAATATGTATTTATTTATTTTTTTTAAAAAAAGCCTTTTCTCAAGATTATTTTAAACAGATGAAAATAGCTCACTAAAATTGGAAAGATACTTTATTCAGGGCTAAAAGAACCTTCATTCAAAACTGAATTCTCATCAGAAATTCCCTTTGGGCATTCTTAAAGTATCGTTGGACATTTTTGAAGGAAAAAATATTGAAAGTTAGATGTAGAAATTATATTTCAAATTCTGAGAAAAACTGCATGCATTTCAAATTCTAACTTCGAGTTAGAAGTTAGACGGTACAAGCTTTAAAATCCAAGATTGCACCGACCCAGGGAACAAACATAGGAAATTCTGGCAACTGAGATCTGTCACTGCCAACACTGGAGATCAATGCATGGAAACAACTGCCATTCCTCTTTCTAAGAACAATGTGGCAAGGAGGAATGACTTCCACACACAGCGCCCTTGGGGAGAAGAGAGTGAAATGGAGCAAATGGCATTTCCTCCAGTCAGGTCACGCCTTGAGCAAGAGTGTAAAGAGAGCCCTGATCAGATCTGAGCCAGCTCCAGGAAGGAAAAAGCCTGCAGGGTTTTCTCTGAATTATGGCAGCAGGAGGCCTGGCCTTGACAAGTGAGCAAGCTGTAGAGAAGCGCAGATAAGCGAGAAGAGGCGGCTGCTCTGAGGAGGAAGAGCTACTCCTCTGGCTGCATTTGGAGGATAACAAGGGATTGAAGTTCAGGGATTTCCTCCTTGCTGCCCTTTCCAGAAGAGGAGAAATAAACCCCGAGAAGACATTCTTTTCTTCAGGGCGGGCACCCCCTAAGCTTGCGCTCTCTAGAAGCATTGCTGTCAGGGTATCTGACCAGAACCGCTTTAGAGAAGTGGTCTCAGTGATATTGGATTTGGGAAAATAAATCTACCCCGATCCTGCCTCTCATCCGCATCTGAGTTGCCGTGAGCATCGGGTACCGCTCTTAGCCAGCTGGTCCTATCTCTTGCCCCCACTTCGAAATGCAGGGAAAGTGTGCTGAATTCGCGTGCTTTTGAAAAGCGCGGGCTCGGCAAAGATTTTTATCGTGTTATTTCGTACCCAGATGCCAAACCGGCCTCGCTGCGACCACCGCGACCCCGCTCCCGTCCCCGTTTGCAACCGCTCGGCTCCACCCCAACCAACCTGCCCAGCCCCGCCTCCGCTACCTTGACGATTCCTTTCATTTTAGCCAGCAGGACCCCAAATTCCTGCGACGCCGTTTCCGGGTAAAGCTGCTCCCGCAGCAGCTCCTCCGTGATCTCTGGGTTGCCATAAAAGGTGGCCTGAGCGATCCCATTTAGAAGCCCGAGTAAGGGCTTGGCAGGCTCAGGCAAGGGATGCTCCGCGGAAGCCGCCATCTTGTTTTGAAGAGGCTCAACTGGACCTGAAATGACTTGGAGGATGGGAGCCGGGCGGGGACAAAAACTCTTCTCTGGAAGGCGACCGCTCTTTCCTGGGGAAAGTTGCGCCCCCTTTTGGTGACGGGAATTGAAAGCCGAGTTCGTTGTCTGCATGGCATACGAGTTCTATAGCATGTTTTTCTGACCTAGAAGCGTGCGAGTTTTTTTTTTTTTTTTCCATGTTTGCGTGACATTACTTTTTAATCAAATTTATACAGGTGCTTATCTCCTCCTAGAGGGACTTATTATACCGTGCACATATAAATATTGCACAATCTAGTTCAGTGGTGGGATTCCAAATTTTTAATATCGTTTCTGTGGGCCTGGCTTGGAGGGCGTGGCAGGGGAAGGAGACTGTGAAATCTCCAGTCAGAGGTGGTGGGACTTGCCGGTTCTCTGAACGACTCAAAATTTCCACTACCGGTTCTGCAGAACTGGTCAGAACCTGCTGAATACCACCTCTGGTCCAGTTTCTCTAGCATTTTTCCATGAGAACATAGGTATATGTTGTATAAATGTATTTTTCTTACTTTCTTTACTACACTTTTACTTTTTTTGGCATTATGATTATTCTGTTGCCTTGCACATACACTGAGTGATTCTGCATCGGAGACAAATTCTTTGGGAAAAGTTCAGAGAAGAGCAACTAAAAGGCCTGGAGAGTAAACCATATGAAGAACGGTTGCAGGTTTTGGGTCTTGCTAGTCTAAAGAAAAGAATTAGAGGTGACATGATAGCAATATTTCAGTACTTAAGGGGCTGTCACAAAAAAGAGGGGGTCTAATTATTCTCCAAAGCACCAGCGGGCAGGACAAGAAATAATGATTGGAAATTGATCAAAGAAAGAAGGAGAAATTTCCTAACTGTAAGGACAACTAACCAGTGGAATAGCTTGCTTTTAGAAATCATTAAAAACTCCTCACTGGAGTTTTTAAGAAGAGACTGGACAGTCACTTGTCTCAGCAGAGGGCTGGACTAGATACTAGAACACTTCCAAGGTCCCTTCCAGCTTCTATGCTATGCTATTCTCTATTCCATTCCATATATTCTATTCTCTATTCTATTCCATTCCATTGTGTCTCTAATCACACTTGGTCAAATAAAAGTAGCGTAGCACAAGAGTCTTTCAAACTTGGCAAGTTTAAGACTTGTGAATGTTAACTCCCAGTATTCCTGTGCTAACATGACTGGAGGAGGAATTCTGGGAGTTGACGTCCCACAAGTCTTAAAGCTGTCAAGTTTGAAGACCCTTGGTGTAGCAGCGTATAATGTGTATCGCATGGTATTTTACAGTATAGTATTCCACTAAAATTGTGGAAGTTTTTTTGTGAAGAGCAATTTACTTTCAGTCCCTCATTAGTCAGTTTATAATTGTTTGAAAATGCTCCTGAACTGAATTCTCTCTCACTTTGCTTTGGAATAAAATAGTTCAAAAAAAATTCCTGACATATGAAGCTGGGATGAAAAGAATCATCAAAAGGATCCATATATTTTTTCTAGTATTATAATTTTGTAATATTAAAATGAAATTGTTGCAACAATTCTGAAACAATTCTTTCAGCCCACTGCAATAAAATAAAATATACATTTGATAAGTAAAACAAAGATGTTTTACACTTAAGAATTTGTAGCATAAAGAAATCTCCCAATATTAATGATTTGCTTGCGGTAGTTATGCCACATTTGTTGCTTTTGAAAGAATTCTTCCCATTTGAAAAGTTAAGCTGATTTCTTAAAACTTGGTTCTTAAATCTCATTTATCTCTACTAGTCTGTATTTGTATGCAGATTTACTCTGAAATCCCATTCATTTTATATCGGATTATTTTCAAGAGAAAGAAAACAAAATTGCAGAATAAATATGTGGATTTTTCTCTCTATTTTGTGCTTTGCAATTTACAACATTTGATTTTCTTTAATTATTAATATAATTATGTATTTATTATTATGTATAATTATTATGTATAATAATACATAATAATTATACATAATAATAAATACATAATACATAATAATTAATGATACATTCAATAATTTCGCTTCCATGAATATTCTCCTTTCTTTTAGCAAAACTCTTCTTTCCATTTCGTGGTAGTTGAATTTAATGCTTCCAATTGCATTCCGCGCCAACAGAAGAGAATTCAGCATTCAGACTGTTGAGCGATTTAGAATGACACTGCAGCCTGCGGCTTTTGACGTCTATCTTATTCGCTGTTTGGTATTATTGTCCCATATAAAATAGTTGACTTCAAGCCTCTGGAAGACATTTATGCACACCAGCCAAATTCGTTCTTTCCCTTCTCAGAGGAAAGACTTGAAAAAACGCTTTCCTGTGTTTATTGGAACTCAGGCACTTTTCAAAGACAGCCCTCTACGAAACGTCATTCTCAGCGCCGGCCTGAGGGACCGATGAAAGTCCCTTTCTTCTCCAACCGCTGCCGGGCGCTTTCTGGAAGCTTCGGATCGGCGTTGGGGTGGCGTTGGTGGTGCAGGTTGCAGGACTGAGGGAAAAGAATCCATCTCCATCGGAAGACTGAGCGGCCATCTGGGCGCAGACATGCCGGAGAACGCAAGCACAAAGGGGGCCTTTCTGAATGCGGCCACAGGGAACCGCAACTCCGGCGGCAATCGCAGTTCTTACCAGGATAAAGATAAGCCCGCTCAGATCCGCTTCAGCAACATTTCTGCGGGCAAAGGTGATGGGAGATTCCACGGCCTTTATAGGGAAAGGGGGTGGGAGGGGGAGAGGGTGAATGGACCGGTCTGTTGGCATCTGGCGGGCTCGGGCAGGGGCTCCCAGCCCCTAAAGCACCCAGACCACACCCTCAGCCATCCGCTTCTTCTGTTGGAATGAACTGAGGCTCTTTCGGAGTCTTGTGGAAGATAAAGAGGGGCGAGCAGCCATAAAGGTTTGCTGTGTATAACCCTGTTATTTTTCTGCATTTTTTTTTTTTGGGGGGGGGGGAGGGATGAAAGGGAAGATGCATCGCATTCGTTTCGTGGTAGTTGAATTTAATGCTTCCAATTGTATTCCGCGCCAAATAGAAGAGAATTCAGCATTCAGACTGTTGAGCGATTTGGAATGACACTGCAGCCTATGGCCACGAAGATTGCTATCATCCCTTCCTATTCTTTTCCACTTTTAGAAAGTGTAATGGGTGCCCTTGTCCTGAATGTTTCCAGTGTGATTTGAAACAAAAGACAAGCTTTTTGTATGAAAGAAAATCTTTATTGGATTGCATAGCGCAGTAAACCATAATGTTGTCGCTTTGATTAAAGGTTAAGATTGAGGGCATTAAGTGGAAAAGGCTGGGAACAAACCTGAGTGTTCTTCCAGAAAGGTGATGGGTGGCCTGTGGCTTGTTAGATTCATGGATCCTTCTCAGAGTGATGTCAGATTCAAATAAAACTAAAACTGAGGATCAAAAGCAAATTCATATGGGGAGACTGATCCTTTAATCAGACTTTAGTTATTTTAGTGTTCACATTGAATGTGAGTTGCATGTTATTGTCAAATAACATTTGTTTTTAAGTAATATAATATATAATTAAATTGAATTGAAATGGTGCTCTCTTACTATCCAACATATTAAAATATAATTAATATAAGACAGCATTAAAAAATAACATTATTTTACTATTACTGTTGCTATTTTTTGGGCAGTATTGGTTTGCTTTCTGTACAGTTATTGAGTCCATACATTATATAAAAGCAGGATTTGTTCCACTTTAGTTTGCTACATGAATAAGCTATGACAGCTGATACATGGAATCAGTATACAAGTCACTTTGAAATATTTTTTGAGTTAGTAAACCTTGAAAATTTGGCATGCGTATTGTGATTTTTCATTTTTGGTCCATGTGATGTGAACTAAGGAAGGTGGAATTTATTGAGCAAACCATAATTAAACATGTAATGGCTTAATAATATGAATCAGTTTATTGTACTTTTGTGGAAGCCAGCATTTTAAACATCCTAAAGGATTTAGTTTAATTTATTATGTTATGTTATATCATATTGTGGTCAGTTGGAGTGGGCAGCCATAACAAATCCAATAAATGAAATTGCATTTGAAGTAAATTTCTTTGGGTATATAAATTTATTTTCATCTATTTTAGCGGTTGCGGATGCTGTCAGGACAAGTCTTGGGCCAAAGGGAATGGATAAAATGGTGAGTTTTAAGCTTGGGGTTTTTTTGTGTGTGTATGTGTGTATGTGTGTATGTAATTTGTGCTTATAATAAGGCTATGCAGAGCATTTGAAAGATATTTTGCAGAATGCATTAGGAAAAACAAAACATTCTGGAATCAGTAAATGAACTGTTTCCAGGAAGGCTTGATGAACTAATTCAAAAGCTTTCACCAGTTGTCTTCCCATTCATTCATAGACAGCATTTTTACTGGACCAAAAACTAAGCAACTCTGCATATGCATTCAGAAGAACCCTTTAATTCAGCCATGTCAAATTTTCCTGAAGATGCAATTTTATTAATACTTTCTGCAACTTTTATTAATATTTTCTGTACGTTCATAGTAGTAGTGTACTTTCAAATACTTTGCAGAGGCTTAATAGTAATTGAGTTATCATGTGTAGATCCATTGAAAACTGATATGAAGTTGCTGAATATTTATATATGTTTTCAGAAGTAATACAGGAAAGGGCTTAGAACAGGGCTTCAAATTCGTGGCCCAGGGGCCGGATGCATCACGAGCTGGCCATGCCCATGCCCGGTTTAACAAAGGGGGAAAAAGTCCCAATATATCGTGATGGCCCCCATGACGATGTGAGTTTGAAACCCCTGGCTTAAAATATTGTAGTAAAATAGAAATTGGGCAGCTATTCTAGTTAATGTAACTACATGCACTTTAAAAAGTTAAAGGGAGTGTCGTGAGAAATAAAGAATAGAAATTTTATTTGGTATGTACTATATAAAAAGAACTGCCAATAAATCTTTGGCAGATGATTTTTACATGAAATAAAATGAAAGAAATGTACTTTCATTCAAGCTCAAGTACATCCATCTTGAACACTTTGCCATGTAACAAGTGAATGGTAAGACAAGCATGAGAAGGTGTATGGGGGACAACTGTAGAGAGCTAAATTAACAAGGCAAACAATCGGGAATCTATTGAGATATGGAAACCTTAATAAAGAATGGGTACTGAAAACAGCAAAGGTTACTTTATCAGTCTGGTGCCTTTCGTTGGTGTCTGTTGAATCTAACATTGAAATTATTAAAAATAATTTAGCTAAAATATTCTAAGATAGGAAATTTCATGAGGTTTCATGCTTTTGAAATTTCCTTGGATGTAGCAGTGTCCGTGAACATTACTGAAAATATTTCTAACCCTAGGCTAAATAGTAATTTGCTACGTTTGTACTTTATAATGAATAATATAAATTGATGCTTCAGCTTGTATTCTGTTTGTAGATTTTCTCTTTTTTGAGTTGGTATCCAAAAACTTGATTGTGCTTTTGTAGATCCAAGATGGTAAAGGTGATGTGACAATCACAAATGATGGTGCAACAATTCTGAAGCAGATGCAGGTTCTTCATCCTGCAGCCAAAATGGTAAGTAATACATAGTTTTTAAATTTATGTCAATGCAAAAACTAAAACCAAATTACAATAGCTATTATGATGGTTATATTCCTTATAGAAAAAATTACTATGATACATTGACATGCAACCTAGAAATGTGTGCATTTCTGTATTACATGATTTTTGTTAATGAAAACCTCTGTAATGGTGTTATAGAGGAATTTACATTTTTTCTTTCAACATTTGACAATGTGTAGCTGGTGGAGTTATCAAAAGCACAAGATATTGAAGCTGGAGATGGCACTACATCTGTTGTGGTCATTGCAGGTGCTCTCCTGGATGCTTGTTCCAGACTTCTTCAGAAAGGTATGTTTATATACAGTTTTACATAGGGAAATGTAATGTGAAATAATAAAATATAGCATGGATGATCTTTTGTAATAAGCTTGGCTATCAAGGATGCATCTCACCTGTTCAAACTCCGTATGTTGTCACTTGGGAGGGGAGATTGGGAAGAAGTGGATGATGGAAACCCAGCTGGATTATATGAAAAGCTACAACCAGCCAAGATCAAATAACAAGTTGCAGAGCTAGGAACTGAGCACCTGTTTCCTAAACAATGTACAAGCACCTGATTGGACATTTTCAGATTATGGGGCAAGGGGAGAGGGAACCCAAAGTACAACAACGAGAAATTTTAGTATAACAAAATGGCTTCATTGTTTATATGACTAAAGCAAGCAGTTATCCCTTCCACAAGACCATGTAAAGAAATAGTTTTGTGGATTAAAAATATTCTCTGTGTGTTTTATATGGCTAATGTAGGCTTAATAGTTTTAGAGATAAATTGGAAGACTGGGTATAGTATGCTACATATGGATGAAAGCTATATTATGTTCCTGTTGAATTTGTATTATGTTATTGTTACGATTTATTTTTATGCCATTTTTTTTGCTTCCAAAATGAAGCATTTTTGAAATCAGTCTTTTTCGTAGCCTTAACTATTCTAAGCTTGGTTTTATCCATCTATCTACTACTTATGCAATTATTTTACAGACAGCTTGATTTGAAATCATTCTGTGAGATCAAATCATTGAAATCAATATATGGGATCAGATTGTTGATATCGTAGATCAATATCTGTGTATTGATTATAGTTTGAATAAATTTGTATTCTAAACTCTGCTTAGGAATTCATCCCACCATCATTTCGGAGTCATTCCAGAAGGCATTGGAAAAAGGCATTGAAGTCTTGACCAGCATGGGACAGCCTGTTGAACTGAGTGACAGAGAAACCCTCCTTAACAGTGCAACTACTGCATTGAATTCTAAGGTGGATATTGGAAAGAAAACACTTGATAATTTTTTACTTTTGTTAATTTGGTGTGTGATATATGTATGTATGTTTGCTTTTTATGTACAATTTATAAGATTAAAAAGAGACTCATGTCTTCTAAAACAGTTTGCAGATTGCTACTTTTTTTTAGCTAGGTATCAATCAGTATTGTATAAGAATGTGCAGGATATGTTTAGTTTCAAATTGATTATGAAGATCTCAACTTTCAACAAACATTCAGCATCATTTTCTATTGAATGCTAGTGATATAATTCTCATAGTAATTTAATAACTTAATTTCCATGACTTCATCAAAATAATACCTATCAACATTTTTACAATTATATGACCTACAAAAACTTTTGTCATTCCATTTGCTGACTTCATTAGGTTTAATGAAGTCATCCTGTGTGTAAAATTTGCACAATATATAATACTTATAACTAAGATGCAGTTATATAGAAATCATGGCACAAGCACTAAAGAAATGAATGAGAAAGATTCTTCCTCTTTGCCCACCAATATAATCTCATCAGAATGTTGTCTGTTCTCCCCTCTCCTGGACTGCTTAAACATAGAAGATTAAACATAGAAGTCTTCTGCCTTGTTATGGTTCCTTTGTCCAGACAAAATACATTCATTTGGAGATGCTGATGCCATTTCATTCATGAAAGAAAAAAGAATCATACATCCATAATGAGTATTGTAGAAAAGGAAGCTTTGCAGCTGTCCCCTTGGAGTTCAGCTAATTACCTCCAGTCTTGAATATTAAGCTTCACTGATCTTGCTTCAGGAGACCTATTGATAGAGTCAACTGGACGCTGTGGCTTAGATTCTATGTAAACAATTGGATAAATTAATTCCTGTTGCAGTTTTGAATAATTAAAAAAATAAAGTTGTGTGAAATTCTTATACAATGGACAAACAAAAGGAATGTTAAGTAAATCTTTACTGATCCTTCAGGTTGTGTCGCAGTATTCTAGTCTCCTTTCTCCAATGAGTGTTGAAGCTGTGATGAAGGTGATAGATCCAACTACAGCTAGCAGCGTGGATCTTAGAGACATTAAAATTGTTAAAAAACTTGGGTAAGAGTTAGTCAAATTCTGAATATTTGTATTTTTATTTTGTATTGCTTGTTCACTGAATATTTATTTTTAGGGGCACAATCGATGACTGTGAACTCGTTGAAGGGCTGGTCCTTACACAAAAAGTGGCCAATACTGGAGTGACCAGAGTGGAAAAAGCTAAAATAGGTCTCATTCAGTTTTGCTTATCTGCTCCAAAAACAGATGTAAGTTGCTTAATTTGTTCTTTTGAATAAATTATAGGGAGTCTTCTACTTACAATAGTTCATTTGATGACGTTCAAAATTACAATGGCACTGAAAAAAGTGACAGACTGTTTTTCACACTTAATGACCATTGTAGCATCCCCATTGTCACATGATCAAAATTCAGATGCTTAGCAACTGATTCATATTTATGACAGTTGCAGTGTCCCGGGCTGATGTGATCACCTTTTGCAACCTTCTGACAAGCAAAGTCAACGGGGAAGCCAGATTCATTCAACAACTGTGTTACTAATTTTAACG
This sequence comes from Laticauda colubrina, assembly GCA_015471245.1. NCBI lineage: Eukaryota > Metazoa > Chordata > Lepidosauria > Squamata > Elapidae > Laticauda > Laticauda colubrina. The sequence continues at coordinate 15,414,001 of BLBF01000025.1, forward strand.
GCAGTGATTCAATGGTGACAAGAAAGGTCATAAAATGGGGCAAAGCTCACTTAAGAACTGTCTCAGAATAGAAATTTTGGGCTCAATTGTGATTGTAAGTTGAGACCTACCTGTAACTTAAAAAAAGTTTCTAAAGTATTGATCTTGTATTTGATTAGTAAAAATTAAACTATGTAAGATTGTATTGCAGATTGACTACCTGTGCTTGTTAAAGAATACATTAGGTTCACAAAGCAAGGTCTGTCCAATTTGTTTTGAGCGATCCTCTCAACATAAGACTAAATGCAGTATTATGCAAGTTGACATTGTCTCATACAATTAAAGCATTCTTCCTTTCCTACAACTATCCATAACTATAGCAGATTTCTGGGGACAGACAATTTACAAAATTTGCAAGTTAGAATTCAGTCTGTTAATTATTTCATTGATGAAAATAACAGTTTATCCATCCACTAAAAGAATTGTTTTTGGAAGTCACTCAAGGCACCCTAATGTAGTGTTCTACAGAAATGAAACAAATTGACAAGAACTATAATGCCCATAAATAGATCTTTTGTGCCTCAAATAATTAAAATGTCAGCTGTAATTTACTATTTTGCAAAGCCTTTATTTTGTTCATGTAATTGGTTTGTGGCATAGCTATTAAATTGTCTATTATGCATGAGTATACTTAAAATTCTTCTTTAATTTTTCTCCTAGATGGATAACCAGATTGTTGTTTCTGACTACACTCAAATGGATAGAGTCTTGCGTGAAGAGAGAGCCTACATTCTGAATTTAGTTAAGCAAATTAAGAAGACAGGTTGCAATGTATTACTCATTCAGAAATCCATTTTACGGTATGTTTATTTCAATGATTCATATTTCATTCATTTTTAACTGGAGCTTTTTCTTACATTTAAAATTGTTCTTGTCATACTTAATACATGCAAACTCCCTAGAGTTTGCATACCGCTAAAGCTATAAGTTAAAAACAATGGAAATGAGACTTTAACACTATAGTATTTCCCAGTACTTGGTAATGAGATGGGGAAGCATAAGAATTAATTTCATGGTTCCAGAAGGCTTGGGAAATATCTAAAACCCATGTTTGATAGCAGGATTAGAATAGGAAGAAAACAAAATTCTGTTCTAAAGTTTTGAAATAATTTTATGCCAGATCAGAATAGTTCTGATAATGCAATGCTGTGATGGTATATATTAATAAACCACATCAAATGTATTGATTGTAGGGATGCTCTAAGTGATCTGGCTCTACATTTCCTGAACAAAATGAAGATTATGGTGATCAAAGATATTGAAAGAGAAGACATTGAATTTATATGTAAGGTGAGATAATAAGGTTTTTGAAATGAATTCTTAAGTGATGGAATATAATAATCCTGACAGTATCATGAGTAATCATGAATTGAAATTGATTGTAGCAGTGAATCAATCTGTCTTGGCATTTGTAATGCTCTAATAAGCAGTCTATAAATAGCTATTTTCTAAAAAGGTAGCTTCTCTGAAGGTTTCTAAGACCTTTTATAGAATAATCTTCTCAGAACCCAAATGTCATTCATTTAATGGGTCTTATTTCCAAGCAAATAGATTGAGGTTCGGTGGTAGGGCACTTCCAGTGCACATATATTATCAAATTATTCACATGTGCTTTGTAGAATTGTTCCCATTCTGCTCCCTCAGTTGTGCTTCTCTTACCTCAGCTAGGTAGTTGAGGTTACAAATACATGCATTTTCCACATTAATGCATTTTCTTAATTGCTTAGTTGCAAGCAAATGGAATGAGCGAGAAGCTACTTTGGGAGACGCATAATCAGCCCAGATACTATAACTCTGAAGTATCTGCTTCTTTACACTATTTTGTTCACATCTATGATGCATCTTGATAGATTTGACTCACCACTGAGGACTTTAAAATGGTATATATGTGGCTATGGTCCTGTATATGGCCAATGTATGTGTTTTCATAGAAGACAAGGTGGCAGTGGTGGGTAGGAAAATGAATAAACTGTTTTCTCATTCCCTCAGTCTTGCAGTTTGTCCCTGTTTTTAAAGGAATGAAATAGTTACTGTTTTGCATTCCTCTCAGATAAGATTTCCCCTCTTCTTTGAGCAAAAATCATGTCTCTGAAAGTGAGGAAAGGCTGCTTCTGCATGTTAGGGTACATTTGTCTCTGTCTCTGTTATGAACAAATAAGCAAGAGTGTATGCTTATCGTTTTTGGGGATGGGGAAGCTATGTCATCATGGAGCTGTATGCACATTTGTTTTCATTCAGGCCTGGAAGTAGATTTGACATCTGCTTGGAAGTTTACCTGCCTTTTGATTTCCAATTGCTTGCACACTACAGAACATTCTGAAAAAAATTACATATCTAACCTAAAATGTATTTGTGTATTTTTTTAAAGACTATTGGAACTAAACCAGTTGCTCATATTGATCAGTTCACTGGTGACATGCTGGGATCTGCAGAACTTGCAGAAGAAGTTAATTTAAATGGATCTGGAAAGCTAGTTAAGGTAGGATAAATCTAGTCTACTTTGTTCTGAAGTTAAAGCAAATTTTTAAAACTGTTTGAATGGATTCTATAAGATAACAAGAAACAAAAGCCCTCTTTGCTAAGAACTAAAGGAAAACTCTTGAAAAGGAAACTGAGACTGTCATTTTGTTGTTATCAGTGCTTTCATAGTTCTAAAATGTGACCCCAAAAGCAGTAAGCTTTCTTATCTGAATGTTCAGCATAGTGCCTGTTTTGTATTTCAGATTACAGGCTGTGCTAGCCCTGGAAAAACAGTAACAATTGTGGTACGAGGGTCTAATAAACTGGTGATTGAAGAGGCTGAGCGTTCCATCCATGATGCTTTGTGTGTTGTCCGTTGTTTGGTCAAGAAAAGGTACTGCATCATCTTTTTGGACCAATAAAATCATCATTCAAGTTAGCAAACTACATCTAAAGATGCATTTTAATTTTAATTTCAGAGCCCTAATTGCAGGTGGTGGAGCACCAGAAATAGAGTTGGCATTACGCTTGAATGAATATTCTCGTGTTTTAAGCGGCATGGAATCTTACTGTGTTCGTGGTTATGGAGAGGCTCTGGAAATTATTCCATCTACCCTAGCTGAAAATGCAGGCCTTAATCCGATATCCACTGTTACAGAGTTGAGAAACAGACATGCACAAGGAGAGAAAACTGCTGGCATTAATGTCAGAAAGGTAATCTGCAAACTAATAAAATAAATGATGTACCACATTTGATATTTGTAAAATTCTGCACCAGTATTATTTTTCATATTTATTGCACTGTGCATAATTCAGTGGATTGAAATTACAATATAAATTGCAGCAAATGCAGAGAAAGTGCAATAGGTTTGTAGTTATATTGTGTTGGTTTGGGTGACTTAAGTTAGAAATGTCAGTTAAACAAAATCCTTTTTGCTCTTAGAATATTAGATATTTTAGCAAGTGGCGATATAACTGAAGTAGTTTTTCAAATTCCCATAATGGAAATTGTGACTGAATGTTTTTTTTTAAATAGCCATGTCTACACAAACAGGCAGCTAAATAGCAATTCACTTCAACAATCCCACAAGGCACATAATAGCAACTTAAATGCATGTCTCTGGCTTTTGTCCTGATGCTTTTTTCTAATACATATACAATTTTTGCAATTAGCATTTCAACAAAGAAAATTATTTTTGCCCTTGACAATGTGGAAGTCGGAACATTCTAGCGTGATCTGTAATGCAACTTGCACGTCGGAGCATTCTGGTATGATCTGTAATGCAACTTGCACGTTTCATGTATGAAAATAAAGTGCATAAAGGCACAAGGATAGCAACATTTCAATATAACTCATGGACTTTATTCTGCTGTTTAACAATAGTTGCTATTCAGGCAAATAGTCGTTTTCTTATGTCTGCCACATTGGCCATCCAAAACTGCTTCTGATTCTGTTGTGTGTATGGCTTCAAACCTATCTGGCCAAAGTAAATCAGTGTCATCGAACTTGATGGGGGAGTCGTGTTTGCTTATAATTTGGAAGGTAGGGAAAGAGGCTGGGTCTTAGTCACTCTTCAATAGCTAGTCAAGTGTGCGATGTGTTAATACATCATATATTAGAACATCCACACTAATTCCTCATGAATTAAATTCCATTAAAGAGCCCTTATTTTGAGAAGGGATATTTCATTCAAAAAGAAATAGTAAATTATGTATAATTTAATGGGATGGAAAATGGGGAGGGGATTTTTAAAAACATCTTCATTAGTCCTTTCACTAGTCAACTAATTAAAATATATCGTATTATTAAGTATAAGTATGCTTCTGGGTCCAATTCAGGGTGTTGGTTATCACCTTAAAGCCAATCATGACATGGTCTAGGTTATCTGAGGAACCACTTCACCCCAAAGGAATTGGCCCACCTCACACACCATCAGAAGGGGTTTTTGAATATTGGCAAAGCTGGCTAGAAGCTGTGTCCTGTTGAAATTTTGCTAGATAGCCCTATATCTAACACTTCCTTCTATGGGTTTTAGGTATGTCAGTTGAAAAGACAGTCATATAGAATAATTGGTATATGTCAACAAAAAATAGCTTTTTAAAATGTTTTAAATTATGTTGAAAGTAAAAGCGAGGAAGGGGTTTTTTTTTGAATATCAATACATGAACAGTGAGGCATCTGGGTATCATTTGGATACAAGTAATGGTAGTAATATTCGTTACTTTAATCATAATTATGTAATTGTAATGTTATACATACTTATGCTAAAATATAGGCCTTCATTATTTAATTGTTCAGTATTTTAGAACGCCATTCTGATGACATTAACAGTATCATTAAAACATGCAGTGACACCATCTCTCAACATTTAGTCTTTACATGAGCTTTTTAGTATATTTTATAGAAATATGCATGAATGTTCCTCTTATTCTTGTTTCTGCCTCTGTTCTAGCTCCTAATAGAGCCAATCTTGTGTTATAAAGCATTTCCTCTATCCGTCATCTCTTGTCCATTTCAGTATATCAATTCTTATTTGTTTTTTGACTTGTCTCCCAAACTCCTCCCTTGGGTCTTTATCTCTGTCCATCTCTTTCCTGTTTAATCTAAACATTCCTTCCCTCTCTACTATCTTTTGCTACCAAGCCTCCAGAGGGTCTTCCCAAGTCCTGTCTTCTTTTCAAGAGTATCTTTCTATTGATCCAATAGCATTTTTTGGTCTTTTAGTATGTGTTTTCCCTGAATTATTTCATAAATCTTTATTGCCTTGTTATTCTTGTTTCATTTGTTGATTTATCTGTTCTATCTTTTTTCCTGGTCTTTCTATTATCTCCTCTATTTCCTGGGCTTTTTGATCATCATTATCCCTTGTTGAACATTTTCTAAAATGAGGAAGTGTTGCCCTCTAGTCTTGTTGATCTTGTTTGCATAATTTAATAAAGTTGGTGTGATTTTTCATCCTACTGTGTTGGCAATAAAATAGGCATAAAAAGCTTTTATTTCCTGCAAAAAAAGTCTCAAGGAAACTGTTTCTATTTGAGTTGTATTTTCTCTTTGTATTTATTTACAAAATCACTAATCATCTTTGTAATTAAGGTTCATGTTACATTAGTTCCCTATTTTAAATAAGGAAAAAAAATTGTCAGAATGTTTATTTCTTTAATTTGAAAAATGTTATTTGTCTGAGATACCTAGAGATGACTTTTAAGCTCAGTAATCTTGTATTCCTATTGGTCTGATTTTTTAAAAAAGTCATTCCCCAGGAATTACATACTTGGTTTTGTTTTGCAGTTCTAAGCAAAATAATGTTGAGAAACTGAACAATACAAAACTTTTTTTCATAGTTGTAAAACTCCCAACTCTCACAGATTTAATATGTAATTTCTAATGATAGCATCATTAAAAAGAAAACAGTTGCTTGATGTTTAAGGCAGCAATGCTTCATATATATGTATACATATACACATGCACACGTATGCATATATAAAATTTCTCACAAGAGACCTACTTCTTAAGAGCTTTGGCTGACATTTTTTTAAGTTCTGTAGTATACCTTTTAAAGTAAGAATTATATAGCCACTACTTTAAAGATATCCTCACCATAGATTTGTGTAACAGCAATTTCATATTGGCAGTTCTGTTTTCTATGAAGAAAGAGTTCAATCATAAATAGGGTCATTCTCTTGCTGAATAAGCAGAATCAGATTGGATACTTTTGCATAGTTGTGTGTGTGTGTGTGTGTTGCAGAATTTTGCTGATGGGTACAGCATATTGAGAAAACATACTTGAATGAGTATCTTTTAGAATAGACATCTGAAAAAGGTATAAATGTGTTTACCTTAAACACATGAAAGCTCTTAGAAATACATGATACCATGTTTAAGATGCTTGCCGATAATTGTTAGTACTTTGATATTGTGATTTTTAAATTGTAGGGTGGAATTTCAAATATCTTGGAAGAGCTGGTGGTTCAGCCTTTATTGGTGTCAATCAGTGCTCTCACCCTAGCTACAGAAACAGTTCGTAGCATTCTTAAGATTGATGATGTGGTAAGCTATTTAACATTCTTTCAATTGCTCTAACGGCTTTTGTATCTCATTTTTGTTAATTTTTAAAATCAAAATGATAGTTCTTACCATAATATAAAGGTATGTTGGGTAAAAATTTTGTAATTATAGTTATGGTAATCTGATGTGGATAGTTAGGCATGTGCAATTGTTTTTGAAAAGTTAGAATACTATATTATGGAGAAAAAGGTTGACAAATTATGCACTGGTATTATTCCTATAATATCTTATGTCTTTTCTTTTTTTTACAGGTAAACACTCGATGAAATGACTAAAGGAAGGGGCAGTACTCTTTAACTAGTACACTATCCAACGTTTGGAACTTGGCTCCTGCATTAGACACCTACTTAACTTGCGGTTGTGTTCATGTTTTGTCAATCTAAGTTAATAAAACCTCAACTTCAAAAGACAGACTTTGTTTAAATTCTTCAATCATAAGCTTACAGAGCTAGAAACTGCTTAAATTGGCAGGATTGTGGTCTTTTTAAAAACTGATTGCAATACCTGTTTTCAATTTAAATCAAGGAATTTAAAGTAATTTAAATAATTTTATTTTAATTTAAATAATATTTTAAGTAAAGTATTAGTAATTTTAAGTACTAATTTTCTCACCCATTCTTTAACATGCATTTCAGAGTGTTTTTTAACTTGGTGTATTTTTTTATGCAAGAGAAATTTCCCAAACAAGTGCAAATCACCACACGTCATGACATGAAACCAATACCATGACTTGTATTCTGACATCAGAACACAAGAAAATAATTTCATTTGTGTGATATCATTGCCTGTGTATCATTTTGGTATCAAAAATTTACTTCTACATGCTGCTTGTGGAAACGTCAGCTTCTCTGGCCTCTTTGGTAGTTTTAGCAATTAAGTTCTTGAACAAAGCTGCTTAGAAGATTATGTGCTGTTACATTGATTACTGAAGTGTTGGGCTGAAAACCTCGTGAGTTACTAGCCTTCAGTAGGAACTCTTTGAGCTCATAATTTAATATGAACAGTATTCTGCATTTGGTTTATCCTTTGGATTGAACTGGGATAAGTACTATTGAGAAAATATGTTTTGTAGCATTTTAAAACAGAATGAGTTCATAAATAAAGGGAACTTCCTAAAACAAACATTTTACTACCTACCTGATTTTTAACCAGTTACCTTAATTCACATTTTAAAGAGTGTAGTACAAATAATTTTCAATTGTGATCTTAATGTTTTTCGATTATATCACTATACAGTTAGTCCTCAGTTAATGGCCAGTAATCCTTTGCTAAGCAGCATGGTTGTAAAGCACAAATTTATGTGACTGTGCCAACTTATGACATCAATTCTGGTTGTGGTCATTAAGCAGATCATGCACAGTTGTTAAGCACAAGTTATGGTGGTGAGACTGCAATTTGTGACTTCCTGTAGGCTTTCCAATTAAGTTGGCACTGAAGATTGCAAATGGTGATCATGTGGCTAATAGATGTAATTGTATGACAGTGGCCAAGGACCTGAATTAACAAGAGTCTAGAGACAGTGCAACAGCTGTAACTTCTAGGATTAGTCATAAATCTCATTAGGTACCATTATAATTTCGAATGGTTGCTCAGTGAATGATCACTAAGGGACCACTACTTACAGTTAAAACTTGAATGCCGAATAGACAGAAATATACCTAAATGACAATAAAAATACAGTACCTTTTTATATTTTAAAATCTTCATGGCACTTGCTCTTTTCAAATTGTGCTGAAAGCATGGGAATTCAGTTTTGATTATGCTTCCAGATGTGACCAGTAATGGCACATAAGCGTACTATTTCAGTACTTTTCATGTCAGATTACAGATTTGTACTGAACATGTTTTGTAAGGTAAGCTACGTATTCTAACTCAGTATATTACACACTAGAAATTTGACAGCTCTGTTCATCAAATGGCTGACAAGTGAATGATGGAGTCAATGCACAATACACTAAAATGAAAGAAGCTGAAAACTAAGCAAGGGTTTACAGTAAATAAAGCTGATTGCAATATAAATCACAATACTGCAAGCTTACAGCTAACTAGATTATCACTGCATTAACCATCACTTAATGTTATATGAATTGATTTGAAAGTTAAAGTTCATAGGTGTTTCCCACCTTCCACCTCAAGACTAAATCTAAGCATTTTTTTTTAATTTGGGAAAGTAAGAATTTGCTTCTGAAAACGGCCTGGATAATATGATGAAACTTGAAGCAGCCCCTAAGTAGAAAGTAGTTCAGAATGGCACAAAGCCATTTCCATTAGTATATTTCCTTTGGGATTAGGGATTTCATTAATGGAGAGAAACTAATGCAGCTTCAAATTGTAATTTTCTTGAGTGGTTACTTAAGTTCACTGACATAATCGGTGTGACTTAAATCACTGACAGTAGCCAAATAATTAGTTACTTTAATTTCGCCAGGAATGATTAACTTGGTAACTTGAAAATTTGTATTAGTGATTATAAACCACTTATTTACTACAGCTTTTTATAAAATGGGAATTATAGTATGGGGTGATTTTAATCTTTACATTGTAAAAATAGGGTCCTGAATAAAACAAATCTTTTTGGTTTGGATCCTATTTTGGCAAAAGGCACACCAGGCTAAGAACCATGCTTTGTTTAAGAGCCAACATCTCTAGAATATAACATGAAAATGACATAACTACGTTTTCTAATTTTTCTAAAAACTCACTTCAGTGATCCTAATTTTTAAAAAGTCATTTTTTGATGGGACTTGATAACCTTGTACCATTAAAATGCTGCTTGGTTGCGGTTCTAGATTTTTCCCATTGTGTTCGGAAATTCTCCAGATGCCTCTTAACGTGGGAAAAGACGGGAGAGGTTTCAGAACATGAAGAATTCCAAGAAACAGATTGCACAGGGGAGAAGCGTCTTTGTACACGAGCGGGAGGTTAGTGTCCTCTTCGGGATGCCGTAGGGCAGAGGTGGAGAGCGACGGCCCTTTCCTGACCTGCGGACTTCAACTCCCAGAATTCCTGAGCCAGCATGTGCATAAGTCATAAAAGGGCCATCCTTCCCGACCTCTGCCGTAGCTGTCTGAAGACTCTAAGCCAAGTAGCCGTAGTAACCAAACACGCAGGGAAGGGGCTTGGTAACCAGGCTAGCAAGGAGCTAGCTGTGGCCTCCCGTCCTTTGGGGAGCCCATGGACTCATCCCACCGAGCTGCTTTGCTCACCGCCTCCTGCCTGCATACGCCGGTGAACCCGCGCACCAAGGCGCCGGCGGCACTTTATGAACGGGTACCAGAAAGAGCCTCGCTTGAAGATGGCGTGGGGCAGGTAGGTGGCTGTCGGACGGTCTGTCTTCGCCATCCGCTGGTTGTTGTTGTTGTTGTTGCTGCTGCTGCTCCCTAGTGGCTGCAGCGTGGAATTGAGAGACGGGATTCCTGCAAGAAATAGGGGTTCGAATCCCCCCCGCCGCCTTGGCTCGTTCGGGTCATGGCCCCATCCGGATAGAAAGTGGCGCCAGCCATCGCGTGGTAATTATGACGATTAGGTGCCATCTAGTTGCTCTTACATACGGAGGTAGGTTTTCTCCTGAACTGCCCCGAACGTGGCCCTTCAGCAATACCAGCGGTGCCTCCCGTGCTCCTGTAACTTGATGCATCCACCTTGATGCTGGCCGTCCTCTTTAACTATAGTTAAAGTTATATATTATATATACATATACATATACATATACATATACATATACATATACATATACATAATATATATGTATATGTATATGTATATGTATATGTATATATATGTGTGTTTTCTTAGGCTTTCGCGGGTACTTACATGTGTGCTGTT
>BLBF01000025.1:15440998-15459733 GCA_015471245.1 Laticauda colubrina
TCTCTCTCTCTCTCTCTCTCTCTCTCTCTCTCTCTCTCTCTCTCTCTTTCTCTCTCTCTCTCTCCCTTCCTCCCTCCCTCCCTCTCTCCCTCCCTTCCTTCCCTCCCAGACTGGCTTTGCTCTACTTTCCCGATGTGCCTGTGGGGCCGGTGCTTTGAACATGGATGGATGGATATATAGGTACATAGATAGATTGAGAGAAAGAGAGAGAGGCAGGCAGGCAGGCAGGTGGTAGGCAGGCAGGCAGGAAGATAGACAGACCTTTTGGATGGATGTATGGGTAGGTAGATAGGTAAGTAGATAGATATATCTATATTGGTAGATAGGTAGGTAGGCAGGCAGGCAGGAAGACAGACAGATCTTTTGGATGTATGTATGGATAGGTAGATAGGTAGGTAGATAGATATATCTATATTGGTAGATAGGTAGGTAGGCAGGCAGGCAGACCTTTTGGATGAATGTATGGATAGATAGGTAGGTAGGCAGGCAAGCAGGCAGGCAAGCAGGCAGGAAGACAGACATACCTTTTGGATGGATGTATGGATAGGTAGATAGGTAGATAGATCTATATAGGTAGGTAGACAGAAAGACAGACAGACAGACAGGCAGGATGGCAGGCAGGCCAAGAGACAGACCTTTTGGATGGATGGATGGACAGATGGACAGACAGATGGACAAGACAGACAGAATGCAACAGCGGCGGCACTTTGGGAAAGCGGTGGTGGCAGCTTTTCCCAACGTGCTGCCGCATTCAAGGCGCCGTTTCCGGTGAGGTACAACAGTCAATTTATGAATTGTAGGGCGGTGTAGGGCCCTGTAGGGCGGTGCCTCAAACACACTCCTGCCGCCTCTTAGCACCTCCCTGCCGCCCCGCTTGTCTCTTAACGCCCCCCTAAGGCATCCCACCGCCCCCAGGGGGCGGTACTGCCCATTTTGGGAACCACTGTTCTAAAGCAATACATTATTATTCAGTGGACCTATTGTTTCCCCCTTTGACACAGTGATAATGAACATGAAGGAAAAAGACAATCTGAAGGAGAAGACAATTCCCAGTTCCAGTCAGCTCAGCTTAGTGGAGAGGAGGAGGAGGAGGAGAAGGAAGAAGAGAAAGAGGAAGAGAAAGAAGATGAAGATACTGCCACTCAATCAGATCATGCTGATCAAGAAACTCCTGAGCATGAAAGTGAAAATGATGACAAAGATTCAATAGAAAAATCTAGTGATTATGAGGGCTGATTAAAATATATTGCTACTACTTTGAGTCTTGATGCTCACAGTTTATTTATTCAACCTAATACAGGTAATCCTTGACTTACATAACCTGTTTACTTGCACAACTGGTGTTTACAATCTCACGTCACATTTGGATTCCTTTCTGACTGTTCTTAGTGTTGTTATATTTTGCTCTTGATCTTTTTTCAAATGATGTACATTTTGACTAAAATCAGTATTGCTTTGTGATATTTAAAAAACAAAAACAAATCATGAATTCTGGATGTTTTATAACATTGAATATTCTTCGGTATTGTTCTTGATTGAATTGCACTGAGAAATAATTAATAAACCAAAATGATAGCATTACAAAACTGACCTTCCCTCAAATTACCCATGGCCTTGCAGATATGCTGTTTCAGCTTCCATTTTCCTTATATGGATACCATACGTAAATGCTACACACCTTTACTCAAAATGTAATTTTGGTAACCATAGGTCTGGGAGGTTCAAATATTTCCCTATTGATTTTTGAAAATGTGCAATGTGTTATGCTGGATTTTCCCCATAATTTGTTTCCATAAATAAGAGATTGATTGGTCAAAAGGAAGTATTGTTAACAAATAATGACATTGTGAATGAGATTGGAAAAAGAGCAAGTAGAGTCTAAATATTCATGAAAGTATTTTCTAGCATTTTGAATCTGCCCCTGACTACACAAAGTAATTGTTCCTGTTTCAAGCTCTCTGGCTGGTGTAACAAGGCTTCTCTAGCTGTTCTGGGATCTTTGAGAGAGACACAGCTGCTTTAATCAATTGCAGAGAGGCTGTGTTTGTGCTGCCATGAGGTCTGAAGCATCTCTTATGAATCTAATCCAAATTACTGCAGTTTTATGCTTTGTAGGCTTAACAATAATTTTACTAGAACAGGTGTTCTTCAATTCATTGACCCCTTCAAGTTTGATTATTCATCGATTCCCAAAATTTATTTGTAAAAGTAATTTACTAAATGCCAGTAAAATTGTCAGCATTATGAATAATAATGATCATCAACCTCTTGAATAATACCATCTACCCATCCATCAATATTGAACACTTTGGGGGACCTGAGGATCTAGTAGCCTTGTGGTTACTGGGTTTGTCAACAAAAACTTTGGCAGTTTGAGACCCAAGTAACATATGATGGGGTGAGCTCCTGTTCCTGTCCCAGCTTCTGCCAACCTAGCAGCTTAAAAGCATGCAAATGCAAGGAGATAAATAGGTACCACTTTGGTGGGAAGGTAACAGTGTTCTGTGTGCCTTGGTCATACTGGCTACATGTCCACAGAACAAAGATGGCTCCCTCAGGTAGGAACCAGAGATGAGCACTGGCCCCCAGTGTCAGATACAACTGGATAAGGAACTTTTCTTGGACCTGAGGCAAGACAGAGACACAAAGAGGCATATGATAAGGAGCAGGTTACCCTGAAAGAAGAAGCTTAATGTTGAAGAGAAAGTAGCTCCAGAGAGGAAAAAGAAGCCAGCATTTGTGCTGGGAATAGAGTAAGTAGAGTAAAAAACAAACAAACCAGGTGAGAAATGTAAGAAATGCAACTGATAGATATGGGAAGTGACAAAGCATTGCAGTCCACTCTAACCCCTTAGCTGGGAGGCTAAACCTTGCCTTGTGTGATGTTGATTTCTGTACATTCTCTATTCTAAATTGTGTTCTGCAGCTTCCTGAAGATTCAGATGTATAATTGTAATGCAACTTTGACAGTAATCAACTTGTGTCATTTAATTGCATCATAAATTCCTATTGTAGTGCAGTATATTACAATTTATGCTCATTAACTGCAACACATATAATAGCTGTAGGATGCCTGTGACAGCAAATTCTTAGATTGATAAAATTATTTGAAGTATTTAAGGATTTCACTGACCATTGTAAAATCTTTCAGATATGATTTTGGTCTTGCCACTGACAAGTATGAGAACTTGATTTGTCATTATTTCCATTTTAAAAAGATAAAATTTCCATTTTAAATAAACTGAACAATTTCTTCATGTGCCACCTTTAAAGTCAATGGAGTTTTGCCAAGGACTTCAGTAGGGCCAAATCTCTAGTATTAAAAATATTTATTTACCATACATATATAATGTAATGTACAGAATTTGTTATAGATGCTTCAGTTTCTAGATAGTTTAAACCACAAACCACAAAAAAAAATCAATCATGTGACCATAGACACTGCAAAGTTATTTTTTCAGTATTTTTGCAACTTCAAACTATAATTAAACAGGACAATCATTAAGCATTAAGAAAGGTTTGCCTGCATTGCAGATTTTACTCGTCCTTCTGAAAAAACGTAATAAAAATGCTTAAGTTTGAGCTTCCGGAAGTGTTATTTGGGGTTTGTGTTTTGGATGCTATGGTACCTAAAAATATAGATTGGTTCATGGGTTGATTCTCAAAAGGTTTCAGGGAGCTGCTGCTTTGGGCCTTCCTTCCTTTCCAAAACTGTAAGGCTGAAATTGTAAGCAGGGTTGCTTGAAATTTGGCTCAGCAGGCGTACTTCTAAATTAATTATGTATTAAATTTAAATGTATTAAATTTATTAAATTAACACTGCAAATAAGGTAGGTGTTCAGGTGTAGTGAAGGATACATATATAACCCTTTCAATATATAACATCTTGAGAATAGGACTGGAGAAAAATGGTTACCTTAATGTCTAATCCTAGGTTTAAGATGAAGAAGAAACTGAAAGACTGTTTGTATTTGCTTAAGGCCCAGTCCCACTGCACTTACGGATGCAAAGAGGTTGTAAAACATTAAAAAAAGCTTGCCATCCATTGGAAAATGCTATGCATCCATTGTGTACTCATTGCATACGTGTTTCATACGCTCTATCCATTGAGCATTCATCCACTGCAATTTCATCTGCTCAAGAAGTTTTGAGATGCACAAAACTTTGTGAATGGATGAACTTTCCACCATGTACAATGTACATTCGTGACATATACGGGCAAAAAACGTTCTATGTCCGTTATCATCCATTAAACATCCGCTGTATCCTCTCTGCATCCTCTGGCCATCCCCTCAACTCACATCCGCTGCAGCTGAAAACGGAAAGAGGGAGGAAACAAAAAGTACACGGAACGTCTACACAGCATTAGTAGCACAGAAATAGAAAGGATGTAAGTATATGCTTCTCGGATATAAAGGATTAAAAACGGACAAAACGTTTGTATCTGGGATGTATCTCGGATATTTAGGATGTCTGGAGAATGGCTAGAGTATGTATAAGGACACCTCGCGGATAACCAATATTTTCTATAAAAAGGGGGATAAAATCATCTGTATCTCAGTATGAGTCCAGCAGCCGTGGTGTACAGACCTCTTCACCCTTGGTCTTGGTCTTCCACATCATCAATTGTTCTCCAACATGAATCATGACATAGTCCGTATGATAGCTGTGCTCATTCATCACCAGAACCAAAACCTGTTCAGATTGTTTCAACTTTTATACAGAAGGAGAAGAAGGAGACGTCCAAGAGCTGTGTGGGTCCGAGAATGGATCGTGAGAAGAATGGAGTTTGGACTGTATGACCAGTTGATGGTGGAGCTGAGAAATGAAGACCCTCGTGCATTCCATCACTGCATGAGGATGCCACCAGCCATGTTTGACGAATTTGTAGAGCGTCTGAGACCCAGATTGACCAAGCCTAGCACCAACTTCTGTCCCAACCTGGACCCTGGACTGAAGGTGGCACTGACTCTTCGGCAGCTGACCTCTGGAACCACACACAGAAACATACAGAATGCGTGGAGGGTGCCACACAACAGCATCAGCAAAGTGGTCAGAGAAGTGGTGCAGGGCATCATTGAAGAATACGTGGAGGAGCTCCTCAAGTGCCCCACCACTGAACAAGGCTGGAGAAAACTTGCAGAAGAGTGGTATCAGAGGTGGAACTTTCCCCACACCGTTGGAGCCATAGATGGGAAGCACGTGGCCTGCAAAGCTCCAGCCAACTCAGGATCCACTTATTTCAACTACAAGGGCTTCTTCAGTATCATCCTCTTTGCCATGGTTGATGCTGACTACAAGTTCATCTACATAGATGCTTCAGGCAACGGGTCAGCTTCAGATGGCCAGGAATACAATGCAAGCGATCTCAAGGAAGGGCTGGAACACAACCTCATCATGGGTTTTCCAGATCCAGACCCCCTACCCAATGACACACAAGATGTGCCTTACTTCATTGTTGGTGACGACGCGTTCTCCCTCAGAACCTATCTCATGAAGCCGTACACTTCAAGATAACTTACCCATGAAGAGAGGATCTTCAACTACAGGCTGTCCAGGGGAAGACGGGTGGTGGAGAATGCCTTTGGCATCCTGGCCAACAGGTTCCAGATACTTCTCACCACCATGCAGCATGACCCAGAGACTGTGAGAAGCATCGTGGAAGCTTGCTGCATCCTGCACAGTTTCATGTGCACCCGCTACCCAGTGTTGCAGAACAAACTTGTGGACCATCAACAAGGGAATGGGGACATGGAGCCTGGTGAATGGAGGCAAGGACGTAACCTGATAGACACTGTGGATGTACAAGGCCCCAACAGAGCTTCACGTGAAAGGAAGAAGCAGCGCAACCTCCTGAGACACTGGTGCAACTCCCCAGCTGGAGCAGTGGAGTGGCAAGATAGGATGATAGATGATTAATGGATGCTTCCTTGAAGCTGTCGCATAACACTGATGAGATTGTGCCATGTATGTTGAGTGGTTCTACAATGAATAGGGCATTAATAAAGAGCTTGTTTATTTTAAAATGTGTTGATCAATGAATAAATTGTTATTGATAATAAAGGGCCATATGTGTGGCAGCTGGGATGATGGACCATACAGTCCCACTATGCTTGCACTGGAGGTTTATCTATCCCACAACTATCCTTATCTATCCCACAAGCATGCAAAGGCTTAACCATTTTTTCAAAGTTTTCACCAACACTTTACTAAGGTACAAAAATGAACCAAGTGTCTTAAGCAAAGATAACCTTTATTAACTTTCTTAACTTTATGACTTTATTAAATAAGCAAAATGAACCAAATAAACTGAATTAAGTGTGTTAAGCAAAGATAACCTTTATTAACTTTCTTAGGTAAACTTTATGACTTTATTAAAAAAGCAAAATGAACCAAGTAAAGTGTCTTAAGCAAAGATAAACTTAACAAATACAACTCAGTCTCTGACTATTCTCAGTCACTCTGAGTCATGTCCCTGGTCTCAGCTGTTAAGCGGGCAGGGACTGTGGAGGTGGCTGTGGCTTGAGTACTGGTCTGAGGCACCATTGGGGTGCTTGGCCCCGAAGGTACAACTGGGGATGGTGTGTTCAGGAAGCTGTCTGAGAGCTGACTCAGTCCCGTGAGGTTGAGAGGCCCTTCATCAAGGACTTGAGATGTCAGGCACAATACTGATGACAGATTGTCTGTTGACGGGCTTGGCTGTGGGGTGGAGGAAGGAGAAGTGTGGTGGGGCTGTCTGGTCTGCAGCTGGGTGAGGA
This sequence comes from Laticauda colubrina, assembly GCA_015471245.1. NCBI lineage: Eukaryota > Metazoa > Chordata > Lepidosauria > Squamata > Elapidae > Laticauda > Laticauda colubrina. Next base: position 15,447,757 of record BLBF01000025.1, read on the forward strand.
GTGGCGTCTGTGGCGTGCGATGAACCTGGGCCTGGACTGGGAAGTTCTGCTTCTGCTGTGGGAAGTCCTGGTAGTCGTAGCCTTGGTAGGTGAGGGGCTGTTGAAAGCCATGGAAGGGCTGTGACATCGCCTGGGGTGGAGGAGCAGACCTGGACTGGGTAGGAGCAGCTTCATCTGGGCCTTGAGGATTATGCAGAAGTGCTGTGATCTTCTGCTTCATCACCTGGTACTGGGCCTCAGGCAGGTCCCTGAGGGTCTGGCTCACATAGGTGATGAAGGGCTTCTGGTCCGAGGATGGTATGTCGCTGTGGATCAGTTGAGAAGTTCTGTGCTGGTCTTCATTGTGTCCCTGATCTTCAACAGCACACTGTGGTCCTGGCCCTCCAGTCTGCCTCTCTGCCTGAAATTTCTGGAGCTGGGGGTGGGGGTGGGGGTGGGGGTGGGTTGGCCTCTGGTGGCTGCTGCTTCTTCCTCCATTTGTGACAGCAGGTCGTCATCCTCCACGGGATCCTCCAAGTCTGCCGGCATGGGGAGTGCAGCTGTCGGGGGGTTCTCTGCCATGGGGCCCTCTGAAGACACCTGCCAGGACAGGGTAGCTGGTTCCTGGCTGGAAGAGGACTGGCTGTCTGTGGGCTGTCTGAGGGAGAGGGATCTCAGAGGGGCTGCTCCTCAGTGGCGGATCTCACCCTCCAGGAAACTGCACTTGACCATGACGTACACTCCTGGTCAGTGAGCTTGACAGCAGCCTGCCCAGATTTCTTGAGGCGTAGCTTGCCATACCAGGTGTGCATGTGCTTCCACCATCCAAGGAGTACTTCTGCAGTGTACCCCAGGCTCTCTGCTTTGTCTTTCCAAGCTGCCTGCTTCTTCTTGGTGTCACGATAGAGTCTGTGGCCTTTCTCCAGAGGTACTCGTTCTCCCTCAGCCATTCCAGCACCTCATCCTCATGCTCCTCGGAAATGGTATACTGTTTCCTTTCTCCCTTCTGCTTCCCTTGCCTCTTCCTCCCTCTGGCAGGGGCTTCAGCAGGGCCTTCAGGGGCTTGAGCAGGGCCTTCAGGGGCTTGAGCAGCAGGGCCTTTAGGGGCTTGAGCAGCAGGGCCTTCAGGGGCTTGAGCAGCAGGGCCTTCAGCAGCAGGGCTTTGAGGGCCTTGGGGCTGGTCCACCACAGCAGCAGCAGCAACTTCAGAGTCAGTGCCAGGGGGTTGGATGCTGGTTCTGGCCTTGCCAGGGCTGGAACGAGTAGGCATGGGCTTCCTCTTCTTGCCTGACTGACAAACCATGGTGTTCCTGCTAGATGTATGTGGCAGCACGTCTTTCCCCTGTATGCTGACTGCATGTGTGCTGCATCCTTTTATATCCGCGGAGCTGATGCAATTCATACTCCCCGCATGCTCAGTGAACGCTTTACACCCGATATACATCCGCGTGGCATCCCTTTTGTTTCCTATAGGCGTCCGTGATGCATCCGCTTCATCCGCTATGCATCCGCCCCTTCCGCTATGCATTCACTTTGAAATTCTCCCCTGGAACCCCTTCAGATGTGTCATCTGCTTCCATCCTCTGTCATCCACTAGGCTTCCTATGAACATCCGTTTAACATCCCCACTACATACTACCCACATCCGTTCTTTTCCGTTCTTTTCCGTTCTGTTTATGCAAATTTTTGCCACTTTTTGGAGCGGATGACAACGGATGGAGCCACCCCCGAAATTTTGCTCATCCGCTGTGTCCTTTATGCATATGTTTTGCGTCCGTCGGCCAGTGGGACCGGGTCTTTACTCTATTTGGAGAGAGTCTAGCAAGGTGACCAGCATGACCTGGGATTCTTTTAAGCTTGGGGAGGCTGAGTTGGATGCCTAAACACTGCAACTTGCCAGCTTCAGCTATGTTCTGTTTGTATGCCTAGCAGGGTGGGATGTTTAAGCCCATCCTCCTCCTCAGCATTGATGATATTACCTAGCTCAGGATATTAAACATCTGCAAGAAAGAAACCAGGCTCAGAAACAATGACCCCTCATTTCTCATTATTGTCCTTTCTGCTCAAGCATGTTTCTGATGTGACTTTCAGTAGCAGTGTGCATGTTCATAAAGAAATAGGATTGGCAATGTACTTACTTCTGCCAGCGAAAACAGGCTCCCAAGCTGCATTTTTGCTGACAGAGGGTTGCAGGAAGCCATCCCAAGCTGAAAACAAAGTTCAGGAGCCCATTTTCACTGGCAGAGGGCTCGGGCCACCATAGGCGCCCCCAATATGAGTGATTGTCATGCTGGCCATGCCCACCCTAGTTCTCCAAGGTCAAACATAACCCTGATGTGACCCTCAATGAAATTGAGTTTGACACCCCTGCACTACACACCAAGAGTTTTCCTTGCAGTTTGGGGAAACTGAAGAAAAATCCATTCGACTGACAGCTATATTGTAAGTGAATGGACCTCTACTTTTGGAAAGGGAAGTGCCCTAAAATAAATGAAAAATGGGAAAGCTTTGGGAAATGATTGTGTTACAGATGAAACCAGTTTACACAAGATACTAGCAAAACTATACCTCAGAAGAAAAAATACCTGATCCATGGGAAAATGCTGAAGTGATTCTTATACATAAGAAAGAAGCCCAAGATGATTTAAAGAACTATCATCCAGTAAGCCTTCTTTCAGTCTTCTGCAAGGTTTTCACCAAGATATAATAGCAAAAAGAATATTGAGAACCTTAAATGATGCATAGCCAAAGGAGAATGCAGGGTTACCACACAATGGCTCACATTCACCTTGTTCATTAAGTCATTGAAAAGCACAATGAGTACACCATTTTTCTTTGCATGGCTTTAATTGACTATGAAAAGGCATTTGACTCAGTATTCCAACAAGCAATAATTACCGCATCACTTAGGGTATTGCACAGCCAGGCAATTTTGTACTTACATTTTTCCCAATATTGAAAAACAAAACTCTGAATAGCATTCATTCAGCCAATCTGCTTGTTTTGCTTTTCCTTCATGCTTCATAAGTCTTTTTAAATTTCTCACAGGGTCTGGGTGGAATAGCAGTTACAAAAAAGAGTTTTAATCCTAGGGAAAACTTGTGATTATAGTCAGAGCTACAGGAGTATTACTTACAATGTATGCCTGAAAGAAATTCCATTAAACCTAAGTGGATCTATATGCAGAATGTGTTGATTTTAAATCTGATTGGATTCTTTTTCCAACAAAATCTTGTGTGAAAAGCGTAAAGAAAGGCCTACTCCTGCTTATATGTAAGCTATGGTGTGTGCAAAGACAACTCAGCAGACCCACTTATAAATGCATCTCAGCTGAGAAAATATATTGCTTTCTATTGCTTTTCAAGATGCGTATCCATTCCTTAATCTGTTCAGATGCAGGAATATAGCTCTGTCTTCCAAATTTTAATCAGGGATCCTTGAACCATGATGCATACAAACCACTGGCTAGTAGATGGGTGACTACGGGAATTGAATGATTGATCATTGAATGAATGAATGAATGAATGAATAAACTGGGCCCAAGAAATTTATTCAGGTGTTAAGTCATTTTGCATATTTGTAAAATGGGGAGGGGCATGTGACCTGCTTAACAAATGCCATGACTTACCGCTATAGGTCTGGGGTCAGTTAAAGTCATACATCGAAGACTACTTGTATTATAACAAATGTCAACATAATACAGAGCAAAGGTTTTATAGTCTTATTTCCTGCACATATTACACAACATATTTCCTCTCCATATATTTAGCATGAAGTAAAATATATTTTAAAACAAAATATTTCATTCTTATTGAAGAAATATATTCAAACAACTATCTTTTGAAAGAGCAGGAAAGGTAACCTAGTGCTGAATTCACTTTTATTCATTGTGCTGCAAAAGAGGCTACTTACAGGCATGAAACTACAGCAGCTGCTACATAGACTCATGAACCCTACATAAGAAGACAAACCTTCACCACTTTTATAAAATCTAATTTAAGCCTGACTTAAATCAATCTCTCTCCTTCTTTCTCTCTCTCAATCCCTCCCTCCTACTCTCTCTCTATCCCTCTCTTTTTCTCTTTCTCTTTCTCTATCCCTCCCTCCCTGTTTGTGTATGTGTGTGTGCATGTGTGTGTGTCACAAACCCAGACTGTTTAACTGACACAAACCCAGGATCTACTTTAAGAGGGATAAGGCTAATATTTTCATTTATTCTTCACTTTTGTACCATTGAAAATACCTGAGAGAAGAAGCAAGTTCTCAGGATGAGAGTCTATGATTCCATTCTCTTTTCTCTTAAACTTAAGAGGAATGCCTGTTGACGTAGCAGTTTACATCTTGGGAAATCCATGAAACTGAAGTTCAGAAATAAAATTCTTCACATTTATGAGCCCTCGTTACGATTCACTGTAAAAGTTAAAATTAAGATACATACAATATTAGAGTAGGGACATATACTGAGGAAGCATTTAGCCATGGTAATGCAATAATCTGCAATTCATAGATACATGCTAGTTGCATTCATATTAGCAATGTTCTAAAAATACAGAACAGGGTAAGAGATTGTAAGGAAAAGGCAGAAGATCAAAAATAAATGAAAACTTTCTGCTTCTGTGATGATGATGGTGATTTGATATCTACAGTTCTCTTTCATCTGAACTTCACCAAGCAATTGATCCAGTGACTAGCTGCAGACACTAAGGTAGTTCTTCCTCCCCCTGTCATCACCTACCCTGCACTCCCAACTCATGTGTGGGGCCAGCTAGGCCATCCTATCTGTGCCTGCTCAGCAGGTCCTGAGTTTTTGGCCACCTGCTCCCTCCCTCCCTGACAGCCAATGCTTGGGAACCATGGTTGATGAACCTTCTCTTGCTCTGGTCTTGATGCTTGGCCAGGCTCTTCCTCCAGCTGTGGCTAGGGAGAAAAAGAGCTCCAGGTCTTCCAGCATAGGTCTTTTGCTCAGGCCAGGGAAGGGAGAAAGAATGACTTCCAACTTTGTTTGGTACAGATATAAGTAAAAAATACTGTATATTAAACTCTTACTCTAAGATTAACATTTGTCTACATTACTTCCAGAATCCCATAACTAATCATTAAAGCCCCAGATAAACTTTTAATTTCAGTTTCTTCACAAAAAGTCCGATAATGGTTCATATCACTTTAATCACTATTGGTTAAGGAAACTACAACTGATTTATTGAATTGCACCAAACTCTAAATAAAACAGGAATAGAAAATCCTAAATTCTACTCTAGACCCATGCTTCTTAAATGACAACTTTAAGGTGCATGGACTTCAATTCCCAGAATTCCCCAGGCAACATGAAGTTCACCCATTTAAACTTTTTTTTTCAATTTTTTATTAGTTTTCAATAAACAAACATAAACAAACAAAATACAAAACATCAAAACATAAAACGTCTTTTTGGAAAGCAGTTTAGTCCCGGGTTACATCTTTTTATACAGACAGACTCAAAATTCATGCTCCACTTTTTATCCAATTTCATATCTTATTTACCATTCTACTTTTTCTATATAGCTTCTTCCCTCTTTTCACTCTCTTACTTCTATTTTATTTATTTCATCTCAATTTAAATCATTATGCATATTTCTTTTGTCTGTTCTATTTCAATTTTCTATTATCTTTTCTCATTAACACAAAATTTCTCCTGTAATCACTAATTGAAGTATGATGCCTTTAAATCTTTCCCCTAAATTTAACACTTAAAATAATATATACTTTTCATTCTGAGTACATTCTGCTTAGTACATTCTAAAGCTACTTACTATATTATAAAATAAAAAAAATAATTAGTTTATAATATAAATACAACAATAATCCATAGCAAATTACACTCTATTATTAAATCCAGTTTTCTAACATTATTTCAGGTATAAATACAACAATATAATCTTATGTACTTTTGCAGAGTCTCTTTTTTTAATCATATTTTTACCCACTATTTCTGAATAAATCTTGTTTCTTTACATCTTATTTTAAACCTTTGTAACTTCTCTTCCCTTTTTCCCTTCCTTTCTTCTCTAATCCTACCTTTACCTCTTTGTCTCTTAGTATATCTTAGTATATATATTTGCTTGAATTTCTTCATAACCTGTTATTAAAACATTGTTCTTTAGTGTGAATTGGGAATAATTCTTTTATATCTATTTAATTTTTCCAATGTGGAACTCACTACAAAAATTGGTGCAGCTACTCAGGTTGAAAGCTATCTCCCCAATTAAGTGAGTGGTAGCTTTGGTGGGAACCCTTGCTTTGGCTTCAGAGCCCTAGTCCATTTCCCCTTTTTTTTCTGCAAGCATAATAATTGTAATAAGATAGAATTAAAGTACCATGAAATCGTAAATGAAGGAAGAAGAAATGATCCTTTCCTTTCCCACAGTTACTAAAAACATTTATTTGCAACCATAGGGTAGCTATTCTTCAAGTTCTTATTGAGCACAAGCAAGATATTATAAAACATTGCTATTAGTCAGCTTTATATGTGGGTAACAAAGGGGAAAAAAGGGAAAATGTATTTGTCTTGTCAACTTAGGGCTGAGCTAAGTCTTCTTGTTTAGTTCCATGTGTTTTGCATGTTGTCAAGTAGAAAGTGAAGCCAGAGCAACACAAAGAGGACTCTGCTTCATGAGGACTACATACTAGTCCTCATGTACTACATACTAGCCATACTAGTGTACTACATACTAGCCATGCTATATTCTCAAATCATTATTGAAGATTCATCATCAATGATTCAAGAGGTACTAACCATCAGTGTTAGTAGACATTGATGGACTGATCTTCCATTTATCTTCCAGTCCCTTTTAAAGTAATCCAAATTAGCAGCTATTATCATAAAAGTTGGCTGCAAGTTCCACCAATCAATTATGCTGTCATTACACAGGTGAGAGCTACTATTAAGCACTAGCTTGTGGTGATAAGCACAATCAAGCAGCAATATGTTGTCATTATTGTGTAGCACTTAGCCCCAAAGGAGCCGTTGATGATCAGGTCCTTCTGTCCCTCTTCTCAGATGAACAGGTCGCCTGACCCAAGCACATTGATACACCTTTTGAGACGTGTGGAACTTTAAGACAATAGCCCTTAGGATAAAATAAGATTAAACAGTAGAGCTACAAGTACCAGCAATAAACACCAATGCAGTAAGAACACAGTCAATAACACAACAAAATGCAGGCAATATAGATATAAGAAACTGCTCTGTATGTTGGGTAACTCACGGCCCACGGGCCGGATGTGTCATACATTGGCCACGCCCACCCTTGGTGTAGCAAAGGGGGAAAAAGTCATGATACATCACATGACAACAATGTGATGCTGCAAGTTTGACACCCCTGTTCTAGGTGATCTGAGCTCTTCTGGGCAAAGGGGACCTAGAGATTTATTTTCAAGGCCATACAGAGGAATTTTCAGAGCAAAATTCATTCAAACCATATCATTCATTCCCAGTTAGACTCAAGCCTTGGTGCAGGTCCAGTGGAGATGCCTGTGGTATAGTATTGCTCTCTTATCTGTGAACAGTTTGAACCAGTTGGATCTGAGGAACTGGACAGGGTCCTCATGATTGTGAGATGAGCCACCTGCTCATTAGATTCATACCCCTCCTGGTTTTTGTCCAGTATACAATCTCCTTGTTTTAGGAATGGTTGTGGAAAAAGTGGTTGTGCAGCAGCCAGTGAACCCTGGATGGAGTACGTTATTCAGACCCCTTTCAGTCAGGATTCAGGCTTGGGTAAATGATAGAAATGGTATTGGTTATGCTTTCAGATAGTATCTGGTTGGAGGAGGATGGAGATAGTATATCCATCTTGGCGGCTTTCAACACCATAAACTATGGTATATTTCTAGAATGGCTATGTGGATAGGGAGTGGGTGGCACTGTGTTATTTTTAAGGAGCAAATAGTGGTTGGTGTTGGTTGGGAATGAGAGTACCTTTACTATGTTGACTGCCATAGGGTTTGAGACTTTCACCATTCCTGTTTAACATCTACATAAAGCAGTGGGGAAATATGTCTGTCAACATAAGGTGAGGTATATCTATATAAATATATAAAATATAGAATTATATATCTCCAGCCCTGCAAATTAAGAGATGCTATTGATATCCTGTGTCCATGCCTAGAGGGGGTGTCTGAATGGGAAACAATAGGTTTCAACTCAGCTTTGGAAAGACTGAATGGTTTGGGGTTTTAGGCCTTCTATATTTGGGTCTTTACCATCTTTGCTAATGGAGGAGTAGCACTGCCCCTGGTGCACAATGGGGTGGGAGGGAAAGATCCTACTGGGACTCCAAAATCCTGCTTGAAGAGCAGGTCGCAGTCATGGATAGGAGGACAACTTTAGGTTGTGTGCCAGTTTTCCCCTTCCAGGGTGGTGTTCATAGGTGTTCAGGGTGGTGTTCCTTGTCATCTCTTGAATGGTGACCAAATAGACTATTCTTATGCATTCCATGAAATGCTCTTTGGAATATCATTCCCCCTGAGGTGATATAAGTACCAATCCTACTGGCATTAATGAAATCCCTCTTCTGCAGCCTTGGAGAGCTCAAAGAAATTAAGATTCTGTGAGATAGTATAAAATGCTGATCCATTCTCCCATGCTGTTATTTTAATTTATATTTAACTGTTTTAAGCTATTGAGTCACATTTGCAAACTAAGCAGTTATACAAACGTGAGAATATATTCTCCCCCTTCTCTTTCTGTGTATGCATACTCACATAAACACGCACACATACAGTATATGAATTTTTTTTTCACAGGAGACCTCCTCACTCTCTTAGTAATTTTGGCTGCCATTTTTTTGTATTGTTGAAAGGCTGTCAAAGTGCCTTCCTTTGAGGATTAAAATTTTCCCGCTGGGAGAGCTCTGGCGCAAGGATACAGACAACTGCTTGAAAGCTGGATCTTTTTATTTTCAGGAAGGCGAGAGACAGCACGGCTGCGTTCCTGGGGCTAGCTAGCTAACTTCGAATGATAAGTCCTTGGTTTTTATACCTTTCTCCTCCTTTCGTGTATGAATGTTCGTTTTAGTGTTTAATGTTTCATGTTTAGATATTAAAATCCCATCAGAGTTTATTTTTTGCTGGAAGGCAAACTTAGCGAGGTGCGAAAAATAAACTCTGCGGGGAGGCTTGATTGTATTATTGGTTTTTCCTAATCTCTTTTAGCTTTGTAATGGTTTTTCTATTTGTATTTTTGGCAATCTTCTGTTTGTTTCCTTTGTAATTTATTTTGTATCTTTTGTCTGTTTGTCTTGCTGATTTGGCATGTCCTGTGTTTGTAAGGGTTTTCTTTTCCTTGTTTTCCTAGCTTTCTTAATTACTTGTGTTGAGGTAATTCCCCATTAGGAGAATGAGTGCATACAGGAAGACGTACAGAGAGTAGTGTTGGAATAATACACACTCAGTACACAGATACACTGTTCAGTTAATGAAGGTTTTTACTTCCAGAAAGGTTTAAGCAAAGTTCAAAATAGGCAGTCCAAAAGTCATTCACAGGTTAATCAGTCAGTTTTTCAATCCAGGGATATTCCAGGAACAAAGTCCAGTGTCAAAAACAGTTAAGTATCAGACTTACATTAAATCCAGTAATATCAGTTAATTAGGAAAAATGGAGCAATAGCAATACTTTCCAACAGAAGGAAATAAATACACTCTCTTCTCTTCTGAGACTCAGACGAAGACAAACCAGGTTTCTGGCTCCATCTTATGGCTGTTTGAGAAACCACACCCAATTGCATGCTCTTGCATTCCCTTAAAGAGACAGTATTAAAATGTTTATCCTGGTTTATATATTTCTAACCCAAATACCTGTTAGATGTTTCATATTCCTAACAACTTGGCTTTTGTCTAAGGGGCTTCTTTCAATACCTTTTATTTGATTTCTTTTCCTATGTAAGTTTGTTTTGTGGCTGGCCTGATGTTCCCTTTGGGCTTTTCCTGCTTGGGTGACACCACTGTCCTTGTGAAGTTCCCTTTCCACAATCCCTCATTTTTTTTTTTTCTTTAAGGGGTGGTTTCTGATTGAATGTCTGGGTATACTTGGTATTCATGATCAATCTGGATCATCATCATGGTTGCCTGCCCCCTTTTTAATTTTCTCCTTTTAGAGGGAATACAGGCCTTTAGGCAGCTGAAGCAGGGTGGTATGCACGGACAGAGGCAACACATGAGTGCTCCAAAAACACAAATGGTGACTGTGGTTGTTATGAGGATTTTGAGCCAATGGAAATCCGGCATCCATGAGGAGAGCCATGAAAAGTCCAGGAATGATTGCTCCTGGCCAATATTTTGAGCTATTTCAGGTGGTGGATGTCCCTCCCTACGAATTCTGAGGTTTCATTCAGATTGAAGCAACACATCCCTTTGAAAGTTTCACAGCCATAGTTATGCTTCAAGAGAAGGAAGTCTATTGCTGCCCTATTCTCCAGAGTGGCTTCTCTGACCTCCCTCAGTTCTCTGTTCATGGCATCCAGGGCATGGGAGGTTGAATTCAAGCTTTTTGCCAGGGTACATGCTAGTCTATTCAAATTTTTAGAATTTCGCACTGCCAATCCAGGTATCCCTACCAGGCACATTGCTAATGAGATATATTCTGTTTTGGTGGGAAGGGAGACTTTGGAGTCATAGTCTGAGTGTAGGGTTTGGAAGGCTCTCCTGTGTCATCTCTGTAAGGATGGCATAAGCATGGTTAACCTTCCAAAGGTGCAGGGGCCATTTGTGGCATTTGCAGGAAGGTATGAGTAGACTTTTAAGCCACAAAGGAAAAACCATCCTGGAGGGAGCTTCAGGTAACTATATGAAAATGATATGGTCTCTGTGTAGTTGCATTTTAGGTCTGTGTTGCTAAGATTGGTGCATTCTGTGACTCTAGGTGAGCTGCACTCAGTGACATTAAAACATTTCTCAGAGGTGGTTACTGCAGCAATGTGTAAGGCGTACATGGTGTGGTCCTTGGTTTTTTGTAGAGCGGCCCTAGCTAAAAATGCTTTCGTAGGAGTCAGGAAGTGACTAAATGTGGTGTAGTTAATGATGTTATGTGGCCTAGTTGCTACTCCCATTAGGCATGTAGTTAAGATGTCCTTGACTGATTTCCCTCCTGCTAGGCAAAAGTTAGTGGTGTTGAGTATTTCTCTTGCTAAATATTCCCATATGTTTCCTTTCTCTGGGATAAGCTTTGGTTCCAGGAATGCAGTTGCTTGTGTTACAAGTATTACAATTGTTACAGAAAATAATAATGCATAGTATATATTGCATTTCATGTTTCCCATTGCTAGATTCCTTTCTTCCCTCCACCCACCTCTCTCTTTTTTTACTTGTACAATGTGAAAAATGTAAAAAAAAAAGGGTTCAGGTCAAGTATGAAAACTTATAAAAGTCTCTTCTTTGAAAAAAAAAATACAAAGAAAAAAGAGAAAAAAAGTGGAGAAAGTATAGATATAGATATATATTTTTTAAAGTTTTTGCGGGTACTTACATGAATGCAGTTCAGCTTCCTTTGGGTATTATCCCACGTCATTGTAGTGCTTTTAAAGTTGTAGCAACGTTTTAGCAGAATCTCATCTGCCATCATCAGGCTGCTGTACTGAGTTCGTATGTGGGTCAGGCTATCACAGCTGTTAGTTTTAAATTTGGGGCTAGCCTACTGCTGTGCCAGGATGGTTTTTTCTACATCCTGATTGGTTGGAAGTCTTGGTCTGTGTTTATTGGACTTGGAGTTTGTTTGATTGGTGTTTCTGATTTCTTCTGTCTGTTTTGTGGCTTTGATTGGCTGGCAACACTGTGTTCCTGTATTGGAGGCTTTCAGTGCAGCTTGGCTTCGTGTGAAAGGACAGCTGCTATCTATTAGGAAGCTGGGTTTCATCTGGGTGTCTGGTTGGGGTGTGTTTGAGCTGGAGGTATCAGGGGGAGTCTGTTTGTACCCAGGTGTTTGCCTGGCTTGTGGTGTGGAGATCTTTCTATTTGAGAGTGCAGG
>BLBF01000025.1:15460133-15475219 GCA_015471245.1 Laticauda colubrina
GTTTGCCTGGCTTGTGGTGTGGAGATCTTTCTATTTGAGAGTGCAGGGTTCCAAATGATTGACAGTCTGGTGGAATCATCTCTTCTATTGATGCTTTCAGGTCTTTTTTCAATCTCTATGGCTTCTCTGATGATTCTGTGGCTGGGGTTTTCTATAGTGGCTAGGGTTTTAGTGCCATTGAAGTTGATGTTGTGACCTGTGGTTTTCATGTGTTGGACTAGTGAGGAGGTGTGTTCCAGCTTTTTTACTGCATTTTTGTGTTCATCTAGGCGGGTACTTATTCTTCTATTGGTCTGTCCAATGTATGTGGCCGGGCATGATGTACAGGGAATTTCGTATATGCCTTGGTTTTCCAGGTCAATTTTGTCTTTGGGGTTTCTAAGGATGGCTGCTATTTTTTTGTCTGTTTTGAAGACAGTCTTGATGTGATGCCTGTGTAGTATCTTACTGATTTTATCTGTGGTACCTCTTATGTAGGGCAGGACAGCTGTTCCATAGGTCTGTTGATCTTCTAGGTCTTTATTATGTCTTAGTGTGTTTTTGTGGATCAAGCTGGTGATTTTGTTTTTGTGGAAGCCATTGGCTGTCAGTACTTTAGTCAGGGTGCATAGTTCAGTCTTTATATGTGTCTTGTCTGACAGGCGTTTGGTTCTGGTGATTAGTGTTTTGGCCACGGAGTTTATCTGTGCTGGGTGGTGGTGGGATTGGGCGTTGAGGTAGCGGTTGGTGTGTGTTTTCTTCTGGTATACGGTGTGTCCTAGTGTGCCATCTGTTCTTTTATAGATTAGTACATCTAGGAATGGTAGTTGTTTGTTTATTTCCGTTTCCATGGTGAACTTGATTTTGGGGTGTGTGCTGTTTAGGTGTGTTAGGAAATTGTTTAGGTTTTCTTTTCCATGGGGCCAAATCACAAATGTGTCATCGATGTATCTTAGCCATAGTTTGGGTTTGTGGGTGGCATTAGCCAGGGCTCTGGATTCGAATTCTTCCATGAACAGGTTTGCAATGACGGGTGACAGTGGTGATCCCATAGGGGCTCCTTCAATTTGCTTGTATCTTTGTCCTTTGTATATGAAATATGTGTTGGTTAGGCAGTGTTCTGTTAGTTCCATGAGGTCTTTAGCTGGTTGGTATTTATTTTTGATGATTTCAAGAGTTTCTTTTATCGGGACTTGAGTGAATTGTGTGAAACCAAGTCGAAACTTATAAGCAGATCTTCTTGTTCCACTTGTAGATCTTTGATCATTTCTAAAAAGTGGTATGAGTTTTGTACATATGAAGCTGCGGTTTCAGCATGGGGCTGTAGTTGTTTTGCTAAGTATTTAGCTAGGTTTTGTAATGGTGCTCCTTTGGAGCTGACTATGGGTCTGAGAGGTATGCCTTCTTTGTGTATTTTTGAGAGGCCATATAATTTGGGGCATCTGGAAGATTTTTCTCTTGGGATGATCGTCTGTTGGATTTCTTTGCCTATGTGGCTGGTTATAATTTTTTTAATCTGGAAAGCTACCAAACAGCAGGAAGAGTTAAATAACTGTCATTGGCCACAAGCCGGCAGGCTCGCCGCTATATAAAGGGCTGCTGCGGCTTGGGCCATGTTCCGCTTCTTTACCTAGTGGTTTGAAATAAAGGGTTGTTGTTTGGAACCCGGTCTCCCGCGCTTCTTTCCGGACGGAACACCTCCCATCCCTGTCCTATTGTTTCTTTTATTTTTCTTCTATGTACCCATTTCATGTATTCATAACTATGTATATTCTTATACCTATTATCTTGTAAGTGATTGACAAATCAAAATAAATGAATAAAATGAACACGAAATACTCTAGTATTTAGAGTAATTATTTTAGAGAATATATTTGAGCAATTATATATATAGCTGCTGAATTAGTTTCAACAATAACCCTGAATAAAATTGAGAGAAAGCTGGTATGGATTTTAAGTTCTTAATAAGCTAAAATGGATTGATATCATTCTCATCTTTTCTGATTCAATTTTCTGGACTCAGCAACTACTAGTATGGGCTCATATAGAAGCACCATCGAGGCAACTCTAGATATCTGGTTATCCCATGAATGAATGTTTCATTTTGTGGTGGTCCAATTGTCTTGCTGGATAGTTGACCATCTTCCATTATGCTTTTTATTCTACCTAGAGGCAGTTAGCTGTTCATATAAAATCTGTTCTTGGTGACATGACATGATCTTTAAAAATGTTCATTTAATAATTGAGCTTTTTTTTTTTAAAAAAAAAACTTACTGCATAGTCTGTTGTCACAAGCCGAAGGACAGTATGCACAAGGTGGCCCTGATTTATATGGAGTAGCAAATAAACCTTTGATGTTCCCTCTGGAATGAAAAAAGATGAACAGAATGGTGTTATATGTTATTACTCTTACATTTGGGATTTCCAAAACCCTCATGCAGTATGTTAAGGAGTGATGAGAAGATTAACAATAATAGTAGTGTACATTTGTAAATAGTTGAACAGTGTTGAGGGAATTATTTGTTTAGCAGAGTGATGGTGTTCAGGAAAAAACTGTCCTTGTGTCTGTTTATTGTGGTTTGCAGTGCTCTATAGCGTCGTTTTGAGGGAAGGAGTTGAAACAGTTCATGTCCAGGATGTGAGGGATCTGTAAATATTTTCACAGCCCTCTTTTTGACTTGTGCAGTATACAAGTCCTCAATTAAAGGCAGGTGGGTAATAATTGTTTTTTCTGCAATTCTAATTATCCTCTGAAGTCTGTGTCTGTCCTGTTGGGTTGCAGAACCAAACCAGACAGTTATAAAGGTGCAGATGACAGACTCAATGATTCCTCTGTAGAACTGGATCAGCAGCTCCTTAGACAGTTATAGCTTTCTGAGTTGGCGCAGAAAGAACATTCTTTGTTGTGCTTTTTTGATGATGTTTTTGATGTTAGGTGTCCATTTTAGGTCATGTGATATGGTAGAACCTAGAAACTTGAAGGTCTCTACTGTTGATACTGTGTTGTCTTGTATTGTAAGAGGTGGTAGTATGGGACGGTTTCTTGTAAAATGTACCACCATTTCTACGGTTTTGAGTGTGTTCAGTTCCAGATTGTTCTGGTTACACCACGAGGCAAGTTGTATAAAGCCCATGTCACACTGCACCAACGGATGGAAAGAGGATGTAAAATGGAGAGAAACACTTGCCATCCGTTGGTTAACATGATGCTTCCGTTCTGTACTCACTGCCTCCGTTTTTCATCCTCTCTATCCATCCAGCATCCGTCGACTGAGATTCCATCCACTCAAAAAGTTTTGAGCTGCTCAAAACTTTTTGAGCGGAAAATGTATCCAACGCGTCCATTCTGCATCCGCAACGCATACGGGGAACATCCATTCTACATCCGTCGTCATCCGTTACACATCCGCTATATCCGCTAGGCATCCGCTGTGCATCTACGCAACTCAAATCTGCTCCAGTGGAAAACGGACACAGGAAGGAAGCGAAACGGACGTGGAATGGACACAAAGTGTGAGTAGCACAGACGGAGAAAGGATGAAAGTGGATGCAGGTCGCATACAAAGCATTAAAATGGAAAAAAATGTTCGCAGAGGGGATATTTAGGATGTCTGCAGGATGCCTAGAGGATGAAAAGGGACACCAAGTGGAAAACCTATATTGCCTATAAAAAGGGGGAGGAACTCACCTGGATCTCACTTTCAGTCCAGTAGCCCTGCTGTGCAGACCTTTTCAGCCTTCATCTGGCTCTTGCTCTTCCACAGCATCCAGTCATCTCCACCAAGGATCGTAACACACTCCTTTTGGTAGCCCCCATTGTTCTGCAACAGTGCGAAGCCATCTACAGGCTCTTTCACCTGTTCTACGGGAAGAAAAGGAGGCGGCCAAGAAGTGTCTGGGTCCGAAGATGGATCAGGGGAAGACCAGAGTACGGACTGTACAACAAGCTGATGGTGGAGCTGAGGAACGAAGACCCTCGTGCATTCCAGAACTTCATGAGGATGCCTCCAGCCATGTTTGATGAAGTTGTGGAGCGGCTGAGACCCAGGTTGACCAAGCAGAGCACCAACTTCCGGCCCAGCCTGGACCCTGGGCTCAAGGTGGCACTGACTCTGCGCCACCTGGCCTCAGGGACCACGTACAGAAGCATGCAGTATGGCTGGAGGGTGCCACACAACACCATCAGCATTGTGGTCAGAGAAGTGGTGCAGGCCATCATTGAAGAATACCTGGAGGAGCTCCTCCAGTGCCCCTCCACTGAAGAAGGCTGGAAGAAAGTTGCAGAGCAGTGGTATCAGAAGTGGAACTTCCCCCACACCATTGGAGCCATAGATGGCAAGCACGTGGCCTGCAAAACTCCAGCCAAGTCAGGGTCCACTTATTTCAACTACAAGGGCTTCTTCAGCATCATCCTCTTCGCCTTGGTTGATGCTGACTACAAGTTCATGTACATCAATGCTTCAGGTAACGGCTCATCTTCAGATGCCCAGGTATACAACGCCAGTGACCTCAAGGAGGGGCTGGAACACAACCTCATCATGAGCTTCCCAGATCCAGACCCCCTGCCCAACAACACACAAGATGTGCCCTACTTCATCGTGGGGGATGACGCCTTCTCCCTCAGAACCTACCTCATGAAGCCTTACACCTCCAGATGCCTCACCCGTGAAGAGAGGATCTTCAACTACAGGCTGTCCAGGGCAAGGCTGGTGGTGGAGAACGCCTTTGGCATCCTGGGCAACAGGTTTCAGGTACTTCTCACCACCATGCAGCATCGCCCAGAGACCGTGAGGAACATCGTGGAAGCTTGCTGCATCCTGCACAATCTCATGCGCACCCGCTACCCAGTGTTGCAGAACAGGCTCATGGACCTCCAACAAGGCAATGGGGACATGGAGCCTGGGGAATGGAGGCAAGGGTGAAACCTGATAGACACTCTGGATTTGCAAGGCCCCAACAGAGTTCACGTGAAGGGAAGAAGCAGCGCAACCTCCTGAGACACTAGTGCAACTCCCCAGCTGGAGCAGTGGAGTGGCAAGACAGGATGATAGATGCTTAATGGGTGCTTCCTTGAAGCTGTCGCATAACACTGATGAGATTGTGCCATATATGTTGGGTGGGCCTACAATGAACAGGGCATTAAATAAAGAGTTGTGTTTATGTTGAAATGTGTGGATCAATGATTACATTGTTATTGATAATAAAGGGCCAAAGGTGTGGCACCTGGGTTGGTGGACCATACAGTCCCACTATGCTTGTTCTGGAGGTTTATCTATCCCACAGCTATCCTTACCTATCCCAAAGGTATCCCTGCCCATCCCACAGCTATTACCCATCCCAAAGGTATCCCTGTCCATCCCACAGCTATTACCCATCCCAAAGGTATCCCTGCCCATCCCACAGCTATCTTAACCCATCCCAAAGGTATCCCTGCCCATCCCACTGCTATCTTAACCCATCCCACAAGCATGCAAAGGCTTAAACTATTTTTAAAAGTTTCCACCAAGACTTTATTTAATAAAATAAATGAAGCAAGTGTGTGAAGCAAAGATAATCTTTATTAATAACAAGCTGTAAAAGAAAAATGACCCAAGTCAAGTGTCCAAAGCAAAAATAAAGTCAACAGGTAGCCACCCAGTATCTGGCACTCTTCTTTGTCACTCTGAGGCCTGCCCAGTCTCAGGGGTAAAGGGTCCAGGTGCTGTGGAGGTGGCTGCTGCTGGAGTGCTGGTCTGAGGCGTCATTGGGGTGCCTGGCCCCAAGAGGACAACAGGGGGTGGTGTGTGGAGGAAGCTCTCAGAAAGCTGGCTCAGCCCCGTGATGTTGAGAGCCCCTTCCTCCATGACATGGAGTGTCAGCCCCAATACCGATGACAGATGTTGAGGCCGGGCTTGGCTGTGGGGTGGAGGAAGGAGCAGTGTAGTGGGGATGTCTGGTCTGCAGCTGAGCGAGGTGAGGCATGGGTGGCATCTGTGGCATGGGTGGCATCTGTGGCGTGGGTGGCATCTGTGGCACCGGTGGCATTCAATGTACCTTTGTCTGGACTGGGAAGGGCTGCCTGTGCTGCTGGAGCTCCTGGTAGCCGTAGCCTTGGTAGGTGAGGGCCTATGGAAAGCCTTGGAAGGGCAGTGACATCACCTGGGGTGGAGGAGCAGGCCAGGACTGGGTGGGAGCAGGTTCAGCTTGGTCTGGAGGGTTGTGAAGAAGATCGGTGATCCTGTCCTTCACCACCTGGTACTGTGGTTCTGAGATGTTCATGAGGGTCTGGTTGACGTTGGTGATGAAGGGCTTGTGGTTGGAGGATGGGACGTCGGTGTGTACCAGCTGAAAGAGGAGATCTACACTGCTTCTGATGGAGTCCCTGATCTCCAGCAGGACAGTGTGGCTCTGCCCCTCCTGTCTGCCTCTCTGCCTTTCTGTGGAGGTGGAGCTGGGGGTGGATTCGGGTTGGCCTGTGGCCCTCTCCTTGCTCCCATTGCATCAGGGGGTCCTCCATGTGCTCCGCCATGGGTAGTACAGCTGTCGGGGGGGTCTCCGTCGTGGCACGCTCCACAGACACCTGCCTGGACACAGGAGCTGACTCTTTGCCAGAAGAGGACTGGCTCTCAGCAGGCTGCCTGAGAGAGAAGGTTGTGAGAGGGGCTGCTCCTCGGTGGCAGATCTCACCCTCCAAGAAGCTGCACTTGGCCATCACGTAGGTCTCTCGGTCTGTCAGCTTGACCACGGCCTGGTCAGATTTCTTGAAGTGCAGCTTCCCATGCCAGGTGTGCTTGTGCTTCCACCAGCCGAGGACCTCCAAAGTGTAGCCCAGGCTCTCCGCCTTCTCTCTCCAAGCAGCCTGCTTCCTTTTGGTGTCTCGATAGAGCCTGTGTCCCTTCCGCCAAAGATATTCGTTCTCCCTCAGCCATTCCAGCACCTCATCCTCATGTTCCTCTTCAATGTTGTATTGCCTCCTCTCCTGTTCACACGTCTGCCTCTTCCTCCCTCTGGCAGGGCCATTTGGGCCCTCATCAGAGGGGCTTTGAGGTTGTAGGGGCTGCTCCTCCACACCAGCAGCAGTAGCACTAGCAGCAACAACAACAGTAGCAACAAAAGCAGGACCAGCAGGACCAGCAGGACCAGCAGCACCAGCAGCACCAGGAGCAGCACCAGCAGAGTAAGCACCAGCAGCACAAGCAGCACCAGCAGGACCAGGAGCACCAGCAGCACCAGCAGGACTAGGAGCACCAGGAGCACCAGCAGGACCAGCAGGACCAGGAGCAGTGCCAGCAGAGTAAGCCCCAGCAGAAGCCTCAGCACCAGGAGCAGTGCCAGCAGAGTAAGCACCAGCAGAAGCCCCAGCACCAGGAGCAGTGCTAGAAGAGTAAGCCCCAGCAGGAGCCCCAGCACCAGGAGCAGTTCCAGCAGAGTAAGCACCAGCAGAAGCACCACCACCAGGAGCAGTGCCAGCAGAGTAATCACCAGTAGAAGCACCAGCACCAGGATCAGTGCTAGCAGAGTCAGCACCAGCAGAAGCCCCAGCACCAGGAGCAGAGCCAGCAGAGTAAGCACCAGCAGAAGCACCAGCACCAGGAGCAGTGCTAGCAGAGTCAGCACCAGCAGAAGCACCAGCACCAGGAGCAGAGCCAGCAGAGTAAGCCCCAGCAGAAGCACCAGCACCAGGAGCAGTGCCAGCAGAGTAAGCACCAGCAGAAGCACCAGCACCAGGAGCAGTGCCAGCAGAGTAAGCACCACCAGAAGCACCAGCACCAGGAGCAGTGCCAGCAGAGTAAGCACCAGCAGAAGCACCAGCACCAGGAGCAGTGCTAGCAGAGTCAGCACCAGCAGAAGCACCAGCACCAGGAGCAGAGCCAGCAGAGTAAGCCCCAGCAGAAGCACCAGCACCAGGAGCAGTGCCAGCAGAGTAAGCCCCAGCAGAAGCACCAGCACCAGGAGCAGTGCAAGCAGAGTAAGCACCAGCAGAAGCACCAGCACCAGGAGCAGTGCTAGCAGAGTCAGCCCCAGCAGAAGCCCCAGCACCAGGAGCAGAGCCAGCAGAGTAAACACCAGTAGAAGCACCACCACCAGGAGCAGTGCCAGCAGAGTAAGCACCAGCAGAAGCACCAGCACCAGGAGCAGTGCCAGCAGAGTAAGCACCACCAGAAGCACCACCACCAGGAGCAGTGCCAGCAGAGTAAGCACCACCAGAAGCACCACCACCAGGAGCAGAGCCAGCAGAAGCTCCAGCACCGGAAGAGCGAGCCCAAGCAGCAGAAGCCCCAGCAGAAGCAGAGTCAGGGCCAGGGGGTGGGATGGTGGCCCTGTCCCTCTTGCCAGGGATGGCAGCAGATGGCTGAGGCTTTCTCTTCTTCCCCATGGTTGTTGGGTTGTTGGCTTGCTGGCTGGCTGGCTGGCTGGCTGGAGCTGTGTCTGGCAGCAGGTCTTTCCTCCGAATGGTGACCTGCTTGCGAGCTGCTTCCCTTTATATCCGCGGGGCTGACGCAATGCATCCTCCCTGCATGCACAGTGAATGCTGTGCATCCGCTAGGCATTCACTAGGCTTCCGCTAGGCTTCCGCTCTGCATCCGCTTCATCCGCTCGGCATCCACTCCTTCCGCTACATGTCCGCTTCGCTTTGCCCCCCCAGAAGCCCTGTAGATGTACCATCCGCTCCCATCCGCTTCCATCCGCTCAGCTTCCGTGGAGCATCCGCTTTCCATCTTCGCTACGTCCTCTCCCCGTCCGTTCCTTTCTGTTGTTGTCCGCTCTGTTTATGCAAATTTGGGGCACTTTTGAGAGCGGATAACAACGGATGGAACATTTTCTCGTCCGCTGTGTCTTTTTTACAAATGTTTTGCATCCGTCGGCCAATGTGATAGGGCCTTAACCTCCTGTCTGTATGCGGATTCATTGTTGTCTTGAATGAGACCAATCACTGTTGTGTCATCAGCAAACTTCAGTTTTTTAACATATGGATCGTTTGAGATGCAATCATTGTATATTGGGGGAAGAGAAGTGGAGATAGCACACAGTCTTGGGGGGCCCCTGTGCTGATTGTACAGGTATCGGATGTGATTCTGCCGAGCTTCATCTGCTGCTTCCTGTCTGTTAGGAAGCTTATGATCCACTTACAAGTGTATTCATGTACCGCTAGTTGGTTTAATTTATTTAGAAGAATGTCTGGAATGATGGTATTGAATGCTGAACTGAAGTCTACAAAGAGGACCCTTGCATAGGTATTTGGAGATTCAAGGTGTTGTAGGATGTAATGCAGAGCCATGTTAACAGCATCATCTGTCGATCTATTTGCTCGTTATGCAACTGCATGGTATCTAACAGCGGATCTGTGATGGTTTTCAGGTGGGACAGCACAAGCCTTTCAAAGATTTTCATAACTACAGATGTTAGAGCAACTGGTCTGTAGTCATTCAGTTCCTTGATGGAGGGCTTCTTTGGCACTGGGATGATGGTAGAACTTTTGAAGTAGGAAAGAACATAGCACATCTCTAGTGATCTACTGAGAATTCGGGTGAAGATGGGGGGCCATTGGTCAGCACAGACTTTTAAGCAAGAAGGGGTTATCTTGTCTGGCCCTGGTGCTTTTCCTGGCTTCTGTCTGTGTAATAGATCTTGCGCTTCTTTTTCTGTGATCACCAGAGGTTGTGAACCCAATAAGCTGGGGCCAGTTGTAGGAGGCTTGGCTGTTGTTGGTGTGTTTGAGATGTGGGTTGTGGAGATAGGTGGCTGTAGTTTCTTTTCAAACCTGCAGTGAAACACATTCAGGTCATCTGCTAGTTGTTGATTTCCTTCTGCCTTGGAAGGAGGTTTGCTGAAGCCAGTGATGTTTTTCAGAGTTTTCCACATGTTTGCTGGTTCATTTGTTGAGAATTGATTATTTAACTTTTTCAGAGTAGCTTTTTTTTGCTGCTCTGATCTCTCTTGTTAATATGTTTCTGGCCTGGTTGTATAGCATTCTGTCACCTTTTCTGTAGGCTTCCTCTTTGGAATGACGTAGCTGTTTAAGTTTAGCTGTGAACCAAGGTTTATTGTTACCATATATTTGCAGGTTCCTTATTGGTACACATAAATCTTCACAGAAGCTAACATATGATGTTACAGTATCTGTGAGCTCATCTAGGTCTGCAGAGGCATCTTCAAAAACATTCCAATCAGTGCAATCAAGGCAGGCCTGGAATTTCAGCTTTGCCTCAGCCGACCAAGTCTTCACTGATTTCATTGTTGGTTTAATTGTTTTAAGTCTTTGTCTGTAGGCAGGTACAAGGTGAATCATGCAGTGGTCAGAGTTTCCCACAGCTGCTCGTGGTAAAGACCAATATGCATCTTTTACTGTTGTGTAGCAGTGGTCTAAAGTATTTTTGCCTCTGGTGGGACAATTTACATGCTGGAAATATTTCGGAAGCTCTTTCCTTAAATTTGCTTGATTGAAATCTCCTAAAACGATGGGAAGGGAACCTGGTTGTTTGGCTTCAGCCTTCATAATTTGATCAGCAAGAGTTTGTAATGCCTTGTTTACACAGGCTTGTGGAGGAAAATTCACAGCTATCAGGAGAAATGAGAAGAACTCATGCGGAGAGTAAAATGGCTTACAGCTGATGTGTAAAGATTTTAAGTTTTCATCACAAAACTTATATATCATAGTAACATCCTGAGACAAGTTGTTGTTGATATATAAACATAATCCTCTACCCTTTGTTTTACCTGATGCCTCTTCAATTCTGTCTGATCTAAATGTCTGAAATACTGGGATGTATATGGTGTTGTTCCCATGAATTTGTGGAATTTGTAAGCCAGGTTTCAGTAAAACAAAGAACAGCTGAATTATGAAAATCAGAATTTCATCCATCTTATTAGCCAATGAGCGTAAATTAGTCAGAAAGATTGAAGGGAGAGGAGTTTTTTTCCCCTATTCCTTCATCTGTTTAAAATTCCCTCTCGTTTACCTTGACTTCTCATCCGGCGTGGTCACTTCTTTGCTTTCTTTGTTGTAATCCATAGCACCGGGGAATTGTTTTTAATTTTAATTTTGATTTAAATTTATTCATAATCCATTGCAGAAACAATAGAGATAAATAATTAGAAGATCTCCTGAAATAAAATATAACTAAGAGTGTATGTCAGCCAATCTTATGAAAATGTAAGTGTTTTTGATTTTATTGCCAGATAAAAGCATATGGAGGAAAGAACAATGATGTTACAGCACAAACTTTGTGGCTTAACATACTGTGTCTATTACGGGCACAATAAAAAAGGGGGGGATTTGTACTGAGCTGTCATAATGCCTATTTCATCATTTTTTCCATAATGACTACCAGTAATTCAAACATTTTTTGCTAGGTAGCCTTTCAGCCCATAAAACCATCCTTATCTATTGGCCCCGATGGATTATGTGCATACTTCTTAAAAAAACTCTCCTCTGCCATAGCGGAACCCCTAAGCATTATATGTGAAATATCATTCAGAACCAGCTCCTTACCGAACCTATGGTCCTTAGCTACGGTCATCCCTATCTTCAAAAAAGGTGACCCCCTCTGTTCACTGTAACAGAATTTCCAAAAAGGCATTAAGATTGTACATCTAATCTTACGAAGCTCCTCCTCTAGAAATATTGAATTGCTAAGTCGAGCATACAAAAGTTTTGCTAGACCAATACTCGAATTCAGCTCATCAGTCTGGAATCTGCATTGTTTATTGGACATTAATACAATTGAGCAAGTCCAGAAATATTTCATGAGAAGAGTATTACACTCCTCGCTTGCAACAGAATACCCTATATCACTAGGCTTGAGATTTGGGGCTTGGACAACCTTGAACTATGCTGCCTACAGTTGGACTTAAGTGTAGCACACACAATTATCTGCTACAATGTCTCCTATCAGTCAATGACTACTTCTGCTTCAACCACAACAATACAAGAGCACACAACAGATACAAACTCAATATAAACCACTCCAAACTTGATTGCAGAAACAGAGTGGTCAGTGCCTGGAATGCACTACCTGACTGCTGTTACATCCTCTAACCCCCACTTCTTTAATCTCAAACTACCCACGATTGATCTCACTCAGAGGTCTGTAAGGGGTGTGCATAAGTGCACAATTGTGCCTACCATCCCTGTCCTATTGTCCCTATTTATTTGTACCTATTTCCTGTATTCTTACTCATGTTTATACTTTTACCTTTTACCTTGTAAGCGATTTGCAAATCAAATCAAATCAAATCAATCAATCAATCAATATCAACTAGAAAATACTATTGAAGAAAACCTGTGCCATTATGGATTCTATCCTAGAGCATCCCTGCCTCTAGGACGGACAAGGTCATGTTCATTCTTAGCAAAAAGGATTCTTCTTGTACAAGCACAAGTGGAACATAGTAAATTACTTTTGAGGATACCATTAGGAAATTATATTTTTTTCAAACTGGCAAGGTCAGTAAATAGTATGTGAGATTTTTCATTATTATAATTTCATATTCCATCATCAGTCATCTTCCGAGTCAGATTTAGGAATATCAGCTACATCGAAAGGATTTGTCCATATGCCCCACATCCATTTCTTAGAATTTAATTTTTAGAAATTCTTTGTTGGAACCCCTATTTCAAATAATCCTTGGGATCTTGATAAATTTCATTTTCAATATCTTATATTGAACAAATATCAACTCCCCAAAAACATACACTATGACTAAACTTGAATTATTAGCATACAAACCTTACTACAGTTAGTTAACATATAATAAGTCTAGCTAGGAGTAGCCATATTTTACTGCTACATTTGCATTCATTTTGTTCTTTTTATGGTACACTGCTTTATATTTTGTTTTGGTATAAGATTGCAAATAATATTTGATTAATATTTTATTTAAGCTCATTTTTTTTCTTTTCCAGGGCAATCAAAATCATTCTAATTAGACTTGCTATAAATGTGACAAATATAGAAATCATAGTTGATACATACGATGGGCAGTAGTGACAAACATAGAAGTAGTTGTATGCAGATGAAGGACAATAGTTAACAGCACAACCAATACGGTAACTGTCGTACCAAACTATCTGTAGATACCAAAATATATACACAAGTTAATATGCAAGTAGCTTCATATTGGTAAAAAGAAGGAGCATGTAATCAGAGGAGCATGTAAGAAAATAAATCCAGATACGAACATGTTGCAATATATATAGCCTACCACAATAACAATGAGTTTACAAAGAACTTCTCCAACTTCTCCATCATTTTGTGTAAAAGTTTGCCAAAATAAATAAATATTAGAACAAATAAGCCTTCATCCTTTGTGCTTTAAATGTATATATTTAAAATGAAAAAAAAAATACATAACTGTTTCACCCTGAACTTTATAGACCATCTCTTTCTGAAGTGCCCCACCACATCCAAAGCAGCCTACGTTTCAAGAGTTATGACTAGCAAGCTAGTTCTTCCTTCCCAGCTGCATGAAAGCCAAGATCTGAATGGACTATTTTTGAATAACAAATAATACATTTGATATGTTTGCAATCCTTCATTTACTCCTTATCAGTACTTAAAAAACAAAATAGTGCAACATTTAACCTAGTCTAGTTTTTTCTTTTCCTTAACATGCACTGGGACTACGACTTAGCAAAGATCCTCTGTGCTCAGGTCTATGGAATTATTTAGTGATTGCAACGACATAGTTGCTTGGTTTTCTTAACCACAATACAGAAAAATGTTCTGCTATTAATTTTTTGTGGGATTTTTTTCTCAATTTTCCAGTCTAGCCTCAAGCAATGAGTTTCCTATGTAACAACCAGGCCTAGCCTAGCTTTGTGATTCAGGATCAGCTATGGACTTAACTCAAGGGAATCTGCCATTTTTACCTCACTCATTTTTATGGATTTATACTTGGTGAACATAGAAATGGCAAAGATATAAAAAGTACTACCTGAGTATAATGGCCAATAAGGAAACCTGGTCGGTTTGCTCCAATGTCATAGGTGAAATATTTGTATTCATCATACAAAGACTGAATTACTCTACTCCATGCATGAGGGTGACTTGACTTGTATAGATTTTCACCACACTGTATTCCTTCTAAAAGTGGGTAGGGTTAAAAAAAAAAAAGCAACAGCAAGAAAGCATGGGTGAATACATGTTTTGAAAGAAGCAAACGAACAGCAAAAAGGAGACAGCTGAACATTACTTATTGCTCCAGAAATACTAAGGCAATCATCTTGCTAAACTATTGGAAAGGAAATGAACATTTTGTACCCCGATTTCATACTGTAATGCTTTGCAGAACCTTTAATTGTTCAAAGTAGTAATCAATTGTTTTCTGATGAGAATTTAAAAACAATACAGTTTATTTAGAAGTAAATTAGAACCCAGATGTCCTATTTTGTGGGTACATCTGTATGTTAATACATAGTGTGGTACTGAGATTAGGGAAGTTCAGTTTTAATTCCCCAGTGACCATGGAAATCTCTGAACATCTTTGGGCTCAGCATCTACCATCAGTTGTGATGAGAACAATATATTTAGCAACTTGGGGAGATGGTAGTCTATAAATGTAGCAATGTATAATATAAAAAAAATGAAAAAAATCATTGTTCAAATACCATTTTTCCTGCAAAGTCATGGAGGGTAGGGATTAAGAAAATTATGACTGTCTTAATCCTTCTACCACCCAATTATTTATGTGGGAGGATTCATAAGCATTACTTTTGCTAATATAGCAAGATTGATGATAAGTGCTGTTTAATGTGAAATATGCTATTAATCCTCTAACCAGTTAAAGCTATACTATGCTTTTATACTATGACTTACCAAGGACTCTCGAAGAGTTTGGACTGTGATGAAGACTACAGTTATTGGCCCAATGTTCTGCATTTGAAGCAGCTTCAGGATACCATTCCTGAATAAGAACAGAAGTGAACAGCAACAATCAATCAATGAAAGAGGCACAATTTAAAATTGCAGAAAGTATCTGTCTGATCCTTTTTTTACTGCCTTTTGACTTCCTTCAAATTGTGTATTCAGAAGTTACAGCAATATTCTCTGAATCAGGGGTCTCCAACCTTGGCAACTTTAAGTCTGGCGGACTTTAACTTCCAGAATGCCCCAGCCAGGAAAGCC
>BLBF01000025.1:15480219-15521966 GCA_015471245.1 Laticauda colubrina
GATTCCTGACATAGATCAACCACATGTACATGAAGTACATACAAAGCACTTCCACACCATACAAATGGGTGACAAAGGCAAAATGATGAAAAATGGGAGACACTGATTACAGCATCGATAGAAAAATCATATATAATTATTGGGTAGAGGATAATGGGAAAAAGTAACATAAACCACTCATGGTTAGAACTTGCTTGATTGAATCCCAGCACTTTAGGATCGTGCAGTCCATCGGCAGCCACGCAAAGCCATCCAGCCCGTTAGAATTTTCCATTCACTCTAGACACGCACACACACACACGCCCCTTATCCTCACTCAAAGGCATCAAGCTCTGAGCCTGTCCGCATCCCAGGTAAACCAAAAACCCTGCAGGGGATGGGGGATGCAGCAGCAGTGAGGCAGCAAATGGCAATTCCAGTGGGGTTGGGGCTTCTGGGACCAGTCCCCCCCTGCCATCTATGAGGCCACACACATGGTGCATTGGGGCTTCCAGGCTTTGCTCCCTGCAGCTGCTGTCAGCTGTCCCAGACTCAATCAACATTCTCTTCTCTCCTCTCCCTGGCCAGCATGGCCCTGGCCTTGTGGCTTCTTCCTAGCCAGAGGGAAGAGGAGAACATTCTGTGTTAGGAATATAAGTCACCTAACAGGTATTTGGGTTAGAAATATATAAACCAGGATAGACATTTTAATACTGTCTCTTTAAGGGAATGCAAGAGCATGCAATTGGGTGTGGTTTCTCAAACAGCCATAAGATGGAGCCAGAAACCTGGATTGTCTTTGTCTGAGTCTCAGAAGAGAGTATATCTTTGTTTCCTTCTGTTGGAAAGTATTGCTGTTGCTCCATTTCTTCTAATTGACTGATATGACTGGAATTTAATGTAAGACTGATCCTGAACTGTTTTTGACACTGGACTTTGTTACTGGATTATCCCTGGATTGCAAGCTGACTGAAATTTGTGAATGACTTGGATTGCTTATTTTGGACTTTGCTTAACCTTTCTGGAAAAAAAAACACCCTACATTTACTGTACAGTGTATCTGTGTGCTCTATGTGTATTATTCCAACACTACTCTCTATATGTCTCCTTGTATGCGTTAATTCTCCTAACGGGGAATTACCTCAACACTGGTTATGGGCCCAGGCCATATGAGGCTCAGATAACTGAGAGTTAGTGTGAATGCACAGTACTGTATATAGACAGCTGTTTACTGTTTAATTGTGGTTTACTAACCTGATAAAGATGGCACCGGACACTTCAACAGGTCTATCACTGATAACCTGGTTGGATGGAACAAATTATGTTTCCTGGTCTATGAAATGCAGTCTACTTCTGCGGAAAGAAGGTTTATGGAATGTAGTTCAAAATCCACCAGATATAAATGCTTGGGATCCAGAAAATGAGGATGATGCCAAGAAGATTGCTGACTTTAAACAGAACAACGAACAAGCTCTTTGTATAATTGGACTAACACTGAGTGACAGCAGCTAGTCCATATTCATGGAGAAGAGTCTGCTCTTAAGTGTTGGGAGAATTTGAAGAGGATTTATGTTCGTGACAGTGTAGTGCACACATACATCTCTCACGTAAACTGTTTCGAGCATACCTTCTGAAAGGTGGAGATATTTTAGCTCATTTAAACTTCATAAAAAGAACTTTTCAGGAGCTACATGAAAAAGAACTGATATTTTCAGAGCTGCATCAAGTTTACATCATTCTGTCCTCACTGGATGAAAGTTATGATGACTATGTATCTTCACTGGAAGTCCTGCCCAGAGATAAACTGACATTGACTGACATAACCGGAAGACTGTTAGAAGAAGCAAGAAGACGGCTGGATAGGGACCACTGAGGAAGAAACAACCACAAGAAGAGGATTTATCTTCAACTGCCTATACTGTTAGGAAATGTTTTTCTTGTAAGGCTTGGGGACATATAGCTAAATTCTGTAAGAAAGGAAAACAACAGAATACTAGTAAACAACAGAAGGCTAAGAAGAATGTTAGTTTAGCTATGTCTAGCAATTCAACTATAAACAATGATTTGTGGGTTATTGATAGTGTAGCATCATTACTAAAGATAGAAAAAGGTTTGTAAAGATGTCCACGAGTAAACAACATGTTTCATTGGCAAATGGATGGAAGATTAAAGCAGCAGGTGAAGGTACTGCATATTGTTCTTGTATAAACGAACATTTAACTATGTTATATGTATCTAAACTGAAATTTAATTTGCTATCAGTAAGGGCTTTAGTTAATCTTGGTTATGTAGTAACCTTTAGGGGAGATAACTGTTTAATAGAGAAAGAGGGTAAAAGTGTTACTGCTACTTTAAAAAATGATTTATATGTAATGCATGATGATTAGCTGAAGATGGCTAACTCAGTTTATTACAATGTTAAGCCTCATGATGAATGTATACTTTTACTACATAGACGTCTAGGGCACATTAATTTCAAAATGCACAAACAAACTGTTGAATTGTCAGAGGGAATAAAATTGAAACCCTGTAGCAAGTATTTACATTGTAATGCTTGTAGTCAAGAAAAGAGTAAGGTTACTCCTGCAAACAGACTAAATGGGTTTAAGACCAAAGAACCTTTAGAGGTTGTGTTTGCTGACATAATTGGTCCTAAGAAACCAAGTTTAGGAGGTGCCTGCTATATTTTGAGTATTATGGACCATTATTCAAGATACGGTTTCTGCTTATGAAGAACAAAACAAAATCTTATGAAGAACAAAACACAAACATTCCAACATTTCTTTAATTGGCTAAGGTTTGCTGAGAGAAAAATGAAAAGTAAAGTAATTACTTTAGTAACTGATAATTACTTTAATAGTGATAACTGATAACAACTGATAATTACTTTAGTAACTGATAATGGAACAACACTCTGTTCTCTCCCTGGGCAGCATGGCCGGGCCCCGCACCAGCTTCTTCCTAGCCAGTGGGAGGAGGAAAATGTTCTCTCCTCTCCTTGGCCAGCACAGCCACCAGGCAAGCTTGGGGACAGGGCAGGATGTGGGGAGACAGTGCAGCAGCCTAGGCCGGACCGGGAGTCATCTTGACTGGAGTTTGCTTGTAGGCTCACTTACCCAGGGAGATCAGGGATGTGGTGGAAGGCAGGCAGCAATGGCGGGTGAAGGCAGGTTAGCAACGATGGGTGAGATGAGGAACAACTGGGCAGGGTGGGGCAAGTAGGCAGGCAGGAAAGGGCAGGGTCAGCCAGTGGTGTGATTTACCAGTTCTCCAAACTGCGCAGACTCATAACAACTGGCAGAATCCAACCCCTGCTTTAGATGCCAATTTTACTCACTGTTTGGCATTACTCTCTGGCCATATTTAAAATAGTTCAGCATCAGCTTCTGGAAGACATTTATGCACACAAGCCAAATTTGTTCTTTCATTTTTTGGAGGTCACTACTTGAAAAAAAAGTCCATGCTTTCTAGTGTTTATTGGAACTCAGGCACTTATGAAGACAGCCCCGTATGGAACCTCTTTTTAGCTCTGGTCTGAGGGACTGTTGAAAAGCCCTTTCTTCTCCAACCGCTGCTGGCACGTTCTGGAAGCTTTGCATCAGCTTTGGGGAAGCATTGGTGGTGCGGGTTCCAGGATTGGGGGAAAATAATCCATCTCCATCAGAAGACTTGAGCAGCCATCTAGGCAGAGACATGCCGGAGAATGCAAGCACAAAGGAGGGCTTTCTGAACGTGGCCACAGGGAACTGCAACCCCAGCGGCAATCGCAGTTCTTACCAGGACAAAGATCAGCCCGCTCAGATCTGCTTCAGCAACATTTTTGCAGGCAAAGGTGATGGGAGATCCCATGGCCTTTGTAGGGAAGGGGGTGGGGGGGAGAGGGTGAATGGACTGGTCTGTTGACATCTGGCGGTCTTGGGCAGGGGCTCCCAGCCCCTAAAGCACCCAGACCACACCCTCAGCCATCCGCTTCTTCTGTTGGAATGAACTGAGGCTCTTTCGGAGTCTTGTTGAAGACAAAGAGGGGCAAGCAGCATAAAGATTTGAGTTTGGCGCGCGTGTGTGTAGCTTGTGCTTATAAGAAGACAGAGGCACTGAAAAAAGTGACTTAGGACCATTTTTCACACTTAACGACCGTTGCAGCATCCTCATGGTCACAAGATTTACATTTGGATGCTTGACCCTGGCTGAAAATGTGGGCCTTAATCCAACTGTTACAGAGCTGAGAAACAGAAATGCACAAGGAGAGAAAACTGCTGGCATTCATGTCAGAAAGGTTAACCTACAAAGTGCAATAAAGCAAATGATGTACCATATTATCACACATTATGTTGTAGACTTCTGCCATTTGGGAGTTCACTAGTACTATAGTTTCATGTTGTTTATTGTATTATGCATAACTGAAAGAATTGCTCTTGAAATTACAGTAGTAAGTTGCAAAAAATGCAAAGAGCTGTATTAGGTTTGTAATTCTGTTTATTTTTCAAAGGCTGATCCAGTTTAGAAATGTAAGTGAAATAAAATCATTTTTTGCTCTTATCTTAGACATTTTAGCAAGTGACAATTTAACTGACATATTTTTAAAATCTCCATAATGGAAATTGTGACTTCATTTGCTTTTTGTAGCTTGCTTAAACAAACAACAAAAAAGCAGTTCACTTCAACAGATCCCACAAGCAGCATAATAGCAACTTAAATGCATGTCTCTGGCTTTTGTCCTGATGCTTCTTTCTAATACACATACAATTTTTGCAATTGGCATTTCAACAAAGAAGGCTATTTTTGCCCTTGACGCTAGCTTGACCCGTAATGCACTTTGCACAATTCATGTATGAAAATAAAATGCATAAAGGGACAGGATTGCAATGTTTCAATGCAATACTATTCAGGCAGATAGTCATTTTCTTATGTCTGTCCTATTGGCCATTTGAAGCTGCTGATGATTATCAAACCTATCTGGCCAACATGAATTGCTGACTGGGAACCATTGGCATGACCATCAACCATTATGGGGGAGAAGTTGGAGTTGTGCTTGCTTATAATTATAATGCAAGGGAAAGAGACTGAGTCTTAGTCAGCTGTGTGCAGAGTTAATACACTATATATTGGTACATTCACACTAATTTTGAATTACAATCTTCATTAAAGTGGCCTTATTTTGAGAAGAGATATTTCATTAGAAAAGAAATATTGAATTATGCATAATTTAATAGGAATGGAAAACGGGGAAGGGGATTTTTTTTAACATTAACCCCTTCATTCGTCCTTTCACTCGTGAACTAATTAAAATACATAGTATTATATAGTATATAAGTTTGCTTCTGGGTACAATTCAAGGTGTTGGTTGTATCACCTTAAAACCCTTAATGGCATGAGTCCAGGAACTGCTTGCCCCAAAGTAATTGGCCCACCCACTCACACCAGCAGAAGAAACAGAGCTTCTGAACCTAGGCAAAGCTGGCTGAGAGTTTCCTGCTGAAGTACTTCCTTCTTTGGGTTTTAGATATGTCAGTGAAAATGGCAGTCACATAGCTAGAGTCAATAATTGGTATTATCTCAACAAAAAATGCCTATTCTGAATGTTATTTTAAAATTATTTTCATAAAGCAAAAGTGAGCAAGTTTTGACCTCTAATCTAGCCCAGGGGCATCAAACTGCTGGTCCATGGGTACAAGCCATGCGCACCCCAGTTCCACAAAGGGAAAAATGTTGCGATACCTCACGTGACAGAAATGTGATGCCACAAGATTGACACTTGTGATCTAGCCCATTTATCTTTTTTATATAGCCGCCAAATTTCTTAATTTAATAAAGTTGGTGTGATTCTCCATCCTCTTGTTGGCAATAAAACAGCTTTTATCTCCTGCAAAAAGACTCGGGGAAAGCTAGGTTGATCCTACTTGGGCTGTACATTATCTTTATATTTGTTTATATAAACAGAATCCCTAACCATTTCTGTTCCATATTAACATACTTCTAATAGTCTATTTCTATTGGGCAAGAAATACTAGAAGCTCATTGGTTCCTGTCTTGACACTGATTGGCCGATAATAGTTAGCCTATGATTGGCCAACTCAGCGACAGGAAAAACAAGTAGCCGTCATTGGCCACTAGCCATGAGCAGCCTCTCTATAAAAAGAGCTGCCGCGGCTCCTGGTTCAGATGGACTTTCTGCACTAAATAAAAGAGCTGAAGTTATGCTGGTCTCCAGTCTCATTCTTTGTGAACTCAACACTGGCAACGAGGGTGGGATTTTGAGAGAGGAGACCAGTCGAACACGTGGCATTGAGAACCAAGCAGACGAAATGGCCGGAACCAACTTGCCACTGCACCATTCCACCCAGCAACAGAGGACTGGGAATCCTACATTGATAGATTCCTCATGTTCCTGGAAAACAACAATTTGCAAGGAATCTCAGAAAATCGGAAAAGAGCTGTGTTCCTGACACACTGTGGGCCCACAGTATACAAGATGGCCAAGGCACTCGCAAAACGAGAAGATGTGAAACAGATGGCCTGGCCAGACCTAGAAAAGCTGCTGAAGGCTCACTACACATCGACCGTCTCCAGCCTTATTTGGAGACACAAATTTTACAAACGGGACCAGAGAGAAGGTGAGAGCATCGCAGACTTTGTAGCGGCTCTCAGGGACATTGGAGGGGCATGCAAATTCCTTAACATGGACAAAGCCATGAGGGATCGCGTGGTCCTCGGATTAAGAGGACCCTACAAAGCCGGCTGCTAACCCGGCCAAAAATTATGGTTATTGAGGCTATTGCTGAAGCCATGGCGACAGAAGCTACTAAAAAATCAGTGGCCAAAATGCAGCACATGAATGCGAATTCATCCAAAACTCTGACCGAAATGAGCCAGAGCTTGAGAAAGAAGGCAGAGAGCGCGCACAAAACCACCACACACTACATTGAGAGTAGATCGTCCAGAATCGATGACGATGATGAGGAGGAGATCCACAGACTCCAAGCTGAATGAGATCGACGGCTGAAGAAAGGTCGTAAGTTCGGGGTTTCAGTGCGCCGGATGCAGAGGAGACGACCCCCGTTCTGAGTGCCGGTTCTTAGATGCTCTGTGCCAGTACTGCGAGAGACGGGGTCACATCACAAGAGTATGCTGAAACTGCAAGACGTAGAGCCCACGACGTAGAGACAACACACCACCAAGAACTAAAGATAGACAAACCGTGAGAATCACGAAAGCAAAGGCAAGCGGCTAAACAAGAACTATAGAAAAGAAGAAACACACCAAACCATCATCATCAGGCACTCTAACGCAACAAATGGCTGAAAAGTACATGTGGCAGTCTGGATCGAGGGCCAAGAATGTAAAATGGAGGTAGATTCCGGATCGTACTTATCCATGGTGTCATGGGATACCATTAAAAAACTAGTACCGCACATTGGCAAAGCTGAACTAGAACACTAATTGCTAATCCTAAAGGACTACCAGGGAAACAGAATACCAGTAGTCGGACTCGGACATTTCCAAATAACTTTCAAAGAACAAAAGAAAATCTTGCCGCTAACCATCGTAGACCGAAACCAACCAAGCCTATTGGGACTCGAATGGTTCGAACCTCTAGGAATCGGAGTGACTGGCAATCACAGCATCGCTGACACAAACTGGGAGGAGAACCTGATGAGGGAGTTCCAGGACGTCTTCGATGGAAAATTAGGCAAGTACCAAGGGTCCCCTATTTCATTTAATTTAGATCCAACAATAGCTCCAATTAGGCTGAAGGCGAGGTGAGTCCCCTTCGCACTAAAACCAAAGATTGATGAGGAACTTAACAAACTAATAGAACAAGGTATTTTGGAACCCATTGACCATGCCAAATGGGAGACCCCAATTGTGACCCCAGTTAAACCAGATGGGTCCGTGAGAATCTGTGGGGACTACAAGGCTACCCTGAACCATGCACTACAACAAAGTGTGTATCCTGCTCCGGTAGTGCAAAACCTACTACACTCGTTAGGGAGAGGCAAGGTCTTTGCAAAGCTCGACCTTGCCCAAGCATACCAACAATTACCAGTCGACCCCGAAACAGCAGAGGTGCAAACGATCGTGACTTATAGGGGAGCCTTCAAATGCAAAAGACTGCAATTTGGAGTCAGCGTGGCCCCATGGGTGTTCCAAAGCCTAATGGAGCGGTTATTACAGGGGATAAAAGGAGTAGTCCCATACTTTGATGATGTGCTAATGTCAGCTAGTGACGAGAGACAACTAGAAGCATGTCTCAGAGTGGTCTTACAAAGGTTCCAGAAGGCGGGACTCAAGATAAAAAAAGAAAAGTGCCAATTAGCCACCTCAAAAGTCGAATTCCTGGGGTATTAAATCAGCAATCAAAGAAGTGCCTTGCCCAAAAAACATGGGAGAGTTGCAAGCATTCTTGGGACTTATAAATTTTTATTATGTTTTTCTGCCACAGGAGGCAATGACAGCGGAACCACTACATAGGCTTTTGGACAAGGGAGCCACCTGAACCTGGGGACGACGTGAAGAGACAGTGTTCCAGAGGGTAAAAGACCTAATCACTTCCAACTCGGTATTAATGCAATACAGCGAGACACTACCATTAACAGTCACCTGCGATGCATCAGGCGTTCGGCGTCGGAGCCGTACTGAGCCACATCCTGCCTGATGGGAGAGAAGCACCGATCGCGTTCTACTCCATAACACTTTCAAAAACTGAACGTAACTACAGTCAATTGGACAGAGAGGTGTTAGCAGCAATATCCGGTGTCAAATGGTTCCACGAATACCTTTACAGTAGGACTTTTACCCTTGTTACAGACCACAAACCCTTATTGGGAATACTGGCCAGGAACAGAGCCACCCCAAATATACTATCCCCTAGAAGGACAAGGTGGTCCAAGTTCCTGGCAGCCTACAACTATAAACTGATTCACCGACCAGGCAAAGACATTTCCCATGCCGATGCGTTGAGCCATACTCCCCTACCAGAACTAGGAACTGATCCGGCACCAACCACGTCCACCCTACAGATTGAGACATTGTCAAACCTACCCATAACTGCAGCGGACATTGTGAGATTGACGGCAAGAGACAAAACCTTGTCACAAGTCTTAAACTGGGTAGGAAAAGGGTGGCTGGAAAATGAGAAGACATTAAGTTTAAATCTTTCAAGAATAGGCAAACTGAAATGTCATTTTTAAAAGGTTGCATATTATGAGGGGGACCAGGTGGTAATACCAGAACTGTTACAAGAAAAAGTACTCAGCATGTTGCATGAAGACCACCCGGGCATTGTACGAATGAAATCCCTGGCCAGGAGCTATGTATAGTGGCCAGGGATGGACAAGGATATTGGGAAATTAGTTGAAACCTATGGGAAATGCCAAAAATCCTGACCTGCACCCCCTTCAGCACCTATACTAGACTGAGAAACACTGAGGGGCCCCTGGTCATGAATCCACATAGATTTCGCGTGTCCAACAAAAGGATATACATTTTTGATCATAGTAGATGCTTACTCCAATTGGCTAGAGGTAAGCATCATGAACTCGACCACCACAAAAACAGTTA
Organism: Laticauda colubrina; assembly: GCA_015471245.1. Taxonomy (NCBI): domain Eukaryota; kingdom Metazoa; phylum Chordata; class Lepidosauria; order Squamata; family Elapidae; genus Laticauda; species Laticauda colubrina. The sequence goes on from BLBF01000025.1 coordinate 15,489,760, forward strand.
TTAAACAACTACGGAAACTATTCACCACACATGGGTTACCGGACTTGCTCGTCTCAGATAACAGCCCACTGTTTACTGCACTAACGTTTGAAAAATTCCTCACCGAACATGGCATAAGACATGCTTTGACAGCACTGGGCTGACCAGCTACGAAAGGCAGGGTGGAACGCATGGTCTGATATACCAAAGAAACTTTAGACAAATTAGATTCAGGAGACATTCAGGAAAAAATTGAAAAAATGCTCACCATACAACACATAACACCGAGTGCTACTACAAATAAAAGCCCGGCAGAATTACTAATGGGCAGAAAATTAAGATCACAATTAGATAGGTTACACCCAACATAAAACCCTGAAAAACCAACCGACCCCTCCAGCAGATACTGTGCATTCGAACCAGGAAACTTAGTATATGCAAAAAATCTCACCGGACACCCATTGTGGGTACCGGCAAAAATAACTCAAATTATAGGACCTTGGTCCTATACACTAGACACAGATGATGGCAGAACCTGGAGGAGACACATTGATCAGTTATGATCACGAACACTGGAACGCACCACTGACACACCTAGACATGAAGACCAACACACACACATACCAGAAACAGCACAAACACTACACAAAAATATTAATAGACCAACCAGAGCGGGAGGAGACCCCTTAAACACAAATCAGGGGGGAGGAGGAAACCCTCTGGCAGAGCAAGAAACCCCACAAAATCAAAATATACACAATGGACAACATTCGCAAATAAATTCAGACAAAAACAATGACCTACCCACAGAAGTCTTCGGCAAAGAGGAGCAGGAGGCACAAGAAGACCTAGATGCCGCCCCGGAAAGGAGCACCCGAGCCAACTCTACCAGCCCGAGTAGGCCGGGCGGGAGTGGCATGGCTGACTCCACCTTCCAGGAGGTTCCACAGAGAAGGACAGGAGAAACAGCGATCCCGTCTGAACCCGTTGAAGATGACGACACAACTAAACTGTGCAGGTCAACTTGGCAACCTAAAAGCCCCACCAACTGACGTGATTACGTACGGTAGGACCATACCAAAAGGGGAGCGGTGTTCCATATTAACATACTTCTAATAGTCTATTCGCCTATTGGTCAAGAAATACTAGAAGCTCATTGGTTCCTGTCTCAATGCTGATTGGTCAATCATAGCTAACCCAGCGGTGGAAAAACAAGTAGCCGTCATTGGCCACTAGCCCCAAACAGCCTCTCTATAAAAAGAGCTGTCGTGGCTCCTGGTTCAGATGGACTTTCTGCACTAAATAAAAGAGCTGAAGTTACGCTGGTCTCCATTCTTCACAAACTCAACAATTTCTGCAATTAAAGTTAATATTATAATTTTGTTACTTCCAAAACTATATTCTAAATATGAGAAATACTTGTTAAAGCATTTATTTTTTTAAAAATGCCATTAGTTTGAGACATCTATTGATGACTTTTAAGTTCAATGATCTTGTATTTTTATTGGTCTCTCTTTAAAAAGAAGTCACTCCCCAAGTTCTAAGCAGAATTCAAATGAGCTTCTGATGTTGAGAAATTACACACACACACACACACACACACACACACACACACACACACACACACACACAAAATATTGTCTGATAGGTTTTGCATGTGGAAGCGGATGACACATCCAAAGGGATTCGGGGGAGAATTACAAAGCGGACACATAGCGGAAGGGGCGGATGCATCACGGATGACATGGATGCATCACGGATGCCTATAGGAAGCAAAGCGGATGCCGCGCAAATGTATATCGGATGCAAAGCGTTCACTGGGCATGTGGGGAGTATGAATTGCATCAGCTCTGCGGATACAAAAGGATGCAGCATGCATGCAGTCAGCATTCAGGGGAAAGACGTGCTGCCACATACATCTAGGAGGAACACAATGGTTCGTCAGTCACGGAAAAAGAGGAAGCCTGTGCCTACTTGTTCCAGCCCTAGCAAGGACAGAACCAGCACTCCACCCCCTGGCACTGACTCTGAACCTCCTGCTGCTGTTGCTGCTGTTGCTGCTGCTGCTGCTGTGGTGGACCAGCCTCAAGGCCCTCAAAGCCCTGCTGCTGAAGGCCCTGCTGCTCCAGCCCCTGAAGGCCCTGCTGCTCCAGCTCCTGAAGGCCCTGCTGCTCAAGCCCGTAAAGGCCTTGCTGCTCAAGCCCCTGAAGGCCCTGCCGAAGCCCCCGCCAGAGGGAGGAAGAGGCAAGGGAAGCAGAAGGGAGAAAGGAAACAGTACACCATTTCCGAGGAGCATCAGGATGAGGTGCTGGAATGGCTGAGGGAGAACGAGTACCTGTGGAGAAAGGGCCACAGACTCTATCACGACACCAAGAAGAAGCAGGCAGCTTGGAGAGACAAGTCAGAGAGCCTGGGCTACACTGCAGATGTACTCCTGGGATGGTGGAAGCACATGCACACCTGGTATGGCAAGCTACACCTCAAAATATCCGGGCAGGCCGCTGTCAAGCTCACTGACTGGGAGATGTACATCATGGCCAAGTGCAGCTTCCTGGAGGGTGAGGTCTGCCACTGAGGAGCAGCCCTTCTGACACCCCTCTCCCTCAGACAGCCCACAGACACCCAGTTCTCTTCCAGCCAGGAGTCAGCGAGCCTGTCCAGGCAGGTGTCTTCAGAGGGCCCCACGGCAGAGACCCCCCCGACAGCTGCATTCCCCATGCCGTCAGATTTGGAGGATCCCCTGTCATAATTGGAGTAAGAAGCGGCAGCCACCAGAGGCCAACCCACTCCCACCTCCACCCCCAGGTCCACAAGATGCAGGCAGAGAGGCAGACTGGAGGGCCAGAACCACAGTGTCCTGTTGGAGATCAGGGACACAATGAAGACCAGCACAGAACTTCTCTCTCAGATGGTCCACTTGGGCAGAGGATCCTCGGGCTGCCACACCTTCATCACCTACGTGAACCAGACCCTCAGGGACCTGCCCGAGGCGCAGTACCAGGTGATGACGTAGAAGATCAAAGCACTTCTGCACAACCCTCAAGGCCCAGCTGAAGCTGCTCCTACCCAGTCCAGGTCTGCTCCTCCACCCCAGGCTATGTCACAGCCCTTCCATGGCTTTCAACAGCCCCTCACCTACCAAGGCTATGACTACCAGGACTTCCCACAGCACAAGCAGACCTTCCCAGTCCAGGCCCAGGTTCATCGCACGCCACAGACTCCAGTCCTAACCCAGATGCAGACCAGACAGCCCCACTACACTCCTCTTTCCTCCACCCCACAGCCAAGCCCGTCAACGGACAATCTGTCATCAGTCTTGGGCCTCACATCTCAGGTCCTTGATGAGGGGCCTCTCAACCTCATGGGACTGAGTCAGCTCTCGGACAGCTTCCTGAACATACCATCCCCTGTTGTACTCTCGGGGCCAAGCACCCGAATGGCGCCTCAGACCAGCACTCAAGCCACAGCAACCTCCACAGTCCCTGCCTGCTAAACAACTGAGATCATGGACATGACTCAGAATGACTGGGAATAGTGTCAGAGATTGAGTTATTTACTTGTTCAGTTTTTCTTTCCTTAAGACACTTTACTTGGTTCATTTTGCTTTTTAAATAAAGTCATAAAGTTTACCTGAGACAATTAATAAAGGTTATCTTTGCTTAAGACACTTGGTTCATTTTTTTACCTTAGTAAAGTGTTGCTGAAAACTTTTAACAAATGGTTAAGCCTTTGCATGCTTGTGGGATAGATAAGGATAGTTGTGGGATAGATAAACCTCCAGTGCAAGCATAGTGGGACTGTATGGTCCCCCATCCCAGCTGCCACACATATGGACCTTTATTATCAATAACAATTTATTCATTGATCAACACATTTTAAAATAAACAAAGCTCTTTATTAATGCCCTATTTATTGTAGAACCACTCAACGTACATGGCACAATCTCATCAATGTTATGCGACAGGCTCAAGGAAGCATCCATTAATCATCTATCATCCTGTCTTGCCACTCCACTGCTCCAGCTGGGGAGTTGCACCAGTGTCTCAGTAGGTTGCGCTGCTTCTTCTCTTCATGTGAAGCTCTGTTGGGGCCTTGCACATCCACAGTGTCTATCAGGTTACGTCCTTGCCTCCATTCCCCAGGCTCCATGTCCCCATTCCCTTGTTGATGGTCGACAAGCCTGTTTTGCAACACTGAGTAGCGGGTGCGCATGAGATTGTGCAGGATGCAGCAAGCTTCCATGATGCTCTTCACAGTCTGTGGGTGATGCTGCATGGTGGTAAGAAGTATCTGGAACCTGTTGGCCAGGATGCCAAAGGCGTTCTCCACCACCCGTCTTGCCCTGGACAGCCTGTAGTTGAAGATCCTCTCTTCATGGGTGAGGTATCTTGAACTGTACGGCTTCATGAGGTAGGTTCTGAGGGAGAAGACATCATCACCAATGATGAAATAGGGCACATCTTGTGTGTCATTGGGTTGGGGGTCTGGATGTGGAACCGTTCCAGCCCATCCTTGAGTTCACTAGTGTTGTATACCTGGCCATCTGAAGCTGACCTGTTGCCTGAAGCATCTATGTAAGATGAACTTGTAGTCAACATCAACCATGGCAAAGAGGATGATACTGAAGAAGCCCTTGTAGTTGAAATAAGTAGACCCTGAGTTGGCTGGAGCTTTGCAGGCCACATGCTTCCCATCTATGGCTCCAACGGTGTGGGGAAAGTTCCATCTCTGATACCACTCTTCTGTAAGTTTCCTCCAGCCTTGTTCAGTGGTGGGGTACTTGAGGAGCTCCTCCATGTATTCTTCGATGATTGCCTGCACCACTTTCTGACCACTTTGCTGATGCTGTTGTGTGGCACCCTCCATGCATACTGCATGTTTCTGTTTGTGGTTCCAGAGGCCAGGTGCCGCAGAGTCAGTGCCACCTTCAGTCCAGGGTCCAGGTTGGGACGGAAGTTGGTGCTCGGCTTGGTCAACCTGGGTCTCAGATGCTCTACAAGTTCGTCAAACATGGCTGGTGGCATCCTCATGAAGTGCTGGAATGCACGAGGGTCTTCATTCCTCAGCTCCACCATCAACTGGTCATACAGTCCAAACTCCATTTTTCTCACAATCCATCCTTGGACCCACACAGCTCTTGGACGTCTCCTTCTTCTCCTTCTGTATAAAAGGTGAAACAGTCTGAACAGGGTTTGGTTCTGGTGATGAATTATCGCAGCTACCATACGGACTGTGTCATGATCCATGGTGGAGAACAACTGATGATATTGAAGACCAAGACCAAGGGTGAAGAGGTCTGTACACCACGGCTGCTGGACTCATACTGAGATCCAGATGATTTTCTCCCCCTTTTTCTAGGAAATATTGGTAGTTCGCTATGGGGCCTTCTACATACTCTAGACATACTGCAGACAACCTAAATATCCGAGATACATCCTAGATACAAACATTTTGTTTTAATCCTTTATATATGAGATGCATATGGTTACATCCTTTCTATTTCCGTGCTACTAACGCTGTGTAGACGTTCCGTGCACCTTTCATTTCCTCCCTCTTTCCGTTTTCAGCTGCAGCGGATGTGAGTTGAGGGGATGGCCAGAGGATGCAGAGAGGATACAGCGGATGTTTCATGGATGATAACGGACAAAGAACGTTTGTTGCCCGTATATGTCACGGATGTACATCGTATGCGGCGGAAAGTTCATCCGTTCACAAAGTTTTGCGCAGCTCAAAGCTTCTTGCACGGATGAAATCTCAGTGGACGGATGCTGGAGGGATAGAGCGTATGAAACATGTATGCAGTGAGTACACAACGGATGCATAGCGTTTTCCAACAGATGGCAAGCTTTTTTTTAACGTTTTACATCCTCTTTGCATCCATAGGTGCAGTGGGACAGGGGCTTTAGTGTGGACATTTTAGCTTAAACTCAGTGAAACTCATAAAGATGTATGAGTTCATGTTCAAGGTGTTTGCTGATTATTGTTAGTACAGTGATATTGTTATAAGGTGGAATTTCAATATCTTGGAAGAGTTGGTGGTCCAATCTTTATTATGTCAGTGAGTTCTCTCATTATTACTTCTGTAATAGTTCTCTAGAGTAACAATCTAGCATTCTTAAGATTGATAATGTGCTAAGTTGTTTAACATTCTAGCTGATCCAAAAATTTTTTGTCCAATTTTGGTAAATTTTAAAATTCAAAATGATAGTTCCAACCATAATATAATTGTATATTAAGTGAAAATGCATTTTGTAATTATAATTGTGATTCTTTGATGTGGACAGTTAGGCATATACAATTGCTTTTGAAAATTTAGAATGTTATGAATAATGAAGGCTGACAAATTATACACTGATATCATTCTGTATACTATGTTCTGTTTTCTTTCTATTTTTTTTTCAGTTTTAAAATATTTTCTTTACAAGAAATTTTTTAAAAACAAACACAAACATACAATTATACAAAAAAATGTATAGTCAGAATAGTCATGTTTTCTTTCTTTCTTTTTACAGATGAGCACTTGATGAAATGACTAAAGGAAAAAGCAGTACTCTTTAAGTAGTACACTGTACTGAGTTTGGAACTTGGCTCCTTTATAGAGGCACTGTGTTACACACCTGCTTAGCTTGTGATTGTGTTCATGTTCTATCAGTCTAAGTTAACATGTGATGACATGAACCAAATGCCATGACTTAGATTCTGACATCAGGATACAAGAAAACTTTTGTAATTTTTTTGAGTGATGCTTTAACTTCACTGACATTATCAATGTGAATGAGATTAATTGACTAACAGTAGCCTAATCTTATCATTACCAATAAATATTTGGCCAGGAATGTTTAACTTGATGGTAACTTGAAAATTTGAATTAGTGATTATAAACCACTTTTGTGTACTATAACTTTTTTTATTTTGTATTTTTGACCTCTGATGAGAGCAGGAGAAGCACTCCTGTTTGAGTAACTATTTCATTAACAAAGAGTGTCTTTGATTAATGTTTCTAAATTCTTTGAAGTAAAAAGCAGGATTGTAAAATTCTGAAAAGAACCAGATCAGACCAACTAGAGGCAAGAATTGCCAGAAAGTTGAACTTTAATAACCTAAAAACTAATGTGGGAAATACACCCCTTGAATATTCAGTTGGCCCTTAATAAGATCATACTAAGAATAATGGGATGTAATGAAGTGTTAGATGATACATTTATGGGCATGCTGTCTAGATGCTTGATGACTCTAATGATGCTGATCAATTAAAGAATATATTCCAACCCAATATGTTTGAACTGTATATATCTCCTTTCCAAGGGTTTTTTTTTTCATCTTGTACCTTTGGGACATGTATCATCTACTTACAGATTGCCTTTTCTCTTTTAAGTGGTTACCAATTGCATATATAAATCAGCATATTGATTGTTGCACAAAAATGTTATAAAATTTCTCAGGTACGAAAAAGGAATATAAATAAGTTTGATGGAAAACAAAAAAATCCTTATGTAACTGAGCTCAAGGGAAGAGTCAAACACATCATCAGACATGTTGAGGTAATTCCCCGTTAGGAGAATGAGCGCATATAGGGAGACGTATTTGACAGTAGTGTTTGAATAATACACATACAGCACATAGATACACTATACAGTAAATGAAGGTTTTTTGCTTCCAGGAACATTTAAGCAAAGTTCAGAATAGGCAGTCCAAAGTCATTCACAGTTAAATCAGTCAGTTTTTTCAATCCAGGGATAATTCAATACAAATTGCAGTGTTAAAAACAGTTCAGTATCAGACTTATATCAAATTCCAGTAAAATCAGTCAATTAGAAAAAATGGAGCAACGACAATACTTTCCAACAGAAGGAAACAGAGATACATTCACACTCTCTTCTGAGACACAGACCAAACAACCCAGGTTTCTGGCTCCATCTTATGGCTATTTGAAAAACCATACCCAATTGCAGTTTTTGCAATCTCTTAAAGATACAGTTTATCCTGGTTTATATATTTCTAAAGGCCCTGTCACACTGCCCAACGGATGCAAAACGGACACAACGGACGAGCAAAATGTTCCATCCGTTGTTATCCGCTCTCAAAAGGGGCAAAAATTTGCATAACCGGAGTGGATAACACAGACAGGGGGAGGACGCAGGGCGGATGGAAAGTGGATGCGGAATGGAAGCCCAGCAGATGGAAGCGGATAGGAGCGGATGGCACATCCGCTAGGCTTCCGGGGGACCTCAGCAAAGCGGACGCGAACAGATGAAGTGGATGCAGAGCGGAAGCCTAGCGGATGCACAGCGGAAGCCTAGCGGATGCCGAGCGTTAATTGCGCATGCGGGGAGGATGCATTGTGTCAGCTCCACAGATATAACGGAAGCAGCTCAGAAGCAGGTCACCATTCAGAGGAAAGACCTGCTTCCAGACACATCGACTGCCTTGCCTGTCCTGCCTGCATGTCTGCCTGCATGTCTGCCTGCATGTCTGCCTGCAAGCCTTGCTGCCAGCCTCCCTGCCAGCCTTGCTGTCTGCCTGCCTGCCAGCCTTGCTGCCAGCCAGTCAGCCTGCCAGCCTTGTTGCCTGCCTGCCTGCAAGCCTTGGTTCATGCCTGCCTGCCAGCCTTGGTGCCTGCCTCCCTGCAAGCCTTCCTGCCAGTCTTGGTTCCTGCCAGCCTCCCTGCCAGCCAGCAACCCTGCCAGCCAGCAATGCGGAAGCACAGCAAGCCTCAGCCATCTGCTGCCAGCCCTTGCAAGAGGGACAGGGCTACCATCCCGCCCCCTGGCCCTCACTCTGGTTCTGCAGGGGCTTCTGCAGCACAGGCTCACTCTTCTGGGGCTGGGGCTTCTGCTGCTTCTGCTTCTGCTTCTGGAGGAGCTGATGACAAGCACTCCAGCACCAGCCACCTCCACAGCACCTGCACCCTTCACCCCTGAGACTGAGCGACCAAGAGGAGTGCCAGAGACTCATTTTTGTCTTATAGCTTGTTGTTAATAAAGTCTATTTTTGATTCACACACTTGCTTCATTTCTTTTTTTTCATAAAGTCTTGCTGGAAACTTTTAGAAATGGTTTAAGCCTTTGCATGCTTGTGGGATGGGTTAAGATAGCAGTGGGATGGGTTGAGATAGCTGTGGAATGGGCAGGGATACCTTTGCATGGGTAATAGCTGTGGGATAGATAAACCTCCAGTGCAAGCATAGTGGGACTGTATGGTCCACCCTCCCAGGTGCCACACCTATGGCCCTTTATTATCAATAACAATATAATCAATCATCCACACATGTCAACATAAACCCCGACTTGGCTGGCACTTTGCAGGCCACGTGCTTGCCATCGATGGCTCCAACGGTGTGTGGGAAGTTCCACCTCTGATACCACTGCTCTGCAACTTTCTTCCATCCTTCTTCAGTGGAGGGGCACTGGAGGAGCTCCTCCAGGTATTCTTTAATGATGGCCTCCACCACTTCTCTGACCACAATGCTGATGGTGTTGTGTGGCACCCTCCAGCCGTACTGCATGCTCCTGTAGGTGGTCCCTGAGGCCAGGTAGCGCAGAGTGAGTGCCACCTTGAGCCCAGGTTCCAGGCTGGGCCGGAAGCTGGTGTTTACCTTGGTCAACCTGGGTGTCAGGCGCTGCACAACTTCGTCAAACATGGCTGGAGGCATCCTCATGAAGTTCTGGAATGCCCGAGTGTCTTCGTTCCTGAGCTCCACCATCAGCTTGTTGTACAGTCCGTCCTCTGCTCTTCTGGCGAACCATCTTCATACCCAGACGCCCCCTTTTCTTCCCGTAGTAGAGTTCACAGAGCCTGTAGATGGCTTTGCACTGTTGCAGAAGGATGGTGGCTGCCAAAAGGATTGTGTTATGATCCATGGTGGACATGACTGGATGCTGTGGAAGAGGAAGAGGCAGATGAAGGCTGCAGAGGTCCGCACCGCAGGGCTGCTGTTCTGAAAGTGAGATCCAGATGTGTTGCTCCCCCTTTTTATAAGCAGTATAGGTGTCCCTTTGCATCCTCTAGGCATCGTCTAGGCATCCTCTAGGCACCCTGTAGACATCCTTAATATCCAAGATAGGTCCCCTCTGTGAACATTTTTTCCATTTTAAATGCTTTGTTTCCGTGCTGCATCCATTCTGCATCCGTTCTGCATCCCTTTCGCGTCCGTTCCACTTCCTCCCTGTGTCTGAGCGGATGCGAGTTGCGCGGATGCACAGCGGATGCCTAGCGGATATAGCGGATGCGTAATGGATGCGTAGCGGATGCGTAGCTGATGCGTAGCGGATGCAGAATGGATGAATAGGATACATTTTCTGCGCAAAATTTTGGGCAGCTCAAAACTTTCTGAGCAGATGAAACGTCAATAGACGGATGCTGGACGGATAGAGAGGAAGCAAAATGGAGGCAGTGAGTACATCGCGTTAACCAACGGATGGCAAGCTTTTTTGTCCATTTTACATCCTCTTTGCATCCGTTGGTGCAGTGTGACAGGGGCTTAACCCAAATATTTGTTAGGTGATTCATATTCCTAACATTCTCCCCTTTTGGGTAAGATAATATATATAATCTTACATTCTAAGTCTATAATCTTCACAGCATGCCTTATCTTTTATAGAGCCTTGGGCCTTTGTAAAATGACCTGCTATATTGTTTTCTGGCATACAGTATTCTAGCTTAATCATTTTACTTTGCACACATTGTCTCACATTTAAATATCTTAAATGTGTGTTTTGTTCTTGTTTTAACAGCAATATCTGTGTTGCTGATTGGTTATCTTCATAAACAACAATAGGATCTTTTACATTAATTCCCATATCAATTAATAATTGTTCATACAAAACTAAATATGTACATAGTAAAGACAAACATGAGAATTCAGCCTCCATTGTTGACAAATTTAGATGTTTCTGTCTAATAGACCTTCTTCCAATCAATTATTTTCCCAATAATACAGCAGTACCCAATGTAGATTTTCGTGTATTTATGTCTGTAACAAACCTTGCATCAGCATATACAATTCAATTCAGTTCATCTTTAGGTTCCAAATACAATGCATTATGCATTGTTTGTTTCAGATATCTTAACACACACTTAACTATTTGCCAGTGCCTTTCAGTTGGCTCAGCATTAAATCTCGCTAATTGATTAACACAGCATGCAATATCTGGTCTCGACCAATTACTGAGATAAGATAAACTACCAATCAAGGACTGATAAATGTTCTTATCAAAAATAGGACTTTTAACATCAGTATGGCTAAACTCCTGACTCATTGGTGTCTTAGCCGGCTTACAAAGTTCCATTTTAAAACTTTTTAGTAATTGGTTAATTTTATCTGCCTGTGAGATATTGTATCCTCCCCTAGTTGTATCTCCATTTAAACCAAGTTATTGTTTGATTTCTCCTAATTGTTTTATTTTAAATTTCTTCTCTAATAGTGAAATTATCTCAGTAGCTTCTTGTTCAGTTTTGGTGATTAATGCTATGTCATCAGTAAACAATAATAATAATGACACTATACCATTACTTTCCTTTTTAAACAAACATGGATCAGCCATGCCAGCTACAAAACCTATCTTAGTTAATTCTTTAACTATACATTGGTTCCACTCATATCCTGATTGCTTTAAGCCATAAAGACTCTTTTTCAATTTCCAGCAGTCATTATTATCAGTATTATCATTTTTAAGACATAAAGATTTCTTTAAATATGTAGTGTGTTGCAATGGTGCATGCAGATATGCCGTCTCTACATCCAAATGATTTACAATATATTTCTCCTTAGCTGCCCACACTAATGCTTCCCTTAATGTAGTAACCTTCAGACGAGTGCAAACACCTCATCATAGTCATTTGCTGTCTGATTGAACCCTTGTGCTACTAACCTGGCTTTATGGGTAACAGTCCCATCCACACCTGTCTTCAGTTTATATATCCATTTACATCCTATGGCATGTTTACCTGGTGGTAAACTTAACTTAATGCAAGCCAAATACCAAAGTTAAAGGCTCTGATTTTGAAACATTACAAAAATTAAAATCCAGAAGCAGCTTCAAATATATAAGAATGCAAAAAGTATAATCAGGTGAGCCTTTCAATCTCTATATAAAATATTCTATCCAAGAAAGAAAATTGATGGCATTGAAATGGATGAAACAACATTAAAAGAAACAAGCTGCCCTTATGTCTATGCAAGATCTCACCCTCAAATGAAGTCTTTGAATGCAAATGAACACACTTCAGGCTGTGTACAGTTTCCATCTCCTAGATTCACAGAATCTAGACAAGCCATACCTTAAACTATTAATGTGCTATGTAATTAAACCCAAGTTATTTGTGGTAAGTAAAAAACATGCAGAGTTGAAAATACTTGTTTTACAAAGAATGGAAAATGTTTTCATTACAAGGATCTTCAAACCTCAGAATTGCCACTATGAGTTCTGAGTGTGAAACAAATCTTGTGATCGATTTTAAAGTACTGTTTTTTCCTTGTATTTAAGGGTTTCATTTGTGCTATTCTGCTGCTGCTCCCTTGAGTTGAAAAACATGGTTTTTGTTGTGAAACCAGCTTGATCTACATTTCCTGATGCTTCAAACTCTCAGCGCAGGCTATTGGCTAAGTCAGGCAGACTGCTCACATTCTGAACATATATCTACATCGATATATAATCTCAATTGAATTTAGCTGGTCATTTTCTGGACTTCTGAGGAAAGATTATTCCACTATTAATTTGAGTGTCCCTCAGAAAAAAAGTTCTGGTCAAGTTAGCTATTTACCACAGATTGAAAGACTGCCATTCTTAACAGATCTAAGTAGAGAATTCAACTGAAATCAGGATTTCCGTTTCAATCAACACTGAGCCCTGGTGGTGCAGTAGTTAGCATGCAGTATTGAGGCAACATCTGTCCACAGCCTGGAGTTTGATCCTGATAGGACTCAAAGTTGACTCAGTCTTCCATCTTCCAAGAAATGAGAATCCATTGTTGGGGGATTTACTGACATTGTAAACCACCCAGAGAATGCTGAAAAGTAGTATGGGGGCATTATATAAGTCTAACTGCAATTGATACTTAATTAGTAAGTTTAGAATGGCAAATGTCTCTTGATTATATTGAAAAGTCTAATTGAAAATTAAAGTGAAGGCTTTTGTTACTACAACATTCTTATTGAATTTCTATCCCATGATACATTCATTTTCTGTTTTTTATATTTCCATATTTTTTTAAATAGAGCCAGTTTGGTATAGTAGTTAAGGCACCAGCCCAGAAACTGTTTTGCCCCAGATAGTTAGGTACATTTAAATCCCTTTGGAGTTAATTTATTCCAATGATGACTGATCTAAAAAACAAAAGCACTTACAGCAGTTACTAGCACTAATGACAGGATTGAGTATTACATGACTTGACATGAAGAATGTACAATATGACACCTTTTCCTCACCTATAGCTTAAATTTCAGACTTACTTCTGAATCCTCTGCTCTAAATGTCCACTTCCTGAATCCCTCTTTTGCTACTTGAACAGTGTATGTTGGGTTTGCAGTTAATATGTGTCCAGGAGATGGCAGCCTCATTTTAGCATTTAAAAATTAAACCACACTGAGCTCTTAACTGAGTTGAATTTAAGACTGCCTGAAAAAAGAATAAAGCTGTTTTGCGAAGGAAAAACTGAATTTCCAAAAGGTGTGTGACTTTACTTCTCTCTAGCAGATTATTTTTCAAATGGATTTCTTGTCACACATCTTTAAATTTCAGTATAGATCAGCAATCTTATTCTGCGAGGCCCTTGTCTATAAAAAAAAATTGCCATATACACTCCAAATCTGCCTTTCCTTTGTTCTATCTCATGCTTAAGAGTTGTCAGCTCACAGTTGGTCCAATTCTGCATTTACAGGAACAATGTCTATCAAACTGAGGCCTAGTTTAATTCCTCTGCAGCTGTAAAATATTCAGAGCATTCAGACAAGGTTTGAGATTTGGTCCCTGGCTGTTAAAATCTATGTTAGGCTGTTCCGTTGAGGGAGGTTTATTTTCTGTCCTGGAGTTAATCTGTACTCATTTCAATACATGATACTATTTTTGCTCTTTTGCCCCTTTGATTTGAAAGGGGCATTTAGATTTGAAGTGAATAGGACAAAATAGGGTGTATCTTTTCCTGAGTCTCCTCTCTTAAAGACGGAGAAAGAATAAAGTGTTCAGATTTTTTACCAACCCAGTCTAAGACTGGGGAGAGTTTGATAGGTTGTTTTAGTACATTTCAAGTGTTGCAGTTTCTTGACAGAAAGTCATGTGCTGAACAACTCCGTGCAGGGAAGCCAACCAAAGTGGCTTCTGCAAATGTGCAATGCATGCCCAGAGGTCACATTCTTTAAGATGTGGTTATGGATTTAGGATTGAGCTGCTGCTCAATGAGGTGGAGCACCTTATTTCCTTCAGAGAAAACTTTGCTGTAAGCCTTCTTTCAGAGCTATAGGTTGAATTAACTGGTTTTCTTTCCAGTTCAGATTCCTTTTTTAAAATGACAAAGTCAGAAAGCTGTTTACAATAGACCTTTAATGGCTAATGGTTTCCCTCCTGCATTATGTCTGATCTCCAATATGTACCAGCTATAGGAGGAATACAAGATCTAGCAGCAAGACATCAATTCTGCCTTTTTCATTCATGTTATGTTCTGGACTGAAAATGATTCTGTGAAAGAATCCCAGACCCACCATACACAGAACTGATATGAGAATCGAATCAGTCTTGTTCATATATGCAGATAGATTAAAACATCTTTGCAAATCTGTTGTGCAATCTTCATAGGGGAGACAAAATAGGCAATCTTCAGAAGGGAGAAACAAAATAGTAGAAGTAGTGTGTTGGTGCAGGCGTGGGTGGACTGAAAGAGGGCCTATTAGATTGTGGAGGCCATGCTGACCCCAAATTGTAGTTGATTACATTTGAAATTTGTAGTTGATTACATTTGAAATGTGCTATGATTGTCTGGGCTTCTGCCATCTCAGCGTCTATTGGTAACTCCTGGTAGGCTTGTGTGAGATCAAGCTTTGCAAAGATCTTACCCTGCCCCAGGGAGTGTAAAAGGTGTTGCACCACTGAGACAGGGTACGCACTCTGTTGTAGGGCACGGTTAAAGGTGACCTGATAGTCAGCACAGATGCACAGAGATCCATCTGGTTTTATAGGGATGACGATAGGTGTTTCCCATTTTGCATGGTCTATGGGTTCTAGAATTCCTTGAGCGATGAGCTTGTCTAACTGCTCATCTATTTTTGGTTTAAGCATGAATGGGACTCGCCTCGCTTTTAGTCTGATTGGGGCTATGTTTGGGTCTAAGTTAAAAAAAATAGGGGACCCCGAGTACTTGCCCAATTTTCCGTTGAACACATCCCAAAATTCCTCCAACAGATTGTCTTCCCATTCGTCTTCATTAATGCTGTGTATTCCGGTGAAGTAGATTCCCAATAGTTTAAACCACTCAAGCCCCAGTAGACTTGGCCAGTCCCAGTCGACCACGGTTAAGGGTAGGATTTCGGAGGGGTTTCTGAAGGTCACTCGGAACTTCCCTATGCCAATGATGGGAATTTTGTTCCCTGGATAATCTTTTAGGATGAACCTCTGTTTTCACAGCTGGTCCTGTATGAGGTTGGGGATTTGTTCTTTAATGGTGTCCTAGGACACCATCGACAGATAAGATCCAGAATCCACTTATATCCGGCATTGTTTACCTTCTATCGTGACTTGGACATGGACCTTCCTGGCATTCGATGTGCTGGAGTAGCTCACTGTCACTGTCTAGTGCGTTTCGCTCCTCACTGTGGCCAACTCGTTGTTCTGTCGGCCCTAGCTGAATTAGCTCTGTTGGTTCTCGGGTTGATTTTCTTGGTTTCTTGGAGATGTGCCTTGTCTTGGCCTCCTGCTGTTGGGTTTGTATCTTGGCATGCCTTCACGATGTGTCCTCTCCACTTGCATTGTTAGCAGATGGCGTCATGGAAACGTGATCAGAGTTGATTGCCTTCACAACCTGCACACCAAAATTCCTTTCACTTTCCTTCTCAGTTTCTTTGGTTCTTTTCTGAAGATAGTTGGATCACTTCCTCATTGTCGTTTGATCCTGACTCAGACTTGACCTCCTTGTGGTGAATGGCAGCAGTGTCCTTTGGTGGGGGCTGCAGAGTCTTATTCATCTTCCTCATGGCTGCAGCTGATTCCTGGGACTTCAATGCTTCTTTGATGGCCTCCTTTAGTGTTATTTTAGGCTTTGTGAGGAGGTGGCTCTGTAGTGTCAGGTCCCTGAATCCCAGGACTATGTAATCCTTCATCTCCTCATTCACGTTCAGGAACTTACATGTCCCAGTAAGGTCCTCAAGTCTGCAACGAAATCGTTGACGCTCTCTCCGTCCTTCTGGTCTCTCCTGTAGAACTCATGTCTCTTGATTAGGTTGGATACCAGTGAGGTGTAGTGGGCCCTCAGGATCCTCTCTAAATGTGGCCACGGCATCATTTTTACATCATTGGGTGCCAAGGGAGCTTTGGCCATTTTGAAAATGGCAGGGCCACAATGTGTGAGGAAGACAGCTTATTTTCTTTGTTCTGAAATGTTCATCATTTTGCCTCCTTCCAGGAACATGTGGAATCGGTCAACGTAAAATTCCCAGTCCTCAGTTGACAGATTGAATGGAGCAGCTGGCGTGTTTCTGGCCATGTTGGGTTCTTTGTACAGTTGTTAGTCACGTGTTCGTGGTCCCGCTTATCTCAGCATCCTACTTTCATCTCCAGTATTAGATTGTGGATGAGAGAGAAAATGCAGGAGGCTCCAATCACTTAACTTCTTTATTACATTTTTTCAGAACCCTGTTTAGCAGTCGTGGCAACTCCTTTTACAGTGGAGCTGCTCGCGGCTACAACCAGTGACGGCTCTTTAATTTCCTGCCACTGTGGACCAACTAATAAGAGGTGTGTATGTAAATATCTAACAGGGTTTATGTGTAAAGTATGTCTGTCTCACTTCCTAATGAAGAAGAGAGTTTAGTGACCTTTGTTGGTTGTAGTGTATCCAGTTGGCCAAAGGCATGTCTGCCTCTCTCTCTCTCTCTCTCTAGTCAGGCACAAAAAAATCAGGAAACAAGATGGTTCAAATCACTACAGGTTTATTTCATGTTAACACTCTACAACAGGGGTGTCAAACTGGATTTCTTTTTTTTTTTTTGAAAATTTTATTGATTTTTAAAAACATAAACAAACAAAATATAGAAGATAAAAAAATAAAACATCTTTTTTTAAAGCAGCCTGATCCCGGGTTACATCTCTTCGAACAGACACAAATTCAAGTTCATGCTCATTTTTATATACCATTCCATATCTTATTACCATTCTACATTTTCTATATAGCTTCTCTCCTCTTTTAACTGTCTTAATTTTATTTTATTTATTTCATCTCAATTCAAATCATTGTACTTATATTCTTTGTCTGTCCTGTTTCAGCTGTCTATTATCTTTTCTCATTAAAACAAGATTTCTCCTGTAATCACTGATTGGAGTATGATGCCTTTATATCTTTCCCCTGATATTATAACACTTAATATAATACATAACTTCCATTTGGTACATTCTAAAACTACACACTAGATTTTAAAAAAGAAAAAATTATATAAATATATAATATAATTAAAACAACAATCCATACCAATTCAATTCTATCATTAATATTAATATTCATTTAAATCTTAAACATTTTACACATTACTTTTCAAATAAATCTCATACTTCTATGGGAACGCTTATAAACTTTCCATAGTTACTTCCCCCCCACTTCATTTATATTTTGTAAAACATTAAGTAGTTAAAACGTTCCCATTCCTTCCTAATTCAATTCTCTCATTTATTTCATTTCATTTATTTTGATCACAAAAGTTTCACTGAATTACACTAACTATTTTAACCCACTTTTTAATCATCTGTTGTTTCCAATTTTCTAACATTATTTCTGATACAAATATAACAATACAATCTTATGTACCTTTACAGCATCCCCTTTTCAATTAAGTTTTCACCCATTATCTCTGGATAGGTCCTGTTTTTTTACATCTTGCTCCAAATCTTTGTAACTTCTCTTCCCTTCCTTCTTCCCTTTCTTCTTCTCTCTCCCCTTTTTACCCCCTTGTCTCTCCACCTCCATTTCCCTCTTCTGTATTCCCCTTTTCTGTTGCTTTCCAACATTATATCCATTTTTTACATTGTTTTTCCCTTTGCTGGCTGTTCTTTAAGTCTTAAATTCTCCATTCTCTTTCCCCCTTTTCCACTTTCTTCTCCAGATAGAGTTACTTGTTCATTAAAGATGGCTTCTTCTTTGTCCCACTCTTCTAGTTGCACAGTCTTTTCTTGTTGTTTCTCATAGGTGCAGATCGCCATTTCTAAGAATTGAAAAATGGAGCCAAAGGAGCCCTTCCCTTCTTGTGTTTCTTCTTTATATTTTTTAAATTCCATTTTCAGTTCATCCAAAAATAATGCCATTGTAAAGTTTTTTAAGCAACCACTCAACTGTTTTTAGTCATTCAAATATAGTTTCCAAATGTTCCAATGTCACCAAGCAGTCCAAATACACACAAGCTGTTTCCTTTAACACTTTCTTCTTTTTTCACTTTCTCTTCCTGGGGTTACTATTTAGTTGCAAAGTTCCAGTTAAAATGTATCTTTTAGAAGTCTTATTAAGGTTTAACTTTTGATTGTTTTAAATTCCAGGCAGACTCCTCTTTCCAAATCCTGCCCTTATTCTTTTCCTCTCCCTTCCCACTTATAACAAAAAAAGAATTTTTTTAGTGTTCAGAAATCTTTCTTGTCCCCTTGGCATTTAATTATATTTCCAGTTTAGTTAGTTACCTATTAGTGCCGAAGCGGATTTTTCCAATTTCTCATTCAGCTCTCTTCGCTGTCAACGTAGGAAGGAGAGTGGAAAAAAAAAAACTTTCCCTTTTCACTTTCGTTCGCTGCTTCCAACTCTTCTTTGGGAGCGATGTATCTTTTATAACATTTAAATTCCAGGATACCTTAGTTGTTGCTTGTTATCCTGGTCAGCCAATAATTTCACTTCTTAACTTCCACCTGCACTTTCTTTTCCAGCTGAGTGCTTCTTTGAGGTGGCCATTTCTGACTGCTGCTCTTACCGCCTTCGGGAAAGGGAATTTTTCCAGCTAAGGAGGAGAGATGTGGTTCCCCTCGACCCTGCTGGGGCTCCCCCATCTTCACCACCTCTACGGGGTGGCTTAACCCCGAAGCTAGCTGGCTCGGGGCACTCCAGCGGTGAGCCCAGGCAGAAACTATGCATGATTGCGGATTCCTGCCTGCCGCTGAAGCCCTGCAAACTGGAAGTCCCCAAACTAGATTTCTTTGAGGGCCAGATCAGCACTGTAGTTTTCTACAGGCTGGCTGGTTGGGGAGGGAGGTGAGGGGAGATGGGACTGATGCCTCCTGCATCACCCTGCCAGCTAAAATGGGGTACAGCAGGGGCTGCACAAGCCCACCCGCACCCCATTTTCAGCTTGGATGGCTTCCTGCAGCATCCTGCTGGCCAAAATGGAGCATGTGGGGCCTCACGCATTCCCCTGCACCCCAATTTGGCTGGCAGAGGCACCATAGACTGTTCCTTTGCCATTTGCAGGTCAGCCCTTTGGGCCTTGAGTGTGACACTCCTGCTCTACAGAATTTAAATTACTAACAATCAAAGCAAAGTGGCAGTAGATAAGAGTAAATGGAATTCAAGGTGTGCTGGGTTAGATCTCTTGTGGACATATAGGGAGTCAAGACTGTTGACATAATTGACCTCTCTCTGCCTTGTCATCTCTTCACTCTCTTCTCTTATCTATCTTATGTAAAAACTGCCTATGAAACTGGTTAATCCAGACCTGAATACATCCATACTCTTTCCATAATGGATATTGAACTGAGAAGAACTTGGCTACTATCTGGTCTAGGCAGTCAAAAAAGCCCATTTGCTGTGCTTGGAGAAGCATGGATGGAACAGTTTTCCCACTCCTGCCTTGCCCCAAAGCAATCATGATTAATTTATGTTTGTCACTGGAGCCCAGATGAGTGGGACACTGCAAATACAACCTATTTTAAGTAGTAAGAACGCCTCAGTATTTGAAGGGGAATCTTTCTTGTTGATGTTGTATCAGCAACCCAAGATAATAAGGAAATAGGTAAACTGGTAGCCTGCTACTTGTAAAATACGTGCTACTCTAGGACATGTGTAAGGGGGTGGTCTTATTAAAAAAAATCCCCTTAAAAAGTATGTCAGGTTGCAAGCAATATAATACAGTATCTATGGTAATTTAAATTATTGACAAGAATTCATATATTAGATTTATCTCTTTCATTCAGGAGCTCAAATGAACATACATAGCTCAGAACAACCAAGATCAAAAAGCACCAGGGATTGCTCATTTCAACCTTGAACTAGAAATATTCCCCTTTATTGAAACAGGTAACTCTGGGTGGCTAACTAACCAATTTATAAGAAAACAAAGCAGCACAAACCCTAACCCCCAAAATAATACAGAAAGAACTCTATCACCAAAGTTAAAATAATCCAGCCAGGAAGAAAAACTAAGGCATGTATAATAATCCCCAAACTGATAATTTCTATTTTTCTACTTGGTTGGATTCATTTGGATCAATTATTTTCTTTCTGAATTTATTAGGGTAAATAAGGTAACCACCAAGAATTAAAGCACAATCAAACTGCTCTCATTTTGAAAGATCTTAATGATTTGACCTCTCAGCATTTATGTGACTACTTCCTTCACGTTGACTTGACCCATCCAGTGGATTCATCACTAACTGTAGTTTGAAAGTCCTTGTCATCAAGTGATGATGGAGGCATCATGTTTTTCTGTTTAAATTCCATCCCTGTGGAACCATGCCATACATCTTTATGAGGATATAGGACAGCTCCCTCTGATATTTAGAAAGGTGGCCAAAACAGACTGGGAAAGTTTTACTGAATAATTTTTATATTATTATGATGTAATCATTGAAATAGCTTTTTTTTTTTTGAAGTATGGGATCATTGCTGTTGAGATATTTCTAATTACTGATGTTGTGACTATGGAATTTTAAAATGTTTTGTGTATGTATATTTTAACTGCTGAGTGTCCAATGTGGAGTAAGAACTGTACAAAGACTGCAATAAATAAATCCCCAAAAATGGACTTGGGTGTTCCCCACTTTTTAAAGTTATGAGGTAACCAAGAGTTATTGGTCTGATCTTGTATTGCATGATCAATATTTAGAAGACAAGGAAGGGCATGTTAGTTTTGAGCTTTTCCAAACCAAGAAAACAGAAGTTTCAGAAAGATGCAAAGTATGTAACAGAAAGCACAAACTTTCTTATTACTACCTCCAGTATTATAATAAGCATAAGCTCAGGATTGACCCACAGAAATTTGAAAGAAATTCTCAAGCTCCCGGAGAATAAGTCAGAAAAACAGAATCTTCTTTCACAGGGAAGGAAAACTTTTCTAAAATTACCAGGCACAGTTCAGCACACACCCTTTTTCTTTGCTTTATTGAACACATTTCTGACGCATAAGACTCCATGTACCATAATTTGCTAAGAGATTGCTCCTCTGACAAGGGTCCTTGCGTCATTACTGAATAATAGTTGCAGTGCCTGCATATAGAACAGCATCTGCTATTAGCAGGAGAGGGAAGGGGAGCCAGGCCCATCTCTTCTCAAGATACATTTGTCCCAAGTACTCTTAACTCTGAAGAGGAGAGAGAGAGAAAGCCCAACTTGTGGGATCTAAAATGCACCCAAGGACACTGACAAAATTGAAGCAACCTATTTCTTGAAGAGGTGCTGTAAAGCAGTGATTTACTAGGGAGAGATATCAAAAAACAACTTATGGTGATGCCGAATGCTGTCTTTTAGGATTCCAATGTTCCACCTTGTGAAAGCCAATCCTTCAGTTGTGCAGAGCCCTTTAGCTCAATAAGCCATTTTTCCAGTGTGGAGCTCACTATAAAAAGTGCTGCAGCTACTCAGTTGAAGGCTACCTCTCAAATTCATGGAGTGATACATTTGGCAGCTTTGGTGGGAACCCTAGTTTTGGCTTGACAGCTCTAATCCACTTCCCTCTTTTTTCTGCAAGAACAATAATTGTAATAAAGGTAGAACTAAGGTACCACCAGAATAAACACCTGAATAAATGAAGGAAGAATAAATGATCCTTTCCCTTCCCTCATCATAGATTCGTATAACAGCAATTTCATATTAGCAGTTCTGTTTTCAATGGAGAAAGAGTTCAGCCATAAATGGGATCATTCCTGTGCTGGCTAAGCAGAGTCAGACTAGATTAGCAGAAGGATAGGAACCCATTCACACTTCTAGGTCTAAGCTGGACATGACTGGGAAGTTAAAAACATATAGAAGATGGCAACATAAGGCTATTTCCATTTGCTTATTTGCTAAGCAAATAGTACAGATGTACCTCCACCGTCACTAGGTGTTGAGTCTGACAAGGTGATCTTACCCCTTATGTTTGTTTCCAAATGATATTGAATTTGTGATGTTTAAGCTGTGCATTACAAGGTTTTTTTTTTTAATGTAAAACTTATTGTTTTACATTAAAAACAATAAACACTAAAAAAACTTATGCAGAAGAAAACATTTACTGCTTTGAGGTAGACCTTTGGTTGAATGTCTGGCTTAAGAGTCTCATCAGGGATATTAAACCACTTTATGAAGGTTACCTTTTTAATAATATTTTGGTAGATTATTACACCAAATTACAAACACAAAAAAACACATGTGTAGATACATAAAGGATACACACTGACCAGTCAATTGGATGTTTTGCTTTTACACAGAATTTATTTTTTTATTTAAAACATTTATAAAGCTGCCCATTTTTCATCCAACTCTATGTGGCTCCCAATCAAAAGTTAAAAATCATAAAATCATATTAAACTATAAACTACAACCAATTAAAACACTAAAAACACCAAAACCTAGGATATAATTTGCATGAAAGGCATCAAATCAGTTCTAGATTAGATTTAGTAAAGTTCTAGATTGGATTTAGTTGGAGTACAAAATTTTTTGGTGATCTTATTTTTAGGCCTTCAGTGTTTTCTTTTAATCGAGCTTACAGTGTGGCATTTTTTGGATGTTACCCAGGTCTGTGATTGTTCCTATGGCCCTTTGAACTTACAGTTTTCATCCCTCACCTCTACTCCAGCTTATGTTTCCCTTAGGCATTCATAAGACCCTCATGCAAAGTATATGAAATCAAATGTTACGTAAGAATTTGCTGATACTAAAAGATGTCATGATTTTAATAGGACTTTAGATTTTTCTGGTAGAGATAACAAATACTGAATGGGAGATCAGCTATACTATTTCAGTGCGGCAGAAGCAAGAAGCAGGGCATTGTGACTTTATCTGTGTATTCTGGCATCCAGGTTTTTTTATTAAAGATCGGCAGTTCGAGAAGCGATCTGTATATTTGCAAGGATTTGCTGAAAAGTTTAAAAAGAGGAAACATGAATAAAAGTGAGACATTACCAAAAGCATAACTGCTAGGGATTCTTTTACAATTGTACACAAAGTTTTAGAGCTCAGAATCAAACATATGTATTTTTTAATAGATTGCTTTAAAGGTGAAAATTTTTAAAATGAAAATGAAGTACTCTAATACTTAGAGTAATTATTTTAGAGTATATATTAGAGTAATTATATATAGCTGCTGAATTAGTTTCAACAATAACCCTGAACAAAATTCAGAGAAAGCTGGTATGAATTTTAAGTTCTTAATAAGCTAAAATGGATTGATATCATCCTCATCTTTTCTGATTCAATTGTCTGGGCTCAGCAACCACTAGTATGGGCTCATATAGAAGCACCATCAAGGCAACTCTAGATGTCTGGTTATCCCATGAATACATGTTTCATTTTGTGGTGGTCCAGGTGGCCTAGGTTTGTCTTGCTGGATAGTTGACCATCTTCCATTATGCCTTTTATTCTACCTAGAGGCAGTTAGCTGTTCATATAAAATCTGTTCTTGGGTGACATGACATGATCTTTAAAAATGTTCATTTAATAACTGATCTTTTTTAAAAACTTACTGCATAGTCCATTGACACAAGCTGAAGGACAGTCCCCACAAGGTGGCCCTGATTTATATGGAGTAGCAATCGAATCTATGATGTTCCCTCTGGAATGAAAAAGATGAACAGAATGGTGTTATATGTTGTTACTCTTACATTTGTGATTTCCAAAACCCCCACGCAGTATCAATAGATAATTGACTTTGTTTGCATTGTCTTGGTCTCTCTGGTTTGGGTCACCAGTTTTGAGAGAGCAGACAGCACCGTCGAAGGGGAAGACCTGACTTTTCCAAAAGGCAGTAAATTCTGTCAAGTTTTTTTTTTAGATAAACTTTATTGAACTTTTATTACATTAAAACCATAAGAAATATATCACTCAATAACAGCTATTTGTAGTGCTTATCATATGACAATAATTTGTGCATTACTTACAGGTATTAATTTATGCATAATTACATTCTTATTCTATTACTTACATTTAATAATTACCTATCTTTAATCTATCTCCGATCTATCCATCTATAACATTTTTCCCATACCTTATAAAATATTGAATCTTCTTCATCTTAACTCTGTCAAGTTTTGTGAGAGAGCAACAAAAATACTTTCCTGGCTTATTAGAGAGAGAAAGAACTGAGGGAAACTTTGATTTCCTTCTCATGTCTGTTTCCCCCCCTTCCCTTTCATTCCCCCTCTTTCTTTGTAACATTCTCCTTCTCCTATCTCTCTGTCTTGATGAGACAAATCAAGTTGATACATACGCTGGGCAGTATTGACAAACGTAGAGGTATTTGGATGAAGAACATCTGGCAGCAGCACAACCAAGAAGGTGACTTTTGTACCAAACTATCTGTAGATACAAAAAATATGCACACATATTGACATGCTAGAAGCTTAATATTGATAATAAACATATGGACTTCAGAGGAGCATGTAAGAAAATAAACCCAGATGCGAACATATTGTAGTATATACAGTATACCACAATAACAATGAGTGTACAAAGAACTTCTCCAATCATTTCATATAAAAACTTTACCAAAGCAAATATTAGAACAAGTAAGGCTTCATCCTCTGTGCTTTAAAAGTATATACTTAAAATGAAAAATATGAAACCGTTTCATCCTGAACTTTATAGGCCAACTCTTTCTAAAGTGCCCCACCACATCCAAAGCAGTCTATGTGTCAAGTGTTATGAACAGCAAGCTAATTCCTCCTTCCCAGTTGCATGAAAGCCAAGATCTGAATAGATAGCTAATTGTGAATAATAAACAACATGTTTAGTATCTTTGCAACCCTTCATTTACTCCATATCAGAATTTAACATCAACAAAAACATTGCAACACTTTAACTTAGTCTACTTTACCCTTTCCTTCATGTACAGTGGGACTATGACTCTTAACCAGGACATTCCTTTGCTCATATTTATGAAATTATTTAGTGATTTTAAGGACATAGTTGCTTGGTTTTTTTGGCTACAGCACAACAAATGTTTTGCTATTATCTTTTTGTGGGGTGTCTATGGAAATTCCCAATCATCCAGGTCATGGTTATCCCAAAGGTATTTTTTTTCCAAGAGGCAACTGGACTTTCTGCTTTTTCTTTGAAGGCATTTTGCTTGTCATCCAAGAAACTTCTTCAGCTCTTTTAGTGGGGTGTTTTCTCAATTTTCCAATCTAGCTTCAAGCCATGATTTTCCTATGTAACAACCAAGCCTACCCTTGTTTAATGATTCAGGATCAAACAAGGACTTGAGCTTAATTCAAAGGAATCTACCTTTTTATCATTTTTGTGGATTTATACTTGGTGTATATAAAAACGGCAAAGATATGAAAAAGTACTACCTGGGTATAATGGCCAATAACAGAACCTGGTGGGTTTGCTCCAACACCATAGACGAATTTTTTGTTTTCATCATACCAAGACTGAATTACTCTACTCCATGCATAAGGTTGACTTGACATGAATAGATTTTCACCACATCTGAATTTTCCTAAAAGTGGGGGAAGGCAAAAAAAAAAGCAACAGCTGGAAAACAGAGATGAATAAATATTTTGAAAGAAGCAAATGGACAGCAGAAAGCAGAGCTGAGCATTTCCTATCTCTCCAGAAATACTAATGCAATCATTTTGGTAAAGTTTTGGAAAAGAAAGGATCATTTTGTACCCAGATTTCTTACTGTGGTGCTTTTCTAGAACCTTTGATTGTGCAAACTGACAATCCTTTGTTTTCTGAAGAGCATATGAAAACATTAATATACTTTATTTGGAAGTAAATTAGAGCCCAGATGCGCTAGTTTGTGGGAACTTATGTATGTTAATACATAGTGAGATTAGGGAGATTTAGGTTTAATTTTCCAATTGACCATGGAAATCTCTGAACATCTTTGGGCTCAGCATCTACCATCAAAAACAGCTGTGGTGAGGACATTAGCACATTATCTTTAGAATCTTTGGGGAATGGTGTGCTATAAATGTAGTAATGTATAATATAAAAAAGAAATGATAAAAAGTAATTGTTCAAATATCATTACTCCTGCAAACCCATGGGAGGGGGCAGAATTATTAACATCTTGATTGAACCAAATCATTTCTAAAGAATGATTCATAGGCTTTACTCTTGTTGCTAATATTGAAGAGCAAGATTGATTGTAAATGCTATTTAATGTGAAATATACTATTAATCCATTAACCATTTAAAACCATACTATTGTTTGGTATTGACTTACCCACAGTTCTTAAATGTGATGGACTGTGAGCAAAAGAACATCTATCTGCCCAACTTTTTGCATTTTGAGAAGCATTAGAATTCCATTCCTGAATAAAAATTGACAGCAACAGTCAGTTATTGAAAAAAATCATATGTTAAATTTGCAGAAAATAGGTCTGGTAATGTTTTACTATCTTTTGGATTCCTCCAAATCCCGCTGTTAAGAATTCAGAAGTTACACCAATATTCTCTAAAATGTGCTTTGCTTTGAATAGTTGGAGCTCCCTCCCCATCCCTGATATAGAGCTGCCCTTCTCACAAAACACAAAACTCTGGGTAGCACACAACAAAGTTAAAAAACAATAATTCACAATAATTAAAAAACAATTATTATTAAAAACATCAAAAACTATAAAATATAGCTAAAATGAAATGGGACCGGAACTGGGACAGGAAGATGTAATTGGGGAGAGATGGTTTCTCTGATAACCTGGCCCCATGCCATGTAGGTCAAGAGTCCCCAACACCTGGGTAGTGGCCCATTCAGGAACCTGGCCGCACAAATGAGTTCCACTCAAGTGAGAGGTGGGCGAGCAAACGTGCACACAACTTTACTTATGTGAGTGTTGGGCACTTGCGTACGCAACTCCACTCAGGTGAGTGGTGGTTATTTGTGTTTGTGTGCAAAGCTCCATTCTGCCCCTCATACACAACCAGAGGTGGCATTCAACAGGTTCTGACCAGTTCTGGAGAACCGGTAGCGGAGATTTTGAGTAGTTCAGAGAACCGGCAAATCCCACCTCTGACTGGCCCTGCCCCCATTTATTTTCTGCCTTCCGAGTCCCAGCTGATTGGCTGGGTCTTCTTTTGTTGCCCTGCACAGGAGAATGGAGCTAGAAAGCAGGTTAGCGGGGTGGGGAGGGAGTGGGGATTTTGCAGTAACCTTCCCCTGGAGTGGGGAGGGAATGGGGATTTTACAATATCCTTCTCATGCCATGCCCACCAAATAACAATAATCAAAATAAGCACTTTGATTTGGGCCTGGAGACAAACTGGTAGCCATGACAAATACTCAGCAGAAGTATATTATTTACTGTACAATGAACACACATAACTACAAATTCTGCTTCAATTTGCACCAATTGAAGATTCTGGGTATTCTTCAAAGGCAGCCTCATGTAAAGCACATTTAAAAAGTCCAACCAGGAGGTGACTGGGCCCCTCAATCTAGGAATGGGCACAACTGGTATACAAGAATAACACAATTTATTCAAAAAATAGAAGAAGCAAGCAAAGAATTTAAGTTGGAATTGCAAACTGTGAAAGAAATGATAAAAGAAAGAAGGGGACTATTGGACACACTGGCAGAAAAAGTAGTGCAATTTATAGCAGAACAAAAGAATCCTAGACAGGAGGAGCCAAAGGAGGAGGAAAACAGCTAAGATGGACATGAAGATTCAGAGACATTACCAAAAGATACAAAAGGAACTAAAACTAAGACATTGCTGACAGAGATAATAAATAAAAGTAATAAAGCTCCCAAGAGTAAGCAAAAGAAGAAGAAGCTATACAAGAAGAAATTTCAAAAAAGAGAAGAGGAAAAGGTGGGAGGAAAGATGGGGGACTGGCAGATGGAAATAAATGTACTGTGTTTCTCAGAAAATCAGGCCGGGCCTTATTTTCTTTTGATCCCTGAAAAAACGGCTTGGCTGTCTTTTTGGAGGTGACTTAATTTCTTTCCCCTGCACACCCTCACCTAGAGCGCCCACAGATAGCCATGCTTTGCCACCAGCTGCTCCTAACAGCTGATCATGGTGGAGCATGGAGGGCTCCCTACCCCCACCAAGATCCATTCCTTTAGGGTGAATCCTTTGGGGTGAATCCTCTGGGAAGCTTGGTGCTAAGGGTTTCTAGGATGATTCCTTTTCTCTTCTGTTTGGATTGGAAGATTTGCCTCTGTTTGAAGGGCAAAATGGATAGATGGTTCCCTTTTTAAAACTACCGGGAGGGGTGGGGAGGAAGTTGCCCAGCCAGTCTGTATTCTTAGGAAACTGATGGAGGGAATGAGAGTAACGAAAACTTAAAGAGGGGGGAAAAGATCCATGGGGGGGGGGGGGTTGTGGGGCGGGAGCAAGAGGAGAGTGCCCAGCCATATAGGGATAAGACTATGACCTGAAGCTCTGGGGTGGGAAGCAAAGTGAGGTATGGGTGGGTGGGGGGGAGAAATGATGGCATCACCCTTCCACTGGTGTTTCCACCCACCGAAGCTTGAAAGACTCACCAACTTGCAGGACATTGTGCAAGCTGCCGTCAATCAAAGCAATGCCCCTGCGGGAGGGCAAGCAGTTCTTGTTGGCAACGGGGTCTGTCCTGCTGCTGCCTCTGTTGTTGGAGATGGCACTGGTGAGAGAGGTGCCAGGGCCAGTGGGAACCATGGAAGCTACAGAGGTGGCTCCCCTGCCCGAGAAGCAGCTGAAACGCTGCCAGTGGAGGAATGTGCAGCACTCCAAATGTGGCAGCAGCATGGGCAGAAGGGAAAGCAACGGCAGTGGAGAAAGTAGCAGCAGCGGGCACGATGCAAAGTGCCCCACCGCTGCCAAGGCTGACATCCATGCCACTGCCACCTGCCCGCTGACCCGGCCTGCAACCAGCACCATACCTGGGTCTGCAGCAAAGGCGCTTGGTAGGGGTAGGGAGCCCTCCATACTCCACCATGATCAGCTGTTAGAAGCGACTGGTGGTGAGGTGTGGCTGCTTGTGGGGTGCTCCTAATGGCAAGTGGTCTCCCACGGTTATCCTTACTGCCCTTTTCCTGAAGGATTTTTGTGGTAGTGGGGGCTGGTAGCACAGCAGCTCAATAGATGGCTGGATTGGGCACCTAATTTCTGCTTGGAAAGCACAGATTAGAGATTCTAGATAGGTAATCTGTCCACGTAGACCGGTAATTTTTTTACAAAGAGGACAGTATCCAAGTTTGAAAAGAGTACTGCGAAAGACAGCTATAAAACAAGTATTACACTGAACTAAGCCAGTTATTTTGAAATGAAATAAAATCACAATCTCAAGCGCACTTACCCTAAATATCTTATTGGTATTCTTGGTTTATAGTTATATGATTCAAATTCCTAGAGGTTGTGGGAGGAGCTGCTGGCTGCTTGTGAAGGAAGCAGAAGGTGAATAGAAAAGAAAGAGGCAGTTTGAATTGCTTCCATTGCAGAGGGTGAGTAGAAGGGAGAAAGATAGTGTGCAAACTCTCTGAGAAGGACACAAATATAATTACATTTAGCTTACCATTTGTAACATGTTCCTAGCAGTTGGTCTCACTGATCTCCTTAAAGCATTGTGCTTGTCAACAATCTGCTTTTGGTTTTCTCTTTTGTTACTTGACTCAGAAGCAAAATCAACCTTAAGACAGAGAGCAAAACAAAACAAAACAAAAATAAATAAAAATTATGACTTTAAATAGAACAGGCCACTAGCCGCCTCGGGGCTGAATGTCTTTCCTCCAGGACCAGGAGGACTTCTCTTACAATTGTTGTTGAAAACTGGTGGCATGATTCCTCATCATTCTGAGACAGGAAACTCGCATATTTCCTAAAATAGCCCTAATGTAAGTTTGAAAAGTTTATACTTGTAAGCTGCCTTGAGTCGCCATGTGCGAGTAGGCAGCAATATAAATTTTATCAATCAATCAAATATTGGTTCATTCCTTGTGAATGGACTTTGCCTCATCTCCTGCCCCCACCAATCTACTCTTGCAACTTTCTTCACTTCCCCCTAATGAGAAGTGTGACCCCCAGCTATGAAACACTGGCCACACTTGTCTGTGTATTTGGAAAGAGACTAGTCGCAACATAAGAAACAGGTGACCACAGCACAAAGTTAGAATGAATTAATCATTTTCCTCATCTATTCTTCAAGGGAATACTGCAGTGGTATTTATATATTGATATAAAGAGCTGATATAGTGTCTATCTCATGTAATGATCCTAAGTGGCTCACAACAGGAATAAAAAGAGAGACATCCTACCCACCCACCTACCCATCAGACCAATGAGCCTCATTGAAACAAACATTTGGGGGGGGGGGGGGCCGAGCCAGGTCTTCACTGTTCTCCAGAAGGCTTAAAAGGGTAGGGACCCCTCAAACCTCTGGTGTGTGTGGGGGGTGCTATTCCAGAGGGCTGGGCTTAAGTTCTCTTATAGACCATGGACATTAAAATTATTAAGATTCCTTTCATTAAATGTGCCAGTTTTAATTATATTTGTCTGCCCTGTTCAGCATGATTTTGTTTTGCTTTGTGTGTTCACCCCTGGAATGTATTTTTGAATTAAAATGAACAGTTAGACTGACCAAATTTTATTGACCAGACCAAGAAACCAGAGTAATGAATGATAATACTATTTGATTACAACGTTACAGTAACATAGCAATAGAATCTTGAAAGTCTAAATGCACTTCTCCCCAGCCTTCATCTTATTGAGAACTAAGAGTAGTCTTGTCTGAGACTCTTTCTCAAATTACATTTCTGCATTGGATTCAGATTTATCTGGCTGTTGTCTTGGGTTCATTTCTTCTTCTTGCTCCTCAGTTGTTATTTCAACCCCCTCACAAATATGAAACTATCCAATATATTTAATGAATGATTAATTGTAACAGAAGAAAGTTATGTACTGTATATGTATTAAATCTTCTATATGTGATACAAAATTATGAAACTTACAGTTCCAGAAGACTGTTGCAGCACTGCAGCAAAACTTAGAAAGACAATGAAGGCAATCATTTCTAAAAAAAAAAAAAAGAATATTGAGACATATCTGTGCTTAATGTCCTTAATGGAATCTGTGCCAGTTTCTTAAGTAGTTCAGAATGTTTGCAATGTTATACCTTTCTGAAGATTTATATCTCCTACCTAGACTATGAAACTCACTCTAACTCTTACATCTTTTTTCTCCTTTCATCCTTTGTACTCCAGAATGCATCCTACATATCTGTGCTTCATTTAAAGAATATGTACAGGGGATATAAAAAGTGGACACATATTTTTTAAATGAAAAAGAAATCAGACTAACATAAATCATATCAGGATTTTTCCACCTTTACTATAATCTATAAACTGTACAATTCTACTGAAAGATAATCTGAAATCTTTTAGGGAAAAATAAAATAAAAATAAGAAACTTAGGACAATATGGTTATATAAGTGTGCATACCCTCTTATAAGTAGGGAAGTGGCTGTGTTCAGAATTAACCAATCATATTCAACCTGATATTAATTAGGAGCCAGTACATACCTGTCATTAATTATAGTGACCTTGATTAAACCCATATAAAGTTGATATTTTCTAGTAGGATTTTTCTGACATGTACTCAGTTGTCTGTTGTAACTATGTATCATTTATGTGTTTGCAATTGTATATCAATGC
>BLBF01000025.1:15526966-15542076 GCA_015471245.1 Laticauda colubrina
CGCCCATCTGATGCGGGATAGCAGATACCGCAGTTGTCTCTTACAGCAAAAGGCATGGACTGCGAACAGCTTACAAAGCATCAAAGGGATCTCGTTGGAAGATATCAGTTAGGAGAAGGGTATAAAAAAATTTCTAGGCATTGGCTATATTATGGAACACAGTGAAGACAGTAATCAACAAGTAGAGAAAATATGGCACACTAATGGTGTAAAGAACTTGATATCCTTCCAAAATTGATGAAAAAGAATAAGAAAATTAGTCTGAGAAGCTGCCATGATGCCATAAAAGGATTTATGGCAAGTATTGGTTATGTATTACATTCAACAACAATCTCTTGTATTCTTCATATTTCTGGGCTGTGGGGTAAGGTGGCAAGATAGATATGTTTTCTTACAAAGAAAAACATCCAAATCTGACATTTACAAAAATCTAACAAAACCATGCGAGAAATACACGTTATGGCCTGATGAGACTAAAGTTGAACTTTTTGGCCACAATTCCAAAAAATATGTTTGGTGCAGAAACATATCACCAAAAGTACAGCGTACCCACAGTGAAGCATAGTAATGGCATAGTAATGATTTGTAGTAATGGCATAGTAATGATTTGGGGCTGCTTTTTCTTTAGCTGGAATTAGGATTTTAGTCAAGGTGTAGGGAAAGATGAACAATTCCAAATACAATTGGAACAATTCCAAAATATTCCAATTTTGACCTAAAACTTTCAGATCTGTGCTAAAATGCTAAAGATGAAGAAGAATATTCAAATCAACAAAATGGCTTCACCAGAAAATCAAATTTTTGGAAGGTCCAATCAGAACCCAAACCTGAATCCAATTGAAAAACTGTAGGTGACCTGAATAGGGCTGTGCAATAGGAGATGATATCCCAATCTGACAGATTTAGAATGCTTTTGCAAGGAAGAGTTAAGGCAAGATGTGCCATGCTGATAGGCTCCTATCCAAAAGACTAAATGCTGTCATAAAATAAAAGGGTGCTTCAACAAAGTATTAGTTTTAGGATGTGTAATCTTATGCAATTATGTTATTGTAAGTTTTTTATTTTTATTTTCCCCTCTAAAAAGTTAGTTTGTTTTTCAATTGAATTGTACAATTTATAGATTATATTAAAGATGAGGAAAAATCTGAAGTGATTTATCTTGGTCTGATTTTTTATATATCTGAAAAACCTGGCATTTTATCAGGGTGTGCAGACTTTTTGTATCTATATCATCTATATAAAAATTTATAAATCTAAAATAGTTCCTAAAGTTTTCCCCTATTGATTTGCTGCGGTAAAAGATAACTTTCACCCAAGCCATTTCCACAAAAATAAAAAAAAAATCATACCGATCAGAGATTATTGAATCTAAAATCCAACATGTCTGAAGGACCCCAGGCTGGAAACAGCTTATTTAGAATATACTGCTTCTCAGTCTTTTGCCTTATATCAAATATAATCAACTATATTCAGCAGATGCAAAGGCTACACACCATTTGGCAATTGTTGTGGTGATTGCTCCTCAGGCAATGCAATCAGAATTTGTTCCTAATTGCAATTATATCTCCTGGAAGCCTTTATCTTGAGAGCATGGCAACATATTGAATTAACACATGACACTTAGTTGACTTCCCAGCATCTCAGGTGTGCTAGGAAGTGATGTGACACCACTGTATACGGAGTTTGCTTTTCTGTGGTCCTTTTCCATGGCTGTAGCATCTAATGAGAAACTACAGGAAGTAGAAGCTGAGATGGACTTTAAAATGGATAGTGGAATGGATAGTATATAAATTAAATAATACATTAGAACAAAATTAAAATTGCTGAGTTAAAATTCGAGCACCATGCATAAAATATTGGGGGGCACTAAACCAGACTGCCAAAATCCATAATAATAGGAGGAAATTGAAAAAAATTGTATGTTTTATGAGCTCAGGGAAAAATACTTTTCTCTTAGGGAAAAGTATTAAGCCATCCTGAGTCAAAAAGCAAAAAGGGCTGGGATTAGGTTTAAATATTTGAGGTCTTATGTATTGCAATATACATTTACAGACCAGTGGTACAAATGTCGATTTGGAAGTCAATCCCATTGAGTTCAATTTGCATTTCATTCATACAAATGTACAAAAAGGTCTGTAGCCTTGAAACAGTTTTAATTCTAATTTCCTCTTTCCATGGAATCTTAGAAGTATTAGTTTACTAAAGGAAGATCCTATGGATGCCGAATAGGATCACAGGCAAACTAAAAAACAAAACAAAACAAAACAAAACAGCAGTGTCAGGTTTTTTTTAAAAGTCATGCTATTAAACTAGTATAAAACCTAATATATTATGGTAATAGTTGTAACATATTCTTGAAAATAGAAGAAAACACAACTTTGTAGGTTTGCATGAAATGTGACTGATCCTAAATTACTTTTCTAAATTGATCTCAACTTGCTTAATTACAAACAATGGCTTTAAACAAGCTGCAGTTTATAATAAATCTTACCTATTGTTTTGAATGAGCCCCAGTGTAACTCCTTTGTTGCTTTCAGAAAATCGTGGAAGTCAGACAGACAGTACCAGGTTTATATACCTTTCCTGCTTCCTCTATTTTAGAATGACTCAGTACTCAACAGTAAATTGTATCCATTAAACCTTGGAAGACAGAAGTTTGGATTTGTTACAAGCTCTTTTCTTCTTTTCTTCCTTAGGTTCATGACTTCTCATGCAAAAATCTGCTCCTGAATCTATTTAAGTTAGTAACTTATATAAAGAAATTAATGGATATTTATGCGAACTGTCTGAACACATCTGGAAATAAGTTCCAATTGTGTCAATGGACTCTACCTAAAATGTGTTTACAAGTGCAGACAAGCTGATTGTTCTTAGAAGTTGAGATAAAATATTTCATTAAACTATCATTTTTTTTGCTACACTGATTGCACAATGTGTTTACAAAACTGAACATGTGAGTCCAGGGTAGAAAAATGTATTCCTGTTTCTCATTGTGAAATTATGAAAAAGATTTTAATTAATATTCATAGATAAATATCTTCCAATAATTTTTTAAATTATTTATTTAAGAAAATTTGTATGACCACCCAACTAACTCTCAATAACTTCGGATGGCTTACAAAGATAAAAACAAAATATAAAAACTATAAATAAGGGGTCCAACTTTTTTACAATGAGAAGGAGGATACAAATACATTGGAGAAAAAAACCAAAGCCACTTGTGCATGGTGCACTCTTACATGCGGCACGCTCTCTCAAAACAATTCTCCTGTGTGGAGCGCATATGTCTCATTATCGCGTCTCACTGCACTTTACCGAACCTTGACGAATCTTCATGTCAAATACAAATATGTCACATCACACACAACGGATTGTATTGGTATTGATCAAATACAGAGATTTACAAATTAGTCTTCAAATATCAAAAAGGAGGACATGTAGAAGGACACTTTTCAAGAGAGGACAGAATTTACAAAAGGAGGGCTACCCTCCCTAAAGGAGGACGGTTAGTCACCTTACTATAAAAAAAAATAACTCCCACTCCCTAGGGACAACAATCAGTCAATCAAATAAGCCATTTGATGGACTTCATCCCACTCTGGGTTTTCCAGACAACTGGCAAAACCAGATATTCAGGGTCTTGTGAGAGAGTGTCAAAATGGCATCCAATCTTAACCCTGTGGAGATGATATTCCACAGGGAGGGAGCCACTGTGCAGAAGGCATCTTGGTTTTGCTAAATATACTTCTTTGAAGAGGGGATGTGTAACATCCCCTGCCTTGCCATTTTGATGGGTCAGGTAAATGTGACTGGGAAAGGATAGTCCTTCAAATAACCTTGTCCCAAGCCCTGTAAGGCTTTAAAAGTGACAAGTAGCACCTTGAACTGAACCCAGAAGGAACTTGGCAGCCAATGCAGCTTTTGCAATAGAGATGGCGTATGTGCACATCTATGCCTATGCAAAACCACATGAGTTGCTGCATTTTGAACTAATTAAAGCTTCTAGATACTTTTCAAGGGCAGCCTGATGTAGAACACATTGCAATAGTCAAGACTAGGTGACTAGGGCATGAGTGACTGTGAACAGGTGTTATTGTTGGTGCAGGAAAGGGCATAATTGACAGACAACACAAAGAACCTCCTGGCCATGCCTGCCACCTGCTACTTGAACAGGAGTTGTGAGTCCAGAAGTCATAAGTCTAGATTAAACACTAGGTCTACTTGGGGGGAGGGGCCGGCACCCCATCCAAGACCAGAAGTGGCAATTCTCCATGGATCAGAGAACTCCAAACTCAGAGCCATTCCTACTTGCCAGGGTGCAGTTTCTTTTACAGCCTCCAAGCACTACAAGAGGGAAGCCAAGGCATTGCTTAACTCACCATGGGCTGAGATATATAGCTGGATGTTATCAGGATATTGATGATATTTCTGCCCATGATGGTGGATGGTCTAATCTAGTGGCTTCCTGTAGATGTTAAATAGAAGTGGAGAAAGTACAGAGCAGGGAATGAGGGGTGGTCCTCATGCTTCCTATCAACATTGACTGAAAGTGACCATGAAAGTGAAATTGACTGAAAGAGGAAGGAAGTGACACAGGACAACACAGAGTCCCAAGTCCTGAACATGCTCTAGAAGTGTTCTGACCAAGGCTTCCTGAGACCATAATTAAGCTCACACTTAGTCCAAACAACTCTTGTTTTATTTCAGTGCTAGGAATTATGTTCATTCCCAGCCCGTAATGAGTCCCAGTCTCTTGAGATAAGCACCCACCTTTATCTCCTTTGAATTGCTGCCAAAAACTAAAGTGTCAAATTAACTGTAAAAAGCCAAACAAAGAACAAAGTCCACACGCAGAGCTTCAAGGTTTAATCCTGCAAAATTTTCTTTGCCTTTGCATTTCCTTTATACCTTATGGGAGGGGCAATCACCTCCAAGTCTTACTCCTAAGTCACCTATTTTGTCTTAGCTGCCCTCTGGCAGCTCTGTGCACATGCACACTGGGAACAGGCTCCCCTTGTTCCTCTGCCTTGCTGCTGCCAGATTCTGGAGGCTCTGGAGTCAGCACATAACTCCCAGATGGTCCTGGCCCCATCTCTATGACCTTTGTTTGAGTCCTCCCCAGACTTCTGGATTGGTCCCTGTTTTTCCCCACCTCTGATTCTGCTGCCATCTGCACAGGATGCTGGTGAACCACAGCAAAAAGAATACCATTGTTAATGGTATCAAAGGCTGTTGAGAGATCAACTAGACCAATAGCAATAGCAATAGCAATAGCACTTAGACTTATATACCAATTCACGGTACTTTACAGCCCTTTCTAAGTGGTTTACAAAGTCACCATATTACCCCTGACAATCTGGGTCCTCATTTTACTGACCTTGGAAAGATGGAAGGCTGAGTCAACCTTGAGCCAGTGAGACTCGAACTGCAGGCTGCTGGCAGTCAGCAGAAGTAGCTTGCAGTACTGCATGCTAACCACTGTGCCAAAGCACCTCTGTTTCCATCTCATATCCAGGCCTGAACCCTGACTGGAAAGGGTCTGGAAGATAATCCATTTCATCCAGGAACCACAGGACCTGCCGTGCAATCACTTGTCAACAACATTCCTCAGAAAGGGAAGTTTGGAGACAGGATAAACATTATCTCCCTATTGGGTGGAGTCTAGCAATGGCTTCTTAAGAGGCAGGCCATGGCCTCCTTAAAATGTTGGTGCATCACCCCCTCCCACATGGAAAGATTAATCACCATTAGAACAGAGGTGGTATTCAGCAGGTTCTAACCAGTTCTGGGGAACCGGTAACTGAAATTTTGAGTATTTTGGAGAACCAGCAAATACCACCTCTGACTGGAGATTTTACAGTATCCTTCCCCTGACATGCCCACCAAGCCATGCCCACAGAACCGGTAGTAAAAAAAAAATGAATCCCACCGCTGCCCAAGAACCCGCCCACATGTTACTTCCCAGGAAGATTTCACAAGCCTTGAGGGCATAGATCAAAAACACAGGTGTGAATATCTAATATTTTAAAATTTTTGCAAAGCTCACTATGCTAATCTAAGGGAATTGTCATCTTCTTTTCAAATTACACCCTGCAATTTTTTTTGTTTCTTCTGACAACCTGAGAAAATCTAGAACCAATTTTTCCTTGTAAAATGTTCCAAGGACCATGAGTGAGAAAGGCAAGAAAAAGATTGAGGGGGGCTTATGTGCTTTTGCCAAATTATATCAAAATAAAGGAAGAATTAGTGTTTCCTCAGAGGGCTCCTTTCCTTAAAAGTCATTCAGAAATTCCCACTCTGATCACATCTACCACGCATGATAAAATGACCCTTCCTCTTGTCTACATTCCAGTATAGATTTGATGTACCTTTACACATTCTAGATACATTTTCTGCTGTCATATAACAATAACAATAGCACACCATAAGCTGTTCTGTATCACATTTGAGAAATCTAAGTGTATCAGTTTTATTGTATGAATAATAATGCTTTTAAAATATTCCCTTATAATTTTAATACTGAAATCTTCCTAAGATCCCATAATTAATATCAGAATAGAAACATAATTTATGCAATTATTTGTGTTGAATTGTTACTTCTATCAATTTTGATAGATTAGAGATTCATGAGATGTTGGGAAATTATTATGAAAAACAGAATATTAGGATCAACTTTATGCTGCAGGACTACAGATATTCTTTAGAATGTTACCAATTTAAAATTAAATTATCAGAATTATTGGCTGAAGAAAATATTAACACTGCCCCAGTCATAGAATGTAATAACTTTTCCCTGTCTTTAGTCTTTATTATAATTTAATTTAATTAACTAGTGTTGCAATTGAAAATTATATTGAGATCAAGTCCAATCCATATGTTAGCCCTGCTTTTAAAAAACTCTTTCCTAGGTAAAGGATCAGGAAGTGAAAACAGTGGGAAAAGTTATGTAA
This sequence comes from Laticauda colubrina, assembly GCA_015471245.1. NCBI lineage: Eukaryota > Metazoa > Chordata > Lepidosauria > Squamata > Elapidae > Laticauda > Laticauda colubrina. Next base: position 15,533,917 of record BLBF01000025.1, read on the forward strand.
TAAGTCATGACAATGCACACATTAAGAAGGATGAAGATTATGCAAATTATATTTGATGCATTTTAAGGGCTTATATACAAATCAAATATTCTGCTGGCATTGTGACATCTTCAGTTATGGCAGATATGACTGTAAACATCCTGGTTTAAATTAGGTTGTCTTCACAGAAGTTTTTCTAAATAAGGCTCATCTTTATTTTTTCCTTATTTTTAGTTGGAAAAATTAAGATCGATTTAGAAAGATAATTATATTTCCTTTATTATTTTATTCCTTTAATAAGGTATTTTCTTTAATATGGAGTTTCATTCGAAGTTTCAGAAATTAGTCATATGCATCTGAGCCTAGGTTTAGATAATAATATACTCAGACTGTGCAGTTGTTTATGGCTGCTATTTATTGTTTATTTAAGAGTGTATTAAATGTAGCATTATTATCACAATAAGCCTATTGGAAGAAATATCCTTCTGGGTTCAGTTCCAAGTGGAGAAAAAGACACTGGAAACATGGAGGCTGTTCTGTCCGGAAAAAACGTGAGGTAGACCGGGTTCCAACAAACAAAGTCTTTATTGAAACAAGCAACAGTAATGGAACAGTTTGGCTGAAGCTGCAGCAGCCTTTTTATACAGGCTTGCCTGCCGGCTTGTAGCCAATGGCAGCTATTTAACTTTGCTGCCTTTCAGCGGCTCTTTTGGATTGGTTCCTAATGAACCAATCCAATGCTTAGTCTTTTAGCCAATCAGATTGCATAGTTTGAAGTATACCATTTTATACAGAACACCCCTCCCCCCTTAGTTTAGTCCTACGTGGGTGACGTAGTCGCGCAGGTAGGTGGGGCTTCTTCTGACTCTACTTGACTTGCACGGTTCATTCTTGCTGGAGACTTTGAGAGGTTCGGATGGGATCGCTGTCTCTCTGGCTCTTCTCCATGGAACCGCCTGGAAGGGTGAGTCAGCAAGGTTGCTACCGCTTGAGTTGCTCAGGCCGGTGGTTTTGCCGCTCCCTCCTGGTTTTCCCGGGCAGGTCAAGCTGGCTTTGCTGGCCCCTTCCAGGATGGGTTCCTCTACCTGTGGATTATTTCTGCCAGTTTCATCTAACCGTAAGTGTTCTTTTTGCTCTTTTTGATTGGTTAGATGTTCTGGGTTTATTTTTAACAGTTCGATTTTTCCTTCAGTATTATTTTCTTGTATTCCCCTCCCCCTTTGGTTTTGTTTTCATCGATTTTTATTGTTAGAAGTTGCGCGGTCGTATTTTGTTCGACATTTCAGGAACAAAGCTGGTCTATGTGCCACTTCCATTCCCTGCCATTGTCTACGGTCAGACGGTAGGACCGGGGGCCTGTTATTTGTGTGATTGTGGCTGGAAGCCATAGACGGTCCCTGGTAAAGTTCTTTGCATAAACTAGGTCGCCAATTTCAAACATGCAGAAATGGCTGGAGGAGTCAGGGGGTTTCTCAAAAGTGTAATTTGGATGTAATCTATCCAAACGTGATCTAAGTTTCCTCCCCATTAACAGTTCTGCCGGGCTTTTGTTAGTTACAGTGCTGGGGGTGATATGTTGGAGGGTGAGTAAACGGTCCACTTTATCCTGGACATCCCCTGGGTCCATTTTCTCCAAACCCTCCTTGGTAAACTTGACCATTCTCTCAGCCCTACCACTTGCCGCCGGGTGGGCTGGCGCGGTTAGTGCATGGCGTATGCCTAAGGAGGCTAGATATTGTTCAAATTGTATAGCAGTCAGTTGTGGCCCATTGTCAGACACTAGGACGTCCAGCAACCCATGGGTTGCGAATAGCTTGTTTAGCTTTTTTATAACGGTGTCGGTTGTTGTAGATGACATTACTGCGACTTCTAACCAATTCGAGTATGCATCTACAACAATCAAGAATGTATGCCCCCTGATCGGACCCGCAAAATCAATATGGATCCGAGACCAGGGGCCTTGTGGGGTCTCCCAATCCCTTATAGGAGCTTGTGGTGGTGATGGCCTGGTTTTCTGGCATTTATTGCATGTGGCAACCCAGTACTCAATATTTCTGTCTAAACCAGGCCACCATACATAGCTCCTAGCCAGGCTTTTCATTTTCACGATGCCTGGGTGGCCTTCATGAAGCATAGCCAACACTCTAGTTTGTAATTTGGAAGGAATTACCACCCGATCATCCCACAATATAGACCCCTTTTGTATTGACAGTTCATTCTGTCTGGTCTGGAAAGGTTTAAAGTTTTCAGTTTTTTGGTTTTCCGGCCAACCTTTACCTACCCAATTTAAAATGCAGGCAGTCACTGGGTGGTTGCTCTGGCGACATCATGTGCAGATATTGGAAGCTTGGGGCAGGTTTCTATCTGTAAGGTGTTAATTTTTGGCGCCGGGTCTTCCTCCATCATTGGCAGCGGTGTTTGACTTAATGCGTCTGCATGGGAGATCTGTTTCCTGGGTCAATGTATCAAAGTGTAGGAGTACGCTGCTAGGAATTCCGACCATCTAGTCATTCAAGGAGATAAAATGTTCGGTGTGGGTTTGTTTCCCGCCAAAATTCCTAGTAGTGGTTTATGGTTGGTTACGATTGAAAATGTTCTCCCATAGAGGTACTCGTGAAAACATTTAACTCCGGCGACAATTGCCAGGGCTTCTCTGTCTAGTTGACTATAGTTGCGTTCTGCTTTAGAAAATGTTTTTGAGTAAAAGGCGATGGGTGCCTCTTTCCTGTCAGGTAATTGGTGGCTCAGGATGGCACCGACCCCAAATGGTGAGGTGTCACAGGTGACCATCGATGGAAGTGTGTTACTAAACTGAATAAGAACAGTGTCTGAGGTTAACAGATTTTTTATGCCTTGGAATGCTTTTTGTTCTCTATGCCCCCAAGTCCAACTAGTTTTTTTATCCAATAAACGATGTAATGGTTCAACTATCGTTGCTTTGTGAGGGAGGAATACGTTATAGAATTTTATCAGACCCCAAAATGCTTGTAATTCCATTTTGTTTTTTGGCTGTGGTGCGTCTCTAATCGCCTTGACTTTTTTTTTCTGTTGGGTGTATACCCTCGCCGTCAATTAAATACCCCCAAAATTCGATGCAATCAGTCATTAAATAGCATTTTTCTTTTTTGACTTTCAGGCCGGATTCTCTAAATTTTATTAGCACTTCTTTCAATGTTTTCTCTAATTGGGTCGTGTTTGTTAGGGATAACATTGTTCACCCTAACTGGTTTAGGTGAAATAATAACTATGAATCATAGTTAGTGTATGTTAGAGTGTATACAGCTTTAACTGTGAAATAGCAATTAAAGGAGTGGTTAAGAAAACAATATAAAACTAGCAAGACTACGGCTTGCTCTCTCTCTCTCTGGCTTTGATGATCCCTGATTACTGCTTGGAATCAAGACTGCATTGCTCGAACGGGAGAGACAACAAAGGACTGATCTGTAAGTGAACTGACATAGGATATTCTACATGGACTTTGCTAAGTGAATACCCCTGATTGGACTGACTACATGGTAAATGAATATTGGACTGTTATTTGACTATGCCATAAACTTATACTGGAATAAAATATATTCTTGATAGCACAAGCGTATCTGTTATTTTTACTGTATGTTAATAAACATACAAGCTTATCTCACTCATTTATCTGTGTGCCTATCTGACTAACGCTGCACATTCTGTTTAGCTTGTCTACCTAACCCTGGTTGGGGAACCCAGGCTTAACAGTGTTTTTAGCCGAAATTAGGATGTCATCAAAATATGGCACGACCCCTTTAATTCCATTTAATAGGCATTCCATAAGGCTTTGGAAAACGCCTGGGGCAACGCTCACTCCAAATTGAAGTTGTTACATGTGAATGCCCCTCTGTGAGTTACTATTGTCTGTGCCTCGGCCGTTATTGGGTCTACTGGAAGCTGTTGATATGCCTAGGCTAAATCAAGCTTGGCAAAAAATTTTCCTCCTCCTAGCGAGTGCAGTAAATGTTGCATGATTGGCACAGGGTATGCGCTTTGCTGCAACGCATGGTTCAGGGTAGCCTTGTAGTCTCTGCAGATGTGTACTGACCCATCAGGTTTAACAGGTGTTACTATTGGTGTTTCCCATCTAGCATGGTCAACTGGTTCTATGACCCCTTGCTCAATTAATTTATTTAACTGTTCATCAATTTTGGCCTTTAAAGCAAAGGGGACTCGTCTGGCTTTTAATCTTCTAGGTGCTACCTGAGGGTCTAAACTAAAGGAAATTGGAGTCCCCCGATAGCTGCCTACGGTGCCGTCAAAGACGTCCTGGAACTCTTGTATCAGGCTCTCTTCCCAGTCAGTTGCGGCTAGTCAGCTCACCCCGGTCATTCCGATGCCCAATGGTATGAACCATTCGATGCCCAGGAGGCTGGGCCAGTCCCGGTCGACGATGGCTAGAGGCAGGACTTCAGCATGCTGCTTGTATGTGACTCGGAAATGTCCTAGACCTACCACAGGGATTCGGTTTCCTTGGTAGTCTTTTAGAGTTAATTTTTGTTTCTGGAGTTCTTTTAATTTGATGTTTGGAACCAGCTGTCTGATTGTGTTCCAAGACACCCTTGACAGGAAGGATCCTGAGTCGACTTCCATCTTGCAGGGGCTTCCTTCAATTTTTACAACAATTTTGACTTTTCTCCTGCTTTCCGTCTGGGCGCTTCTAATAGTGACAGTTTGATGGGTCTTTTTTCGGTTGCCGGTTCGTTTGTTGCGCTCCCATTTCTTTTCGGCTTGCTTTGCTTCAGCTGGTAGTGGGGAGTTACTGCGTCTGTTTGGGCTGTAATTTTTTCGATTCCTGCAGACTTTTTCAATGTGTCCTCTCTTCTTGCAAGCCCGGCAGATGGCATCAAGGAATCTGCAATCGGCTCTAGGATGGTTTCCCCCGCAGCCAGTATATTCCCACCAATTTCTTTTTTCGCGCCATTTTTTGTTGGTGTACAGGCAGTGGACCTCATCGTCCTCATCTTCCATTTCTGATGGACTGTCGAATTCTTCATGATGAGTTGTGGTGGGAGCTTGCTTCTTTCCTCTGGATAGGGTCATCGCGTCATTATTTGAGTTCATTTGTTTCATAGTGGCCGCTGACTTTTTCGCGGCTTCTGCTGCTGTGGCTTCTGCGATCGCTTCAGCCACTGTGATATTGGGTTTATTTAGCAGTTTACTTTTTAAGTTAGAGTCTCTCAGACCTAGGAAAACTCGATCTCACATGGCTTCATCTAAGTTCAGGAATTCGCAAGCTCCCCCCAGTTGTCAGAGAGCTGCCACGAAGTCAGCGATGGTTTCGCCTTCCTTCTGATCCCTTTTGTGGAATTCGTGCCGTTTGATGAGATTTGACACTACTGGTGCGTAGTGGGACTTTAACATTCGGTGAAGTTCAGACCAGGTCATTTGTTTCACGTCTCTGGGCTTCGCCAATGCTTTGGCCATTTTAAATATGGTTGGTCCACAGTGCGTTAGGAATATAGCCCTCTTCCGCTGGTCTGAGATCTCTTCCATCTCATTGCTCTCTAAGAACATCAGGAAACGGTCTACGTATGACTTCCAATCCTCTTTGTTGGGATTGAAGGGTACGGGCGGCGTGTTATTTCAAGCCATTACTTTTTAGTCTGGAATTCTTTCTGCTGCATGGAATTCTTTCTGTCTCGCGTTTAGGACGATCCCATCCTCGTCGCCAGTGTTCCATCTGGAAAAACGCAAGGTAGACCGGGTTCCAACAAACAAAGTCTTTATTGAAACAAGCAACAGTAACAGAACAGTTTGGCTGAAGCTGTGGCAGCCTTTTTATACAGGCTTGCAGCCAATGGCAGCTATTTAACTTTGCCGCCTTTCAGCGGCTCTTTTGGCTTGGTTCCTAATGAACCAATCCAATGCTTAGTCTTTTAGCCAATCAGATTGCATAGTTTGGAGTATACCATTTTATGCAGAACACTTCATTGTTGGCCTAGGTTGATAGTTCAACAACACCCAGAAGCTGAATTCAAATCTTTGAAACAATGTTCTGCATTTGGGAATATTCTCCAACTGAGCTATGCTCATTCTATTGTCATTTAATTTATTTATAGGTTTATGGGAGGATCATTTATGAAATCCTATTTTTACTTTTAACTTAGTACAAGATAGGCAACCAGTACAATATACGCAACTATTTTGTCCCCCCAATACAGTATGCTATGACTGAGAATATACAACTATTTTCAAACATTTAATGAAGTTTTACTTGTATTTTATTATTTTAGTTTTATTGTAAATCATAGGAAGCTGTTCTAGGATGTGGCAGTACATAAATATTGTAAAACAAAGTAAGTGTTCAGTGCAATGGCTCATGTTACTTCTTTGAACAGCTGAATTACCTCTCTTTTTGAAGAATAAAACTGTTGAACTTCTTCATTTCACTTCTCTGTTGCACACCTCCCTGAATGGGCTTTTAAGAGCTTGTCAAGTCTCATTCCCACTGAAAATTTCTGAGATAAGCAACATTTCTCTTTGGCATGGAGTGTATTCTTTCACAATAAACCAATGAGCAGTGTGACTTTTGCTTAAGAAGCCATTTTTAAAGCTAACATATTTTAAACGGTTATTGGACAGTGTCCAAATCTTTATTGTCACACAAAATAGTACAGGCAGTATGACAAAGATTAAAATCCACATTTGATGTAGTGATTGCATTGGCTGTTCTAGATGATCTCTATTAGAGGCAAGGTGCAGATCTCTTAGTTCTTTTTATTATTACTGATCATAAGATCCCCTTGAAGCAGTTTTGGTGGGACTGTTATCATTTTTCTGATGCTGCTGAAAGCACTGCTAAGACAGGGGTCCCCATACTTGGGAACTTTAAGACTTGTGGACTTCAGCTCCCAGAATTCTCCAGCCAGCTATGCTTCCATTTGGAAGTATCCTGATGAATCAAGTTTTTAAGACCCTGTCACACTGCCCAACGGATGCAAAATGGACACAACGGACGAGCAAAATGTTCCATCCGTTGTTATTCACTCTCAAAAGGGGCAAAAATTTGCATAACCGGAGCGGATAACATGGACGCGGGGAGGATGCAGGGTGGATGGAAAGCGGATGTGGAACGGAAGCCTAGTGGATGGAAGCGGATGGGAGCAGATGGCACATCCGCAGGGCTTCCAGGGGGCCTCAGCAAAGCGGACGTGGAACGGATGAAGCGGATGCAGAGCGGATGCACAGCGGATGAAACGGATGCAGAGCGGAAGCCTAGCGGATGCACAGCGGAAGCCTAGCGGATGCCTGGCGTTAATTGCGCATGCAGGGGGGATGCATTGTGCAAGCCCCCCGGATATAAAGGGAACCAGCTCACACCTGGCCAGCATTCAGAGGAAAGACCTGCTGCAGGATACATTGAGTCCTTGCCTGCCCTGACTGCATGCCTGCCTGCCAGCCTTGCTGCCAGCCTTCCTGCCAGCCTGCCTCCAAGCCTCCTGGCTAGCCTCCCTGCCAGCCTTGCTCTCTGCCTGCCTGCCAGCCTTGCTGCCAGCCTGCCTTCGAGCCTCCCTGCCAGCCAGTCTGCCTGCCAGCCTTGGTGCCTGCCTGCTTGCCAGCCTTGCTGCCTTGCTGCCTTCCTGCCTTCCTGCCAGGCTTCCTGCCAGCCTTGGTGCCAGGCTTCCTGCCAGCATCCCTGCCAGCCTCCTTGCCAGTCTCCCTGCCAGCCAGCAACCCCACAACCATGGGGAAGAAGCGAAAGTCTCAGCAACCTGCCGCCCTCCCTGGCAAGAGGGACAGGGCCACCCTCCCGTCCCCTGTCCCTGACTCTGCTTCTGCTGGGGCTTCTGCTGCTTGGGCTCACTCTTCTGGTGCTGGAGCTTCTGCTGAAGCTGCTCCTGGCAGTGGTGCTTCTGCTGCGTACTCTGCTGAAGCTGCTGCTGGTCCTGCTGGTCCTGCTGGTGCTCCTGGACTTGCTTGTCCTGCTCGTGCTCCTGGACTTGCTCGTACTGCTCGCACTGCTCGTACTGCTCGTGCTCCTGGTCTTGCTCATCCTGTTCGTCCTGCTCGTGTTCCTGGTTCTGCTGGTGCTGCTGGTGCTGCTGGTGCTGCTGGTGCTGCTGGTGCTGCTGGTGCTGCTGGTGCTGCTGGTGCTGCTGGTGCTGCTGGTGCTGCTGGGGCTGCTGGGGCTGCTGGGGCTGCTGGGGCTGCTGGGGC
>BLBF01000025.1:15553061-15573251 GCA_015471245.1 Laticauda colubrina
AAGCTTGTAGTTTAAATTCTTCCTTTTTAATTTTCATTCCTTTTATATTTTTGTCATCTCTAATATTTCTATTCAACACTTCCAAAGTTAATACGAATAACAAAGGAGATAGGGGACATCCTTGTCTTGTACCTCTTCTTATATTAATAAGATCTGTAAATTCTCCCTCCATCATTACCTTTGCTGTCTGTTTATTATATATGGCTTCTATTGCTTGAATAAATTTTCTGGCAAAGCCCATCTGTTCCAATAATAATAACATAAATCTCCAGTTCACGTTGTCAAATGCCTTTTGAGCATCTAGGAATATCAAAGCCATTTGTTTTTCAGGATGAGCCTCATAATATTCCAAGGTATCCAAAATTACTCTCATGTTGTCTCTAATTTGTCTCTTTGGTAGAAATCCATTTTGATCTGGATGAATAAAATTATTTAAATATTTTTTCAGTCTTTCTGCTAAGATTGAAGCAAAGATTTTATAATCTGCATTCAATAAGGAAATAGGTCTATAGTTCTTAATTTGCAACGGGTCAGCCTCTTCCTTTAAAATAAGTGTAATATATGCCTCTGACCATGTTTTGGGTGTCATCTTTTTTAACATAACTTCATTCATAATTTCTAACAATGGAGTGTTCAATGATTCTTGAAATTTTTTATAGAATTCTGCCGGAAGCCCATCTGGACCTGGTGCTTTCCCATTATTTTGTCTTTTAAATGCTTCATTTAGTTCCATCATTGTTATATTGCTTTCTAACATTTCTTCAGTCTCTTTAGGTATCTTCGGTAAGTTAACATTCTGTAAATACTCATCAATATTCTCTTGTTTATATAGTTGTCCATAATAATCTCGAATAATTTCCTTTTTCTCCTTATTACCACAGCAAACTTGACCTTGATCATCTATTAGTTTCAATATTTTTCTTGATTCCTTCTCCTTTCTCAGTTTATATGCTAGCCATCTACCTGGTTTATTTGCATCTTCAAAATAATTCTGTTTAGAATTTCTAATTTTCTGTGCCAGTTCTTCTTTCTCTATTAATTCCATTTTATGCTTAATTACATCCAGTTTCAATTTAATATCTTTTTTCTGTGGTATTTTCTGTAATTCTTTTTCAAGTCTTATATATTCATCTTCCAAGGCCTTGGAGGTTTGTCTTTTCCTAATATTCTTTTTTCTTGTATAGTCTATTATCAAACCTCTTACATATGCCTTCATTGTATCCCAAACATTCTGTATTGAAGTATCTTCTTTTTTATTTACTTTAAAAAAAAAAAACAATTCCTTCTCCATCCATTGTATAAAATCTTTCTCCTTTAAAATAGTATTGTTTAATGTCCATCTCGATCTTTTTTTTTGTCCCTTCCATTTAATTGTCATTGGACTATGATCTGCCCAAGTACTTATTTCAATATTTGTTTCTTGAATAGTAGATATTAATTCTGTTGAGATCCAAATCATATCTAATCTGGACCATGATAAATGTCTATTAGAATAAAAAGTATATTGTTTAGTTTTAACATTTCTTTCCCTCCAAATATCTTTTAAGGTTAATTCATCTGTCATTTTAAAAAAAGATTTAGGGAGAATCTTTCTATTTTGTTTTGTTGTTGTTGTTATATAGTCCAATTTATTGTCCACAATTCCATTAAAGTCTCCCATCATAATTATGTTAACATAGTCCAGTCTAATTATTTCCATATGTAGTTTTTTATAAAACTTCTTGTTTATCATTCGGAGCATAAATTGCAATCAAGAGTATTTTTTTATTATTATCCATTATTTCCACCATTAATACTCTTCCATCTTCATCCGTGTAGATCAGTTTTGCTGGAATATCTTCTTTAATGTAGAGAACCACTCCTCTTTTCTTACATTGAATCAAAGAAGTAAATATTTTCCTTAATTTTGGCTGTACTAACAATTGCTCATGTTGCTTTTTAATATGAACTTCTTGTAAGCAAATTATATCAAATTTTAATTTCTCTAATTTGTGAAAGATTTTCCTTCTTTTAACAGCTGAGTTAAGTCCATTTATATTCATTGTAATCAGTTTTTTTTCTTCCATGATTATGCTTTATATTTAGGTCTAACAGCTCTCGTGGCTCTCACTTCATGTTGTTCTTTATTGTCTATCTGTCCACCTACAACTCCTTTCTCTTTTTCAATCTCCAGTTGTTCCTCCTGAAGCTCAATTAATGAGACCTCTTTCTCTGCCTCCTCTTTTTTTCTTCCAAAAAATTCTGCATATAAAAGTTCTGCTTTTTCAATCGAGTCAATTCTATGTCTCTGCTCTTGCCACGTAAAAATTAGTCCTTCTGGTATCAGCCATCTATAGTTCACTTCATTTTCCAATAGCATTTTGGTCAAAAATCGATATTCTCTTCTCATCTCTCTCACTCTTCTAGGTATTTGTTTTAAAACTACAATCTCTTTGCCTTTATATTTCAATGCTTTTTCTCTTGCCTCTTGTAATATTTGTGTTCTGATGGATTTTTTAGTAAATCTAATATGTACTTCCTTTGGTAGTTTATTTCTCATCGCATATCTTGTATGAACTCGGTATATCTCATCTACTCCGTCCATCATTTTTTCCTCAGTAATTTCCAGAAGATCTGCCAATATTTCTATCATTATCACAGCCAAGTTTTCTCCTTTTTCCTCTTCTATATTTTGGAATCTAAGATAAAATTCTGATCTTTCCATCTCCCACCTCAACATCCCATTTTTTTCTTGTTCTATCACTGTTAATCTAGTGTCAATATTTCCAATCTTCTCCTCTCTTTGTTTTCCTTCTTCCTCAATTTTTTGGAATCTCTCCTCATACTTTCCCATCATTTGTTTAAAATTTTCATCGGATTTCTCTATTTTTTTATCCATGGTATCTATTTTTATCTTAATATCTTGAATTCCTTGCATAATCATCTGTAAATTTACTTTTTCTTGTTCCTTATCTTGCTTCAACATTGTCTGAATTAAAAGCTGTCCTTCAAGTGGTGGGGAAGCAGAGGTAGAAGCAAAAACGCCGAATGGTTTTGGCTTCCTGATCATTTTAATATTTCCAAGGCTTCAAGCTCTCTTTGACTTTGAATCCAGCTGGTATAGTAACCAAATATAGTCCAAAAAAAATAAAAAATAAAAAGAAATCCAATAGTAAAAAGCCCAAAACCAAAAAAGAAAAAAGGAAAAAGGAAAAAGAAAGGTCTTCAGGTTCTTCTAGACCCTAATCCAATTAAAATAAATGGAAGAAGCGAAGGGGCAAGAAAAAAAAAAAGAAAGAAAAGAAAAAAGAAAGAGCTCTGAGGCTTTCCCTTTAAAATAAAAAGCAAAAATACTAGAGTTAAAATTTACAAAAAGGCTGGCGAGTAGGAGTTTCAAAGGTATATATATATATATATATATATATATACACTGTACACTGCACTTTATTTCTTTATCCAAGGCTCTTATTATGACTGTCTTCTCCAGCAGCTTCAAAGCCAAGCCTCAAATGTTGAAATATTGATAAGAGTCCAAGAGAGCACCTGTAATAATATTTTACTGTATTCTCCCTCTATCTTATCACATTAAAATGTCCTTGAAAAGAAGTGCTTTTCTCCCCAATTCAAATAAAATATTTTCAAGCCTCTAGTTGGCAGTGTTGCAACATCTCTTAATACTCTTTCCCCACCCAGCCAAAAGAAAAAATATTTATAAAGAACTCAAACAAAAAGAAAAAAAAGATAACCAAAGGGAGCCTCTATCCTAAAAAGAAAGTTAAAAAGATAAAACATAAAAATCAAGTGAACAATAAAAATATATAGAAGAGAAAATTCAATCCGGTTACCTACAAAGTCACCTTAAAGTCCTCAAAGAAAATAAGAAAAAAAATCCAAGTCTCAATTTGACATCACTTAAACGCCGCTCAACCAAGATTCAGTCAAACATAAATAAAGCCACAGATTTCTTCTTTGTTCAGGATGTCCTTTCAAGTCTTAATCAATTTATAATGCAAAAGAATTTCTCACCCAACCGATACACACTCATTTAAATCCCTTTCTTTCCGGAGTTGTCCCGACTTCAGCAGCTTTGAAGCCTGCCTTTCTGCTTCCAGCAAAAGGGCTTCTCCCGGATCAAACCAGAGATTTTGCGATATCTCTGGGATCCTGGGACTGTGCCCTTCACAATCCCCATCTCTACGGGACGGTTTAGGTCCCTTAGAACCGACCAGAGGCAAAAATATCAGCTGAGATCTCAGAGCCCCGAGATCGCAGCTGTAGCACCGAGACGTAGCTCCGCCTTCTCCACTGTAACCAACTCTTGTTAAAAAAATTATTAGGGTTTCAAACTATGCAAAGCAAAAATTCTGTCATTTTCACCACAGTAAACTCCCCTGAATTCTGTGATATTGACAACCTTTGTTGTATATAGATAGTAATGAATATCTTTTAAAAGAGAAACTTGTCTGCCAAATTTTCATCAATGGCAGGAAGTAACTATTGTACTTTATTGGACACCAAAGAGGCCCTATTGGTCTCTCTTATGCAAAAATGGGAAAAGTGGGTTTTTTGTTCTGGGAATTTTGTTTTCAGTATATTAATTATATTTTATTACTTCATTGAAATATATTTATTATGAGTAATTAGTTTAAATTTGAAGTATGTGAAAAAGCAATTACTGGAATGCAAAGAAAGAAAAATGGAAAGAACAGCAAGATGATGCCAAAAAAGGAGATGACTATGTTTCAATTAAAAAAATGAAACCATAGTGAAAAGGTAAAAAAGTAGATTATGATTCCCCCTCCCTTCCATTTGTATCCATTATTTAGACATTATTTAGACATTATCCAACATGAGGAATTATTGTTTTCTGTTTAAGTCCTAAAAATATTTTCCAAATTTTCTTTCTTGGTGATATATTGTATGCAAAGAAACCAATTTTGCCTGAACTTAGTAAAATTTCTGTTATGGATAGATACTATCTGTCATTCCCCTGGAGGAGACTGACTCTGAAGAAAAGGAGGAAAATCCAACAGGGAGTGGGAGTGTGGCTCCAGAAGTGGTGGAGGAGGCTGGGGAAGGGCAGAGGCCGGCTGAGCAATCAGAGGAGGATCCAGGCACATCCCCTATCCATCCTAGGTCACACAGGGAGAAGAAGATCAGGGAAAAGTGAGGTCTATTCAGGAGGAGACTACCATGATCCTCCTCGTGGCTTGCAGCTAGGAGCTATGTTTGTAACTACGCAGTCAGAATTGCTGGCGTCAAAGTTTAGTTTAGTGTTTCCTTTGAAAGAGCTTTATCTTTGTTGGCGTTCTTCCCATGGACTCTTCCAGTATCTTCCTGGAATATATGATTAATTATCTTGGCTTGCTTCGGAACTCCTGTCAATGTGGTTTGTTTTGGTTTCTTTTTTGTCTCATTATTTACTTTTGTGACTTTACACTGTGCCTAATAAAACAGTGAACTTTAAGTTGAAGTCATTACCGGACTTTAGTGTATGTTTTGGGTTTGGGGTTATTTTGAGAGACTATGGGTCATCACACTATCAATATGGAACATACAGTATTTAATCACTCAATTTGATATCATGGTCAAGATGTGTCTTTTCCAATATTCTTGCTACAGTCAGCATATATCTTCGATTATTTCTCTGTACCATAGATATTTATGAAGACCACTATCTGGACCTCCTCATTCTATTATTAATATTCTACCAATTGGAGATCTTATTCATTCTGTTATTCATGATAGACAGCTTTCTCTGTGGTATAATCTTCAATTGATAGTACCTTTTTCAGTTGGATTATATAGAATTTAAAATTTTAATTTTGGCTTTTTCCTGTGGCATATACATTTATTGACTGTTCTTTGCCAATCTTGCAACTTTGAAAATGAAATCCTAGGTAATTCACCAAATCTTTTTTTCACTTGGTAATTCACCACATCTCTTGTTAAGCCCGTGTCACACTGCACCAACGGATGGAAAGAGGATATAAAATGGAGAAAAACGCTTGCCATCCGTTGGTTAATGCTATGCATCCGTTCTGTACTCACTGCATGTGTGATTCATACGTTCTATCCATCCAGCATCTGTCTACTGAGATTTCATCCGCTCAAAAAGTTTTGAACTGCACAAAACCTTTTGAGCGGATGAACTTTCCGCCATGTCCGTTCTACATCCGTGACACATACGGAGAACAAACGTTCTACGTCCGTCATCATCCGTAACACATCTGCTGTATCCGCTCGGCATCTGCTGTGCATCCGCGCAACTTGCATCCACTCCAGCAGAAAACGGAAAGGGAAGGAAGCGAAACGGACGTGGAACATCTGCGCAGCATTAGTAGCACGGACATAGAAAGGATGAAAGCGGAGGCAGCTCGCACATAAAGCATTAAAAGGAAAAAACGTTCATATAGGGGACGTATCTCGGATATTTAGGATGTCTGGAGGATGTCTAGAGAATGCAGAAGAACAGCAAGTGGAAAACCGATATTTCCTATAAAAAGGGGGAGGAAATCACCTGGATCTCACTTTCAGTCCAGCAGCCCTGGTGTGCAGACCTATTCAGTCTTGCTCTTGCTCTTCCACATCATCCAGTCATATCCACCATGGATCGTCGCACACTCCTTTTGGTAGCCGCCATCATTCTACAGCAGTGCCAAGCCCTCTTCAGGCTTTTTCACCTGCTCTACGCAAGGAAAAGTAGGCATCCAAGAAATGTGTGGGTCTGAAGATGGATCGCGAGAAGAGCAGAGTACAGACTGTATGACAAGCTGATGGTGGAGCTGAAGAACGAAGACCCTCATGCATTCTAGCACTTCATGAGGATGCCACCAGCCATGTTTGATGAAGTTGTGGAGCAGCGGAGACCCAGGTTGACCAAGGCAAACACCAACTTCCTGCCCAGCCTGGACCCTGGGCTGAAGGTGGCACTGACTCTGTACCACTTGGCCTCAGGGACCATGTACAGGAACATGTAGTACGCCTGGAGGGTGCCACACAACACCATCAGCATTGTGGTCAGAGAAGTGATGCAGGCCATCATCGAAGAATATGTGGAGGAGCTCCTCCAGTGCCCCACCACTGAAGAAGGCTGGAAGAAAGCTGCAGAACAGTGATATCAGAAGTGGAACTTCCCCCACACCGTTGGAGCCATAGATGGGAAGCACGTGGCCTGCAAAGCTCCAGCCAACTCAGACTCCAATTATCACAATTACAAGGGCTTCTTCAGCATCATCCTCTTTGCCATGGTTGATGCTGACTACAAGTTCATGTACATCAATGCTTCAGACAATGGGTCAGCTTCAGATGTCCAGGTATACAATGCCAGTGACCTCAAGGAGGGGCTGGAAGGCAACCTCATTGTGGGCTTCCCAGATCCAGACCCCCTGCCCAATGACACACAAGATGTGCCTAACTTCATCGTGGGGGATGACGCCTTCTCCCTCAGAACCTCCCTCATGAAGCCCTACACTTCCATATACCTCACCTGTGAAGAGAGGAACTTCAACTACAGGCTGTCCAGGGCAAGACGAGTGGTGGAGAACGCCTTTGGCATCCTGGCCAACAGATTCCAGGTACTTCTCACCACCATGCAGCATTGCCCAGAGACTGTGAGGAGGATCGTGGAAGCTTACTGCATCCTGCACGATCTCATGCGCACCCGCTACCCAGTCTTGCAGAACAGGCTCGTGGACTTCCAACAAGGCAATGGGGACATGGAGCCTAGTGAATGGAGGCAAGGACTAAACCTGATAGACACTGTGGATGTGCAAGGCCCCAACAGAGCTTCACATGAAGGGAAGAAGCAGCGCAACCTCCTGAAACACTGGTGCAACTCCCCAGCTGGAGCAGTGGAGTGGCAAGACAGGATGATAGATGCTTAATGGATGCTTCCTTCAGCCTGTCTCATCACACTGATGAGGTTGTGCCATGTATGTTGAGTGGTCCTACAATGAACAGGACATTTATTAAAGAGTTGTGTTTATGTTGAAATGTGTTGATCAATGAATAAATCGTTATTGATAAAAAAGGGCCATATGTGTGGCAGCTGGGAGGGTGGACCATACAGTCCCACTATGCTTGCACTGGAGGCTTATCTATCCCACAGCTATTACCCATCACACAGCTATTACCCACCCCACAGGTATCCCTGCCCATCCCACTGCTATCCTTACCCATCCCACAGCTATCCATCCCACAGCTATCCTTATCCATCCCACAGCTATCCTTACCCATCCCACAAGCATACAAAGGCTTAAACCATTTCTAAAAGTTTCCACCAAGACTTTATTAAGTGAAAGAACTGAACCAAGTGTGTGAAGCAAAGATAACCTTTATTAATAACAAACTGTAGGACTTTATTAAAAAAGCAAAATGAACCAAGAAAAGTGTCCCAAGCAAAGATAAAGTCAACAGGTAACAACCCAATCTCTGGCACTCTTCTCAGTCACTCTGAGGCATGCAGTGGCTGGAGTGCTGGTCTGAGGCACCATTGGGGTGCCTGGCCCCGAGAGTACAACAGGGGATGGTGTGTGCAAGAAGCTCTCAGAGAGCTGGCTCAGTCCCGTGATGTTGAGAGACCCTTCCTCCAGGACATGGGATGTCAGTCCCAACACCGATGACAGATGTTCTGAGGCCGGGCTTGGCTGTGGGGTGGAGGAAGGAGGAGTGTAATGGGTCTTTCTGGTCTGCAGCTGAGCAAGGTGAGGCGTCGGTGGCATCTGTGGTGTCAGTGGCATCTGTGGCGTCGATGGCATCTATGACAGGTGAGGAACCTGTGCCTGGACTGGGAAGGGCTGCCTGTGCTGCTAGAAGTCCTGGTAGTTGTAGCCTTGGTTGGTGAGGGGCTGTTGAAAGCCTTGGAAGGGCTGTGATATCGCCTGGGGTGGAGGAGCAGACCTGGACTGGATGGGAGCAGGTTCAGCTGGGCATGGAGGGTGGTGCAGAAGACCTGTGGTCCTCTCCTTGATCACCTGGTACTGGGCTTCGGGCACTTCCATGAGGGTCTGGTTCACGTAGATGAGGAAGGGCTTTCTGTTAGAGGATGGAATCTTGAAGTGTACCAGCTGAGAGAGGAGATCTACACTGCTCTTGATGGTGTCCCTGATCTCCAAGAGGGCAGTGTGGCTCTGTCCCTCCAGTCTGCCTCTCTGCCTGCTTTCTGTGGAGGTGGAGCTGGGGGTGGGGGTGGGTTAGTCTCTGGTGGCCGTAGCCTCCTCTTGCTCCATTTGTGTCAGGGGATCCTCCATGTGCTCCGGCATGGGGTGTGCAGCTGTCAGGGGGGTCTCCGTCGTGGGGTGCTCCACAGACACCTGCCTGGACACAGGAGCTGACTCTTTGCCAGAAGAGGACTGGCTGTCTGTGGGCTGCCTGAGAGAGAGGGTTGACAGAGGGGCTGCTCCTCAGTGGCGGATCTCACCCTCCAAGAAGCTGCACTTGGCCATCACGTAGGTCTTCTGGTCGGTGAGCTTGACCGCGGCCTGGCCAGACTTCTTCAGGTGCAGCTTCCCGTACCAGGTGTGCATGTGCTTCCACCACCCCAGGAGGACATCCAAAGTGTAGCCCAGGCTCTCCGCCTTCTCTCTCCAAGCTGCCTGCTTCTGCTTGGTGTCTCGATAGAGCCTGTGTCCCTTCCTCTAGAGGTACTCGTTCTCCCTCAGCCATTTGAGCACCTCCTCCTCATGTTCCTCTGCAATGGAGTACTGTCTCCTCTCCCCCTTTTTGCATGATTGCCTCTTTCTCCCCCTGGCAGGGCCTTCTGGGCCCTCATCAGCAGGGCTTTGAGGTCCTAGGGGCTGGTCCACCACACCAGCAGCAGCAGCAGCAGCAGAATCAGCACCAGCAGAAGCACCAGCACTAGCAGCACCAGTAGCACCAGCAGTAGCACGAGCAGCAGCAGCACCAGCAGAACCACCACCAGCACCAGCAGAGTCAGCACCAGCAGAAGCACCAGCACCAGGAGCAGCGCCAGCAGAGTCAGCACCAGCAGGACCACCAGCAGTACCAGCAAAGTCAGCACCAGCAGAAGCACCAGCACCAGGAGCAGTGTCAGCAGAAGCACCAGCAGAGTCAGCACCAGCAGCAGAAGCCCCAGCAGAAGCAGAGTCAGTGCCAGGGGGTGGGATGGTGGTCCTGTCCTTCTTGCCAGGGCTGGCAGGAGTAGGCACAGGCTTCCTTTTCTTCCCCATGATTGTTGGCTGAAGATGTGTCCGGCAGAAGGTCTTTCCTCTGAATGGTGACCTGCTTGTGAGCTGCTTGCATCCTCCCCACATGTGCAGTGAATGCTTTGCATCCGCTAGGCATCCGCTAGGCATCCGCTAGGCATCCGCTAGGCATCCGTGATGCATCCGCGTCATCCGCTAGGCATCCACTACACATCTGCTCCTTCCACTGCGCGTCTGCTTCACTGTTCTCCCACAGAAGCCCTGCGGATGTGTTATCCACTTCCATCCGCTTCCATTCGCTAGGCTTCCGTTGAGCATCCACTTGAAATCCTCGCTAAGTCCTCCCCATGACCATTCCTTTCCGTTGTTGTCCGTTCTCTTTATGCAAATTTGGGGCACTTTTGAGAGCGGATAACAACGGATGAAAAATTTGCTCGTCTGCTGTGTCCTTTTTACATACGTTTTGCATCCGTCTGCTGATGTGACCTAGCCTTTACCTTGAGACTGGTCTGTCTTTTCATGGAATTTTCTTCATTAGCATTAAGTGTCTTTAATTTTCATTTCTTTTGTATTCTGAAGCATTATTTAAGAATAAATAAATAGTTCTTTTCAGATGTTTTGAATTCTTTTTCCTTTGATAATATTAAGCATGCAGACTTTAAACATGAAGACTTTTTGCCAACCTTTTGGATCTCAGGGACCACCAAACTCATACTTTTAAATCCTGAGGACCACTAATATGAATTTTTTAAAAAAGCTAATATATTTAATATAATTTTTATGTTAAATATCTATTTTACATGCACACACACACACACACACACACACACACACACATATTGGTATTGGCAATCTGGTATCGCTTTCATGTGTTGGACTAGTGAGGAAGTGTGTTCCAGCTTTTTTACTGCATTTTTGTGTTCATCCAGGCAGGTACTTATTCTTCTATTGGTCTGTCCAATGTATGTGGCCGGGCATGATTCACAGGGGACTTCATATATGCCTTGGTCAATTTTGTCTTTGGGGTTTCTTAGGATGGCTGCTATTTTTCTGTCTGTTTTGAAGGCAGTCTTGATGTGATGCCTGTGTAGTATCTTCCTGATTTTGTCTGTAGTACCTCTTATGTAGGGCAGGACAGCTGTTCCATTGGTCTGTTCATCCTCTAGGTCTCTATTATGTCTCAGTGTGTTTAGTGGATCAAGCCAGTGATTTTGCTTTTGTGGAAGCCGTTGGTTGTCAGTACTTTAGTCAGGGTGCATAGTTCAGTCTTTATGTGTGTCTTGTCTACCAGGCATTTGGTTCTGGTAATTAGTGTTTTGGCCACGGAGTTTATCTGTGCTGGGTGGTGGTGGGATTGGGTGTTGAGGTAGCGGTTGGTGTGTGTTTTCTTCTGGTATACGGTGTGTCCTAGTGTCCTATCTGTTTTTTTGTAGATTAGTACATTTAAGAATGGTAGTTGTTGTCACAATAAAAGAAACTCTCGAAATCATCAAAAATAAATACCAACCACCCAAACACTTCATGGAACTAACAGAACACTGCTTAACCAACACATATTTTATATACAAAGGACAAAGATACAAGCAAATTGAAGGAGCCCCTATGGGATCACCACTGTCACACGTCATTGTGAACCTGTTCATGGAAGAATTCAAATCCAGAGCCCTAGCCAATGCCACCCACAAACCCAAACTATGGCTAAGACATATCAATGACACATTTGTTATTTGGCCCCATGGAAAAGAAAACCTAAATAATTTCCTAACACATCAAAACAGCACACACCCCAAAATCAAATTCACCATGGAAACAGAAACAAATAACTACACACACACTCTTACTTATTTAATTATAACAAAAAATGTTAATAACATAAATGCTTAATGATAACAAAATAAAACATTCTGGGTTGGAAGCCTCCCCTCACCTGGCACCTTCAAAAGAAATAGAAGAGCGGGTGGTGTGTGTGTATGTGCCTGAGCTGAGGGGCCTTGGGGCAACTGCCGCTGGGAGAAGCAGAGACAGAAAAGGGGCTTTGATCTCCTTGGGGGGCAGCGCCCCTTGGCTGCTACTCCAGTGGCTTCTCAGCAGGCATCTGCTTGCAGAAGGACTGCCACTCTTGGTGATTAATTGAGGGAGGGGAGGGGGAGAGAGAAAACATCACTCACATTCCCAGGGAAGGAAAGGAGATGAAACAAAGCTCACTCTTTCACTGAGACCTGCAAAACCCAATCTACCGTGTTCTGGGAGTTCTTCAAAATCATCAAACACTCCCACTTGCAATTCCCGTACCTCCCAGCTCAGGTCCCTGAGACGTATGCTCCCACACATGGCAGTGGTGGTGGCAACAACAATCCCCTCCCCCAGCACCCACTGTCAGCCCATTAGTTTTTGAACTTTGAATTGCTCCCGGATCTCTCTCTTTCCTTCCCCCCCCACCCAGGAAAGGCAGGAAAGTAAAGGGAGATAGAGCCATGCATAGCTCTCCCCTTTTCCAGCCCTTGCTACCTCTCCCAACATTGAAGCCTCAGAAACGCAGGCAAAGCCACCACAGCAGTAGCGCCCTGAGTTGCTTGCTTCTTTACTACTGCCTCCTCTTCCTCCAGCACCACTTCCTTCTCTGGTAGGGTGATTCTTAACTAACTGAGCATGCTAAGGCAACTCAGGATGCTACCGCTGTGGCAGCTTTGCCTGTGTCTCCGAGGCTTCAATGTTGGCAGCGAGGGGTGGGAGAGTGGAGAGCTGCGCATGGCTCTGTCTCCCTTTTCTTTCCTGCCTGTACGTGGGCGGGGGGAGAAAAGAGAGATAGCCAGGAGCAATTCAAAGCTAGAAAACTAATGGGGAGAGCTAACAGCAGGTGCCGGGGGAGGGGACTGCTGTTGCTGCCACCGGGTGTAGGAGCTGATTGGCGCATGCATCTCAGGGACCTGACTCCAGGATCCCTTGGGGAGCCGGGAGGCATGAAAAGTGCATGGCCCAGATTAATTGCTTTTGGGGGCCATTTCTTCTGGGGCCCACCAAAATTTTTCCACCCCTCACCAGTGGGCCACGGCCCACAAGTTGGGGACCGCTGTTTTGTCTGCTTTTCGTTATGCTGAGAAAAGCTTGGACTTGACATGAAAGACTTATTAAATATTTTCAGGGTGGTACTCCCCTTTGGCAAATTGGATGATCCTACACAGTTAAACTATGTCACCTGTCATGAAAAGCTCTTTTGTTGCAATTCAGAATTATGTAATATTGAGTTACTGTATTCCCTTCAAAAATATTTCTTAAAGGTTTCTATACTAGAGGGTGAACATTTCTTTAGAAATAGAGGGTGATATTTGCAACTCATGTTGAGCAATTTTAAAATGTCTCAAGCATGTCCTGTGTGAGGATGATCTTTCAAAGAGGAGTAGATACTGGAGTAGATACTAATAATCTTTGTTTCTAAGTGGGAGAAGGGAGTTGTACTACATTAAAAGAATAGAAAACCTTCTGCCTTCTTGGCTGATGTGAGATAGATAGCTAATGTTACATTGGCCTCTCAATCAATGTAACCTGGGATAGCTAGCTTGACTTATCCTGTGTTCGAAATAGCAAGTTGCCAAACTGTGAAAAGATAAATCTATTCCAAGATGCTTAAATAATCAGGCTATTTCCCCCCCTAATAGTGCATAATTGGCCATACTCTTGAAGGTTTGAGAAGCTGAGATACATTTATGCAATGGTCCTATCTATATTTATTTTTTAGCATAGCTGATCTCCCCTTTGAAGGCCAGAAAGCAAATGGCAAATATAAGTTCCCACTTGCTACCTCAGCCCAGTTTTATCAGTGCTACTGTCTGGCAGCAGCTCAACAAGAGATGCCAGAGCAGTGATGCCCAAGAGGGAATTAAAATAATAATTAAAAAATCCCTTCAGCACTTGTATGTCAGAGGGGGGGTCCATTGGTTGTTTTCTTGCACATTTCTTGTTACCCAAACTAAGTATTATCTTCAGTGCTAGTCCTGATGATCTTATCTAGTTTGGTAATGAAATACCTGCAAGGAAACAACCAAGAGCTCCAAGGTTCCATCATTTGATCTCTGAGCTATAAATACTCTTCATGTATGAAGTCTAAAGCCCATGCCCCACTGCACCAATGGATGCAAAGAGGATGTAAAATGGACGAAAAAGCTTGCCATCCGTTTGAAAACACAATGCATCCGTCAAACATCCGTCTGCTGCTATTCCATCCTGCTGCTATTCCATCAAAAAGTTTTGAGCTGCACAAAACTTTTTGAGCAGATGAACTTTCCGCCACATATGATGTACATCCGCAACACATACGGGCAACAAACGTTCTATGTCCGTTATCATCCATTACACGTCCGCTGTATCCTCTCGGCATCCTCTGGACATCCCCTCAACTCACATCCGCTGCAGCTGAAAGCGGAAAGAGGGAGGAAGCGAAAGGTACATGGAACGTCCACACAGAGTTAGTAGCATGGAAATAGAAAGGATGTAAGAGGATGAATCTTGTATATAAAGCATTAAAACGGACAAAACATTCATACATGGGACGTATCTTGGATATTTAGGATGTCTGGAGTATGCCTAGAGTATGTGGAACGACACCTAGCGGAAAACTGACATTTCCTAAAAAAAGGGGGAGGCAATCACCTGGATCTCACTATCAGTCCAGCAGCCATGGTGTACAGACCTCTTCACCCTTGGTCTTGCTCTTCCACATCATCCATTGATCTCCACCATGGATCATCACACACTCCTTATGGTAGCTGCCATCATTAAACACCAGAACCAAGCCCTGTTCAGACTGTTTCACCTTTTCTACGCAAGGAGAAGAAGGAGACGTCCAAGAGCTGTGTGGGTCCGACGATGGATTGGAAGAAGAGTGGAGTTTGGACTCTATGACAAGCTGATGGTGGAGCTGAGGAATGAAGACACTCGTGCATTCAAGCACTTCATGAGGATGCCACCAGCCATGTTTGACGAAATTGTGGAGTGTCTGAGACCAAGGTTGACCAAGCCGAGCACCAACTTCCATCCCAGCCTGGACCCTGGACTGAAGGTGGCACTGACTCTGCGCCACTTGGCCTCTGGAACCAAATACAGAAACATGCAGTATGCCTGGAGGGTGCCACACAACAGCATCAGCAAAGTGGTCAGAGAAGTGTTGCAGGCCATCATTGAAGAATACGTGGAGGAGCTCCTCCAGTGCCCCATCACTGACGAAGGCTGGAGGAAAGTTGCAGAGCAATGGTATCAGAGGTGGAAATTTGCCCACACCATTGGAGCCATAGATGGGAAGCACGTGGCCTGCAAAGCCCCAGCCAACTTAGGGTCCTCTTATCACAACTACAAGGGCTTCTTCAGTATCATCCTCTTTGCCATGGTTGATGCTGACTACAAGTTCATGTACATCGATGCATCAGGCAATGGGTCTGCTTCTGATAGCCAGGTATACAATGTCAGTGACCTCAAGGATGGGCTGGAACGCAACCTCATAATGGGTTTTCCAGATCCAGACCCCCTACCCAATGACACACAAGATGTGCCCTACTTCATCGTGGGTGATGATGCCCTGTCCAGGGCAAGACGGGTGGTGGAGAATGCCTTTGGCATCCTGGCCAACAGGTTCTAGGTACTTCTCACCAACATGCAGCATCGCCCAGAGACCATGAGAAACATCATGGAAGCTTGCTGCATCCTGCACAATCTCATGCGCACCCGCTACCCAGTCTTGCAGAACAGGCTTGTGGACCGTCAACAAGGGAATGGGGACATGGAGCCTGGTGAATGGAGGCAAAGACGAAACCTGATAGACACTATGGATGTACAAGGCCCCAACAGAGCTTCACTTGAAGGGAAGAAGCAGTGCAACCTCCTGAAACACTGGTGCAACTCCCCAGCTGGAGCAGTGGAGTGGCAAGACAGGATGGTAGATGCTTAATGGATGCTTCCTTCAGCCTGTCTCCTAACACTGATGAGATTGTGCCATGTATGTTGAGTGGCCCTACAATGAATAGGGCATTAATAAAGAGTTGTGTTTATATTGAAATGTGTTGATGAATGAATAAATCGTTATTGATAAAAAAGGGCCATATGTGTGGCAGCTGGGAGGGTGGACCATACAGTCCCACTATGCTTGCACTGGAGGTTTATCAATCCCACAGCTATCCTTACCCATCCCACAACTATCCTTTCCCATCCCACAGCTATCCTTACCCATCCCACAGCTATCCTTATCCATCCCACAGCTATCCTTACCCATCCCAAAAGCATGCAAAGGCTTAACCATTTTTTCAAAGTTTTCACCCACACTTTATAAAGTAAATAAAATGAACCAAGTGTGTGAAGCAAAGATAACCTTTATTAACAACTGTCTTAAGTAAACTATATGACTTTATTAAAAAAGCAAAATGAACCAAGTAAAGTATCTTTAAGCAAAGATAAGGTGAACAGGTAACAACCCAGTCTCTGGCACTATTCTCAGTCACTCTGAGGCAAGTCCATAGTCTCAGCTGTCGAGCGGCCAGGAACTGTGGAGGTGGCTGTGGCTGGAGTGCTGGTCTGAGGCGCCATTGGGGTGCCTGGCCCCAAGAGAACAACAGGGGATGGTGTGTTCAGGAAGCTCTCAGAGACCTGACTCAATCCCGTGAGATTGAGAGGCCCTTCCTCAAGGACCTGAGATGTCAGGCACAGTACTGAAGACAGAATTTCTGTTGAGGGGCTTGACTGTGGGGTGGAGGAAGGAGGAGTGTAGTGGGGCTGTCTGATCTGCAGCTGTGTGAGATGAGGCGTTGCGTCTGTGGCATGCAATGTACCTGGGCCTGGACTGGGAAGGGCTGCCTCTGCTGTGGGAAGTCCTGGTAGTCGTAGCCTTGGTAGGTGAGGGGCTGTTGAAAGCTGTAGAAGGGCTGTGACATCGCCTGGGGTGGAGGAGCAGTCCTGGACTGGGTCGGAGCAGGTTCAGCTGGGCCTTGAGGGTGGTGCAGCAGTGCTGTGATTTTCTGCTTCATCACCTGATACTGGGCCTTGGGCAGGTCCATGAGGGTCTGGCTCACATATGTGTTGAAGGGCATGCGGTTCGAGGATGGTATATCGCTTTGGACCAG
Source organism: Laticauda colubrina (assembly GCA_015471245.1). Taxonomy (NCBI): domain Eukaryota; kingdom Metazoa; phylum Chordata; class Lepidosauria; order Squamata; family Elapidae; genus Laticauda; species Laticauda colubrina. The sequence continues at coordinate 15,570,310 of BLBF01000025.1, forward strand.
CTGAGAGAGAAGATCTGTGCTGGTCTTGATCGTGTCCCTGATCTCCAGCAGGACAGTGTGGCTGTGTCCCTCCAGTCTGCCTCTCTGCCTGCTTTCTGTGGAGGTGGATTGGGGGTGGGTTGGTCTCAGACTGCTGCTTCTTCTTGCTCCATTTGAGACAGGGGATCCTCCACGCCCTCTGGCCTGGGGAGTGCAGCTGTCGGGGGCATCTCTGCCATAGGGCCCTCCAAAGACACCTGCCTGGACACGGTAGCTCTCTCCTGGCTGGAAGAGGAGTGGCTGTCTGTGGGCTGTCTGAGGGAGAGGGTTGACAGAGGGGCTGCTCCTCGGTGGCAGACCTCACCCTCCAGGAAGCTGCACTTGGCCATGACGTACATCTCCCCGTCAGTGAGCTTGACAGCAGCCTGGCCAGATTTCTTGAGGTGTTTGCTTGCCATACCAGGTGTGCATGTGCTTCCACCATCCCAGGAGTACATCTGAAGTGTAGCCCAGGCTCTCTGCCTTGTCTCTCCATGCTGCCTTCTTTCTCTTGGTGTCGCAATCGAGCCTGTGGCCCTTTCTCCACAGGTACTTGTTCTCCCTCAGCCATTCCAGCACCTCCTCCTCATGGTCCTCGGAAATGGAGTACTGTTTCCTCTCTCCCTTCTCCTTGCCTTGCCTCTTCCTCCCTCTGGCAGGGGCTTCAGGGCCTTCAGCAGCAGGGCTTTGAGGGCCTTGGGGCTGGTCCACCACAGCAGGAGCACCACCACCACCAGCAGCAGCAGCAGCAGAAGCACCAGCAGCTTCAGAGTCAGTGCCAGGGGGTGGGATGGTGGTTCTGTCCTTCTTGCCAGGGCTGGCATGAGTAGGCACAGGCTTCCCCTTCTTCCCTGACTGACGAACCATGGTGTTCTTTCAAGATGTCTCTGGCAGCAGGTCTTTTCTCTGAATGTTGACTGCTTGCAAGCTGCATCCTTTTATATCCGCGGAGCTGACGCAATTCATCCTCCCCGCATGCGCAGTGAACACTTTGCATCCGCTACGCATCCGCTACGCATCCGCTACGCATCCGCTACGCATCCGCTATGCATCCTATAGGCGTCCATGATGCATCCGCGTCATCTGCTACACATTCTCTCCTTCCGCTATGCGTCCGCTTCGCTATTCTCCCCCGAAAGCCCTGTGGATGTGTCATCCGCTTCCATCCGCTTCCATCCGCTAGGCTTCCTACGAACATCCGCTTACCATCCTCGCAACATACTACCCACGTCTGTTCCTTTCCGTTGTTTTCCGTTCTGTTTATGCAAATTTGGGGCACTTTTGAGAGTGGATAACAATGGATGGAGCCACCCCCGAAATTTTGCTCATCCGCTGTATCCTTTTTGCATACGTTTTGCATCTGTCGGCCAGTGTGACCTAGCCTTAACGGAGTAGGAGAATTGGATTGAGAATGGGGATTGAGGATTACGTTTATTCTCAATTCAGAGTAATCTTTGGAAATGGCTACCAATATCCACACCAATTGCATTATCTTTGATGACTTCTGGGGCCAAGCCTTTTGTGACATGTATTGGGCAATGCAGGATGTGCTGGAAGCTTCTGAGAGGCGCTCAGAACTGTAATTACTAATACTTACTGGAACATTGGGACAGTATGGAAATAGTGTTCAGGATCAGGAAATGAAAGGAAATAAAAATAAACAGAAAATGACAGCATGAGATGCCTTTGAAGAATCATGTCAGATTCAGAGGTCTTTCAGACACACCTTGTAATTCATTAACTATTAACCTTCATGGAGTCAAAATGCTGCTATTGTGATGCCATATGTTTTAATTATGCATCATACGTATGTTTGGATTTTTCCTGATGTTTTTAAGTTGTAAGAAATGTAATTTTCTTTATCTATTTTGAAAAGGTCATTTCTTTATTTTTGATAATAAACTGTTGGAAATATTTGAGGCAACTCATATCAATATCACAATCAAAATACTGTATTTTGATATTAAATACTATTTAGGTATTTCATGTTCCTTTCCTACCTTTTGTAGTTTTCTATTACTGAACTAAAGCTATATTGTTTGTAGATTTTTATTAGAAATACATCACAGTCAGGACCGTTGCCTTTCAAACAGTGAAAATGTTCAGGTTTGCATTGTTTTTTACTACTTTGTACTCACAATTATTTTTTTGAACATCACTTTGAAAATCTAATTTTCAGTCAATATTGTCATTACAGATATGAATGAAAAGGGAAGGAATGGAAACCAAACACATGATGACATGGGAATGACGGACAGTGCACATTGACAGGAAAAAAATCTACTTCAGTAAGTAAAGATATGTACACTAAAATTGTTTTCTTGTTTTGTTAGTTTCATGACAATTGATTCATAGGGTGATTAATTTGTTATTTGTTCATTTTATTACTATCTTAATATACATTTGTAGAAGAAAGACATGTAATGTGACATTAATGTGGACAGAGAAGAATGTCAATATGACTAAGGTTTGTGGAGCGATGCAAAAATAGGAAAAATATCAATAATAGTTTCAAGCAAGAAAAGCAAGTGGAACTTGTCATCAACATTCATAATTTTGCTGGTTATCATTCAGAGAAGCTGGCTATTTCATACATTTTAAAATTTAAAGAGGAAAACAATATAGTCCAGGAATTCAGTTCAAACCCAAGTTATATTAGTGTTTAGACTTTCTTCAAACAGAATACAATGCCATATAATTCAACTGCATTACTTTATACATTACTTTATAATGCATTACTTTAAATGCATTACTTTATACATTTTTTGAACATAAATATCTTTAGTAAAAGTAACCAACATAGCTTGTTTAAGAAGGCATGATATAAGATCTTTATTCAGACTATACTGTGCTTTAAAGAACAGTATGAAATGTTCCATTCCATCATGTTCACCATCACTGAGATTTGAGTTATGAGAATAAGG
>BLBF01000025.1:15573261-15585837 GCA_015471245.1 Laticauda colubrina
CCCAGACATGAAGAAAGACAAGCTGGCAGTAGATGGAACCGTAACAACCGCTGCCCATCCCAGAAGACGACCCTGCTCCAACCACCTCCACATTGCAGCTTGAGACCTTCCAGGAGCTACCGCTGACTGCAGCCAACGTCGCGAGAGCCACAGCCAAAGACCCTTTGACAGCGCGCATATTGAACTGGGTAGGTAAAGGGTGGCCGGAGGAGAACAAAACTGAGACTTTTAAACCATTCCGTACCAGACAGACCGAATTGTCTGTACAAAAGGGGTGCATTTTATGGGTGCATTTTATGACAGGGTGGTGATTCCAAGCAGTCTCCAAGAAGATGTTCTGGGCATGATGCACAAGGGACACCCGGACACAGTCAAAATGAAAGCCGTGGCCAGGAGTTACATCTGGTGGCCAGGGTTGGACTGTCAAAAATTGAGGCTTTCCCCCCACAGACACCAATAAGAGACTGGGAAACTCCCTGGGGTCCATGGTCTAGAGTACATATTGAGTTTGCTGGGCCAATGAAGGGAAACACTTTTTTGATAGTGGTTGATGCATACTCGAATTGGTTGGAAGTCATCCTCCTGGCTTCCAGAACCACTGAAGCTGTAATGAAACAACTAGACAAACTATTTGCGACACATGGGCTACCTGATGTACTGGTTTCAGATAATGGGTCTCAATTTACAGCCTTGGAATTCAAACAATATCTGGCTGCCCAGGGTATCCGACATGCCTTAACTGCGCCAGCCCATCTGGCTGCGAACGGCAGGGCTGAACGGTACACTGAACGGTACATTAGTTCGGTACACTAAAGAGGGCCTAGACAGAATGGACAAGGGGGACATGCAGGACAAACTAAGCTGACTACTAACCTTGCAACATATTACCCCTAGCAGCACAACCAATAAAAGCCCAGCAGAATTTCTAATGGGTAGGAAACTACGCTCCTACCTGGACAGATTGCACCCCACTTACACCTGGGACAAACCCCCTGATTTCTCCAGCAAATACCGTACATTTGAAATTGGCGACCTGGTCTATGCCAAAAACCTCACCGGGGACCCATTGTGGCTTCCAGCCACGATCACCCAAATCACAGGCCCCCTGTCCTACCGACTACTTTTAGATGATTGTAGGGAATGGAATCGGCACATAGACAAGCTTTGTTCCCACAACCTCGAACGGAAAAACACCACAGAATCAAACATAAATACCAACTATAAAACAACCAAGGAGGGGGGGAAGTACAAATAAATAAAAAAGGGAGAGACGAACCGTCCATAACAAGACAACAGACTATGCAAAAAGACAATCTAACCAAACAAAAAGAGCACTCCCAAGAAAGAAGTCCGGGAGCAGAAGAGTGAAGCGAGGCCTTCCTGGAAGGAGGCAGCCAGGCCAGCTCAACCAACCCGGTCAAACCAGGAGGGAGCGGCGGAGCCATCTCAACTGGCCCGAGAGACTCAGGCGGGAGCGGCAAGGCTGACTCATCCTTTCAGGAGGTTCCATGGGGAAGGACGAGAGAAGCAGCAATCCAGTCCAAACCGCTTGAAGACCGTGCCGAGACTGAGCTGCGCAGGTCAACTAGGACTAGAAAAAGCCCCACCTACCTGTGTGACTACGTCACCCACGTTGGACTAGATTAAAGGGGGAGGGGTGTTCTGTATGGAACTTGGTAGGTTCCAAGTCCCTCGTTCTGATTGGCCGAAAGGACCACTTGCGGATTGGTTGATTAAGATCCAATCCAGGTAGCCGCCAAATGGCAGGAATAATTAAATGAGTGTCATTGGCCATGAGCCACAAAGATGAATACGAAATTGAATTTGTGTCTGTATGGAGAAGTAAAGCCCATGTCACACTGCCCAATGGATGCAAAAAGGACACAGCAGACGAGCAAAATGTTCCATCCGTTGCTTATCCGCTCTCAAAAGGGGCAAAAAATTGGATAACTGGATGGATAACACAGACGCGGGGAGGACGCAGGGCGGATGGAAGCCCAGGGGATGGAAGCGGATGGGAGCAGATGGCGCAACCGCAGGGCTTCCGGGGGGCCTCAGCAAAGCGGACACGGAACGGAAAGAGCGGATGCAGAGCAGACGCTGAACGGATGAAGCGGATGCACAGCGGAAGCCTAGCGGATGCACAGAGGAAGCGTAATGGATGCCTGGCGTTAACTGCGCATGTGGGGAGGATGCATTGCGTCAGCCCCGCGGATATAACGGAAGCAGCTCGGAAGCAGGTCGCCATTCAGAGGAAAGACCTGCTGCCAGACACATCGACTGCCTTGCCTGCCCTGCCTGCAAGTCTGCCTGCCAGCCTTGCTGCCAGCCTCCCTGCCAGCCTTGTTGCCAGCCTCCCTGCCAGCCTTGCTGCCAGCCTGCCTGCAAGCCTTGCTTCCAGCTGGTCTGCCTGCCAGCCTTGCTGCCTGCCTTCCTGCCAGCCTTGGTTCATGTCTGCCTGCCGGCCTTGGTGCCTGCATGCCTGCCAGTCTTCCTGCCAGCCTTGGTGCCTGCCTCCCTGCAAGCCTTGGTGCCTGCCTGCCTGCCAGCCTTGGTGCCTGCCTGCCTGCCAGCCTTCCTGCCAGCCTTGGTGCCTGCCTCCCTGCCAGCCTTGGTGCCTGCCTTGGTGCCAGCCTCCCTGCCAGCCTTCCTGCCAGCCTTGGTTCCTGCCAGCCTCCCTGCCAGCCAGCAACCCCACAACCATGTGGAAGCACAGCAAGCCTCAGCCATCTGCTGCCAGCCCTGGCAAGAGGGACAGGACTACCATCCCGCCCCCTGGCCCTCACTCTGGTTCTGCTGGGACTTCTGCAGCACGGGCTCGCTCTTGTGGGGCTGGGGCTTCTGCTGCTTCTGTTTCTGGAGGAGCTGATGACAAGCACTCCAGCACCAGCCACCTCCACAGCACCTGCACCCTTCACCCCTGAGACTGAGTGACCATGAGGAGTGCCAGAGACTCATTTTTGTCTTATAGCTTGTTGTTAATAAAGTCTATTTATGATTCACACACTTGTTTCATTTCTTTTTTTTAATAAAGTCTTGCTGGAAACTTTTAGAAATGGTTTAAGCCTTTGCATGCTTGTGGGATGGGTAAGGATAGCTTTGGGATGAGTTAGGATACCTGTGGGATGGGTAATAGCAGTGGGATGGGTTAGGACAGCAGTGGGATAGATAAACCTCCAGTGCAAGCATAGTGGGATTGTTTGGTCCACCCTCCCAGGTGCTACACCTACGGCACTTTATTATCAATAATAATGTAATAATTATCCACACATGTCAACATAAACACAACTCTTTATTAAACGCCCTGTTCATTGTAGGCCAGCCAAACATACATGGCCCAATCTCATCCGTGTGATGAGACAGGCTGAAGGAAGCATCCATTAAGCATCTACCATCCTGTCTTGCCACTCCACTGCTCCAGCTGGGGAGTTGCACCATTGTCTCAGGAGGTTGCGCTGCTTCTTCGCTTCATGTGAGGCTCTGTTGGGGCCTTGCACATCCTCAGTGTCGATCAGGTTTCGCCCTTGCCTCCATTCCCCAGGCTCCATGTCCCCATTGCCTTGTTGGAGGTCCACGAGCCTGTTCTGCAAGACTGGGTAGCGGGTGCGCATGAGATTGTGCAGGATGCAGCAAGCTTCAATGATCCTCCTCACGGTCTCTGGGCAATGCTGCATGGTGGTGAGAAGTACCTGGAACCTGTTGGCCAGGATGCCAAAGGCGTTCTCCACCACCCGCCTTGCCCTGGACAGCCTGTAGTTGAAGATCCTCTCTTCACGGGTGAGGAGTCTGGAGGTGTAGGGCTTCATGAGGTAGGTTCTGAGGGAGAAGGCGTCATCCCCCATGATGAAGTAGGGCAAATATTGTGTGTCGTTGGGCAGGGGTTCTGGATCTGGGAAGCCCACGTTGAGGTTGCGTTCCAGCCCCTCCTTGAGGTGACTGGCGTTGTATACCTGGGCATCTGAAGATGAGCCGTTGCCTGAAGCATCGATGTACATGAACTTGTAGTCAGCATCGACCATGGCGAAGAGGATGATGCTGAAGAAGCCCCTGGAGTTGAAATAAGTGGACCCTGGCTTGGGTGGTGCTTTGCAGGCCACGTGCTTGCCATCTATGGCTCCAACGGTGTGTGGGAAGTTCCACTTCTGATACCCCTGCTCTGCAGCTTTCTTCCATCCTTCTTCAGTGGAGGGGTACTGGAGGAGCTCTTCCTTGTATTCTTCGATGATGGCCTGCACCACTTCTCTGACCACAATGCTGATGGTGTTGTGTGGCACCCTCCAGCCATACTTCATGCTCCTGTAGGAGGTCCCTGAGGCCAGGTGGTGCAGAGTGAGTGCCACCTTGAGCCCAGGTTCCAGGCTGTTTGCCTTGGTCTACCTGGGTGTCAGGCGCTGCACAACTTCGTCAAACATGGCTGGAGGCATCCTCATGAAGTTCTGGAACGCACGAGTGTCTTCGTTCCTGAGCTCCACCATCAGCTTGTTGTACAGTCCGTCCACTGCTCTTCTGGCGAACCATCTTCGGACCCAGACTCTTTTTGGCTGCCTCTTTTTCTTCTCGCAGTAGAGTTCACAGAGCCTGCAGATGGCTTCGCACTGTTGCAGAACGATGGTGGCTGCCGAAAGGACTTTGTTACAATCTACGGTGGACATGACTGGATGCTGTGGAAGAGGAAGAGGCAGATGAAGGCTGCAGAGGTCTGCACCACTGGGCTGCTGTTCTGAAAGTGAGATGCAGGCGAGTTGCTCCCCCTTTTTATAGGCAGTATAGGTTTTCCACTAGGCATCTTCTAGGCATCCTCTAGGCATCCTCTAGACATCCTTAATATCCGAGATAGGTCCCCTCTGTGAACGTTTTTTCCATTTTAAACGCTTTGTTTCCGTTCTGCATCCGCTAGGCATCCATTCTGCATCCGTTCTGCTTCCTCCCTGCGTCCAGGCGGATGGAGTTCCGCCGATGCATAGCGGATGCCTAGCAGATATAGCGGATGCGTAACGGATGTGTAACGGATGCGTAGCGGATGCAGAATGGACGAACTGGATACATTTTCCACGCAAAAGTTTTAGGCAGGCCAAAACTTTCTGAGCGGATGAAACGTCAATAAACGGATGCTGGACGGATAGAGAGGAAGCCAAACAGAGGCAGTGAGTACATCGCGTTTTCGAACGGATGGCAAGGTTTTTTGTCCATTTTACATCCTCTTTGCATCTGTTGGTTCAGTGTGACATGGGCTTAATAACCCGGGATCATGCTATTCTCAAAAAAAGATATTTTATTTGTGTTATGTTTTTGTGAAAATCCAAATAAAATTTATATTAAAAAAGTAACTGTTGAAATTATGCTAAAACATTCTAAATGTAGCCTTAAAATTGCACCATAACAAACCTCGATCTGGATAGATGCCTTTTTAAAAAAATGGCTGCTCGGTTGTTGTTTTTTTTAAATTGAGCTTTGCAATATCTGTATATGTTACATGGAAAAAATTGGAGAAGATAAAATTTAGAGGCATGTTCTTATCATCTGTTTTTGTGCAAATTATGAATGAAACCACTACTCCAAAGTTTCAGTTCCTCTTTTGGGGGATGTCATTTTGCTGGTGTTTGATAAAATGGCACACTTTCATAACAAATTGTGAACAATGTAATATGTCAACAACAATTACCTTCTAATAATGCCTGAAAAATGTAGCATGTTAAAAAGATTGTATTCCTGCCTGCTTATCCAAGGAGAAGCAAAGGAATGCAGAGACATCCAGCCCAGTGGTGGGATTAAATTTTTTTTATTACAGGTTCTGTGGGCATGGCTTGGTAGGCATGGCAGGGGAAGGATACTGTAAAATCTCCAGTCAGAAGGGCGATTTGCTGGTTCTCCCAGTTACTTAAAATTTCCGCTGCTGGTTCTCCAGAACTTGTCAAAACCTGTTGAATACCACCTCTGATTCAGCCCCCGGAGATGGGGACTGTTACTCAAACAATTTGTTAGCATCTAATTGGATGCAATTTGATAACCAAGGGGGGTGGATGGGAACAAGGGAAGTTAATCATATGTTTTGGGTGCAAAAATCTCAAATCCAGCTTTGCTTCTTCTGTAAAGTATATGTTTGGCTAACCACGGGCCTGAGTGTCTTTTTTTTCTAACTGACCAAGTTGGAACATATATAGTGAACACTTTTGGATTTACAATTGGTTTTTCTTAATGGTTCTCATTCCAGGCAAAGAATGTATTACTTTAATGCAATGACATATAATCATTGTTAGAACAAAATGTTACTTCTCTCTGCCCACTTTTGTCCAACCATAGGAAATCTGCAAATCAATGATGTCAGTTCTTGATTTTGCAAAAGATTGGCTTGAAGGCAACCTCCAAACATAAACTGAAAGATTTTTGTCTAAGGAATGCAAATAATACATTGTTCAGAAACATTTTATTCTTGAATTAATTCTATCCACAGGAATGCTGGACTAATCGTGGCTCATGACTGAAGGAAATGCCACATTTCACATTGTAAAATCTGTTGGAAGCTACCAGCAAGAATATCAACAAAGGTGAATATTATTACTTTGCAAATTCATGTGAAAGACAAACCTTAATATTAATTAGTGTGGGCTTTCTTCAATAAATCCACTTCTTTTATGACCAGGTTGAGTGAATATTCTTAACAGGTGAAGGTTGGAGTTATGAAACTGCCATCTTCTATAAGGGAAGGCCAGATCCTGAAGATGAAACTCAAATACGTTGACCACCTAATGAGAAGGAAGGACTCACTGGAGAAGAGCCTAATGCTGAGAACAATTGAGGGAAATAGAAGAATGGGACGACAGAGAATGAGGTGGCTGGATGGAGTCACTGAAGCAATCAGCATGTGCTTAAATGGACTCCAGAAGGTGGTATAGGACAGGAAGGCCTGGAGAAACGTCCATGGGATCATGATGGTTTGGACATGACTTCACAACTAACAACAACATAAGGGAAGCAGAACCACTGGTCTCTCTCCTTATTTGGAAATAACAAGGAGTGAATGTTGGACCTCAGAGCTCTATTCTTCACTTTCGTTTTCATTGAGCAAAGCAAATATTTATAACATTTATTGTTTTCTTTACAGCTACATAATGACAGATAAGGATATGGGTCTAGCAAGAAAAGAAGGACTAGGGAGATATGATAGCAGTGTTGTAGTATTTGAGAAGCAACTGGGAACTAAAGAGAAATTTAGTTGAGAACAATCAACCACTGGAATGGCTTGCCTTCAGAAATTGAAGGTGCCCCATCACTGGAGGCTTTCCAGTGAAATTGAAGAAGAGACTGGATAGCCATTTGTCTAGTGTAAGATCTCCTGCTTGAGCAGGGATTGGATTAGAAAACCTCCAAGATCCCTTCCAACGCTGTTATTCTGTTCTATGTTATAAGTGTAAGATTAGGTCTTAAGCAGGGACTAGGATGCTTGTGGGCTCAAAAGCAAAGTGGAGTCAGGACTGCATCAGTTTGCTCTATTATTAGGCAGATGGATGGAATGTATTATGTGGGAAACTAGAAAGGATGACAGAATTGTACCAAACCCAACTCCTTCCCTCCTGTACTAATTATCCAGTTGTTCCAGTGCCTCAAAGAACCATCCTATACTACTGCTTTATCTTAAGGACTTTATGGAGTCAGGTTTTGAGGCCAGCATATGTGTCATCCAACCCTTCTCTTTTTTTCTTGCCCAACAGAAGGAAAATTGCTCATCTGGAGCGTAAGAGAAAGTTCTTTGCTCCACTTCTTCTGAGAATCCACTCAGAAGAGAATAGCAGTAACAAGAGTGAGCTGACAGAGAGCAAGGACCAAGTGCAGGATATGGCAGTCTTCTCAATACAGTTGTTAAGTCTTGGGGGCCACCATGCACTGTCTGTTTACACAGGCCAGGCTTTCCTGATGCAGTGGCTAGGTGGATTTAACAATTATGATGGGACGCAGAGCATGTAGGATTCCTGATATGTTACAGAGGTGGTATTCAGCAGGTTCTGACCAGTTCTGGAGAACCAGTAGCGGAAATTTTGAGTAGTTTGGAGAACCGGCAAACACCACCTCTGACTGGCCCTGCCCACATCTATTCTCTGCTTCCTGAGTGCCAGCTGGGTCTTCTTTTGTTGTCCTGCAAAGGAGAACAGAGCTGGGAAATAGGTGAGTGGGTTGAAGAAGGAATGGGGATTTTGCAGTCTCCTTCCCCTGGAGTGGGGTGGGAATGGAGATTTTACAGTATTCATCCCCTGCCATGACCACTAAGCCATGCCCACCAAGCCACATCACGTCCACCAAGCCACGCTCACAGAACAGGTAGTAAATTCTTTTGAATCCCACCACTGGTATGTTCCCTGCTTGATTTACCTCACAGACAAAATGGCAAGAGGAGGGATTATTCACAATGCTCCCAGGAAGTCTACGTAGCCCATGCAGAAACCAGACTGATAATCCAAGCAATACTTTTCCAGAGAGATTCAGATTTGTCTGAATGTATGACCCTTGGCCTTTCTAAAGTGGACTGTTCCCTGATTTGAATTTCCAGCTCCCAGTATAAATGTTTTTCTAACTGTCTACAGGAAGTGAGAGACTATGAAATTTTGATAGAGAAAACAGAGATTTGAACCAACATTTTCTGAAAGTTAATTGCCATCTTATACTGTTTCTACTTGTTTAATAGAATGTGTAACCTTCTAGTACTAATGGAGATTGCTGAGATGCTTTAACATATCCTTTCATCTCCAAAGTAATATATTCCTTTTGTCACCTGCCTTGTTTTGTCAAATAAGATGTTCTTCAGTAATTATGATCATCATCCACAGTGATATATTCCTTTTGTCACCTGCCTTGTTTTGTAAAATAAGATGTTCTTCAGTAATTATGATCATCAGCAAAAGATTTGCAACAAGTGCTTTTTTTATTTAGAATGCCAGTCTGAATGCCAGTCTGTCTGGGCTAATACATTACCAGATCAGACAAGCACTTTAATGATAAAACAGTTAATTTTAATTATGATTGACAGTACATAATGACTAAGGACCTTTCTTTTTTAAAAAAATAGCAATGATCTTGTTCAGCTTCTTTGTGTGCCTTGGTGAATATTGCATTAATCTGACTGCTGCAGATGAGGCATTTATAAGCGTGCATAAAATTGGACATATACAGGAAATTGTTTCAGCAAAACTCTATTGATCAGACATAAATAATGATTGCCATGGGATGGATAAACACCTCATACACACCTGCAGGATTAGATAAAATCTGTTCCTTCCACTTAACCTTCAAACCTCTGTTTGGAAAATTTCTTATGATCAGACTTCCAACCTTTAAAAGAAATGTAAAAATGGTTCATGATATATAGGAAGTTGTGGTTGCATATGAATGTTTCCAAGAAGTAAACCCAGTAAATGTTGTGCAATGTGCAATATCATTCCAGGAATACTTTTTTGTACACTCAGTTTTATATATTTCATGTTTTTGGCCTGTAATAATTGGAATCATTGTCCTATCTTTTTTTTTTTTTTGCTTTAAGCAATTAGCTAAGTTTTTGCCAGATCTTTCACTGTTCTCCCTGTATCTCTGTCATAAACATATCAACATGAATTCTGTCTGCTGTAATACCATAACACTTAATCATATTTCTTTTTCAGTATAAAACATGGGCATTTAAGTAATAGTGCCCAGAAATGTTTCAGTTCATCTTTCAAATTATTTACTCTTTTATTTTTAATCTTATCTTTGTATGATGCATAAGGAATTATTTGATTTCAAATATGTTTTACATGCTTCCCACTAAAAAATTTGGGCATTTGATGTTTCTGAATTCAAATCAGAGTACTGTAAGATCGCTATCAGCATTTGTTGTATGAAGTCTTTATCATTCAATAGGGAAACACTGAAAGAGCAATTTCTTGATACTTTAAGCAGTTTCTGAAACACAACTTTCAAGGTAACTGCACTATGATTGGATACATGACAAACATCAATACAGATAGTTCTCAGCTTACAACAGTTCATTTAGGAATGTAAGTAACTGAACAGTTATTTGGGTTGTAAATATATAAACCAGGATAGAAATTTAAATACTGTATCTTTAGCCGATGTCACACTGCCCAACGAATGCAAAAAGGATACAACGGACGAGCAAAATGTTTCATCCGTTGTTATCCGCTCTCAAAAGAGGCAAAAATTTGCATAACCGGAGCGGATAACACGGACGGGGGGAGGACGCAGGGCGGATGCAAAGCAGATGCGGAACGGAAGCCCAGCAGGTGGAAGCGGATGGGAGCGGATGGGAGTGGATGGCACGTCTGCTAGACTTCCGGGGGACCTCAGCAAAGCGGACACGGAACGGATACAGCGGATTCACAGTGGATGCACAGCGGATGCACAGCGGAAGCCTAATGGATGCCTGGCGTTAATTGCGCATGCAGGGAGGATGCATTGCGTCAGCCCCGCGGATATAATGGAAGCAGCTCGGAAGCAAGTCGCCATTCAGAGGAAAGACCTGCTGCCGGATGGATTGGCTGCCTTGCCTGCCCTGCCTGCAAGCCTTGCTGCCAGCCTTGCTGCCAGCCTCCCTGCCAGCCTTAGTGCCAGCCTTGCTACCAGCCTCCCTGCCAGCCTCCCTGCCAGCCTTGGTGCCAGCCTTGGTGCCAGCCTGCCTGCAAGCCTTGCTGCCAGCCGGTCTGCCTGCCAGCCTTGCTGCCTACCTTCCTGCCAGCCTTGGTTCATATCTGCCTGCCAGCCTTGGTACCTTCCTGCTTGCCAGCCTTCCTGCCAGCCTTGGTGCCTGCCTCCCTGCCAGCCTTGGTGCCTGCCTTGGTGCCAGCCTTCCTGCCAGTCTTGGTGCCTGCCTGCCTGCCAGCCTGCCTGCCAGCCTTGCTGTCTGCCTGCCTGCCAGCCTTGGTGCCTACCTGCCAGCCTTGGTGCCAGCCTCCCTGCCAGCCTTCCTGCCAGCCTTGGTTCCTGCCAGCCTCCCTGCCAGCCAGCAACCCCACAACCATGCAGAAGCACAGCAAGCCTCAGCCATCTGCTGCCAGCCCTTGCAAGAGGGACAGGGCTACCATCCTGCCCCCTGGCCCTCACTCTGGTTCTGCTGGGGCTTCTGCAGCACGGGCTCGCTCTTCTGGGGCTGGGGCTTCTGCTGCTTCTGTTTCTGGAGGACCTGATGAAAAACACTCCAGCACCAGCCACCTCCACAGCACCTGGACCCTTCAGCCCTGAGACTGAGTGACCAAGAGGAATGCCAGAGACTCATTTTTGTTTTATAGCTTGTTGTTAATAAAGTATATTTATGATTCACACACTTGCTTCATTTCTTTTTTTTAATAAAGTCTTGGTGGAAACTTTTAGAAATGGTTTAAGCCTTAGCATGCTTGTGGGATGGGTAAGGATAGCTTTGGGATGGGTTAGGATACCTGTGGTATGGGTAATAGCTGTGGGATGGGTTAGGATAGCAGTGGGATAGATAAACCTCCAGTGTAAGCATAGCGGGACTGTATGGTCCACCCTCCCAGGTGCCACACCTATGGCCCTTTATTATCAATAATAATGTAATAATTATCCACACATGTCAACATAAACACAACTCTTTATTAAACGCCCTGTTCATTGTAGGCCAACCACACATACATGGCCCAATCTCATCCGTGTGATGAGACAGGCTGAAAGAAGCACTCATTAAGCATCTACCATCCTGTCTTGCCACTCCACTGCTCCAGCTGGGGAGTTGCACCAGTGTTTCAGGAGGTTGCGCTGCTTCTTCGCTTCATGTGAGGCTCTGTTGGGACCTTGCACATCCTCAGTGTCGATCAGGTTTTGCCCTTGCCTCCATTCCCCATTCTCCAGGCTCCATGTCCCCATTGCTTTGTTGGAGGTCCACAAGCCTGTTCTGCAAGACTGGGTAGCGGGTGCGCATGAGATTGTGCAGGATGCAGCAAGCTTTCATGATTCTCCTCACAGTCTCTGGGCAATGCTGCATGGTGGTGAGAAGTACCTGGAACCTGTTGGCCAGGATGCCAAAGGCGTTCTCCACCACCCGCCTTGCCCTGGACAGCCTGTAGTTGAAGATCCTCTCTTCACGGGTGAGGAGTCTGGAAGTGCAGATTATAAAATCTTTGCTTCAATTTTAGCAGAAAGACTGAAAAAATATTTAAATAATTTTATCCATCCAGATCAAAATGGATTTCTGCCAAAGAGACAAATTAGAGACAATATGAGAGTAATTTTGGATACTTTGGAATATTATGAGGCTCATCCTGAGAAACAAATGGCTTTGATATTCCTAGATGCTCAAAAAGCATTTGACAACGTGAACTGGAGATTTATGTTATTACTATTGGAACAGATGGGTTTTTATTCAAGCAATAGAAACCATATATAATAAACAGACAGCAAAGGTAATGGTGGAGGGAGAGTTTACAGATCTTATTAATATAAGAAGAGGCACAAGACAAGGATGTCCCCTATCTCCTTTGTTATTCGTATTGACTTTGGAAGTGTTGAATAGAAATATTAGAGATGACAAAAGTATAAAAGGAATGAAAATTAAAAAGGAAGAATTTAAACTACAAGCTT
>BLBF01000025.1:15610837-15622480 GCA_015471245.1 Laticauda colubrina
CAGAAATGGTTTATTCACTTGGGATTACATTGTCTGGCATGCAGCTTGGTAAAGAAGTAATATCCTGATCAAATATAATTCTTGCCATCCTGTCTGTCCTAATATCCTGCTGTTGTCGGAGTCATTGTTAAATTTGTATATTCCGTCTGACCTAGGCTTAACCTAGGTTCTGAATAAACAATCACCCCCTTTTGAATGAGCATAATAAAAGAGCTTGTACCCAGCCATTCTGGGCGCACTCATCTCGAGGAACTTCGTCTCCTGTCGTTTTTCTCTCCTTCGCTCCCTGTCATGAGACGCCCATCTGATGCGGGATAGCAGATACCGCACCTTTGCATGCTCGTGGGATAGGTAAGGATAGTTGTGGGATATATAAGGATAGTTGTGGGATAGATAAGGATAGTTGTGGGATAGATAAACCTCCAGTGCAAGCATAGTGGGACTGTATGGTCCACCCTCCCAGCTGCCATACATATGGACCTTTTGTATCAATAACAATTTATTCATTGATCAACACATTTCAAAATATACAAAGCTCTTTATTAATGCCCTATTCATTGTACATTGTACAATGCCCTATTCAACATACATGGCACAATCTCATCAGTGTTATGAGACAGGCTCAAGGAAGCATCCATTAACCATCTATCATCCTGTCTTGCTACTCCGTTGTACCAGTGTTTCAGGAGGTTGCGCTGCTTCTTCCCTTCACATGATGCTCTGTTGTGGCCTTGTACATCCACAGTGTCTATCATGTTTCATCCTTGCCTCCATTCACCAGGCTCCATGTCTCCATTCCCTTGTTGACGGTCCACAGGTCTGTTCTGCAACACTGGGTAGCGGGTGCGCATGAGCTTATGCAAGATGCAGCAAGCTTCCACTATGCTCCTCACAGTCTGTGGGTGATGCTGCATGGTGGTGAGAAGTATCTGGACCCTGACTTGGCTGGAGCTTTGCAGGCCACGTGCTTCCCATCTATGGCTCCAACGGTGTGGGGAAAGTTCCACCTCTGATACCACTCTTCTGCAAGTTTTCTCCAGCCTTGTTCAGTGGTGGGGTACTTGAGGAGTTCCTGCACGTATTCTTCAATGATGGTCTGCACCACTTCTCTGACCACTTTGCTGATGCTGTTGTGTGGCACCCTCCACACATACTGCATGTTTTTGTATGTGGTTCCAGAGGCCAGGTGGCGCAGAGTCAGTGCCACCTTCAGTCCAGGGTCCAGGCTGGGATGGAAGTTGGTGCTCGGCTTGGTCAACCTGGGTCTCAGATGCTCTACAACTTCGTCAAACATAGCTGGTGGCATCTTCATGAAGTGCTGGAATGCACGAGGGTCTTCATTCCTCAGCTCCACCATCAACTGGTCATAGAGTCCAAACTCCATTCTTCTCCCGATCCATCCTCGGACCCACACAGCTCTTGGACGTCTCCTTCTTCTTCTTGTGTATGAAAGGTGAAACAGTCTGAACAGGTTTCGGTTCTGGTGATGATCGCAGCTACCTTACGGATTGTGTCATGATCCATGGTGGAGATCAATGGATGATGTGGAAGACCAAGACCAAGGGTGAAGAGGTCTGTACACCACAGCTGCCCGACTCATACTGAGATCGAGGTGATTTTCTCCCCTCTTTTATAGGAAATATTGGTTTTCCACTAGGTGTCCTTCTACATACTCTTGACATACTGCAGACATCCTAAATATCTGAGATACATCCCAGATACAAATGTTTTGTCCGTTTTAATCCTTTATATATGAGATGCATCCGCTTACATCCTTTCTATTTCCATGCTACTAATGCTGTGTGGACGTTCCGTGTACCTTTCGTTTCCTCCTCCTTTCCATTTTCAGCTGCAGCAGATGTGAGTTGCGAGGATGTCCAGAGGATGCCAAGAGTATACAGTGGACGTTTAACAGATGATAACGGACATAGAATGTTTGTTGCCCGTATATGTCGCGGATGTACATCGTATGCGGCTGAAAGTTCATCCATTCAAAAAGTTTTGTGCAGCTCAAAACTTCTTGGGCAGATGAAATCTCAGTGGACGGATGCTGGAGGGATAGAGCGTATGAAACACGTATGCAGTGAGTACACAACGGATGCATTGTGTTTTCCAATGGATGGCAAGGTTTTTTTTACGTTTTACATCCTCTTTGCATCCGTTGGTGCAGTGGGACATAGGCTTTAGGATGTAAACATTTGGTGACTTGTTTATAACTGTAAGTATGCTAATATAATCAATAAGATTACAAATAAGCTAACATAATTATAAATATGGTTAGAATTATTCTGTTGTACTTCTACTATTGCTTTCAATATATATGTTACTATTTCTTTTTTCTTCTCTTTTATAAAATGGTATGTCCTGAAGTTTTCTTTTGACCTGAAAATGTACCATGTCGGGATATAAACATTTGGTGACTTCTTCCTTATGTAGTTCTTTTGGAAGTATCCGTCAGCTTCTTTTGGATGAGTCATTCCATCTGAATATATATTCTGCTCCTTCACCTTTCTTTTGGCTGTCAAAAAATCTCTGTTCAACTTCCTCTGGAAGCTGGAAGATGTATTTCCTACCTTCCACAGTAAAGATAAAATCTAAAATCAAAGTTCCAAGCAGAAATAAAACTAGGTAAATTCTGCTCTTTCATTAAAACAGTCAATTTTGCCATCTCAGCCAGCTATCCATACTTTCTTCTGAATTAAGATAAAAAAATCTGACCAGAATATTTCTTACTGTCTTAACTCTTGGCATTTCCAGCATGCATTTGAAACTCATTATTATACCTTTGACAATTTTGTGGGCATTAGATACCAATGATATATGGCCCAAGTCTAATAATCTCTTTTTTTAAGGATCACCCAAATATAATTATAATTGATTTCATCTCAATAAATCTTTTGCATGGAAAGAAATGTGTGATTGTCTTAAAAATTGTGACAATTCAGTAAGTGCAAATGATATAATTAGCTAAGGAGAAATTTCCTGACAGTCAGAACAATTATTCAGTGGCATGACTTGCCTCTGGAAGTTGTGAATGCTCCAACACTGGAAGTTTTTAAAAAGATGTTGGATAACCATTTGACTGAAGTGGTGTAGGGTTTCCTGCCTAAGCAAGGGGTTGGACTAGAAAACCTCCAAGATTCCTTCCAATGCTGTTATTCTGTTATATTAAGTTTAATCCATGGATAATATCGAGGTAGTTATAGCCACATGACCAAAAATGTATCTGTGTATTTATCAAATTTATACAGCTGCCCCTCTCACAAAAAGTGATTCTGAGCACTGTATAGCAATTAATTAAAATTGATATTAAATGTAAAAAATGACAAAATGCAAGAGAGAGTTGTTCATGGTGGAGCTGTCTCAGGGTTTTAGTGCCCTGGCATTCCCAGGCTTGATACCACAACCAGCAGGGTTAGAGCTAGTCTCACTTCAGGAGGAAGAATATTAATGGAAGACAAGACCATAAAGGAGAAATGTTTGCTGCAAAGGGCAAGTATCTTAATCTTTAAAGCCCTTCATGGCAGGGGCTAGTTTCTCTGAGGGACTGCTTCCCCAGTCACATCTGCCTGTTCCATTAGATCCAGCAGGAAGGTCATGATGTGGATCTCTTCTGCAAGGAAATTAGATTTGAAGGGGTGGCCTAGATCAGAACAAGATAGAGATAGAAGTAGCAACAGGGAAAAAGGTAATCAATTTACTGATTGGTATGCCTGTGTAAATACACAATATACTGCATATGTACATAGGACTGAGCAGGCTTAATGTGGCTGTCATTATGTGAAAAGTAAATATCAAGTGTGAACTACAGCAGCAGCACTTTTATAGTGTTCACTAAAGCCCCTGTCACACTGCACCAACGGATGCAAAGAGGATGTAAAATGGACAAAAAAGCTTGCCATCCATTGGTTAACGCGATGTATCCGTTTTGTACTCACTGCCTCTGTTTTGCTTCCTTTTTATCCGTCCAGCATCCGTTTATGGACGTTTGATTCGCTCAGAAAGTTTTGAGCTGCTCAAAACTTTTGTGCGGAAAATGTATCCAATTCATCCGTTCTGCATCCGCTAGGCATCCGCGAGGCATCCATTCTGCATCCATTACGCATCTGCTATATCCGCTAGGCATCCATTACGCATCCGCGCAACTCGCATCCACTCGGACGCAGGGAGGAAGCAGAACGGATGCAGAACGGATGCCTAGCGGATGCAGCATGAAAACAAAGCATTTAAAACGGAAAAAACCTTCGCAGAGGGGACCTACTTCGGATATTAAGGATGTCTAGAGGATGCCGAGAGGATGCCGAGAGGATGCAAAGGGACACCTATACTGCCTATAAAAAGGGGGAGCAACTCACCTGCATCTCGCTTTCAGACCAGCAGCCCAGCTGTGCAGACCTCTGCAGCCTTCATCTGACTCTTCCTCTTCCACAGCATCCAGTCATGTCCACCGTGGATCGGAACACAGTCCTTTTGGCAGCCACCATCCTTCTGCAACAGTGCGAAGCCATCTACAGGCTCTGTGAACTCTACTACGGGAAGAAAAGGAGGTGGCCAAGAAGTGTCTGGGTACGAAGATGGTTCACCAGAAGAGCAGAGTACGGACTATACAACAAGCTGATGGTGGAGCTCAGGAACGAAGACAGTTGGGCATTCCAAAACTTCATGAGGATGCCTCCAGCCATGTTTGACGAAGTTGTGCAGCGGCTGACACCCAGGTTGACCAAGGCAAACACCAACTTCTGGCCCAGCCTGGAACCTGGGCTCAAGGTGGCACTCACTCTGCGCCACCTGGCTTCAGGGACCTCCTACAGGAGCATGCAGTACGGCTGGAGGGTGCCACACAACACCATCAGCATTGTGGTCAGAGAAGTGGTGCAGGCCATCATCGAAGAATACAAGGAGTAGCTTCTCCAGTGCCCCTCCACTGAAGAAGGATGGAAGAAAATTGCAAAGCAGTGGTATCAGAGGTGGATCTTCCCACACACCGTTGGAGCCATAGATGGCAAGCACGTGGCCTGCAAAGCACCACCCAAGTCAGGCTCCACTTATTTCAACTACAAGGGCTTCTTCAGCATCGTCCTCTTTGCCATGGTCGATGCTGACTACAAGTTCATGTACATCGATGCTTCAGGCAGCGGCTCATGTTCAGATGCCCAGGTATACAACACCAGTGATCTCAAGGAGGGGCTGGAAGGCAACCTCATCATGGGCTTTCCAGATCCAGACCCCCTGCCCAACGACACGCAAGATGTGCCCTCCTTCATCGTGGGGGATGACACCTTCTCCCTCAGAACCTACCTCATGAAGCCCTACACTTCCAGACTCCTCACCCGTGAAGAGAGCATCTTCAACTACAGGCTGTCCAGGGCAAGGCAGGTGGTGGAGAACGCCTTTGGCATCCTGGCCAACAGGTTCCAGGTCCTTCTCACCACCATGCAGCATCGCCCAGAGACCATGAGGAGGATCGTGGAAGCTTGCTGCATCCTGCACAATCTCATGCGCACCCACTACCCAGTCCTGCAGAACAGGCTCGTGGACCTCCAACAAGGCAATGTGGACATGGAGCCTGGGGAATGGAGGCAAGGGCGAAACCTGATAGACACTGAGGATGTGCAAGGCCCCAACAGAGCCTCACATGAAGCGAAGAAGCAGCGCAACCTCCTGAGACACTGGTGCAACTCCCCAGCTGGAGCAGTGGAGTGGCAAGACAGGATGATAGATGATTAATGAGTGCTTCCTTCAGCCTGTCTCATTACACGGATGAGATTGAGCCATGTATGTTGGGTGGGCCTACAATGAACAGGGCGTTTAATAAAGAGTTGTGTTTATTGCATTATTATTGATAATAAAGGGCCATAGATGTGGCCCCTGGGAGGGTGGACCATACAGTCCCACTATGCTTGCACTGGAGATCTATCTATCCCACAGCTATTACCCATCCCAAAGGTATCCCTGCCCACCCCACTGCTATCTTAACCCATCCCACAAGCATTCAAAGGCTTAAACCAATTCTAAAAGTTTCCACCAAGACTTTATTACAAAAAAAGAAATGAAGCAAGTGTGTGAATCAAAGAAAAACTTTATTGAACAACAAGCTGTAAAACAAAAATGACCCAAGTCAAGTGTCCAAATAAAGTCCACAGGTAGCCAGCTACCCAGTCACTGGCACTCTTATTGGTCACTCGGAGGTGTGCCCAGTATCAGGGGTGAAGGGTCCAGGTGCTGTGGACGTGGCTGCTGCTGGAGTGCTGGTCTGTATCATCATTGGGGTGCCTGGCCCCGAGAGGACAACAGGGGACGGTGTGTTGAGGAAGCTCTCAGACAGCTGGCTCAGATCCGTGATGCTGAGAGGTCCTTCCTCCATGCCATGGGGTGTCAGCCCCAGTACTTATGTGAGATGTACTGAGGCCGGGCTTGGCTGTGGGGTGGAGGAAGGAGCAGTGTAGTGGGGCTGTCTGGTCTGCAGCTGGGTGAGGACTGGCATGGGTGGCATCGCTGGCATCATTGTCGTGGGTGGCATCAGTGGCATCAGTGGAACCGGTGGCAACGGTGTCATCTGATGACTCTGTGCCTGGACTGGGAAGGGCTGCTGCCTGTGCTGCTGGACCTCCTGGTAGCCGTAGCCCTGGTAGGTGAGGGGCTGTGGGAAGCCTTGGAATGGGAGGGACATCACCTGGGGTGGAGGTGGAGGAGCAGACCTGGACTGGGTGGGAGCAGGTGCCTCTGGGTCTGGAGGGTTGTGAAGCAGCTCAGTGATCCAGTCCTTCACCACCTGGTACTGGGGTTCCTCCATGTTCTTGAGGGTCTGGTTGACATAGGTGAGGAAGGGCTTACAGTTGGAGGATGAGGAGTCGGTGCTGACCAGCTGAGAGAGGAGATCTATACTGGTGCGGATGGTGTCCCTGATCTCCAGCAGGACAGTGTGGCTCTGTCCCTCCTGCTGTCTGGCTCTCTGCCTTTCTGTGGAGGCGGAGCTGGGGTGTGTGTGGATGTGGCTACGACTGTGGTGGACTCGATGTCTCCTTTCTCCCACCGCACCAGGGAGTCCTCCACGTGCTCCACCACGGTTACAACAGCTGTCCGCAGGTTCTCCACTGTGGCATGCTCCACAGAAACCTGCCTGGAGACAGGGACTGACTCTCGGCCGGAAGAGGACTGGCTCCCAGCAGGCTGCTGGAGAGAGAGGGTTGTGAGAGGGGCTGCTGGTGCTCCTCGGTGGCGGCTCTCACCCTCCAGGAAGCTGCACCTGGCCATGACGTAGGTCTCTCTTCCGTCAGCTTAACCGTGGCCTGGCCAGATTTCTTCAGGTGCAGCTTCCCGTACCAGGTGTGCATGTGCTTCCACCAGCCGAGGAGCACCTCCGAAGTGTAACCCATACTCTCCACCCTCTCTCTCCAAGCAGCCTGCTTCCTTTTGGTGTCCCTGTACAGCCGGTGTCCCTTCCGCCACAGATAGTCATTCTCTCTCAGCCACTCCAGCACCTCATCCTTGTGTTCCTCCTCAATGAAGTATTGCCTCCTCTCCCGTCCCCGCATATGCCTCTTCCTCCCTTTGGCAGGACTAGATGGGCCCTCATCAGAGGGGCTCCCAGGTGGTAGGGGCTGCTCCTCTACACCACCAGCACCAGCAGCACCAGCAGGATCATCATCATCATCAGCAGCAGCAGCAGCAGCAGCAGGATCATCATCATCATCATCATCAGCAGCAGCAGCAGGATCAGCAGGACCAGGATCAGCAGCAGCAGAGTAAGCCCCAGGAGCCCCAGCAGCACCAGCAGCACCAGCACCAGCAGCACCAGCAGGACCAGGAGCACGAGCAGGACGAGCAAGACCAGGAGCACGAGAAGTATGAGCAGTATGAGCAAGTCCAGGAGCACGAGCAGGACCAGCAGGACCAGCAGGACCAGGAGCAGCTTCAGCAGAGTACGCAGCAGCAGAAGCACCACCGCCAGGAGCAGCTTCAGCAGAAGCTCCAGCACCAGAAGAGCGAGCCCGAGCAGCAGAAGCCCCAGCAAATGCAGAGTCAGGGACAGGGGGCGGGAGGGTGGCCCTGTCCCTCTTGCCAGGGATGGCGGCAGGTTGCTGAGACTTTCGCTTCTTCCCCATGGTTGTTGGGTTGCTGGCTGGCAGGGAGGCTGGCAAGGAGGCTGGCAAGGAGGCTGGCAGGGATGCTGGCAGGAAGGCTGGCACCAAGGCTGTCAGGAAGCCTGGCACCAAGGCTGACAGGAAGGCTGGCAGGAAGCCTGGCAGGAATGCAGGCAGGCACACACCAAGGCTGGCAGGCAGGCAGGCACCAAGGCTGGCAGGCAGACTGGCTGGCAGGGAGGCTGGAAGGCAGGCTGGCAGCAAGGCTGGCAGGCAGGCAGAGAGCAAGGCTGGCAAGGAGGCCGGCCAGGAGGCTTGGAGGCAGGCTGGCAGGATGGCTGGCAGCAAGGCTTGCAGGCAGGCATGCAGGCTGGGCAGGCAAGGACTCGATGTATCCGGCAGCAGGTCTTCCCTCCGAATGCTGGCCACATGCGAGCTACTTCCCTTTATATCCGGGGGGCTTACGCAATGCATCCCCCCGCATGCGCAATTAACGCTCGACATCTGTTAGGCTTCCACTCTGCATCCGCTTCATCCGCTGTGCATCTGCTGTGCATCCGCTTCATCCACTCGGCGTCTGCTCTGTATCCGCTCTTTCCCTTCCGCGTCTGCTTTGCTGAGGCTCACCGGAAGCCCAGCGGATGTGCCATCCGCTCTCATCTGCTTCCATCCGCTAGGCTTCCGCTCTGCATCCATTTTCCATCCACCCTGCGTCCTCCCCCCGTCCGTGTTATCCGCTCCGGTTATGCAATTTTTTGCCCCTTTTGAGAGCAGATAACAACGGATGGAACATTTTGCTCGTCCGTTGTGTCCGTTTTGCATCCGTTGGGCAGTGTGACAGGGCCTTAAGACTAAAGTAACTGCAACAAAAGTGCTACTTACAATTCCTGAAACCCTACAAGAATGTATAAATAAATAAGAGAAACAGGGTGAAGTGGAGTGACTAAACATTATATAAAGTGCTGTGGGGAACCACAAAAAAACATGAAAAGGGTTTTGCTTGAAGCCAGTTTAAAAAACCCAACTAAGATGAAGCCAGTGGGAGGAGAGCAGAAGGGAGGAGATGAACTTGAACTTGTCTCTGTCCTTGCTTCATTCAGTTGAAGGACAAGATTATGTGCCAAACTTCTCTACCAAACTGGCTTCCCTACCAAACTGGTTCTACCAAATTGGGAGTTTCAAAGATCTTTATTTCTTTCAGGGTCCAGAAGGTCTATCTGTTTGCTCTAAGCAAAGATTGATATTAGTGATGGTGATGATGGAGGGCAGAGGATTAATAGTTTCTAAAAAGAATGATATTGCCCATCTTTTATTGCCCATCTTGGACAATTCTGATGTGTCTGGCAAATGAAATGAAAGGTTTTTATTTTGAGCCTCTCTACATATTTTAGGATTTGCCCAATTGTCTTCTCAGAAAACAGCAGGAGACTATGGACTAAGATGGTCACAATTATCTTCTTTTGCTCTTAAGAATAAGATCCCACTAGTCATGGACCTGCTCAGCTATTGGATATAGTTAGTGTCGTGTGTGTGTGTGTGTGTGTGGGTGTGGGTGTGTGGGTGTATGCATGTTTACCCAAGGAGAGGACATCCTATTTTCACCATGGTTGGAGTTGGATTGGGAAGAGATTTTAGAGAACAACATGAGCTGAAAACCATAATCATCACAATTATGACAAATCACAGCTTGAACTATCTTGCTTTGCATATAATGAGTCTATCTCATATATTAGTTTCACCTTTTAAGTTGCATTACTGAAATAAATGGACTTTTGCATCATATTCTAATTTTTCAAGTTTCACCTGTACAGCTCATGAAAACCCCAAATCCACAATCTCAGAAAATTAGAATATTACATGCAATCAATAAAACAAGGATTGTACATAGAACAGTATCAGACCTCTGAAAAGTATGAGCATGGAGTACTTGTTTTGGGCCCCTTTTGCAGCAATTATTGCAATGTGGCGTGGCATGGAAGCTAGCAGCCTGTGGCACTGCTGAGGTGTTATGGAAGACCAGGATGCTTCAATAGTGGCCTTCAGCTCTTCTGCATTGTTTGGTCTCATGTCTCTCATCTTTCCCTTGACAATGCCCCATAGATTCTCTATGGGGTTCAGGTCAGGCGAGTTTGCTGGCCAATCAAGAACAGTAATCCCATGGTCATTGAACCAGGTTTTGGTGCTTTTGGCAGTGTGGACAGGTGCCAAGTCCTGCTGGAAAATGAAGGCAGCACCCCCATAAAGCTCATCTGCGGAAGGAAGCATGAAGTGCTCCAAAATCTCCTGGTAGATGGCTGTGTTGACCCTGGACTTAATGAGGCACAGTGGACCAATACCAGAAGATGACCTGGCTCCCCAAATCAACACAGACTGTGGAAACTTCACACTGGACTTCAAGCATCTTGCAGGGTGTCCTCTCCATTCCTCCTTCAGACTCTGGGTCCTTGGTTTCCAAATGAGATGCAAAATTTGCTGTCATCAGAAAAGAGGACTTTGGACCACTGAGCAACCGACCAATTCTGTTTTTCTTTAGCCCAAGTAAGACACTTCTGACGTTGTTTGTTGTTCAGGAGTGGCTTGACAAGAGACATTTGAAGCCCATATCCAGGATCTGTCTGTGTGTGGTGGCTCTTGATGCACTGACTCCAGCCTCAGTCCACTCCTTGTGAAAGTCCCCAACACTTTTGAGTGGCCTTTTCCTGACAATCCTCTCCAAGCTGCGGTCATTCCTTCTGCTTGTGCACCTTTTTCTTCCACACTTTTCCTTTCCACTTAACTTTCCATTAATGTGCTTTGATACAGCACTTTGGGAACATCCAACTTCATTAACACTTACCATTTAAGGCTTTCCCACCTTATGGAGGGTGTCAATGATGGTTTTCTGCATAACTGTCAGGTCAGCAGTCTTTCCCAGGATTGTGATTCCTACTGAACCAGACTGAGAGACCATTTAAAGGCTCAGGAATCCTTTGCAGCTGTTATGGCTTAATTAGCTGATTAGAGTGGACACTTTGAGCCTTGAATATTGAACCTTTTCACAATTTTCTAATTTTCTGAGATTGTGGATTTGGGGTTTTCATGAGCTGTAAGCCATCATCATCTCAATTATGCCACATCATGGCTTGAACTATCTTGCTTTGCATGTGATGAGTCTATCTCACATATTAGGTTCACCTTTTAAGTTGCATTACTGAAATAAATGAACGTTTGCATGATATTCTAATTTTTTGAGTTTCACCTGTCGATATATTTTGTACTCTCCATTATATGATGGAAAAAGTCTCTTTCTCTGCTTATGAATGCCACAACACCTTTTAGTGGCAATTTTCAGGTCCATATGGAGTCCATAATCAAATTAGAATACAGAAGCCTGATGATGGCAGATGAGATTCTGCTGAAACGTTGCTACAACTTTACAACAATTACAATGACGTGGGATAATACCCTAATGAAGCTGAACAGCATACATGTAAGTACCTGCGAAAACTTAAGAAAACAAATCTGTCTGTCTGTCTGTCTGTCTGTCTGTCTGTCTGTCTGTCTGTCTGTCTGTCTGTCT
>BLBF01000025.1:15622490-15649881 GCA_015471245.1 Laticauda colubrina
TCTATCTATCTATCTATCTATCTATCTATCTATCTATCTATCTATCTATCTATCTATCTATCTAAATTTGCACATGGACATAGTGAGAAAGTTGATTTTGCTATGGTTCCAATGATACTATGATAAATAAATATTTTAAACATGGAATCATACTTTTAATGCAGATTTATTCTGTCCACATGTACCAAGAAAATTTTTTTTGTTTTCTGTTCAAGTGTCTCAGATTCTCAGAGACTATCTGGAGAAGTCCCTGCAATTTTGGGACAAGATTTTTCAAACTTATTTGCTGTTGCCTCTTTCTTAAGAATATGACTAAGGTCACCCAGCTGGCTTTGTGCCTAAGGTGGGACTAGAACTCAGAGTCTTACTCTCAAGACTATGCTTGGATTTATTCAATTCTAGCTGACTGAAGGTTTTAAATACAATTGTATGCTGCACTATTTTTTTTCCTTTCTGGATTACTGAATATAAATTATGTACCTGTACACAGTTGAATTGAATGCTCAGAATGAATAATTTAACAATTTGCATGACATTAAATAAAATTGCTTAAGGCAATACTTTCTCCCTTTCTGTTTAAGGTACTATAAAATGTGGAGAAATTGTACAAACCAAGGAATTAATATGTGTAAAAGAGGTTTTCCCAAGGAAGGTATGGGAATTGGCAGAGAATATTGCATAATTGAGCTGATTTCTATCTTATACTGTACAAAAACTGATCACAGTACATTTTCTAAATGGGTATTTTACTGAATGCTACCATAGGGCCTTTTCACAATTGTGCATTCATTAGCATCTTAACTATGTGCCAAAATATCACATAGGCAGGCTCTAAGTTAGAAATGCTAATCGAATAACATGACCATGCTTGAGGCCAAATTGGGCTCAAATTGCATTTGTGACCTACTGGATACAACTTTTCAAAACTTGATGGGTACTATCATTGGGATTATCAGTGAATGCTATAGATGACATGAATGAAACTAAGACTAGCAATAGTACATACACTTATATATACTACTCCATAGTGCTTTAAGGCCCTGTCACACTGGCCGATGGATGCAAAATGTTTGTAAAAAGGACACAGCGGATGAGCAAAATGTTCCATCCCTTGTTATCCACTCTCAAAAGGGGCAAAAATTTGCATAAAGAGAGCGGACAACAAGGAAAGGAACGGACAGGGGAGGATGTAGACCGGATGGAAAGCGGATGCTCCACGGAAGCCTATCGGATGGAAGCGGATGGGAGCGGATGGCACATCCGCAAAGCTTCTAGGGGAGCACAGCGAAGCGGATGCGGAACGGAAAGAGTGGATGCCGAGCGGATGCCGAGCGGATGAAGCGGATGCGGAGCGGAAGCCTAGCGGAAGCCTAGCAGAAGCCTAGCGGATGCAAAGCATTCACTGTGCATGCAGGGAGGATGCATTGCATCAGCCCAGCGGATATAAAGGGAAGCAGCTCGCAAGCAGGTCACCATTCAGAGGAAAGACCTCCTTCCAGACACAGCTTGCCAGCCTGCCAGCCTGCCAGCCTGCCAGCCAGCCAGCCAGCCGGCCAGCCAGCAACCCAACAACCATGGGGAAGAAGAGAAAGCCTGTGGCATCTGCTGCCAGCCCTGGCAAGAGGGACAGGGCCACCCTCCCACCCCCTGGCCTTGACTCTGCTTCTGCTGGGGCTTCTGCTGCCCGGGCTCGCTCTTCTGGTGCTGGGGCTTCTGCTGATGCTGCTTCTGGAGGGGGTGCTTCTGCTGATGCTGCTTCTGGTGGTGGTGCTTCTGCTGGTGCTTACTCTGCTGATGCTGCTTCTGGTGGTGGTGCTTCTGCTGGTGCTTACTCTGCTGGCACTGCTCCTGGTGGTGGTGCTTCTGCTGGTGCTTACTCTGCTGGCGCTGCTCCTGGTGCTGGTGCTTCTGCTGGTGCTTACTCTGCTGGCGCTGCTCCTGGTGCTGGTGCTTCTGCTGGTGCTTACTCTGCTGGCGCTGCTCCTGGTCCTGCTGGTCCTGCTGGTGCTCCTGGTCCTGCTCATGCTCATGCTGGTGCTCCTGGTCCTGCTGGTGGTCCTGGTCCTGCTCGTGCTCGTGCTCTTGGTCCTGCTCATGCTCCTGGTCCTGCTGGTCCTGCTGGTGCTGCTGGTGCTCCTGGTCCTGCTGGTGCTGCTGGTGCTGCTGCTGCTGGTCCTGCTGGTCCTGCTTTTGCTGCTACTGTTGTTGTTGTTGCTGCTGCTGCTGCTGGTGGTGTGGAGGAGCAGCCCCTACAACCTCGAAGCCCCTCTCATGAGGGCCCATATGGTCCTGCCAGAGGGAGGAAGAGGCAGACGCGTGAACGGGAGAGGAGGCAATACTCCATCGAAGAGGAACATGAGGAGGAGGTGCTTGAATGGCTCAGGGACAATGAATATCTTTGGCGGAAGGAACACAGGCTCTATCGAGACACCAAAAGGAAGCAGGCTGCTTGGAGAGAGAAGGCGGAGAGCCTGGGCTACACTTTGGAGGTGCTCCTCGGGTGGTGGGAGCACATGCACACCTGGTACGGGAAGCTGCACCTCAAGAAATCTGGCCAGGCCACGGTCAAGTTGACGGACAGAGAGACCTACGTGATGGCCAGGTGCAGCTTCCTGGAGGGTGAGATCCGCCACCGAGGAGCAGCCCCTCTGTCTACCCTCTCTCTCAGGCAGCCTGCTGAGAGCCAGTCCTCTTCTAGCCAAGAGTCAGCTCCTGTGTCCAGGCAGGTATCTGTGGAGCGTGCCACGACGGAGACCCTCCCGACAGCTGTACTACCCATGGCAGAGTGCGTGGCGGACCCCCTGATGCAGTGGGAGCAAGGAGAGAGCACTTCCACCACAGGCCAACCCAAATCCACCCCCAGCTCCACCTCCACAGAAAGGCAGAGAGGCAGACAGGAGGGGCAGAGCCACACTGTCCTGCTGGTGGTAAGAGACACCATCAGGAGCAGCGTAGATCTCCTCTCTCAGCTGGTACACACCGACGCCCCCAACCTCCAACTGCAAGCCCTTCCTCACCTATGTAACCAGACCCTCATGAACATGTCGGAACCCCAGTACCAGGTGGTGAAGGACAGGATCATCGATCTTCTTCACAACCCTCCAGACCAAGATGAACCTGCTCCCACCCAGTCCAGGCCTGCTCCTTCACCTCAGGTGATGTCACTGCCCTTCCAAGGCTTTCCACACGCCCTCACCTACCAAGGCTATGGCTACCAGGAGGTCCAGCACCACAGGCAGCCCTTCCCAGTCCAGGCACAGGTACATTGGATGCCACTGGTACCACTGATGCCACCGATGCCACCCGGGCCACCGATGCCAGCCACACCACAGATGCCACCCATGCCACTGATGCCACCCATGCCAGTCCTCACCCAGCTGCAGACCAGACAGCCCCACTACACTGCTCCTTCCTCCACCCCACAGCCAAGCCTGGCCACAGAACATCTGTCATCGGTATTGGGGCTGACACCCCATTTCATGGAGGAAGGGGCTCTCAACATCACGGGGCTGAGCCAGCTGTCTGAGAGCTTCCTAAACACACAATCCCCTGTTGTCCTCTCGGGGCCAGGCACCCCAATGACGCCTCAGACCAGCACTCCAGCAGCAGCCACGTCCACAGCACCTGGACCCTTCACCCCTGAGGTGATGGGAATGCCTCAGACTGACTGAGAAGAGTGCCAGTGACTGGGTGGCTACCTGTTGACTTTATTTTTGCTTTGGACACTTGACTTAGGTCATTTTTCTTTTACAGCTTGTTATTAATAAAGATTATCTTTGCTTCACACACTTGCTTCATTTATTTTTGTCAATAAAGTCTTGGTGGAAACTTTTAGAAATGGTTTAGCCTTTGCATGCTTGTGGGATGGGTTAAGATAGCAGTGGGATGGGCAGGGATACCTTTGGTAGGGGTAATAGCTGTGGGATGGGCAGGGATACCTGTGGGATGGATAATAGCTGTGGGATAGATAAACCTCCAGTGCAAGCATAGTGGGACTGTATGGTCCACCCTCCCAGGTGCCACACCTATGGCCCTTCATTATCAATAACAATGTAATCATTGATCCACACATGTTAACATAAACACAACTCGTTATTAAACGCCCTGTTCATTGTAGGCCCACCCAACATACATGGCCCAATCTCATCCGTGTGATGAAGGAAGCACTCATTAATCATCTATCATCCTGTCTTGCCACTCCACTGCTCCAGCTGGGGAGTTGCACCAGTGTCTCAGGAGGTTGCGCTGCTTCTTCGCTTCATGTGAGGCTCTGTTGGGGCCTTGCACATCCACAGTGTCTATCAGGTTTCGCCCTTGCCTCCATTCCCCAGGCTCCATGTCCCCATTGCCTTGTTGGAGGTCCACGAGCTTGTTCTGCAACACTGGGTAACGGGTGCGCATGAGATTGTCCAGGATGCAGCAAGCTTCCACGATCCTTCTCATGGTCTCTGGGTGATGCTGCATGGTGGTGAGAAGTACCTGGAACCTGTTGGCCAGGATGCCAAAGGTGTTCTCCACCACCCGCTTTGCCCTGAACAGCCTGTAGTTGAAGATCCTCTCTTCACGGGTGAGGAGTCTGGAACTGTAGGGCTTCATGAGGTAGGTTCTGAGGGAGAAGGCATCATCCCCCACGATGAAGTAGGGCACATCTTGCATGTCATTGGGCAGGGGTTCTGGATCTGGGAAGCCCATGATGAGGTTGCGTTACAGCCCTCCTTGAGGTGACTGGCGTTGTATACCTGGGCATCTGAAGCTGACCCGTTGCTTGAAGTATCGATGTACATGAACTTGTAGTCAGCATCGACCATGGCGAAGAGGATGATGCTGAAGAAGCCCTTGTAGTTGAAATAAGTGGACCCTGACTTGGCTGGAGCTTTTCAGGCCACGTGCTTGCCATCTATGTCTCCAACGGTGTGTGGGAAGTTCCACTTCTGATACCACTGCTCTGCAACTTTCTTCCAGCCTTCTTCAGTGGTGGGACACTGGAAGAGCTCCTCCAGGTATTCTTCGATGATGGCCTGCACCACTTCTCTGACCACAATGCTGATGGTGTTGTGTGGCACCTTCCATGCTCCTGTAGGTGGTCCCTGAGGCCAGGTGGCACAGAGTCAGTGCCACCTTGAGCCCAGGGTCCAGGCTGGACCGGAAGTTGGTGTTTGCCATGGTAAACCTGGGTCTCAGCTGCTCCACAACTTCGTCAAACATGGCTGGAGGCATCCTCATGAAGTTCTGGAATGCACGAGGGTCTTCGTTCCTCAGCTCCACCATCAGCTTGTTGTACAGTCCATACTCTGCTCTTCTCCCGATCCATCTTCAGACCCTGATGCTTGTTGGCCACCTCCTTTTCTTCCCATAGAACAGTTGGAAGAGCCTGTAGATGGCTTCGCACTGTTGCAGAATGATGGTGGCTACCAAAAGGACTGTGTTATGATCCATGGTGGACATCAATGGATGCTGTGGAACAGCAAGAGCCAGATGAAGGTGGCAGAGGTCTGCACAGCAGGGCTGCTGGACTGAAAGTGAGATCCAAGTGAGTTCCTCCCCCTTTTTATTGGAAATATAGGTTTTCTACTAGGTGTCCTTTTGCATCCTCTAGGCATCCTCTAGACAGCCTTAATATCCGAGATAGGTCCCCTCTGCGAACGTTTTTTCTCTGCGAGCGTTTTTTCACATTTTAATGCTTTCTTTGCGAGCTGCATCCGCTTTCATCTTTTCTCCGTCTGTGCTACTAACACTGCGTCCATTTCGCTTCCTCCCTGTGTCCGTTTTCCGCTGGAGCGGATGCGAGTTGTGCGGATGCGCAGCGGATGCCTAGCGGATATAGCGAACACGTAACGGATGACGATGGATGTAGAATGGATGTTCCCCGTATGCGTAGCGGATGTAGAACGGACACGTTGGATACATTTTCCGCTCAAAAGGTTTTGAGCAGCTCAAAACTTTTTGAGCAGATGGAACCTCAGTCGACGGGTGCTGGATGGATAGAGAGGATGAAAAACGGACGCAGTGAGTACACAACGGATGAATCGCGTTAACCAATGGAAGGCAAGTGTTTCTCTCCATTTTACATCCTCTTTCCATCCGTTGGTGCAGTGTGACATGGGCTTTACAGACTGTCTGAGCAGTTTATAGTATTTGCATATTGCCCCCAACAATCTAGGTCCTAATTTTATCAACTTTAGAAGTGTAGTTTGCACCTTTTCTACCTCATGAAGATCATATTATGTGAAAGCCTTGATTGATATAAGTCATGATGGGTCATGGAGTTCAATTTCTATGGGTCAACTAATTATATCCATAGCATTTAGAAAATCATGACATGGAATGTTGGATGAATAAATGGTAAAAGAGCATGACATAATGGACAAAAACAAAGCAAAATATATTGTGAAAGTAAAGAAACAGCTATAATGAATCCTGTGGAATGTTATAGATTTAACTATAAATGAAAGGACTAACATAGTCAAAACTGCCTTCTTCAAAGTGAATCTGCAAGATCAGGGACAAATTCAAGTCCCTGAGGACTTTCTGCAAAAACTCTTAAACTGAGCTTTCTCAGTAGTGGCCCCCACTTATATACAACAACTTGCTTTCACACATTCAGATGGCCACCTACTTGATTATTTGTTTCAAGGTTTTTAAAGCATGGCTTTTTGATGGATCATTTGGAGGATGGTCATATGAGACCTGCCTGGTAGATGGCATTGCTATTTTGTTTTTGAGTTTATATGGCTAATTCTGTGGTATCATACATCCTCTGTATGATACTACTCACTCGACTCACAGCCCAGGGAAATGGAGTAGAATATAAAGAGTAGTAAATAAATAAAATTTTAAGAAAAAAATAACTTGTTATGTCAGTTGTGCTTGGTGTATATGAAAAACTTCATATCCTTTTGGGACCCTCTTTTCCAGTGGGGGAAAAATTGTATACTTTGACAGAATGTTTACTAAAGATAGGAATACAGATAGAGAAAGTTTATGACATGCAAATGCTACCGGAGTAGAAATGTAGATCTTACCTGGAAAATCAACACAACCCATGTGGCTAGAAAGGCCCAACAGAGACTCCATTTCCTTAGGTTCTTGCAAAAGAATAAAGTGGAACAATGACCAATGACCTCCTTTTACCAGTCCACAATAGAAAGCGTCCTCTCATATTGCTTTACGGTGTGGTATATGGCTTGACAGCCACAGATAGAAAGACACTACAGAGGGTGGTGAGCACAGCATAAAACATTGTGGGCTGTTCCCTGATACCATGAGATGACATCGCTAGGGCTCGTTGCCTTAGAGGAGTGAGGAAAATTCTCAGGATGACTCACACTCCAGTCAGCACTTCTTCACTCTCCTATCTAAAAAGAATATGATTTCGTAAATATATGTGGATCAGTTGTCAGAGTTCTGATCTTCTCACAGCTTTATAAACTATGTAGAAGCCTTAACCTTTCTGCCTAGAAAAATAAAAGAAGTGATGGGCTGCCACCTGGTGGCTTTTTCTTTAATTTTCAGCCACTTGAGGTAAAAGGAGCTGTTCGTTTTGTCAAGACATTTCAGGATACAAAAGCTCATATGAGAAAGTGAAGGGGAATCAGAGAAACAGGCACAGTTAATAATTAAAAGTGGTGCAGTTTAGTGACTGCCTTACATGTCAGAAAACTTCTAGTTCAAGTCTCATCTCAGATACAAATTTCTGTCTCTTGTAGCAAGACAGAATTTCCTCAATTTCAGCTTCATAGTATGAAACAGGGAGCTCTACAAAACCTTGGAAGCAACTTGAAAGTTTAATGTGGTTTACCTGGAGAGTAATATGTTAATATTTGGTTAATTTTAGTCTTATTTGTATTTAATTACATTTAATATTCTTCTAGGTCCACCCACTGCTTTGTCTTCTAACATTTTAAAGTGTGGGCCCTAAAAATGCCATTCCGACCTCATGTACTCTTCTTGTTTCAATAAATAAGGCCTATTTGTTCTTGGTTTGAATGTGCTCAGCTATTCTGCTGGCTCTGCGGCCTTCTCAGTGGCTGCTACTGAACCTCATGAGCCCCATTTTACTCACTGCTGAACTCCTATAGATGGGACAAACAAGGAATTGGAGTAGGTGGAGACACCCCACTCTCCCATAAATTCCCATCCCTGTGTACATAGCTGGAAGAAAGCTTAAGAATGTATTTCACCTATCTTTCTTGGTCACCTGAAGTTAAATATGGTGAGGCTAAGGCTACATTCTCACAACTTTCTTACCTCGGTGTTTCAATAGCCAACTAATCAGTTCTAGAAGGAATGCCTGCATGTCAATTTCTTTCTCCGCAGCTGCCTTATAGCTAAGGCATCCTGACAACAAGATAGGTTGTTTCACTCTAAAAGTGATATCTTGTGCAGATGCCCCCTTTTATCCATCCTGCTCTTGTCCATCCTATAGTTTTCTTCTGGCCACCACATAGACTGGCTTAATAGCATTTACAGTTCTTGGTTTTTTTTTTAACAATCTGACTTGTCACAGTGAACAAACACTCTCTTTGCTACTCAAATGTGTCTGAAATTTTCATATAAAATGGAACTACTTGATCCAGTTTCTGATTGCTTAAAGTGGTTTCCCTTTTTTATAGACAGCATCTGTTTCAGTGTGGAAATTTAGAATGCTTGTTTTGGGTCAGCTGGTTAACAAGTTGACCAGCTCACCTGTCATTAAACTAATACTTCAGTGTTTCTCAACTTTGGCAAGTTTAAGATGGGTGGGTTTCAACTCCCAGAATTCCACAGTCAGCAAAACCACCCATCTTTGCTGGCTTTACTAGCTGTGGAAATTGCTGACTTTGCTGGCTGTGCTGGAACTGCTGGCTTTGCTGGCTATGGAATTGTGGGAGTTGAAGTTCACCTATCTTCAATGTGCCAAGGTTGACAAACACTATAACATTTGATTGAATAAGACTGTATTACCAGAAAAAAATTGCTTTTACTGGGTAATGCTGTTGGGAACAACAACTTGCTACCTTTGCGATAAAGTATGCTGAACAACAGCACCACATTGTGGGTTCCTTGTGTGGGCAGCCAAATATGAGAGTTGCACATTATCCTGCAGTCTTGGCCAGGGGATGGAAACGCAGGTACAAGTCTGTGTGGATTAGTAATCCAAATGAATCAATTAGCTGGAAATGTTTTTGGTAAGCAACGCTTCGTCTTAGCGAAATAAAGTAAAAAAAAAAAATAAGGTGAGGTAAAGTGAAGTGAAGTGGAATGAAGTAAAATACTAAAATTTGGCAGCAATAGCATTTAGACTTGTTTACTTTATATGCTTTATAGTGCTTTCCAGCCCTTTCTAAGCAGTTTACAGAGTCAGCATATTGCCCCCAACAATCTGGGTCCTCATTTTACCAACCCTGGAAGGATAGAAGGCTGAGTCACCCTGAGTCAACTAAGGTTTGATAGTTTGTAGTTCAATACATTGTGGAAATCCAGTCATTATTTTAGTATGTAATAAGAATCAGGCCTTTAGATTAAGCCAGAGTACAGGTATTTGTCAAGAGAGACCATATCATAGATTTAACTGTGCAACTTGAAAGTCAAGCTCATAAACCATAATTTAAAGATCAGAGATATTATCACTATCAGAACAGACAACAACTCTTTTTCCATCAGTATACAGGTTTAGGTCTTGAAATGCTACTTGGTTATCAACTTTGTATTATGTAAGACTCATCTTTAAAATTACATAAATCAAGATTCATAACAGCTAAAGGCCCGGTCCCACTGCACTTATGGATGCATAGAGGATGTAAAACGTTAAAAAAAGCTTGCCATCCGTTGGAAAACGCTATGCATCCATTGTGTACTCATTGCATACGTGTTTCATACGCTCTATCCGTCGAGCATCCATCCACTGAGATTTCATCCGCATGAGAAGTTTTGAGCTGCACAAAACTTTGTGAACGGATGAACTTTCTGCCGCGTACGATGTACATCCGTGACATATACGGACAACAAACGTTCTATGTCCGTTATCATCTGTTAAATGTCCACTGTATCCTCTCTGCATCCTCTGGGCATCCCCTCAACTCACATCCGCTGCAGCTGAAAACGGAAAGAGGGAGGAAACCAAAGGTACACGGAACGTCTGCACAGCGTTAGTAGCACTGAAATAGAAAAGATGTAAGCATATGCATCTTGTACATAAAGGATTAAAAATGGACAAAACTTTTGTATCTGGGATGTATCTTATATATTCAGGATCTCTGGAGTATGTCTAGAGTATACAGAAGGACACCTAGTGGACAACCGATATTTCCTATAAAAAGGGGGAGAAAATCATTTGGATCTCAGTATGAGTCCAGCAGCCGGGTGAACAGACCTCTTCACCCTTGGTCTTGGTCTTCAACATCATCAATTGTTCTCCACCATGGATCATGACACAGTCCACATGATAGCTGCGCTCATTCAACACCAAAACCAAAACCTGTCCAGACTGTTTCACCTTTTATACACAAGGAGAAGAAGGAGACATCCAAGAGATGTGTGGGTCTGAGGATGGATCATGAGAAGAATGGAGTTTGAACTGTATGACCAGTTAATGGTGGAGCTGAGGAATGAAGACCCTCGTGCATTCCATCACTTCATGAGGATGCCACCAGCCATGTTTGAAGAACTTGTGGAGCGTCTGAGACCCAGGTTGACCAAGCCTAGCACCAACTTCCATCCCAGCCTGGACCCTGGACTGAAGGTGGCACTTACTCTGCGGCACCTGACCTCTGAAACCACAAACAGAAACATGCAGTATGCGTGGAGGGTGCCACACAACAGCATCAGCAAAGTGGTCAGAGAAGTGGTGCAGACCATCATTGAGGAATACGTGCAGGAACTCCTCAAGTGCCCCACCACTGAAGAAGGCTGGAGAAAACTTGCAGAAGAGTGGTATCAGAGGTGCTGCATCTACCGGTCAGTGAGCTTGACAGCGGCCTGGCCAGATTTCTTGAGCTGTAGCTTGCCATACCAGGTGTTCATGTGCTTCCACCATCCAAGGAGTAGGTCTGAAGTGTAGCCCAGGCTCTCTGCCTTGTCTCTCCAAGCTGCCTGCTTCTTCTTGGTGTCCCGATACAGTCTGTGGCCCTTTCTCCACAAGTACTCGTTCTCCCTTAGCCATTCCAGCACCTCCTCCTCATGGTCCTTGGAAACAGTGTACTGTTTCCTCTCTCCCTTCTGCTTCCCTTGCCTCTTCCTCCCTCTGACAGGGGCTTCAGCAGGGCCTTCAGGGACTTGAGCAGCAGGGCCTTCAGCAGCAGGGCCTTGGGGCTGGTCCACTACAGCTTCAGAAGCAGCAGCAGCTTCAGAGTGCCAGGGGGTGGGATGCTGGTTCTGGCCTTCTTGCCAGGGCTTGAATAAGTCGGCATGGGCTTCCTCTTCTTGCCTGACTGACGAACCATGGTGTTCCTGCTAGATGTATGTGGCAGCATGTCTTTCCCCTGTATGCTGACTGTGTGCATGCTGCATCCTTTTATATCCGCGGAGCTGATGGAATTCATACTCCCCACATGCACAGTGAACGCTTTGCATCCAATTTACATCCGTGTGACATCGCCTTTGTTTCCTATAGGCGTCCGTGATGCATCCACTTCATCCACAATGCATCTGCCCCTTCCGCTATGCCTCCACTTCAAAATTCTCCCCCGGAACCTCTTCAGATGTGTCATCTGCTTCCATCCGCTTTCATCTGCTAGGCTTCCTATGAATATCCATTTAACATCCCCGCTACATACTACCCACTTCCGTTCTTTTCCATTCTGTTTATGCAAATGTTCACCACTTTTTGGAGCGGATGACAATGGATGGAGCCACCCCCAAAATTTTGCTCGTTCACTGTGTCCTTTATGCATACGTTTTGCGTCCGTCGGCCAGTGAGACCGGGCCTTAAGATACTGTGCCTGATTTGCCCTGACTGCATTTAGTCCCAGAAACATCACTTTTCAAAATACAATTTCTTTTAATTGGAGCTCCCTGTTCTTCCAGTTCCATAAAAACAAAATGCATAATTTCTGTCCACAAGTGATTGAGCTCAGTAATTTGAGTAGCACATCACAACTTTTATGCAAAGTTATCGCCTTTTTGAAAGAATTAAATTAACAAAGCAAAGAATATTCATTTCATTGTGCAAGATGCTAATTATCCCCTTTGCCTCTAAAAAGAAGACATGAGTGATGCATGATGAGTCTTGCTGAGAAAGATTCGTGAACATTTGGAAATGCAACACTTAAATAATGTCACAACAACTCAGAGTAGAATGAATAAACCGAGAGCAATGAGCATATGCTCCCTGAAAAGAATTTTTTTGAAAATTACTTTTTTGATTAGATGATTGGAAAACTGTTGTCAAAGTTCTGGATATCTTAGAAACTAGTTATCTCAAGTAAATTCTGCTCATCCAGTTTAAGTCCTCTCTAGCAGAAGGTATAATATACTAGTTAAGCAGCCGAGATTTGCACTATCATTATTTGTTATTGTTGAGAGTTTTTCTGCTTTTATTATATTATTATTTATAATGTGTTTGATTTTGTACACAAGTACTCATTGGCTTACAATAATTCATTTAATGACTGTTTGAAGCTACAATGATACTGAAAAAAGTGATCTATCAGGGGTGGGATCCTACCAGTTAAGTCTGGTTCTATAGAACCGGTAGCTCGAAAGAGCAGCTGACACTGAACTGATTTGCTGAGGTTTTGGTCTTCTGTTTGGGCCTCTGCCTACCCAGGCTCTAGGCTGTCTTTTATTGGCTGAGTTTTCCTCCTCAGCTGCTTTGCGCAGCACAGCTGAGTGCTGCTCGTCAGCTGGAGTTGGCAAATGCTTGCTGGAGTCAGTAATGCACATTTGGATGCAGCACACATTTAATGCACAAGTGTGCACTCCCCGAACTGGTTGTTATGCCAGTTGAACCCCACCCCTGTAACCTATGGCTGTTTTTCACACAGACAACCATTGCAGCATCCCTGTGGTCACATGATCAAAATTTGGCTGCTTGGAAATGGACTCATATTTATGATGGTTGCAGCATCCTGGGGTCTCGTGATCTCTTTTTGTGACCTTCTGACAAGGAAAATCAAAAGGGAAGTGGGTTTCAATTAACACATTAATCATTTGACAGTGGCAGTGATTCACTTAACAGCTGTGGCAAGAAAGGTTATAAAATGGGGCAAAAGAAACCTCACTTAACAATGTCTCACTTAGCAACAGAAATTTGGGGCTTGGTTGTGGTTGTAAGTCGAGGACTACCTGTCCTGTCAAAAGCCTTCAAAGTCATTCACTCTCTCCCAGCCCAACTCCCCTCACAAAGATGCTGCTGTTGTAAGGAAAACAGAGGGAAGAAAGTATATTGGATATGTTTGATTCCTTGAGTTTTTTGTCAAAATAACAAAGATGGAATATAAACAAACTATATGCATATAATTATAATGAAAAATATACCAGGTCCTTTTTCCCCCCAGAACAATCAATTGATTTTTTTTACAAATACTGTCAGGATTTCAAATCCACTCCAACAAGAGATTTACCACAATCCCAAAGTAATGAAATATAAGGTATCTGGCACCCATTCTATTGAGGTCTCAGATTGCGAGCACTGGTTTCAGAGTAAGTCCAAACGTCAGGAGTTTATAAAATAACAACTTTAGATTAGATACACTCCAAGTAAATAGTACAGAAATATATTAGTTAAGCAAAGAAATTTACTAGTTTATTATCATCATGGACTATAGAGAAACAAAAAGGCAGATTGCTCAGAAAAAAAGAAAAAAAGGAAATCCTTTGTCAGCCAATAGTTTAGCTAAGCAGCACGAAATATGTGGAAGAAAATCAGAAATCAGAGAAGTCTGAGGTCCTTTGAGATGTACTCATAAAAAGAGGTCCTAATAATGCAGACATTTTTCTTTATACATAACTTGCAAATGGGGGGGGGGGTCTATGGATATCAGAGGCAAAAAGGGTTCACTCTTTTTCACATGGTTATTTTTTTTTAAATTCTCTCTCTCTTTCTCTCTGGGACACAAACAGATTTGTTTGGAATTCTTCTGATACCTGTGTTCCCTTGATACCAAAACAATCTTTGATTCTTATCCTGACATTGATGAGAAACAGATGAAAAGAGTATTGCTGCTTTTGATAATCAGCAATGGAATTTGCAGCAAATTTAGAGGCAGCTGTCAAAATGGGTACTGTGTGAGGTGGACCAGAATGACAGTCAACTCACTTTTTTCAAGTGTGGAACTGATTATTTCTCAAGAGCACCCATCAGATCTTTTCATTCTGAGATACAAAACAAGAAACCTTCTTGTGTGTATTATTTCAAAATGTATCTTCTCTTTTGGCAATTTAAAGTTGGCTAATCCTATATATGGACCATTGCAATTACCTGCTTTACTTTCTCTGTTTTACTGAAAGTTCTGAAATCTCTTGTCACCAGTTGTACGATCTAGTCCAAAAGATCCTGTAAGCTATGAGCAATCTTCCCTGAATAATGTTGGCCTTTGAAACTGCCCAGAATCATGTTACAGGAGAGATGGATGTGCACAATTATGCCGAGCGTCCCTGTCCTATTGTCCCCATTTATTCATACCTATTGTATTCTTACTCATGTTTATACTTATACCTATTATCTTGTAAGTGATTGTTAAATCAAATAAAAACAAACAGATAATTTTTGACTCTTCTAGCACATTCACTTCAGTTGTTAATTCAGGTTCTTTCCCATGATCTCATTATATTTCAAGCTGCAATGTTCCATAAATAATGACCTGTATGATCCATCACAATTTTAGTCTATAAAAATGTTTACACAACATAATTTATAATAAGGTAGAAAAAGGTTGGTTTACAGGTGAAAATCAAAAAATCAGAATATCATGCAAAAGTTCATTTATTTCAGTAATGCTGACTTCATTTTCCAGCAGGATTTGGCATCTGCCCACACTGCCAAAAGCACCTAAACCTGTTTTAATGATCATGGGATTACTGTTCTTGATTGGCCAGCAAATTCGCCTGACCTAAACCCCATACAGAATCTATGGGGCATTGCCAAGAGAAAGATGAAAGACATGAGACTGGACAATGCAGAAGAGTTGAAGGCCCCTATTGGAGCATCCTGGTCTTCCATAACACCTCAGCAGTGCCACAGGCGGATAGCTTCCATGCCATGCCGCATTGAGGCAGTAATTGCTGCAAAAGGGGCCCAAACCAAGCCCTGGGTACATATGCATACTTATACTTTTCAGAGGTCCAATATTGTTCCATGTACAATCTTTATTTTATTGATTGCATGTAATATTCTAATTTTTTGAGATTGTGGATTTGGGGTTTTCATGAAATACCATGAATGATTATGTAAGCCATAATCATCTCAATTATGACAAATCACAGCTTTAGCTATCTTGCTTTGCATGTAATGAGTCTTTCTCAAATATTTGCTTCACCTTTTAAGTTACATTACTGAAATAAATGAACTTTTGCACAATATTCTAATTTTTTGAGTTTCATCTGTATGTTACCACTCTTAGGTGTATCTATCTCACATGGAAAAATCCTTGTTAGCAAACAATCAGATAGGACATGTGAAGGCTAGGTCCCACTGGCCGACGGACGCAAAATGTACGCATAAAGGACACAGTGGATGAGCAAAATTTGGGGGGTTGCTCCATCCATTGTCATCTGCTCCAAAAAGTGGCAAAAAAAAAACCCTCCAAAAAAAAAAAAAAAAGGATGTTCATAGGAAGCCTAGCAGATGGAAGGGGATGACATCTCTGAAGAGATTCTGGGGGATAATTGTGAAGCGGACGCATAGCGGATGAAGCAGATGCATCACATACGCCTAAAGGAAAGAAAGGGGATGCTGCGCGGATGTATATCGGATGCAAACCGTTCATTGCGCATCCTTTCTATTTCCGTGTTACTAACGCTATGTAGACGTTCCGTGTACCTTTTGTTTCCTCCCTCTTTCCGTTTTCAGCTGCAGCGGATGTGAGTTGCGAGGATGCCCAGAGGATGCAGAGAGGATACAGCGGACGTTTAACGAATGATAAACGAACATGGAATGTTTGTTGCTCATATGTATGTACAATTTACATCGTACACGGCGGAAAGTTCATCCGTTCACAAAGTTTTGTGCAGCTCAAAACTTCTTGCACGGATGAAATCGCAGTGGACGGATGCTCGACGGACAGAGCGTATGAAACACGTATGCAATGAGTACACAATGGATGCATAGCGTTTTCCAATGGATGGCAAGCTTTTTTTAATGTTTTACATACTGTTTGCATCCGTAAGTGCAGTGGGACAGGGCCTTTAGGGGCCAGTAGGTCACAATTGCAATTCCAGATTTATCCTAAAATTATCCATGGTGTTCTATAGAAACTTAGAATTATAAGCCAACATATTATTGCCCCCATCTCATGAATTAGGAGTTACATTCAGTATTGTCAGAGTGTTAAAATAAGACAATACAAATGCCTTGAAGGTTTGTTTGTACATTTCTAACAAAAAAATAATATTGCACAGTGATATTATATAATGGTAGAATAAATCCATATATAATAGTCATAAGAAAGAAAAAAGGAGGATCCTCCTGGAGCAAAACACCATAAAAATAAATTCTACTTTGTGGATAGTAATATTCAGTAAAATTAAAATCTTAAAGAAATCAAAACCAGGATTTACCTTCCCTGTTAAAATAACTAATCTGCCAAACTCTTAAGTAGGTACAAAGAAATATAGCATGCTTAGAATTGTGTGATATATCCTGCTGTACATTGCTCCTGACATATTGCAATAATATGTTGGGGCAGCTGTCACTAGCAATACTAGAATAAAACAATATAAAAATGATAATACTTTCATGCATTGTGGTTTTCCTTTACTTTTCTTTGTAAAAATCCTATAGTTAGCAGAAAAAGATAGTAAGGAAGTTTAGAAATCTGTCTTTTTGCAACTTTAGATAATTAGTTTTGAAATGATTTGATGTATTTTCATTCCTGCATTAGTGCAGCTGAAAAAGACCACCTGCTGAGAAAGTAGTGCAGACCAACGGTTACTATAGCAATCACCATAACTTTACTGCTCATGGGTAGTAAGCTTAGGCCTTAGCAATTCTGAATGACTGAGTTGGTTTAGATTTATGGAGACACAGAAACATTTTGAACGGCAGTCATTCCAGAAAGAGATTTTATCCAAAGCAATTTTCACATAGTGATGCAATTGCAATTCTATAGTTACGATTTTATCAGTATTTTCCATTATAAACTTCACTTTGGGGGCTTTAATTTGGCCATAAAATTTATTTCATGTTGAAACTTAGTGTGTTAGATCTGAGTTTGAGAAAAATACAAACATTTCCTGAACT
This sequence comes from Laticauda colubrina, assembly GCA_015471245.1. Classification (NCBI taxonomy): domain Eukaryota; kingdom Metazoa; phylum Chordata; class Lepidosauria; order Squamata; family Elapidae; genus Laticauda; species Laticauda colubrina. The sequence continues at coordinate 15,639,868 of BLBF01000025.1, forward strand.
AGTTTCGGTACTGGCTCATTGCTGGTATTTCATAACAATTTCCTCTATGATACCCTAATTTCTCCATACACTTAGCTTCTGCAAATGAAGCTGTATGTTAACTGAATAAAATTAAAGACATGTCATTTTCTTATGCTGATGAATTTGTCAAGTTCAATTTACACTCAGTCTGGCTATTTAAATCTGCAATAACCTTACTGTAGATAAAATAATTTGTTTTATGCCAACTATATCTACAAACAAAAAGCAAGCAGTATGCTGTTCAAAATAGCATTTGTAGATCTTCCGGCTATTGCTCGCTCAAATGAAGTACCATTCTAAATATTTCATGTATTTTACAGAATTACATTCTCAAAATTTTGAACTTATTTCTAATTTGCTTTTAACATTTGAAACATTAAAAACTCTTGTGATAATTCCCTTCGAAGGGATGAAAATACAAAGAAAGTCTGAAAGAAGTTCAGTGGAATAATCTCTCCTACATTTCTCCTAGAATTTTATTCTATTCTTTCATACATGCATATGTTCTTCACAAAAGAACCTCAAAGCCTCCCTTTTTTGGTTCTATAAGCAGATTAAAATGGCATAAATGTTCTAATGTTACATTGTCCTTCACTATAGAAAAAATATTTTCTTCACTATAGAATTAGGATTTTTTTATGCATCACCAGAGCAACTCAGTACCCAACAATTCCAAGAAATTAAGTTTACTTTTTAAAATGTTATATTTTGAAAGTTTAATTTTAATAATATAAGCATCTCACATTCACTTCTCCAATCTTATAGTCTTGAAACCCTTCAGAAATTGGCCAGATAGTTTGCAAGGAGAGTTTGCCTTGCACTTTTTGCAAAAAAAAAAAAAAAAAGCTTATATGGGAACCAAACAAAGGCCAGTCATCCAAGAGCCATTAAACCAGTTTTCTCAGCCTCCAGATTTCTTGAAGGACAGGCAATAAGCCTTGAGAGAAAACTGCAATAAGCTTTGCAAAATACATTTCTTTTTGCTTTCATCAAAACTCTGTATCTATTATACTGTATCAGTATAAAAGATAATGAGGGTTCCATCTGTGCAGGATTTTGCTACAAGTTGACCAAATTCTGAGAGTGTTAAGATTTTCTCAAATTGTTTAAAGTTTCAGTTAGATTACTATCATGTATTTGAGAAACAGAAAGAGAAAGAATACAAGAGAGAAACAAACAATAACAATAATCAGGCAAGGAGATGGGCAGCAGTTGTCTTCTCTCCTCTGTCATGCATTTGTGTTTCCAAGAGATGGCAATCAACTTCTTATGACCAACAGTATCTCTGTCCACCCTGAATCTTGAGGCTTAATTGTAATCCTATCATTCCTTAGCATTATAAAAGCTGTAATTCTTATCCTTTGAAGAATTTGCAGTAGTGTCACAAATTCCTTTTGAAATAGTTGTGAAATAGAATGTAGCAAGAGGCTGAGAAAATCAGTATGTAATTAATTGATATTTAAGGGCCTGTCACATTGGCCGATGGATGCAAAACATTTGTAAAAAGGACACAGCGGACGAGAAAATGTTCCATCCGTTGTTATCCGCTCTCAAAAGTGCCCCGAATTTGCATAACCAGAGCGGACAACAACAGAAAGGAATGGACGGGGGGAGGATGTAGAGGGGATGGAAAACGGATGCTCCACAGAAGCCAAGCGGATGGAAGCGGATGGGAGTGGATGGCACATCCACGGGGCTTCCGGGTGAGCACAGCGAAGCGGACGCGCAGTGGAAAGAGCGGATGCAGAGCGGATGCCGAGTGGATGAAGTGGATGCAGAACGGAAGCCTAGCGGAAGCCTAGCAGATGCACAGCGTTCACTGCACATGCGGGGAAGATGCATTGCGTCAGCCCCGCGGATATAAAGGGAAGCAGCTCGCAAGCAGGTCACCATTTAGAGGAAAGACCTGCTGCCAGACACAGCTCCAGCCAGCCAGCCAGCCAGCAAGCCAACAACCCAACAACCATGGGAAAGAAGAGAAAGCCTGTGGCATCTGCTGCCAGCTCTGGCAAGAGGGACAGGACCACCATCCCACCCCCTGGCCCTGACTCTGCTTCTGCTGGGGTTTCTGCTGCCCGGGCTGACTCTTCTGGTGCTGGAGCTTCTACTAGCACTGCTCCTGGTGCTGGTGCTTCTGCTGGGGCTTACTCTGCTGGCGCTGCTCCTAGTGCTGCTACTGCTCCTGGTCCTGCTGGTCCTGCTGGCGCTGCTGGTGCTTACTCTGCTGCTGCTGCTCCTGGTCCTGCTGGTGCTGCTGGCGCTGCTGGTGCTTACTCTGCTGCTGCTGCTCCTGGTCCTGCTGGTGCTGCTGGTGCTGCTGGTGCTGCTGGTACTGCTGGTGCTGCTGGTGCTGGTCCTGGTGCTCCTGGTCCTGCTGGTGCTCCTGGTCCTACTGGTGCTCCTGGTCCTGCTGGTCCTGCTGGTGCAGCTGGTCCTGCTGGTCCTGCTGGTGCTTTTGCTGCTACTGTTGTTGTTGCTGCTGCTGATGGTGGTGGTGTGGAGGAGCAGCCCCTACAACCTCGAAGCCCCTCTGATGAGGGCCCATATGGCCCTGCAAGAGGGAGGAAGAGGCATAGCGTGAACGGGAGAGGAGGCAATACTCCATTGAAGAGGAACATGAGAATGAGGTGCTGGAATAGCTGAGGGAGAACTAGTATCTATGGCGGAAGGGACACAGGCTCTATTGAGACACCAAAAGGAAGCAGGCTGCTTGGAGAGAGAAGGCGGAGAGCCTGGGCTACACTTTGGAGGTGCTCCTCGGCTGGTGGAAGCACATGCACACCTGGTACGGGAAGCTGCACCTCAAGAAATCTGGCCAGGCCACGCTCAAGCTGACGGACCGAGAGACCTACGTGATGGCCAAGTGCAGCTTCTTGGAGGGTGAGATCTGCCACCGAGGAGCAGCCCCTCTCACAACTCTCTCTCTCAGGCAGCCCGCTGAGAGCTAGTCCTCTTCTGGCCAAGAGTCAGCTCCTCTGTCCAGGAAGGTATCTGTGAAGCATGCCACGACGGAGAACCCCCCGACAGCTGCACTACCTGTGGTGGAATGCATGGAGGACCCCCTGACGCAGTGGGAGCAAGGATGTGGCACTTCCACCACAGGCCAACCCACATCCACCCCCAGCTCCACCTCCACAGAAAGGCAGAGAGGCAGACCGGAGGGGCAGAGCCACACTGTCCTGCTGGAGATCAGGGACACCATCAGAAGCAGCGTAGATCTCCTCTCTCAACTGGTACACACCGACGTCCCATCCTCCAACCGCAAGCCCTTCCTCACCTACGTCAACCAGACCCTCATGAATATGTCAGAATCACAGTACCAATTGGTAAAGGACAGGATCACCGGTCTTCTTCACAACCCTCCAGACCCAGCTGAACCTGCTCCCACTCAGTCCAGGTCTGCTCCTCCACCCCAGGTGATGTCACTGCCCTTCCAAGGCTTTCCACATGCCCTCATCTACCAAGACTATGGCTACCAGGAGGTCCAGCAGCACAGGCAGCCCTTCCCAGTCCAGGCATAGGTACATCGTACACCACCGGTGCCACCGATACCACTGATGCCACCGATGCCACCGATGCCACCGATGCCACCCACGCCACCGATGCCACCGATGCCACAGATGCCACCCACGCCTCACCGGCCTCAGAACATCTGTCATCGGTATTGGGGCTGACACCCCATGTCCTGGAGGAAGGGGCTCTCAACATCACAGGACTGAGCCATCTCTCTGAGAGCTTCCTCCACACACCATCCCCTGTTGTCCTCTCAGGGCCAGGCACCCCAATGACGCCTCAGACCAGCACTCCAGCAGCAGCCATCTCCACAGCACCTGGACTCTTCACCCCTGAGACTGGGCATGCCTCAGAGTGATTAAGAAGAGTGCCAGAGACTGGGTGGTTGCCTGTTGACTTTATCTTTGCTTTGGACACTTGACTTGGGTCATTTTGCTTTTACAGCTTGTTATTAATAAAGATAATCTTTGCTTCACACACTTGCTTCATTTATTTTTTTAAATAAAGTCTTGGTGGAAACTTTTAGGAATGGTTTAAGCCTTTGCATGCTTGTGGGATTGGTAAGGATAGCAGTGGGATGGGCAGGGATACTGTTAGGGATAACATTGTTTACCCTAACTGGTTTAGGTGAAATAATAACTATGAATCATAGTTAGTGTATGTTAGTGTGTATGCAGCTTTAACTGTGGAAATAGCAATTAAAGGAGTGGCTATGAAAACAATATAAAAGTAGCAAGACTACGGCTTGCTCTCTCTCTCTCTGGCTTTGATGATCCCTGATTACTGCTTGGAATCAAGACTGCATTGCTCGAACGGGAGAGACAACAAAGGACTGATTTATAAGTGAACTGACATAGGATATTCTACATGGACTTCGCTAACTGAATACCCCTGAATGGACTGACTACATGGTAAATGAATATTGGACTGTTATTTGACTATGCTATTAACTTATAATGGAATAAAATATATTATTGATAGCACAAGCGTATCTGTTATTTTTACTGTATGTTAATAAACATACAAGCTTAGCTCACTCATTTATCTGTGTGCCTATCTGACTAACGCTGCACATTCTGTTTAGCTTGTCTACCTAACCCTGGTTGGGGAACCCAGGCTTAACACTGGTTATGGGCCCAGAGGCTGCGAAGTCAGTTTAACTAGGTTAAACAGATTTATGTAAAGAGTGAGAGTTTGTGTTGTTATACATTACAGTAAACAGACAGCTGTGTTTTATTAATTATATTTTTATATCCATATAAGAAAACATGGGGAGGGAGAAGGCGGAGCTACGTCTCGGTGTTACAGCTGCGATCTCGGGGCTCTGAGATCTCAGCTGATATTTTTGCCTCTGGTCGGTTCTAACGGACCTAAACCGTCCCGTAGAGACGGGGATCGTGAAGGGCACAGTCCCAGGACCCCAGAGATATCGCAAAATCTCTGGTTTGATCCGGGAGAAGCCCTTTTGCTGGAAGCAGAAAGGCAGCCTCTAAAGCTGCTGAAGTCGGGACAACTCCGGAAAGAAAGGGATTTAAATGAGCGTGTATCGGTTGGGTGAGAAATTCTTTTGCATTATAAATTGATTAAGACTTGAAAGGACATCCTGAACAAAGAAGAAATCTGTGGCTTTATTTTTCTTTTGACTGAACCTGGGTTGAGCGGCGTTTAAGTGATGTCAAATTGAGACTTGGATTTTTTTTTTTCTTATTTTCTTTGAGGACTTTAAGGTGACTTTGTAGGTAACCGGATTGAATTTTCTCTTATATATATATTTATTTTTCACTTGATTTTTATTTTTTATCTTTTTAACTTTCTTTTTAGGATAGAGGCTCCCTTTGACTATCTTTTTTTTTTGTTTGAGTTCTTTATAAACATTTTTTCTTTTGGCTGGGGGGGGAAAGAGTATTTAGAGATGCTGTAACACTGCCAACTAGAGGCTTGAAAATATTTTATTTGAATTGGGGAGAAAAGCACTTCTTTTCAAGGACATTTTAATGTGATAAGATAGAGGGAGAATACAGTAAAATATTATTACAGGTGCTCTCTTGGACTCTTATCAATATTTCAACATTTGAGGTTTGGCTTTGAAGCTGCTGGAGAAGACAGTCATAATTAGAGCCTTGGATAAAGAAATAAAGTGCAGTGTACAGTGCATATATATATATATATATATATATATATATATATATATATATATATATACACACACACACACACATATATATATATATATATATATATATATATATATATATATATATATATATATATACTTTTGAAACTCCTACTCGCCAGCCTTTTTGGTTAATTTTAAATCTAGCATTCTTGCTTTTTATTTTAAAGGGAAAGCCTCAGAGTTTTTTCTTTTTTCTTCTCTTTCTTTGCTTCTTCCATCTATTTTAATTGGATTAAGGTCTAGAAGAACCTGAAGACCTTTCTTTTTCCTTTTTCCTTTTTTCTTTTTTGGTTTTGGGCTTTTTACTATTGGATTTTTTTCTTTTTCTTTTTGATTTTTTGGACTATATTTGGTTACTATACCAGCTGGATTTAAAGTCAAAGAGAGCTTGAAGACTTGGAAATATTAAAATGAGCAGGAAGCCAAAACCATTCGGCGTTTTTGCTTCTACCTCTGCTTCCCCACCACTTGAAGGACAACTTTCAATTCAGACAATGTTGAAGCAAGATAAGGAACAAGAAAAAGTAAATTTACAGATGATTATGCAAGGAATTCAAGATATTAAGATAAAAATAGATACCATGGACAAAAAAATAGAGAAATCTGATGAAAATTTTAAACAAATGATGGGAAAGTATGAGGAGAGATTCCAAAAAATTGAGGAAGAAGGAAAACAAAGAGAGGAGAAGATTGGAAATATTGACACTAGATTAACAGTGATAGAACAAGAAAAAAATGGGATGTTGAGGTGGGAGATGGAAAGATCAGAATTTTATCTTAGATTTCAAAATATAGAAGAGGAAAAAGGAGAAAACTTGGCTGTGATAATGATAGAAATATTGGCAGATCTTCTGGAAATTACTGAGGAAAAAATGATGGACGGAGTAGATGAGATATACCGAGTTTATACAAGATATGCGATGAGAAATAAACTACCAAAGGAAGTACATATTAGATTTACTAAAAAATCCATCAGAACACAAATATTACAAGTGGCAAGAGAAAAAGCATTGAAATATAAAAACAAAGAGATTGTAGTTTTAAAACAAATACCTAGAAGAGTGAGAGAGATGAGAAGAGAATATCGATTTTTGACCAAAATGCTACTGGAAAATGAAGTGAACTACAGATGGCTGATACCAGAAGGACTAATTTTTACGTAGCAAGAGCAGAGACATAGAATTGACTCGATTGAAAAAGCAGAACTTTTTTATGCAGAATTTTTTTGGAAGAAAAAAAGAGGTGGCAGAGAAAGAGATCTCATTAATTGAGCTTCTGGAGGAACAACTGGAGATTGAAAAAGAGAAAGGAGTTGCAGGTGGACAGGTAGACAGTAAAGAACAACGTGAAGTGAGAGCTACGAGAGCTGTTAGACCTAAATATAAAGCATAATCATGGAAGAAAAAAAATTGATTACAATGAATATAAATGGACTTAACTCAGCTGTTAAAAGAAGGAAAACTTTTCACAAATTAGAGAAATTAAAATTTGATATAATTTGCTTACAAGAAGTTCATATTAAAAAGCAACATGAGCATTTGTTAGTACAGCCAAAATTAGGGAAAATATTTACTTCTTTGATTCAATGTAAGAAAAGAGGAGTGGTTCTCTACATTAAAGAAGATATTCTAGCAAAACTGATCTACACGGATGAAGATGGAAGAGTATTAATGGTGGAAATAATGGATAATAATAAAAAAATACTCTTGATTGCAATTTATGCTCCGAATGATAAACAAGAAGAGTTTTATAAAAAAACTACATATGGAAATAATTAGACTGGACTATGTTAACATAATCATGATGGGAGACTTTAATGGAATTGTGGACAATAAATTGGACTATATAACAACAACAACAAAACAAAATAGAAAGATTCTCCCTAAATCTTTTTTTAAAATGACAGATGCATTAACCTTAAAAGATATTTGGAGAGAAAGAAATGTTAAAACTAAACAATATACTTTTTATTCTAATAGACATTTATCATGGTCCAGGTTAGATATGATTTGGATCTCAACAGAATTAATATCTACTATTCAAGAAACAAATATTGAAATAAGTACTTGGGCAGATCATAGTCCAATGACAATTAAATGGAAGGGACAAAGAAAAAGATCGAGATGGACATTAAACAATACCATTTTAAAGGAGAAAGATTTTATACAATGGATGGAGAAGGAATTGGTCTTTTTTTTAAAAGAAAATAAAAAAGAAGATACCTCAATACAGAATGTTTGGGATACGATGAAGGCATATGTAAGAGGTTTGATAATAGACTATACAAGAAAAAAGAATATTAGAAAAAGACAAACCTCTAAGGCCTTGGAAGATGAATATATAAGACTTGAAAAAGAATTACAGAAAATACCACAGAAAAAAGATATTAAATTGAAACTGGATGTAATTAAGCATAAAATGGAATTAATAGAGAAAGAAGAACTGGCACAGAAAATTAGAAATTCTAAACAGAATTATTTTGAAGATGCAAATAAACCAGGTAGATGGCTAGCATATAAACTGAGAAAGGAGAAGGAATCAAGAAAAATACTGAAACTAATAGATGATCAAGGTCAAGTTTGTTGTGGTAATAAGGAGAAAAAGGAAATTATTCGAGATTACTATGGACAACTATATAATCAAGAGAATATTGATGAGAAAAAAATTAAACAGTATTTACAGAATGTTAACTTACCGAAGATACCTAAAGAGACTGAAGAAATGTTAGAAAGCAATATAACAATGATGGAACTAAATGAAGCATTTAAAAGACAAAATAATGGGAAAGCACCAGGTCCAGATGGGCTTCCGGCAGAATTCTATAAAAAATTTCAAGAATCATTGAACACTCCATTGTTAGAAATTATGAATGAAGTTATGTTAAAAAAGATGACACCCAAAACATGGTCAGAGGCTTATATTACACTTATCTTAAAGGAAGAGGCTGACCCGTTGCAAATTAAGAACTATAGACCTATTTCCTTATTGAATGCAGATTATAAAATCTTTGCTTCAATTTTAGCAGAAAGACTGAAAAAATATTTAAATAATTTTATCCATCCAGATCAAAATGGATTTCTACCAAAGAGACAAATTAGAGACAACATGAGAGTAATTTTGGATACCTTGGAATATTATGAGGCTCATCCTGAAAAACAAATGGCTTTGATATTCCTAGATGCTCAAAAAGCATTTGACAACGTGAACTGGAGATTTATGTTATTATTATTGGAACAGATGGGCTTTGCCAGAAAATTTATTCAAGCAATAGAAGCCATATATAATAAACAGACAGCAAAGGTAATGATGGAGGGAGAATTTACAGATCTTATTAATATAAGAAGAGGTACAAGACAAGGATGTCCCCTATCTCCTTTGTTATTCGTATTAACTTTGGAAGTGTTGAATAGAAATATTAGAGATGACAAAAATATAAAAGGAATGAAAATTAAAAAGGAAGAATTTAAACTACAAGCTTTTGCTGACGATTTAGCTTTTATTCTGGAAGACCCATTAGAAACCGCTCCAAAGTTATTGGAAAAGGTAGAGACATATGGTGAGATGGCTGGCTTGAAAATAAATAAAGATAAAACAAAGATTTTGACAAAAAACATGTTATTGAGACAAAGAGAAGAACTGACAGATCTTTTGAAAATTCAAATTACAAACAAGGTTAAGTATCTGGGGATATATTTGACAGCAAGATGTAGCACATTAAAAGAGAATAATTATATTAAACTTAAACAACAGATAATTACAGATTTGAAGAAATGGGAAAATTTACAATTGTCATTAATAGGGAGAATTTCAACAATTAAGATGAATATTTTACCTAGAATTTTATTTCTCTTTCAAACAATACCAATTAGACTTGGAAAAGACTATTTTGAAGATTTAAATAAAACTATGTTGAAGTTTATATGGCAAGGTAAAAAAGCGAGAATAAAGTTAAAACTTTTGCAAGATGCTAGAAATAAAGGAGGTTTTGGCCTGCCTAATTGGGAATTGTATTATCAAGCTGCAAGTTTGATGTGGGTCAAAGAATGGATAACATTAAGAAAACATAGATTGTTGACATTAGAAGGACATGATTTACTGTTGGGCTGGCATGCTTTTTTATGGTACAAGGGAACTAAAACACAGGGGTATTTCAGAAGACATTATATACGGGAGTCTTTGTGGTTAAATTGGGAGAAGATAAAAAAACAATGTTATTTGAAAATTCCAATTTGGTTATCGACTATTGAAGCATTTTCCTATCCTATGATCTATAAAAAGGAACAAACAGTTAGATATGGGGAACT
>BLBF01000025.1:15654881-15675718 GCA_015471245.1 Laticauda colubrina
CTGCTAAGGATCAGGAGAATTGGCAAAAGGCAATGGAAAAAGAACTAAATTCATTAAAGGTAATGAAAGTGTATGAAGATACCAAATTACCTCCAGGAGAAAAATCCATTGGGTGCAAATGGATATTTAAAGTAAAAACTGGAAATGATGGGACTGTTACCCATAAAGCTAGGTTAGTAGCTCAAGGATTTAATCAAACTGCATCTGATTACGATGAAGTTTTTGCACCAAGCCTTAAAGCTACATCTTTAAGAGCAGCATTAGTGTGGGCAGCTAAGAAAAACTATGTCATTAACCATTTAGATGTAGAAACTGCTTATCTACATGCACCATTGCAGCACACTATATATTTAAGAAAACCAATTGCTATAAATAACAAAAAAGTAAATAGTAATGATTGTTGGAAACTCAAAAAGAGTCTTTACGGGTTGAAACAATCTGGGTTTGAGTGGAACCAATATATTGTGAAAGAGTTAAACAATATAGGTTTTAAATCTGGTTTAGCAGATCCGTGTGTGTTTAAAAGAGAAAATAATGGAACGGTGTCATTATTGTTATTATTTACTGATGATATTGCTTTAATAACTAAGACTAATAATGAAGCTAATGAGATTATATCATTATTAGCCAAAAAGATAAAAATAAAGCATTTAGGTGAAATTAAAAGGTATCTAGGATTGACAATAAATAAAACAAATAATGGTTTTAAGATATCTCAAGAAGATAAAATTTGCCAATTAATTAAAACTTATAAGATCGAACTTTGTAAACCGGCAAAGACTCCAATGAGTCAGGAAGTTTGCCAAACTAATGATCAAAGTCCCAAATTTGATAAGTCCATATATCAATCTTTGATTGGTAGCTTATCATATATAAGTAATTGGTCAAGGCCAGATATAGCTTATAGTGTAAATCAGCTGGCACGTTTTAATTCAGATCCAAAAGAATATCATTGGAAATCCTTAAAAAGAATATTGAGATATCTTAAGGGAACAATAAACCATGCATTATATATAGAACCAAAGGGTGATTTGAGTCTTAGTGCTTATGCAGATGCAAGTTTTGCAACTGATATAAACACTAGAAAATCAACATCTGGTATGGCTATATTATTTGGTAAGACACTAATAGGATGGAGGTCAATCAGACAACAGCATATTAGTTTATCCACGATGGAAGCAGAATTTTCATGTCTGTCATTATTATGCACTGATTTGATTTTCTACAGTTATTGTTGGACATGGGTATAACTGTAAAAGATTCCATTATGGTGTATGAGGATAATCAAGCAGCTATAAAGTTAGCTACTAGTATTGCTGTAAAAACTAGATCAAAACATACTGATTTAAGATATTTAAATGTAAGAGAATCAGTGAAAAATGGAATAATAAAATTGGAATACTGCATGTCAGAAGAAAACATTGCAGACCAATTTACAAAAGCTCAAGGAGCAATTAAGTTTAAAGAAAGTTGTGAAAAATATAATTTAAAAATGTAAATGATTCATAATTATTATGTAACCTAAAAGGGGAGAATGTTAGGGATAACATTGTTTACCCTAACTGGTTTAGGTGAAATAATAACTATGAATCATAGTTAGTGTATGTTAGTGTGTATGCAGCTTTAACTGTGGAAATAGCAATTAAAGGAGTGGCTATGAAAACAATATAAAAGTAGCAAGACTACGGCTTGCTCTCTCTCTCTCTGGCTTTGATGATCCCTGATTACTGCTTGGAATCAAGACTGCATTGCTCGAACGGGAGAGACAACAAAGGACTGATTTATAAGTGAACTGACATAGGATGGACTTCGCTAACTGAATACCCCTGAATGGACTGACTACATGGTATGTGAATATTGGACTGTTATTTGACTATGCTATTAACTTATAATGGAATAAAATATATTCTTGATAGCACAAGCGTATCTGTTATTTTTACTGTATGTTAATAAACATACAAGCTTAGCTCACTCATTTATCTGTGTGCCTATCTGACTAACGCTGCACATTCTGTTTAGCTTGTCTACCTAACCCTGGTTGGGGAACCCAGGCTTAACAGATACCTTTGGGATGGGTAATAGCTGTGGGATGGGCAGGGATACCTTTGGGATGGGTAATAGCTGTGGGATGGGCAGGGATACCTTTGGGATGGGTAATAGTTGTGGGATAGATAAGCCTCCAGTGCAAGCATAGTGGGACTGTATGGTCCACCCTCCCAGGTGCCACACCTTTGGCCCTTTATTATCATTAACAATGTAATCATTGATCCACACATTTCAACATAAACACAGCTCTTTATTAAATGCCCTGATCATTGTAAGCCCACTCAACATACATGGCACAATCTCATCCGTGTGATGAGACAGGCTAAAGGAAGCATCCATTAACCATCTTTCATCCTGTCTTGCCACTCCACTGCTCCAGCTGGGGAGTTGCATCAGTGTTTCAGGAGGTTGCGCTGCTTCTTCCCTTCACATGAAGCTTTGTTGGGGCCTTGCACATCCACAGTGTCTATCAGGTTTCGCTCTTGCCTCCATTCACCAGGCTCCATGTCCCCATTGCCTTGTTGGAGGTCCACGAGCCTGTTCTGCAACACTGGGTAGCGGGTGCGCAGGAGATTGTGCAGGATGCAGCAAACTTCCACGATCCTCCTCATGGTCTCTGGGCAAAGCTGCATGGTGGTGAGAAGTACCTGGAACCTGTTGGCCAGGATGCCAAAGGCGTTCTCCACCACCCACCTTGCCCTGGACAGCCTGTAGTTGAAGATCCTCTCTTCATGGGTGAGGCATCTGGAGGTGTAGGGCTTCATGAGGTAGGTTCTGAGGGAGAAGGTGTCATCCCCCATGATGAAGTCGGGCACATCTTGTGTGACGTTGGGCAGGGGGTCTGGATCTGGGAAGCCCATGATGAGGTTGCTTTCCAGCCCCTCCTTGAGGTGACTGGCATTGTATACCTGGGCATCTGAAGCTGACCCGTTGCCTGAAGCATCGATGTACATGAACTTGTAGTCAGCATCAACCATGGCGAAGAGGATGATGCTGAAGAAGCCCTTGTAGTTGAAATAAGTGGACCCTGACTTGGCTGGAGCTTTGCAGGCCACGTGCTTGCCATCTATGGCTCCAACGGTGTGGGGGAAGTTCCACTTCTGATACCACTGCTCTGCAACTTTCTTCCATCCTTCTTCAGTGGTGGGGCACTGGAGGAGCTCCTCCAGGTATTCTTCGATGATGGCCTGCACCACTTCTCTGACCACAATGCTGATGGTGTTGTGTGGCACCCTCCAGCCGTACTGCATGCTCCTGTACGTGGTCCCTGAGGCTAAGTGGTGCAGAGTCAGTGCCACCTTGAGCCTAGGGTCCAGGCTGGGCCAGAAGTCAGTGCTATGCTTGGTTAACTTGGGTCTCAGCCGCTCCACAACTTCGTCAAACATGGCTGGAGGCATCCTCATAAAGTTCTGGAATGCACGAGGGTCTTCATTCCTTGGCTCCACCATCAGCTTGTTGTACAGTCCGTACTCTGCTCTTCTGGTGATCCATCTTTGGACCCAGACACTTCTTGATTGCCTCCTTTTCTTCCCGTAGAACAGGTGAAAGAGCCTGTAGATGGCTTCGCACTGTTGTAGAACGATGGTGGCTACCAAAAGGAGTGTGTGATGATCCATGGTGGAGATGACTGGATGCTGTGGAAGAGTAAGAGCAAGATGAAGGCTGAAGAGGTCTGCACCGCAGGGCTGCTGGACTGAAAGTGAGATCTAGGTGAGTTCCTCCCCCTTTTTATAGGAAATATAGGTTTCCCGCTAGATGTCCTTTTGCATCCTCTAGACATCCTGCAGACATCCTAAATATCCGAGATAGGTCCCCTCTGCGAACATTTTTTCCGTTTTAAATGCTTTGTATGCGAGCTGCATCTACTTTCATCCTTTCTCCGTCCGTGCTACAAATGCTTTGTGTCTGTTCCGCGTCCGTTTTGCTTCCTCCCTGTGTCCGTTTTCCACTGGAGCGGACGCGAGTTGCGCGGATGCAGAGCGGATGCCTAGCTGATATAGCTGATGCGTAACGGATGACAACAGATGTAGAACAGATATTTCCCGTATGCGTTGTGGATGCAGAACGGACGCGATGGACACATTTTCCGCTCAAAAAGTTTTGTGCAATTCAAAACTTTTTGAGCGGATGGAATCTCAGTCGACGCATGCTGGACAGATAGAGAGGATGAAAAATGGACGCAGTGAGTACAGAACAGATGGATCGCGTTAACCAACGGATGGCAAGTGTTTCTCTCCATTTTACATCCTCTTTCCATTCATTGGTGCAGTGTGACATGGGCTTTAGGTCTAATCATAATAGCATTTTTCAAAAATAGCACAATCTGTTTTGCTTTGGTTTGTTGGTTCTACATTTAATCTTAATCCTGGTCTGGTGGCAGGGTTGGCTGGGAAACCTTCACGGTCGCCAATTGTTGAAAGGCACCAAAATGCCTTTCCTCCGAGGATTCGATTTTCCTGCTGGGAGAGCTCCGGCGCAAGGATATGGTCAACTGCTTGAAAGCTGGATTTTTTTATTTTTCAGGAAGGCGGGGGACAGCAAGAAGTCTGCGTTCCTGGGCTAGCTAGCTTCTTATGGTAAGTCCCTGTTTTTTAATACTCTTTTCTCCCTTTGTGAGTTGATTTTGTGTGAATGTTTGTATTTCTGCCTAATGTTTCCAATCCTGTTTCAGTTTGTCTTTATTTCTGCCAGGGGGCAAACTCCGTGGGGTGGTTAGATTTTATTATCGGTTTTTTTTTTCCTAATCTCTTTTAGCTTTATTATAGGGTTTTTTTCATATTTGTCTTGTGGCGATCTCCTGTCTGTCTCTTTTGTAATTTATATTTTTTGTGTCTTTTGTCTGTTTGTTTTACTTATTTGGTATGTCCCTGTCTTTGTAAGGGTTTCCTTTTCTTATTTGTCTAGTTTTCTTAATTACTTAGGCTTTTGTCTATCGGGATTCTTTAATACCTTTTAGTTAATTCCTTTTCCTATGTAAGTTTGTTTTATGGCTGGCCTGATGTTCCCCTTTGGGCTTTTCCTGTCTGAGTGACACTACTGTCTGCGTGAAGTTCCCTTTCCACAATCCTTCATTGTTATTTTTTTTAGAGGATGGTCTCTGATTGAGTGTCTGGGTATACTTGGTATTTGTGATCAATCTGGATCATCATCATGGCCACCTGTCTCCCCTTTAATTTTCTCTTCAGCGAGGGAATGCAGGCCTTTAGGCAGCTAAGGCAGGGTGGTATGAATCAACAGAGGCAACACATGAGGGCTCCAAAAACACAAATAGTGACTATGGTTGTTATAAGGATTTTGAGCCAATGGAAATCTGGCATCCACGAGAAAAGCCATGAAAAGTCCAGGGATGATTGCTCATGACCAATATTTTGAGCTAGTTCTTTCAGGTGGTGGATGTCCCTTCCTTCGAGTCCTGAGTTTTCATCTAGGTTGAAGCAACACATCCCGTGGAGTGTTTCGCAGCCATAATTATTCTTCAAGAGGAGGAAGTCTATTGCTGCCCTATTCTCTAGGGTGGCTTCTCTGACCTCCCTCAGTTCTCCATTAAGGGCATCCAGTGCATGGGAGGTCGAATTCAAGTCTTTTGCTAGGGTACATACTAGGCTATTCAAATTTCTAGAATTTTGCACTGCCAATCCAGGTACCCCTACTAGGGATATTGGCAATGAGACATATTTTGCTTTGGTGAGAAGGGAGATTTTGGGGTCACAATCTGAGTCTAGGGTTTGCAAGGCTCTCCTGTGCCATCTCTGTAAGGATGGTATAAGCATGGTTAACCTTCCCAAAGTGCAAGGGCCGTTGGTGGCATTTGCAGGAAGGTATGAGTAGGCTTTTAAGCCACAAAGGAAAAATCACCCTGGTGGGAGTTTCAGGTAACTATATGAGAATGATATGGTCTCCATATAGTTGCATTTTAATTCTGTGTTGCTAAGACTGGTGCATTCTGTGACCCTAGGTGTGTTGCACCTAGTGACGTGAAAGCACCTCTCAGAGGTGGTTACTGCAGCAATGTGTAGGGTGTACATGGTGTGATCCTTGGTTTTTGTAGAGTGGCCCCAGCTAAAAATGCTTTCGTAGGAGTCAGGAAGGTTTCTAAATGTGGTGTAGTTAATAATGTTATGTAGCCTAGTTGCCACTCCCATGAGGCATGTGGTTAAGATGTCCTTGACTGATTTCCCTCCTGTTAAGCAAAAGTTAGTGGTGTTGAGTATTTCTCTTACTATATATTCCCATACGTTTCCTTTCTCTGGGATAAGCTTTGGTTCCAGGAACGCAGTTGCTTGTGTTACAAGTGTTACAATTGTTACAGATAATAATACATAGTATATATTGCATTTCATGTTTCCTATTACTAGATTCCTTTTCTTCCCTTCCCCCTCTTTTTTTTTTTGTACAATGTAAAAAAAAAGGATAACAGTGTAAAAAAAGGTATTGGTCAAGTTTCAAAAATTACTAAAAGGTATGGTAAAGTCTCTTCTGTGTTACAAAAGGGAAAAAGAAGAGAAAAAAAATGTAGAAGGTGAGAAATTTTTTTTGTGAAAAATTAAAAAATAAAAATAGAGTTTTATAGCTCAGCACCTGGGAGTCCAGTTTTGTGTACTTCAGCATTTGAACATGGTTCCTCACAGTTGTGTGGTTCAATGGTGTTGAAGAATGCTGCAAGCATCTATTGATCTGTGTTCAGATTTTTCTTGAGTTTGATGGGTGGGATTGATTGTGGTCTATGACTGCTGGCTTTGCATGTGTCCAGTGTATCCAAGAGTCTCATTCTGCAACCTTTATGGCAGTGGTTGGGTCCTTTCCACCTGGGTTGTAAAGGTGAGGTTCTGGTGAAGAACTTGATCCACACCCAATCTCCTGGCTCATATGGATGCAGAGCTTCTTCCAGGGGTAAGGTCTGTGTCAGCGCACTCTGGGTCCAGAGGGTCTGTAGTCTCTTTTGCAGAACTATAAGATAAGAAGAGAGAACCCTATCCCCCCTATCTAAGCAAAAGGAATGAGGATCTAGGCCTTGTAGGGTATCAGGGGGAGGCAACCAAAAAGGATCTCAAAGGGGGAAATACCTATACCTTGTCTTGGTCTAGTTCTGATATGAAAGAGGGCAATTGGGAGCACTTGTGGCCAGGAGAGGTGTCCTCTCTATCTCCTGACAGAGTTTGCCCAGTAAAGTCTTCACCTCTTTGTTTGCTCTCTCCATGGCTCCTGATGATGATGGAAAATAGGGCACATGGAGGTTTTGGGTAATGCCCAGGAATATATGTGTGAGAACTTGTGCTATGAGGGGCACACATGGAGGTGGTCCATGTTTCACTTGGGTCGTAACAGGTGTTGCTCCTTTAAGTGAACCCACTTTTGATGCATCCCAGCCCCATAAGGAGGGTGGCAGGTTTTTTAAATCTTCATGAAGCCCTGTGTTGCTGGTTATCAGCATGATTGTCTTGTGTGTGCCTTTTCGTGGGATCTCCAATTGCAGCCCCTGTTTGCCACATGTTATGCTAGCTCCCATTTTACATAGGAGATTCCTTCCTAGTAGGGATAGTGAGGACTGGCGGCAAATAGTGAATGAATGGTCTACTGTGAAAGGTCCTAGTTCTACTGTTATGTTGTGGGTAAATTCTACAGGGATAATTCCCCCCCCCCCACTCCCATTATGCTATCCCGAGCCCCTTCAGCCACTGAAGCTTTATATGGTGGTTCAGTATTTAATGAGGAGGTGGCTTCAGTATCAACCAAGCAATTGTATTTTTTTCCTCCTATAAGAATGGTGACGGTGGGTTCTCCTTCAGGGCCATTTTTTAGGGGAATAGCCAGCCCATGAAAGGTAACCATGAATTCAGTGTTTTCATTCTCATGTTCTAGTCAGGAAAGGGGCAGGTCATTTTTCCTTTTTTGGTCCCATTGAGGTCCATTGTTATGATTTATTTGAGGAAAAGGAGTGCTGGGTGGTGCATGATGATTAAAGCTTTGTTGTTCGGTGTAATGGATTGGATTATTGCCTGGCTTCATGTTTCTAGATGGTGGATGATACCGGTTGAGGGAAAGTTGTTGCCTACATTGCCTGCTGAAATGTCCTTCCTGTCTGCATCTACAGCAATGTTGGCATTTGCCTTGCGACCAACCTGCTTTATCACAATGCCAGCATTTCTTTGAATTATAGGGGGTTTTACCTGGTGTCTGTCTGGCATCATGTTGCATTACAGCAAACATTTTAAAGTCCTCATGTCTTTCTATCCTCCTCTTTCTATCTTTCTCCTCCTCTTTCAGTTTGTCTCTTTGATCATAGACAAAGTTTGTGATCCTGCGCAACTCTGCTATTTCTAAGGTCGGCCAGTTAGAGATGAAGCGGTGGAAATGCTCCTTGATATCCATGGTGGACTGGTCCATGAAGGCTGAAGCTAAAATCCTTTGGTCCTTCAGGCAGCTAAGGTCTAGATGGACATATGCAATAGCTGCTTCTGACAGGCGGACCCAAAAGGCATCAAGGTTTTCCTTTTCTCTTTGTGTTGTTTTTTGGAATTCAGACCAGTTTAAAGGCTTTTTACTTATTTCCTCAAAAGCTTCTCGTAAGTTATTTTTTGCTCTTGTGTATTCATCCCAGTGATTGGTATCATTGTAGTCCCAGTCAGGGCGATGTATTGGCCATGCAATGTGGGCTGGGGCTGCCTGTCCAGGGATAGTTGGTAGTTTAGCTATTTGGTCTGTTTTTTCAAATAGTTTTAATAGTTCATCTTTAGTTAGAAAGACTTGTAGCAACTGAGTCAAATCACCCCAGGATGGATTATGGCTGTCAATGATAGATTTCAGCGTTTGAATTACTGTTTGAAGATCAGCCCTGAAATCTGGGGTATCCTTTTTCCAGATTATCAAATCAGAGGCAGAGAAGGGAGTTTGGGTAAAAACGTATTCTAATTGTCCCCTATTTCTGCCTGGCACTGGTTTGCTTAAAAGGGGAGCCATAATCCGTGCCTTAGTCTTTCCTTCCAGGGAATGGGTTTCAGGTTTTTCCTGATCTTTTCCCTCGGTCAGGTCTTTGGTCCTAGCCATTTCAGCCCGCAGTACCAATAGGGTATTTGGCTGGGTTTAATATGTGTTCTAAGTGCTTTCAGGGTTTTATAATCTAAAGTACTGCTATCAGGCCAAATTTGTCTACCCGTGTCATCTCGCAATAAAGTCCACTTTTTGCAAATTCTTTTTGCTTCTTTTTTATGCATTCCAGTCAGGACAGGCACTTGCCTTTTGTCCCAAGCCTCAAGTAATTTATCTAAGGGGGTCTCTTCCATTGCCCTCCAGATACAACTTCCCATATTCCCTACCTGATGTGGGGATTACTTTGGTTTAGCCGGGCTACAGCCATCAGTTTTCAGACAAAGAAGGTCTGGAAAGGACTCTGGTTTCTTTACACATGGAGTACGGGCCTCCTTCTTTTAGGGAAACTCAGCCATCAGTTTTAAGACCCCCCCAAAAAAACGGGGATCTTGGAGGACCATCTGCCCCCTAGCAGCTCTGGTAGAGGGCCCTCCTTACACTCAGCCACCAGTTTTCAGATCTCCCTTAAAGGTGGGGATCTGGAAGGACCTACTTTTTAGACAAACTTTTTAGGAAAAAAAAAAGTCTTTTTAGACTTTTTAGACAAACTATTTCCAATTTTGTTTGTCATCAGCTGGTATGGGCCCCTTCTAAATGCACAGGGCTTTGCTTGTGAGATGGACCGGGACTATTTTTTTCTCCGCTTTTTATTTATTTCCTAACACCAGTTCCTTTTGCAGCCCACTCGGTTTTTCTTATGTCCTTCAGAAGGACTCACACTCCGTGATCACCCCTTACATTCCCAAATCCAGCTGGTCACGGCTTGTGTTTGAGCTAGCAGCTGGCTGGGGTGCAGCTGGCAATCATGGAGGAGGTAAGGTCCCACTGTTTCTGCAGAGAAAACCCACAATCACACACCTGGTCCACTCATGCTTCCACTCTCCTCCCTAGTAAGATAATAAATTTGAAGTTGTACTCACCTGCTTTCAAGCAGCTGTTGAGCAGAAAAGCCTAAGGACTCTCTTTATTACCCTATACCTTCCGGACTGGGTCCGTGGATGTTGTCCCTGGAGAAAGATGGTCCATGTCGGCTGGGTTTGGATCCGCAATCCTGGTCTGGTGGCAGGGTTGGCTGGGAAACCTTCACGGTCGCCAATTGTTGAAAGGTACAAAAATGCCTTTCCTCCGAGGATTCGATTTTCCCGCTGGGAGAGCTCCGGCGCAAGGATATGGACAACTACTTGAAAGCTGGATCTTTTTATTTTTCAGGAAGGTGGGGGACAGCAAGAAGTCTGTGTTCCTGGGCTAGCTAGCTTCTTATGGTAAATCCCTGGTTTTTTTGTACCCTTTTCTCCCTTTGTGAGTTGATTTTGTGTGAATGTTTATATTTGTGCCTAATGTTTCCAATCCTGTTTGAGTTTATTTTTATTTCTGCCAGAGGGCAAACTCCACAGGGTGGCTAGATTGTATTATCGGTTTTTTTTTTTCCTAATCTCTTTTAGCTTTATAATGGTTTTTTTTCATATTTGTCTTGTGGCAATCTCCTGTCTGTCTCTTTTGTAATTTATATTTTTTGTGTCTTTTGTCTGTTTGTTTTACTTATTTGGTATGTCCCTGTCTTTGTAAGGGTTTCCTTTTCTTATTTGTCTAGTTTTCTGAATTACTTAGGCTTTTGTCTATAGGGATTTTTTAATACCTTTTAGTTAATTCCTTTTCCTTTGTAAGTTTGTTTTATGGCTGGCCTGATGTTCCCCTTTGGGCTTTTCCTGTTTGAGTGACACTACTGTCTGCGAGAAGTTCCTTTTCCACAGTTGCATTTCATTCTCTCCCTGCCCATAGTGATATTACCTGTTGAATATCATGATAATGCATTCTTTTGCATAATTTAAAAACCTTTAAAGAACACTTCCTAATAATTTGTTTTTAACATTTTAACACTTCTTGAATCAGTATACATTTATTCGCATTTTGGTCCTTAGAACAGATTCCAAGGAGATCCAGGAATTCCTTATAGTTTAGGCATTCTATATGTGAATGTGGACTCTACATTGTGGAGGAGCTTTCAGTTTGCAAATCAGTTGCTTAATTTCCCAATTTGTATGTTGGTATGGAAAATATATTGGTATTAATCAAATTTAAATTGCATCTTCCACACAAAAAAGATTTAAGTCAGAATTTGAAGCACAGGACACATTCACAAGGCAAATTCATTCATCATTAATATCAATAAAGCCTCAAATGAAAGAAGGACATAATTTTGTTTTGCAGAATAGCAGCATTTCTTAGATAACCTCTGCCAAAATTCTGTTTGAAGGCTCTTTTATGATAGGTGCCTTGTTTCTCTAATAATACAGGGAGCAGTTTTGTTCTCATGACACAGTCTTAACACAGCTGTGCTTTGTGCCATTCCTTTATCTGCCTCAAGCCATGCACTGTTCGGTAGCAATATGTTTTCTCTTTCCCCTTTTCTTGTTATCGGTTTTTAAAATAATTGCTGTCTTCTCCAAAGTGTCATTCTTTTCATTAAGCAGCTTGCTAGAGACCATTCATTGAGGCTGCCAGATTCTCAAAGTCAAAATTTAGCATCTTTGTGGTTAGTCCAGCCCAGCCTAGCCCAAGCAATGCCTCTTTGCTGGAACATTGTGATGATGAGGATGGACAAACAATGGCAATTTACTGGAGCATGAATGCTTTAGAACTGCTTTGGAAAGCCAAAGTGCTAAGGTGAGAAATGAAGGCTTTTTTCAAGGGGAGGAGAGCACAACCTGAGAGTTGATCATCTATTTTATACAGATTGAGAGGGTACCATGCAATCTGTTTGAAGTTTATGCATGGGAGAATTTATCAGAATTTGTGTAAAGGGAAAATGGAGTCTTTCTTGTTTCTCGGAAAAAAAAACTTGAACCCAAACCACCCTTCCCTCAAATCTTGAGGCAAAATGTAGTCTCAAGAGTTTATCTTTTAGATTGATTCTTCTAGGTATTGTAAGTAATAAAAGTCATAAGTGGTGTGGTATTTTCAAACATAGAGAAATGTAGGAAACATTCAGATAAGCATTGTGATCTTGGAACTGGGGATCACAGAATTGGAGATCAAAGACTGGAAGTGAAATTTATATGGGAAAATAGAGCTGAAATACTGAAATAATTGGGAATACAGAATACTGAAAGTTAATGTTTTTAACTTTTAGTTTTCTAATTCACTTTCCTTAAAAAAATAGACAGTCATTTTTTCCTGAACATTCATACCACAGGTTGTTGTATAAAAATCTGAGAGCCCAAACAATTATTATTCAGCGGTTTCCAAAAGAGAATGTGTATGTATGTGTTTGTTGGGGGGGGGGGGTTTACAGGCAATAACGCCTGTAATATGTACATATGTAAACCAAGGCATATATGAAGTCCCCTGTGCATCATGCCCTGCCACATACATTGGACAGACCAATAGAATAATAAGTACCCATTTGGATGAACACAAAAATGCAGTAAAAAAGCTGGAACACACTTCCTCACTAATCCAACACATAAAAGCCACAGATCAGAGCATCAACTTCAATGGCACCAAAACCCTAGCCACTATAGAAAACCCCAGCCACAGAATTATCAGAGAAGTCATAGAGATTGAAAAAGGACCTGAAAGTATGAATAGAAGAGATGATTCCACCAGACTGTCAATTATTTGGAAGCCTGTACTCACAAACAAAAAAATCTCCACACCACAAGCCAGGCAAACACCTGGGCACAAACAGATCCCTCCTGATACCTCCAGCTCAAACACACCCCAACCAGGCACCCAGATGAAACCTGGCTTCCTAAAAAATGGTAGCTGTCCATTTACTCAGAGCCAAGCTGCACTAAAAGCCTCCAATACAGGAACACAATGTTGCCAGCCAATCAAGACAAAAAAAGCCACAAAACAGACAGAAGATATTAGAAACACCAATCAAGCAGAACACAGCAAACTCCAAGACCAATAAACACAGACCAAGACTCCCAACCAATCAGGATGAAAAAAACATTCTGGCACAGCATAGGCCAGCACCAAATTTAAAATAGAAACAGGTGTGAAAGTCTGACTCACAGACAAACACAATACAGAAGCCTGATGATGGCAGATGAGATTCTGCCGAAACGTTGCTACAACTTTAAAAGCACAACTATAATGACATGGGAAAATACCCAAACAAAGCAGAACACCATACATGTAAACTAAACTAAACTAAACTAAATACATTTAAATCTTTGTCCCATATAAATAAAAAATAACCTTTGCAGATCAGGTGAGAACCATCTTTGTTGAGCATTTTGTTCCTCACCGAGGCCCATCAGATGTCTCTGGGGCCTTGTCAGCAGAAGCAGAGAAAATTGTTTTCAGGGTTCGGCAGAATGAAACACACAGATGGCAATAACTCTGAATCTTGAAGATCGATAGTCCTTGCTAGAACTGTCCTCTATGGATGTATCCAATCCCCTTTTAAAGATAAGAAGATAACTTCTTCATTATAAGTTCTTGTATATGATTATATTCAGTCCTAGCTTCCCATGTAGAGTAAGGAAGATTTTCGCCCTTTATGACTTTTTTTTTAATAGATGCTACAGAAAACCAAAAATCAATTTAACTCCCCTTTCTTCCCTAGTTGTTTCCTTTTTGTAATAAAGAAATTCAATCACACTTCACCTGGGATTTCACTAAATATTCCAGGCATTCTTGCTTCATTCTTTAAATGATCTGTTCTTGATTGTGTTCCAATACTCCAACTGATTTGGGTCTCCTCAGAACAATCTGAAAGGAGGTGCTGATTTTCCCCTTTCTTCCCCCCCCCCCCGCCAAAACTTCTCCCTCAGCTTGTTCACCATGACTACAATTTAAATGTCCTAAAACAGCAGTCATAAGGCAAATATAAATATGGAAGTAGTGCAAAAGAGATATAATGCTGATGGCTACTTGTTTTTAGCTTTTCCGACCTTCCTTTTTTCCATTTTGGCAAACTAATCATTTTTAGGCAGTGTTGTATTAATTATGATCTATTTTTCCATTTCAGGAAAAAATGTCCTCTAAAACAGTTTCCTGGTTAGATATTCTAACTTTATTCCTTGTCTTAACATTGTTATTTTGAAATGGCATGCAATTCATATTTATTCTTGTGATACCCAGATTCTCATTTTTTACTCTTAACTCTTTCCCAATTGTAAAACCCATGTTATTCAGCAGTTCTGTTTGATTTTTTATTTTAATATTTTTGCTATCATCTTCATCTTCTGTTTATTAGTTACATTCTTTAATTTGCCGTTAATATTTCAATTCTCTTTAAAGTGTCTCCCTGAGTAACAGCAAGTCATCTGCAAAAGTCCTTAACTTTATAAGTTTCCTTTTAAATCTTGACTTCGACGATCCTCTCATCATGGTTAGACATTTTAGAAACTATAGTAACATATCAAGAAGATATTGAGGAAGGTTGTTCCCATGGGCTTATTGTGGTCTGATTCCCAGACTCTTGTACTGGATGATAGGATTAACCCATCCTTTTGGCAGGAAGTGCAGCTCAGCCAGTTGCATTTTAGGGTCATGAAAAAGAGGATTCTTTTTTTAATAGTAAATTATTTAATTCGCCATTGTCTTACTTTCTGGAGAAAGGAAAAGAGATGGAGGTGTGATTTTTTTTCCCATATACCAATGCAACTTGGCCAAATCCTGAGCTGTAGGCACTTTAATGAATGGGTTGAGGGATTTAGTGTTTTATCTGAAGCAGCAATGGCTTTTGGGGGGGAGGGGAGGGGAGCGTTCATGAAATATGCCATACATTGTGTTACGGAAAACTTCATCATATGATTCTGTATGAAATTGATGTGGACATATAGTTTTATAAGTTCTTTGAATGTTCAGTGTTGTTATTTTTACCCTCTGTTTAAGTTCATTCTAGCTAATTGGAGGCAGGGGGGAATAAGGGGAAAAATAAGCCCATCAAAATATAATTGGTGTTAACCTATAATTTGTTCACTCTCCCCTCCCCTCCTCATGTAGCTACTGTGACAGTTCATCTTTCTCCTCTTCCACTCTGCTTTAACTCCCAAATGGTGTCAATTATCTACAACTCTCACAGGGCCTGAACCATCTGAATAACAATTCATTAACCTTCACTTTCCTCCACTGATTAGCAACCCCCTCCCCATTTCTAATGCTGGAGACATGTCAGAAACTCAACTAAACTTTTTAATTATGCAAATAATACAATACCCGGAGATAATTATTTTGCCAGAAACCCACAGCACCACACCTCCTGTTCTCATAGGTTTTTACATTCAGGCCTTTTTTCCTTTGTATTATCTGAGTACTGTCAAGAAGAATGAAGGATTTTCCACTTAAGTTTCACACAGTGATCCCCAAAGAGGCCAATATATAGATGGGCCATTGGTTTGAGGATATATATCAGATTTGTTTGGAGAGGGGGGAAATGAATAAGAAAAACTGGATTCTAGTGGAAGAAGTTACCGGAAAGTAAAGATTTGAGTAGGCAAAGTGGGGACCACAGAAAAAACCTTTAATTCTTTACCTGTTGCGCCTCCTCCCCACACTAATTGTGACTAATCTATGAAGCACTGATGAGACAGTTCCACTGAAGTGCCACTTTCAACATCAAGAACCCTGCCTGAGAAATAGACTGAAGGAATTTGGTTTCAATGAAAGGACAGAAGAAAGAAACTTCAGGCTTTAAACCTTTTGATAATAGATACATGTCTGATAGATAGGTAAATAGACAGATAGATGGATTCATTCTACTGGAGTGGATCTTTATCGTGTGTGTATGTGTTTGCGTGTGTGTGCCTTCAAGTCATTCTTGACTCCTGGTGACTGCCTACACAACTCCTTGAAGATTTCATTGCAAGATTTCAGAAACTGTGTCCCACTGCCTTCTTGGGCTGAGACGAGTGAGTGGCTCAAGGTCACCCAGCTTAGTCCCTAAAGCCCCTGTCCCACTGCACCAACGGATGCAAAGAGGATATAAAATGATAAAAAAAGCTTGCCATCCATTGGAAAATGCGATGCATCCGTTGTGTACTCACTGCATACATGTTTCATACGCTCTATCCCTCAAGCATCTGTCCACTGAGATTTCATCTGTGCAAGTTTTAAGCTGCACAAAACTTTTTGAACGGATGAACATCCACGGCATATACGGGCAACAAACATTCTATGTCCGTTATCATCTGTTAAACGTCCGCTGTATCCTCTCGGCATCCTCTGGCTATCCCCTCAACTCACATCCGCTGCAGCTGAAAATGGAAAGAGGGAGGAAACGAAAGGTACACGGACCGTGCACACAGCATTAGTAGCTCGAAAATAGAAAGGATGTAAGCGGATGCATCTCATATATAAAGGATTAAAATGGACAAAACGTTTGTATCTGGGATGTATCTTGGATATTTAGGATGTCTGCAGTATGTCTAGAATATGTGGAAGGACATCTAGCAGACAACCAATATTTCCTATAAAAAGGGGGAGGAAATCACCTGGATCTCAGTATGAGTCCAGCAGCTGTGGTGTACAGACCTCTTCAGCCTTGGTGTTGGTCTTCCACATCATCCATTGGTCTCCATCATGGATCATGACACAGTCCGTATGATAGCTGCGATCATTCATCACCAGAACCAAAACCTGTTCAGACTGTTTCACCTTTTATACAGAAGGAGAAGAAGGAGACGTCCAAGAGCTGTGTGGGTCCGAGGATGGATTGTGAGAAGAATGGAGTTTGGACGGTATGACCAGTTGATGGTGGAGCTGAGGAATGAAGACCCTCTTGCATTCCATCACTTCATGAGGATGCCACCACCCATGTTTGATGAACTTGTAGAGTGTCTGAGACCCAGGTTGACCAAGCCAAGCACCAACTTCCGTGCCAACCTGGACCCTGGACTGAAGGTGGCACTGACTCTGCACCATCTGGCCTCTGGAACCACATACAGAAACATGCAGTATGCGTGGAGGGTGCCACACAACACCATCAGCAAAGTGGTCAGAGAAGTGGTGTTGGCCATCATCGAAGAATACGTGGAGGAGCTCCTCAAGTGCCCCACCACTGAACAAGGCTGGAGAAAAGTTGCAGAACAGTGGTATCAGAGGTGGAACTTTCCCTACACCGTTGGAGCCATAGATGGGAAGCACGTGGCCTGCAAAGCCCCAGCCAACTCAGGGTCCTCTTAGCACAATTACAAGGGCTTCTTCAGTATCATCCTCTTTGCCATGGTTGATGCTGACTACAAGTTCATGTGCATCGATGCTTCAGGCAATGGGTCAGCTTCAGATGGCCAGATATACAATGCCAGTGACCTCAAGGATGGGCTGGAATGCAACCTCATCAAGGGTTTTCCAGATCCAGACCCCCTACCCAATGACACACAAGATGTGCCCTACTTCGTCGTTGGTGATGATGCCTTCTCCCTCATAACCTACCTCATGAAGCCCTACACTTCAAGATACCTCACCCGTGAAGAGAGGATTTTCAACTACAGGCTGTCCAAGGCAAGACGGGTGGTGGAGAATGCCTTTGGCATCCTGGCCAACAGGTTCCAGATACTTCTCACCACCATGCAGCATCACCCACAGACTGTGAGGAGCATCGTGGAAGCTTGCTGCATCTTGCACAATCTCATGCACACCCGCTACCCAGTGTTGCAGAACAGACTTGTGGACTGTCAACAAGGCAATGGGGACATGGAGCCTGGTGAATGGAGGCAAGGACGAAACCTGATAGACACTGTGGATGTACAAGGCCCCAACAGAGCTTCACGTGAAGGGAAGAAGCAGCGAAACCTACTGAGACACAGGTGCAACTCCCCAGCTGGAGCAGTGGAGTGGCAAGACAGGATGATAGATGCTTAATGGATGCTTCCTTGAGCCTGTCTCATAACACTGATGAGATTGTGCCATGTATGTTGAGTGGTTCTACAATGAATAGGGCATTAATAAAGCTTTGTTTGTTTTGAAATGTGTTGATCAATGAATAAATTGTTATTGATAATAAAGGTCTATATGTGTGGCAGCTGGGAGGGTGGAGCATACAGTCCCACTATGCTTGCACTGGAGGTTTATCTATCCCACAACTATCCTTATCTATCCCACAACTATCCTTATCTATCCCACAACTATCCTTATCTATCCCACAAGCATGCAAAGGCTTAACCATTTGTTCAAGGTTTTCACCAACAGTTTATTAAGTAAAAAAAATGAAACAAGTGTCTCAAGCAAAGATAACCTTTATTAACTTTCTTAGGTTACCTTTATGGTTTATTAAATAAGCAAAATGAACCAAATAAACTGAATTAAGTGTGTTAAGCAAAGATAACCTTTATTAACTGTCTTAAGTAAACTGTATGACTTTATTAAAAAAGCAAAATGAACCAAGTAAAGTATCTTAAGCAAAGATAAAGTGAACAAGTCACAACTCAGTCTCTGGCACTATTCTCAGTCACTCTGAGTCATGTCCCTGGTCTCAGCTGTTAAGCAGGCAGGGACTGTGGAGGTGGCTGTGGCTTGAGTGCTGGTCTGAGGCACCGTTGGGCTGCTTGGCCCCGAGGGTACAACAGGGGATGGTGTGTTCAGGAAGCTCTCAGAGAGCTGACTCAGTCCCATGAGGTTGAGAGGCCCTTTATTAAGGACTTGAGATGTCAGGCCCAATACTGATGACAGATTGTCCATTGAGGGGCTTGGCTGTGCGGTGGAAGAAGGAAGAGTGTAGTGGGGCTGTCTGGTCTGCAGCGGGGTGAGGAGTGGTGTCTGTGGCGTGCGATGAACCTGGGCCTGGACTGGGAAGTTCTGCTTCTGCTGTGGGAAGTCCTGGCAGTCATAGCCTTGGTAGGTGAGGGGCTGTTGAAAGCCATGGAAGGGCTGTGACATCGCCTGGGGTGGAGGAGCAGACCTGGACTGGGTCAGAGCAGCTTCAGCTGGGCCTTGAGGGTTGTGCAGAAGTGCTGTGATTTTCTGCTTCATCACCTGGTACTGGGCCTCAGGCAGGTCCCTCAGGGTCTGGCTCACGTAGGTGATGAAGGTGTGGCAGCCCGAGGATCCTCTGTCCAAGTGGAGCAGCTGAGAGAAAAATTCTGTGCTGGTCTGGATTGTGTCCCTGATCTCCAACAGGACAGTGTGGCTCTGGCCCTCCAGTCTGCCTCTCTGCCTGCTTTCTGTGGAGGTAGAGCTGGGGGTGGGGATGGGTTGGTTTCTGGTGGCTGCCGCTTCTTCCTCCATTTGTGACAGGGGATACTCCACGTCCTCTGGCATGGGGAGTGCAGCTGTCGGGGGGGTCTCTGCCGTGGGGCCCTCTGAAGACACCTGCCTGGACAGTGTAGCTGTCTCCTGGTTGGAAGAGGACTGGCTGTCTGTGGGCTGTCTGAGGGAGAGGGGTGTCAGAGGGGTTGCTCCTCGGTGGCGGACCTCACCTTCCAGGAAGCTGTACTTGCCCATGACCTACATCTCCCGGTCAGTGAGCTTGACAGCGGCCTGGCCAGATTTTTTGAGGTGTAGCTTGCCATACCAGGTGTGCATGTGCTTCCACCATCCAAGGAGTAGGTCTGAAGTGTACCCAGGCTCTCTGACTTGTCTCTCCAAGCTGCCTGCTTCTTCTTGGTGTCGCGATAGAGTCTGTGGCCCTTTCTCCACAGGTACTCATTCTCCCTCAGCCATTCCAGCACCTCCTCCTCATGGTCCTCGGAAATGATGTGCTGTTTCCTCTCTCCCTTCTCCTTCCCTTGCCTCTTCCTCCCTCTGGCAGGGGCTTCAGCAGGGCCTTCAGGGGCTTGAGCAGTAGGACCTTCAGCAGCAGGGCTTTGATGGCCTTGGGGTTGGTCCACCACAGCAGCAGTAGCAGTAGCAGCAGCAGCAGCAGCAGCAGCAGCAGCAGCACCAGCAGCAGCACCAGCAGCACCAGCAGCACCAGCAGCAGCTTCAGAGTCAGTGCCAGAGGGTGGGATGCTGGTTCTGTCCATCTTGCCAGGGCTGGCACGAGTAGGCACTGGCTTTCTCTTCTTCCCTGACTGACTAACCATGGTGTTCTTTGAAGATGTATGTGGCAGCACGTCTTTCCTCTGAATGCTGACTGTGTGCGAGCTGCATCCTTTTATATCCATGGAGCTGATGCAATTCATACTCCCCGCATACGCAGTGAACGCTTTGCATCTGATATACATCCGCTATGCATCCGCTTTACTTCCTCTAGGTGTCTGTGATGCATCCGCATCATCTGCTATGCATCCGCTACGCATCTGCCCCTTCCGCTATGTGTCTGCTTCGCAATTCTCCCCCGGAAGCCCTTTGGATGTGTTATCCACTTCCATCCGCTGTCATCCGCTAGGCTTCCTATGAACATCCGTTTTACATCCCCGCTACGTACTACCCACGTCCGTTCTTTTCCATTTTTTTCCATTCTGTTTATGCAAATTTTCGTCACTTTTTGGAGCGGATGACAACGGATGGATCCACCCCCAAAATTTTGCTCATCCGCTGTGTCCTTTTTGCATACGTTTTGCGTCCTTCGGCCAGTGGGACCTAGCCTTAAGGAAGCCAAGTGTCTTGGCTTCTAGCCTGGTGTTTTAACCCTCTCCCAATCCAGCTCACCTTTATTATTACTTACTTGGACTACTTTACACTTGCAACAAAAGTAGCTTATTTACTGAATCAGAATGGCATATGAAGTGTTTTACCTTAAGCTCTTATTGCAGAAAGATATAGTGTTGTAACTATGTATCATTCATGTGTTTGCAACTATGTATCATTGC
>BLBF01000025.1:15686819-15764294 GCA_015471245.1 Laticauda colubrina
CTCTCTCTCTCTCTCTCTCTCTCTCTCTCTCTCTCTCTCTCTCTCTCACACACACACACACACACACACACACACACACACATACACACAAACACACAGAGAGAGAGAGAGAGAGAGAATGATTTTTGGAATAATTAAATAATTGTATAAAAACAATATTTCAAATTAGTCTATTTTAACTTTCTTAGGATAAATTCGTGTCAACTTTTTGCTCTTTGTTTTAAATTTGTTAAATTATTATTTTATTTTTTTCTTTAATCGAGAATGAAGGATAACTCACTGGATTGTTCCCCCCTGCTGTTGCTCTGAAGATCTCTTTAAGCTGTAAATAATTGTAGCCCAACTGTTCTTAAGAAAGTTATGTTTTTAGTGAACTCAGTGTTATTATAGGCTCTGCTACAGCTGTAAGCATATTGACTCTCAGGATTCAACCAAAGTCCTACAGCCTCCTTGAGACAAACAGCTGCCTGAAGCACATGGCAATTTCTTAGCCTCCCTTGTTCAGAGAGAGTATGGATTTCATGCCAAACCAATCTTATTCCTTTCTTTGATAAGGGACTAAATGAATAGACCAGCAAAATGCTGTGGATAGAGTATACTTAGACTTCAGCAAGATATTCAGCAAAGTAGACCACAACCTATTTGTTGGTTAACTAGAGTAGGATACACAGCAACAACATCATATGGATTTGTAACTGGCTGACAAATCATACTCAACAAGTAGTCCTTAATGGTACTACATCTACACAGAGAGAAGTAAGCAGTGGGACACCACAAGGTTCTATCTTAGGCCCAGTACTCTTCAATACCTTCATATAACTAGTTCTGACTGGTCCTGGTGGACTGGTAAGGAAAATTTTGACTGGCCCTGTTCACCCACTCCTGCTCTTACCTCTCCTCTCTCCTATATTCTGCTGTTTATTAGATCAGCTGGTTCATGCAGCAGAGTGGATTGCTGCACTTCAGCTGAGCTAAAAAACAGCACAGCTCACCAGGGAAAGGCTGTCTCTGAGCCCTGCATGTGTGATTCACACGTTTGGCATGCATGCATGATAGGTGCACTTGTACAGCCATCAGCCTTGATTCAGAGGGAGGAGTTTGAGCACTGCACATGCTCCAATGCAACTCCTAACCGGTACAATATTTTTTTTTTTGAAACACACCACTGAATACCTTTATAAATGACTTAGATGAGGGAATAGAAGGGGAATTCATCAAATTTGCAGATGACACTAAGTTGACAGAAATAGCCAATACCTCAGAAGACAAGCTGAGGATCCAAAAAGATATTGACTGACTTAAACAATGGGCCCTATCCAACAGCATGAAAATTAATGTGTAGGAAACCAAAGGTACAAATGCAGATTAGGTGGAACCTGGCTCAAAAACAGTAAGTGTGAGAGGCACCTTGGTGTCCTAGTGGAGGATCACTTAAACATGAGCCAGCAGTGTGCAACAGCAGCCAAAAAAGCTAATACAATCCTTGCTTGTATAAACAGGGGCATAGAATCAAAATTATGTGAAATATTAGTACTACTTTATAAATCCTTAGAAAGACCACAACTGAATCTTACTGCATCCAGTTTTAGCCACCACATTATAAAAAAAAGATGCTGAGGCTTTGGAAAAAGTGCAAAAAAGAGCAACTAAGATTGCAGGAAGTGAGTATGGCCAGTCTAGAGAAAAGAACTAGGGATGACATGATAGTAGTATTCCAGTATTTGAGGAGTTCCAATAAAACAGAGGGTAAGAGAAGAAACAATGGATGGAAACTAATCATGGGAGAAGCAACTTGGAAATTAAGGAGAAACTTCCTAATGGTGAGAGAACAATTAACCAGTTTGCTTTCAGAAGTTTTAAGAAAATACTGGACAGCCATCTATCTCGTCTATTCTGATTGATTGAATCATTTTCCCAGGCTTATTGCCAGACTATTTGTCTCTGCCATAGCATCATCCCTGCTTTTGGAGATATCTTTTATTGCATTTATTACTTTCTTAAACATTGAGAAAAAATTTAGTGTCATGCATTGGGGATTGCAAAAAGTTTGATTAGCCATAGCTGGCTTTTTAGTTATACCTAAT
Organism: Laticauda colubrina; assembly: GCA_015471245.1. Lineage (NCBI taxonomy): Eukaryota > Metazoa > Chordata > Lepidosauria > Squamata > Elapidae > Laticauda > Laticauda colubrina. The sequence continues at coordinate 15,688,904 of BLBF01000025.1, forward strand.
TAGAGAATCTCAGCCTCATTTTTCAGTCTGGTTTTAGAATTCTTGGCTTCGGCTATTACAAACTTTGGTTATATCACATATGTATCATTTGACAATGTCTGGTATAAAGTATGACATTTCTACATTTGGATGATATTTTATATTTGATTGATTATCCAGTAATTTTTATTCCTAATATGATTTTTCATACACAGTTTTGTCTGTAATTTTCCAAAGTTTGATAAATCAGACTGAATTTTATTGCTTTCATATAGTAACATTAACTTGTTTGTTAAATTTATATTCCATCTTTGGTTCAGGGACCTAGTCAACATTCACAAATCTCTTTCCTCTATTTTTATATTCTTCAGATGAATATCTTATATTCGTGGTCACCTTTCTTTTAGGAAAATTTCCCAATTATGCAAAACATATTCAGGAATGATCAGGTTTTAGACATTCTTTTGAATCTTTAATTGATGAAAACTTTAATTTTTTTAATTTATGGAAACTTTATGGAGTTTAAACATGATATAAATCATTTTATGTGATGAATTGCACCTCCCATAATATTGTCAACACTGATCAGTTAATTACTAATAGAGATATTTTATACCTTTTCTCTGCTTTTATTGAATTGAATTGGATTAATTTTAAATGTTTCTTAGCAATCTATTCAAATTAAACATTTAGAATTTAACCTTTTAATTCCGAATGTTATTGAGTTTTCTGAAATGTCATTCTTACTTTAAGTGTTGGTTTATTCAAGGAATATGCTAAAACTATAACTTGTTTTTATCATAAATAAAAAGTCATAGATTAAATTTATATTATCTATTTATTGAATTTAGAATAGTGAACCTGTAAATCATGGTTTTAAAAATTAGTGGCATATTGCTTTGATGAAAAATCTTTTCTTTAATCTTTAAATGAGGCTAATCCAATAGAATTTTGTTTCAGCTGTGTAACTTCAGAATATATTTATTCAAATGGACTACAATGTGTTCTATGATCTGCTAATTTCATTGTGTATCTGAACAGATTGCTTTCCATGTCCTCATATCATCATCTACATTTCTTAAGGCCCTGTCACACTGCCCAACGGATGCAAAACGGACACAAAGGACGAGCAAAATGTTCCATCCGTTGTTATCTGCTCTCAAAAGGGGCAAAAATTTGCATAACCAGAGCGGATAACATGGACCCGGGGAAGACGCAGAGCGGATGGAAAGCGGATGTGGAACGGAAGCCCAGCGGATGGAAGCGGATGGGAGCAGATGGCACATCTGCTAGGCTTCCGGGGGGCCTCAGCAAAGCGGATGCGGAACGGATACAGCGGATGCATAGCGGATGCACAGCGGATGAAGCGGATGCAGAGTGGAAGCCTAGTGGATGCACAGTGGAAGCCTAACGGAAGCCTGGCGTTAATTGCGCATGTGGGGGGGATGCATTGTGTAAGCCACGCGGATATAAAGGGAAGCAGCTCGCACGTGGCCAGCATTCGGAGGAAAGACCTGCTGCCAGATACATCGAGTCCTTGCCTGCCCTGCCTGCATGCCTGCCTGCAAGCCTTGCTGCCAGCCTTCCTGCCAGCCTGCCTCCAAGCCTCCTGGCCAGCCTCCCTGCCAGCCTTGCTGCCTGCCTGCCTGCCTGCCTGCCAGCCTTGCTGCCAGCCTGCCTTCCAGCCTCCCTGCCAGCCTTGCTCTCTGCCTGCCTGCCAGCCTTGCTGCCTTCCTGCCTTCCAGCCTCTCTGCCAGCCAGTCTGCCTGCCAGCCTTGGTGCCTGCCTGCCTGCCAGCCTTCCTGTCAGCCTTCCTGCCAGGCTTCCTGCCAGGTTTCCTGCCAGGCTTCCTGCCAGGCTTGGTGCCTGCCAGCCTCCCTGTCAGCCTCCCTGCCAGCCAGCAACCCCACAACCATGGGGAAGAAGCGAAAGTCTCAGCAATCTGCCGCCATCCCTGGCAAGAGGAACAGAGCCACCCTCCCGCCCCCTGTCACTGACTCTGCTTCTGCTGGGGCTTCTGCTGCTCGGGCTCGCTCTTATGGTGCTGGAGCTTCTGCTGAAGCTGCTCCTGGCGGTGGTGCTTCTGCTGCTGTGTACTCTGCTGAAGCTGCTCCTGGAAGTGGTGCTTCTGCTGCTGCGTACTCTGCTGAAGCTGCTCCTGGTCCTGCTGGTCCTGCTGGTCCTGCTGGTCGTGCTCATGCTCATGCTCCTGGACTTGCTCGTCCTGCTCGTGCTCCTGGTCCTGCTCATGCTCCTGGTCCTGCTGGTCCTGCTGGTGCTGCTGGTGCTGGTGCTGCTGGTGCTCCTGGTGCTTACTCTGCTGCTGCTGATCCTGGTCCTGCTGATCCTGCTGCTGCTGCTGCTGACGATGATGATGATGATGATGATGATCCTGCTGCTGCTGCCGGTGATGATGATGATGATGATTATGATCCTGCTGGTGATGATGATGATGATGATGATGATGATCCTGATGGTGCTGCTGCTGCTGGTGGTGTGGAGGAGCAGCCCCTACCACCTGGGAGCCCCTCTGATGAGGGCCCATCTGGTCCTGCCAAAGGGAGGAAGAGGCGTATGTGGGGATGGGAGAGGAGGCAATACTTCATTGAGGAGGAACACAAGGATGAGGTGCTGGAGTGGCTGAGAGAGAATGACTATCTGTGGCGGAAGGGACACCGGCTGTACAGGGACACCAAAAGGAAGCAGGCTGCTTGGAGAGAGAGGGTGGAGAGTATGGGTTACACTTCGGAGGTGCTCCTCGGCTGGTGGAAGCACATGCACACCTGGTACGGGAAGCTGCACCTGAAGAAATCTGGCCAGGCTACGGTTAAGCTGACGGACAGAGAGACCTACGTCATGGTCAGGTGCAGCTTCCTGGAGGGTGAGATCTGCCACCGAAGAGCACCAGCAGCCCCTCTCACAACCCTCTCTCTCTGGCAGCCTGCTGAGAGCCAGTCCTCTTCTGTCCGAGAGTCAGTCCCTGTCTCCAGGCAGGTTTCTGTGGAGCGTGCCACGGCAGAGAACCCGCGGGCAGGTGTTGTAACAGTGGTGGAGCACGTGGAGGACTCCCTGGTGAGGTGGGAGAAATGAGACATCGAGTCCACCACAGTTGTAGCCACATCCACCCCCCCCCAGCTCCGCCTCCACAGAAAGGCACAGAGCCAGACAGCAGGAGGGGCAGAGCCACACTGTCCTGCTGGAGATCAGGGACACCATCCGCACCAGTATAGATCTCCTCTCTCAGCTGGTCAGCACCGACTCCTCATCCTCTAACCGCAAGCCCTTCCTCACCTATGTCAACCAGACCCTCAAGAACATGGAGGAACCCCAGTACCAGGTGATGAACGATCGGATCACCGAGCTGCTTCACAACCCTCCAGATCCAGAGGAACCTGCTCCCACCCAGTCCAGGTCTGCTCCTCCACCCCAGGTGATGTCCCTCCCATTCCAAGGCTTCCCACAGCCCCTCACCTACCAGGGCTACGGCTACCAGGAGGTCCAGCAGCACAGGCAGCAGCCCTTCCCAGTCCAGGCACAGAGTCATCGGATGGCACCATTGCTACCGGTTCCACTGATGCCACCGATGCCACCCACGACAATGATGCCACCGACAGCGATGCCACCCACGCTGGCTACGTGTGGACTTTATTTGGACACTTGACTTGGGTCATTTTTGTTTTACAGCTTGTTGTTCAATAAAGTTTATCTTTGATTCACACACTTGCTTCATTTCTTTTTTTGGAATAAAGTCTTGGTGGAAACTTTTAGAATTGGTTTAAGCCTTTGCATGCTTGTGAGATGGGTTAAGATAGCAGTGGGGTGAGCAGGGATACCTTTGGTATGGGTTAAGATAGCTGTGGGATAGATAAACCTCCAGTGCAAGCATAGTGGGACTGTATGGTCCACCCTCCCAGGTGCCACACCTTTGGCCCTTCATTAGTAAGCATTGATCCACACATGTCAACATAAACACAACTCTTTATTAAAGCCCTGTTCATTCTAGGCCCACCCAACATACATGGCCCAATTTCATCCGTGTGATGAGACAGGCTGAAGGAAGCACCCATTAATTATCTATCATCCTGTCTTGCCACTCCACTGCTCCAGCTGGGGAGTTGCACCAGTGTTTCAGGAGGTTGCGCTGCTTCTTCCATTCATGTGAGGCTCTGTTGGGGCCTTGCACATCCTCAGTGTCTATCAGGTTTCGCCCTTGCCTCCATTCCCCAGGCTCCATGTCCCCATTGCCTTGCTGGAGGTCCATGAGCTTGTTCTGCAAGACTGGGTAGCGGGTGTGCATGAGATTGTGCAGGATGCAGCAAGCTTCCACGATCCTCCTCACGGTCTCTGGGCGATGCTGCATGGTGGTGAGAAGTACCTGGAACCTGTTGGCCAGGATGCCAAAGGCGATCTCCACCACCCGCCTTGCCCTGGACAGCCTGTAGTTGAAGATCCTCTCTTCATGGGTGAGGAGTCTGGAAGTGTATGGCTTCATGAGGTAGGTTGTGAGGGAGAAGGTGTCATCCCCCACGATGAAGTAGGTCACATCTTGTGTGTCGTTGGGCAGGGGGTCTGGATCTGGGAAGCCTATGATGAGGTTGCCTTCCAGCCCCTCCTTGAGGTCACTGGCATTGTATACCTGGGCATCTGAACATGAGCTGCTGCCTGAAGCATCGATGTACATGAACTTGTAGTCAGCATCGACCATGGCAAAGAGGACGATGCTGAAGAAGCCCTTGTAGTTGAAATAAGTAGACCCCGACTTGGGGCTTTCAGGCCACATGCTTGCCATCTTTGGCTCCAATGGTGTGGGGGAAGTTCCACCTCTGATACCACTGTTCTGCAACTTTCTTCCATTCTTCATCAGTGGAGGGACACTGGAGGAGCTCCTGCAGGTATTCTTCGATGATGGCCTGCACCACTTCTCTGACCACAATGCTGATGGTGTTGGGTGGCACCCACCAGCCATACTGCATGCTCCTGTAAGTGGTCCCTGAGGTGCAGAGTGAGTGCCACCTTGAGCCCAGGTTCCAGGCTGGGCCAGAAGTTGGTGTTTGCCTTGGTCAACCTGGGTGTCAGCCGCTGCACAACTTTGTCAAACATGGCTGGAGGCATCCTCATGAAGTTCTGGAATGCCCGAGTGTCTTCGTTCCTGCGTTCCACCATCAGCTTGTTGTACAGTCCGTCCTCTGCTCTTCTGGAGAACCATCTTCGTACCCAGACGCTTCTTGGCCGCCTCCTTTTCTTCCCGTAGTAGAGTTCACAGAGCCTGTAGATGGCTTCGCACTGTTGCAGAAGGATGGTGGCTGCCAAAAGGACTGTGTTATGATCCACGGTTGACATGACTGGATGCTGTGGAAGAGTCAGAGTCAGATGAAGGCTGCAGAGATCTGCACAGCTGGTCTGCTGGCCTGAAAGTGAGATGAGATGAGTTGCTCCCCCTTTTTATAGGCAATATAGGTGTCCCTTTGCATCCTCTAGGCATCCTCTAGGCATCCTCTAGACATCCTTAATATCTGAGATAGGTCCCCTCTGCAAACGTTTTTTCCATTTTAAATGCTTTGTTTCCACTAGGCATCCATTCTGCATCCATTCTGCGTCCGTTCCGCTTCCTCCTTGCGTCCGAGCGAATGCGAGTTGCGCGGATGCGCAGCGGATGCCTGGCGGATATAGCAGATGCATAACGGATGCATAACGGATGCATAACGGATGCCTAGCAGATGCAGAACAGACGCATTGGATACATTTTCCGCACAAAAGTTTTGATCAGCCCCAAACTTTCTGAACGGATGAAACGTCAATAAACGGATGCTGGACGGATAGAGAAGAAGCAAAACGGAGGCAGTGAGTTCATCGTGTTTTGCAACAGATGGCAAGCTTTTTTGTCCATTTTACATCCACTTTGCATCCATTGGTGCAGTGTGACAGGGGCTTTAGACCAATGTGTGGTAAATCTCCTGAATACAACTTTGGTAGCTAGTGTGACAACCTGTAGTTTCTCAAAATAACCCAGAACCCAAAACATACACTAAAGTCCAGTAATGCCTTCAACTTAAAGTTCACTGTTTTATTAGGCACAGTGTAAAGTCACAAAAGTAAATAATGAGACAAAAAAGAAACCAAAACAAACTGCATTGACGGGAGTTCCGAAGCAAGCCAAGATAATTAATCATACATTCCAGGAAGACACTGGGAGAGTCCATGGGAAGAATGCCAACAAAGATAAAGCTCTTTCAAAGGAAACACTAAACTGAACTTTGACGCCAGCAATTCTGACTGCGTAGTTACAAACATAGCTCCTAGCTGCAAGCCACAAGGAGGATCATGGTAATCTCCTCCTGAGTAGACCTCACTTTTCCTTGATCTTCTTCTCCCTGTGTGATCTAGGATGGATAGGGGATGGGCCTGGATCCTCCTCTGATTGCTCAGCTGGCCTCTGCCCTTCCCCAGCCTCCTCCACCACCTATGGAGCCACACTCCCACTCCCTGTTGGCTGTTCCTCCTCTTCCTCAGAGTCAGTCTCCACCAGGAGAATGACAGCTAGCTTGCAAAGTTTACTAGGAAAAGATCACAGGGGCTTGCCAGTATAGCACCACAGTAAACCAAATACTTATTTCAGTCCTTTTGTTTCACTAAACAATCAACGTTCTGTTCTATTCTGTTCTATTCTATTCTATTCTATTCTATTCTATTCTATTCTATTCTATTCTATTCTATTCTATTCTATTCTATTCTATTCTATTCTCCAGATCGTAAAGTTAGTGACTAGCAACTTTGAAGTGAGAGACTGAACTATTGATTGCTCAATCCAAGATGGTCAGGGATTAGCTCGATTTCCTTGCTAAACATGTGTGGAATTCATGATGGTGGGGCAAAAAAAAAAAATAGGGAAATTTCCTATGGATGAACATCCATCGGAAATGATTCCTAAATGGATTGAGTAGTGATGCAGCAATATTTAATGTTCTTATTAGTGATATAATTTGGTAAATGTTAGCATACAGCACAATTCAGGATAGTGTTAGGAATGTTGACATGACTTTGACATGACATTGTTTCAGGATGTAGTATAATAAATATGAAATGTATAAATATAACTTAGGAAAACAGAAAAATAGAATTTATATAATTATTATATCTATGCCTTACTTTCAGCAATAATTAATTATTTAGTTATTAATAATATATATCAACCTTAGAAATGTCTGTTTTTAAGAGAAGTAAACATGAGATTTTTCTTGTGATTTGCTTTAAGACTGAGTATATATTTTCAAGAAGATTTATCTGTCTTTCCCTTTCTGTTTTTTGTTTACATATTGGATATTATGCTTGAGGGCAAGACTTTGTTAATTTAGGCCATATCATCGTATAATAGCTTTAATGATTGTTTGTATTTTTATCTTCCCCAGTTCAATATAGAGAAATAAAAAAAGTTTTATGAAGTTATCTGTACTTCCTTGATTCCTTTTGCATGAATATATGAATCTATTTTATTTTATGTATTTTCAAACCAAGTAATTGTCACAAATGATGATGATGATGATGATGTTCGTAGTCTGAAATATTGTGCTATTTGTTTACCAACGGTAGGCATCAAAGCACTATTTCCTAATTATTCTTAACCTATCAGAGAGTGCTATGTGTATGGTAAACAGTAACCGTGAGTACCATTGCAAGCCTGAGCAACATGGTTTAAACAGGAATCTTGTGAAGAAAAGCCAATGTCCCCATGCAAATTCAGCATGATCAGCAGATTTATAGGAAACATGTATGCTGTGCAATGAATTCTATAGCAGAATAATACTGGCCTCCTCAAACTGTCAGGATGCTCAGGATTATTTGGGGTTAACCAATGCAATGAAATCATTAATTTATTTTGTTGATCTGCCTTTAGTATCCTTCCTCGCTTTTTCATAGATCAAGCACAATCTATTGATCACCTGTTTGAGTCAAGATGGAGCCTGTTCCTTATGCAATAGTGCAAGGAATTATTTCAGCATATAATTATAGATTTGTTACCCAACTAATTCATATCAACCAATACTAAATTCATAGGCTTTGCATATTTACTACATAAGGTAACTTCTATTGTTCTCTGTATTCCTCTGTACAAACAAACAATGCTTAATCAAAAAGCAAATTATTTACAAGTGCACTATTTATCATCCAAGAACTTGGGTAATTGGTCATACCTTTAAAACAAATATTTTAATTTCTATAGTTTTCTAACTCCATCTTTATTTAGATAACCATTTTCCACTTTTAACCACAGCTGAGAAGAAAATGTAAACCAAGAATTGTAGACCTGGAGATTGAGAAGAATATAGAAGTGCAATCAAAATCCTATCATAATTCCTATCTTTAAAAAACCAAACCAAACCCAAGAAATGTTCATCTGCAGCCTTAGGAATATGTTGAGGCACTTAGAAGTAGCAATTGCTGACTGTGTATCTCATGGGTACTTTGGAAAACAATTGCCTATGCTGTCATCTCAGATTTTTCTTACTCCTTTGTTATTTAACTGGTGTGACCTTCAAAAATCAGAACGTGGAAAGAACTTGGCTACTAACATGCAGTGCATTAAAAAAGAAAATGAAAAACAATAGTACAATGCTAACTCTGTTTAATTGATTTTCTATACTGCATGCTGAGGAATAGGATTTTTGTAGGTCTTGAATAATTCAGAACTCTGATTCCTAAGGCAAAAAATGGGCAAGAAATAAGCACATAATTATCATTGCAGTAGAGGTCAAAAGGACAAGCTGGCCTTAAGTTTGTAACATGCCAGGGCATCTGGATTTCTTGCAGATCTTGATTGCTCAGAATATTCTCCTTTATAAATTATTATTCCTCCCCCCCAAAAAAGGGAGGGCAAGCTCTGTCAGGCAGTTTGCTGAAAAAGAAATAGACAAAGTGTTAATTTTTAAGCAAGTTTGACAAAAGATTGAGTTTCATATGACAAATACTGTCAGCAAGACAGGGCTCTGTCAGTGGAAGAAGTTTAAACATTAACAATTTCTGTCAGCCTGTTGACACAACTATGGCAGACATTTCCCAAGATGCTGAGATGACTGCTGGCATTTGTCAACAATCCTGTCATAGTGACAGCAATAAGACCATGTCTGGAAATGTGACAGTTTTGGCTTTGTATTCCCCTGAGTGTTCACCCAGGTGTTCAGAGAAAGTGTGGGAAAAACCCACATTTTTGCATTGTCATTCGAACATAGAGGGAAAAAAAACCACAGGAGGAGAATGAGCTGTCACTCCAATCCCCATGATGCTTTTCTGCTTAGCATAACTGTACTCTGTGGCCCAGGGTCCACTGGTCCATACGCTGACAGATAATTAAGAAAGCAGCAGCTTTTCTAGACGGCTCTTCTCCATGATTTGCATTTTAGCCAGAGGCGACCAGTTATAAAAAAAACATGATGGAAAGATGGTAAGAAGGCAATTAGATGGATGGATGGCTGACTGACAGCTCTCTAGTGTTGCTATTCTAGATTCTATCATACACGGCCTAGCAATTCTCTGCAGCAACTAACTTTTGCACTTTTTAAAGTGGATAAATGAAGTTCTATGTATAGAATGATATTGTCGTATATTTTTAAAAAATTATTGAAATAAACTTAAATCATTTCCATCAAAAGCTATATTCAATAAATCTTGCATGATTAAATGTCTTAAAACAATACTTAGTTTTTCTGTTCTTTGTAAGAATTGAGCCTATGTTTTGCAGACATCATCATCATCATCATTATCATCATCATCATCATCTGTTTATAGTAATATGCAGTCACAGCTGCTAACTCTCTAGTTGTTGTTGCTTTGATATACATCAAGTTCTTTCCAAAACCTAGGATGTTATAACGTATCTGTGTGTACGTATATGATATATGTTATAACATATATATGCAAATCACAGCTTGTGGCCTTTTGCAGTTGACAGATGAAATTTTGTCATTGTAAAGATTTTCTAAATGGGGTCTAATATTTTTTTGTATGATATCCTGTAGGCCAAGACCACCATGATTGGCTTATGCTATAGTCTTGCAACTTTTGATTTTCAGATCTTAATACTTGATCTTCTCCAATTCTCTGTGTTCTATTGCACAATTTGATAGTGCCACATCCATTACCTACACTTTTTTCCCCAACCATAGTTAAATCTGGCATATGAGCACAGACTTTATCAGTTTGTATTCAGAAATCCCACAATATTTTAACCTGTCTATTGTTCAACTGTATGTTCCCACCAATTATATGTTACTGGCATATGCTACTTTACAGATCTTCCAGTGATTCATTTTGGCAACTGTGTTATATTGTTTCTAATCAATTCTTGTGATTTTCTTGCACAAGCTGAATATATTATCCACTATTTTTTCTGCTTCTTTGACAATCTGTACTTTGAATTATTTGATGATTTTCTGCAGTTCTGGCCTTCATTGCATTAGTTTGAATAGCTTTCTCTTGAGCAGCCAAAAATCAAGCCTTCGGTTTCTTTTTTCTTTTTCTTTTAAATATTCCAGTTATAAGTCATTGCCAAGTTTTATCTTTATCCACTTTTTCATTTGTTTGTTGAAATTAACCATATAATGCTTTTCCTTGCCAGTATTCTGATTGTGTTTTATTAATGTTTTGTCTCCTATACATTTTACTTGCATAAATTATTGTTCTTGACTCCAAGAACAATTAGGTCTTCTTCATCATCAGCCAATGCATGATTTTGATCTGTCGTAATCCCCTGCCTCCATTTCTGTAGGGCAGGTATAATCCATCAATATGATTACAGTGATGTAATATATAGTGAATAGTCATCCATTTTCTTGGGTTTTTTTTGGTCCGAACAGTTTAATTCAGCTTATGTCCAATTAATAATTCCATCAGTATATCGTATCACAAGTATGGCCCAATTATTGATGGCTTGGATGGTGTTTGTGTTTAACAATTTTTTCATTCTTTTTTTTAGTAAATAAGTAAATCCTCTCTGTTGCCATTAGGAAAGAGTATAGTAATAGTACCTAGCACAAAAGCCCTCCTGCCTCTCCTTCTGAATTTGACAGTGTTTTTACTAAAGTTCAGACACACAGAGCCCGCTGTTTTTAAAAATTTGCCTGTGCACACTCACAGAGAAACAAATTTCTGTCCCACTTGCTTCTGGTGAACTCTACTCATTTTATTACACAATATAAACCCTAAACCAAAAACTGTGATGCCAAGACATTGCAGAAACTTGTGGTTGGTTTATGTGGTATCATTTTTGTGTTATGATGGTTCTGCTATCAATGTACAAAGGAACTTCGGAAGGACCTAGGGGAAGGTATGAAAAAGTCATGAAGAGGGAAGCAAGGAAAGAGATGCTGATATTGAAGCAAGTGTGAGGAAAAATTATTCTGTCCTTTTTTTTTTTTTTTTTTTAAGTATGAGAACATAGGCAGAAACCTGGTTAGGCTTTTAAAGTTCTGTGATTGTATCCTAAAAAAAGAACCATAGCATTCCTGAAGTCCCTGCAGTATCTACTTCTTGACTTGCCTTGAAGAGCTGACATCAGTCTTGAAAGCTGGGAAACTAATTATTTTAGTTAAATCAATCAGAATAGAGCAGGAAGGGATCTTGGGGGGGGGGTCTTCTAGTCCACCCCCTGATCAAGTAGGAGACCTTATACCACCATTTCAGACAGGTAGCTGCCCAAGTCTTTAAGTCTTTTCTTAAAAACTTTCAGTGATAAGGCAGCTACAACTTCTGAAGGCAAGTTGTTTCATTAGTTCTCACTGTTAGGGAGTTTCTCCTTAATTCCAGATGGCTTCTCTCCTTGATTAATTTTCATCCATTGTTTCTTGTCTTGAGTTTTGGTGCTTTGGAAAATAAATGGACTCCCTATTCTTTGCTCCTCAAATACTAGAATACACAGATTATGTGACTGCTAGTCCTTCTTTTCTTTAGACTATACCAATTCTTGCAATAGTTCTTCATATGTTTTTGACTCCAGACTCTTTATCATCTTACTTGATCTTCTTTGCACTTTCTCCAGAGTCTCTACATAATTTTTGTAATGTGGTGACTGTTGCATTGTGGGAAAAGGAGACGTGAGACCCAATTGATTTTTCTCTTTTTATTTTCTCTACAGGAACTGAGCTTGCGGAACCACGGCAGCCTTTATATAGTTGGCTGCTCGTGGCTTGCGGCCAATTATGGCTCGTCAAAATTACCACCATCCGGACCAGCCTATCTGAGGTGAGTATGCAGATATCTAACACCCCTCCCCATGTGGTCCAGTCCAACCAATCAGGTCTCACCTATGTTACGTAGTCATGTAAATAGGTGGGGCTTTTGTGATTTTGACTGGACCTGTGTAATTCAGTCGTGGATTTGTCTCTGGACTATTTGGACGGGATTGCTGCTTCTCCCATCTTCTTCCATGGAGCCTCCTGGAAGGTAGAGTCAGTCCTGCCGCTCCCGCCAGGCCTTTCCTGGCTGGTTGAGTCGGCTCGGGTGCTCCCACCAGGAGTGGTTTCTTGATGGTTCTCCGAAGCCTGCTCCAGTCTCCCCATGTTGTCTTCTTCTACTCTGGTTCTAGGTACGTGTTTGCGAATTCCGATCAGGGCTAGTGTTAGCATTGGTTGTTGTATCATTGTTAGGGTTTGTTTTCTTACTTCTCTTATTTGAGGAGGGTCTTCCCCTCTCCTCTCATTTGTGTTTGAGAGGTCTCCCTCCTCTCTGGCTTGGCTATATCTGTCTAATATTGGAGGTGATTCTTTAGTTTGTGTAAGTTACTTTCCTTCCTCCCCCTGATGGTTAGTGTTTCTCGGTGTGGCTCTTGATCTGAGTTGGTATATGTGTCTTCTCCAGCTCTTTCCGTCTTCTGTCTCTACTCTGTATGACCTGGGCCCCGTTAATTGGGTTATTGTTGCCAGTATCCATAATGGTTCCCCCGTGAGGTTTTTTACATAGACTAGGTCTCCTATGTCGAATGTGCGGCACTTACTGGATGAGTCTGTTGGTTTTTCAGGGCTATTTGTGGGATGAAGTCTGTCTAGGTTTGATCTAAATTTTCTGCCCATTAATAGTTCTGCTGGGCTTTTATTTGTTGTGTTGTGTTTGGTGTGATGTGTTGTATACTTAATAGTTTATATATCTTTTCTTGTATATCTCCCGTTCCTAATTTGTGTAGTGTTTCTTTAGTAAAACGGACCCTGCGTTCTGCCCGTCCGTTCATAGCTGGACGGCCTGGTGCGTTTAGTGCGTGCCTTCAGCCCCTGTCACACAGCACCAACGGATGGAAAGAGGATGTAAAATGGAGAGAAACACTTGCCATCCATTGGTTAATGCGATGCATCCATTCTGTACTCATTGCGTCTGTTTTTCATACTCTCTATCCGTTCAGAATCCGTCTACTGACATTTCATCCGCTCAAAATGTTTTGAACTGCACAAAACTTTTTGAATGGAAAATGTATCCAACGCGTCCATTCTACATCCGCTACGCATACGAGGAACATTCGTTATATGACCGTCGTCATCGGTTACGCGTCCACTATATCCGCTAGGCATCCACTGTGCATCCGCGCAATTTGCATCCGCTCCAGCGGAAAACGGACACAGAGAGTAAGTGAAACAGACACGGAACAGACACGCAGCATTAGTAGCATGGACGTAGAAAGGATGAAAGCGGATGCAGCTCGCATACAAAGCATTAAAACAGAAAAAACGTTCGTATAGGGGACGCATCTCGGATATTTAGGATGTCTGCAGGATGTCTAGAGGATGCAAAAGGACACCTAGCAGAAAACCTATATTTCCTATAAAAAGGGGGAGAAATCACCTGGATCTCACTTTCAGTCCAGCAGCCCTGCGGTGCAGACCTCTGCAGCCTTCATCTTGCTCTTGCTCTTCCACAGCATCCAGTCATCTCCACCATGGATCGTTGCACACTCCTTTTGGTAGCCGCCATCGTTCTACAACAGTGCAAAGCTCTCTACATGCTCTTTCACCTATTCTACGTGAAGAAAAGGAAGCGTCCAAGAAGTGTCTGGGTCCGAAGATGGATCGCGAGAAGAGCCGAGTACGGACTATATAACAAGCTGATGGTGGAGCTGAGGAATGAAGACTCTTGTGCATTCCAGAACTTCATGAGGATGCCGCCAGCCATGTTTGACGAAGTTGTGGAGCAGCTGAGACCCAGGTTGACCAAGGCAAACACCAACTTCCGGCCCAGCCTGGACCCTGGGCTGAAAGTGGCACTGACTTTGCACCACCTGGCCTCAGGGACCACGTACAGGAGCATGCAGTACGGCTGGAGGGTGCCAAACACCATCAGCATTGTGGTCAGAGAAAGGGTGCAGGCCATCATCGAAGAATACCTGGAGGAACTCCTCCAGTGCCCCTCCACTGAAGAAGGATGGAAGGAAGTTGCAGAGCAGTGGTATCAGAAGTGGAACTTCCCCCACACCGTTGGAGCCATAGATGGCAAGCACGTGGCCTGCAACGCTCCAGCCAACTCAGAGTCCACTTATCACAACTCCAAGGGCTTCTTCAGCATCATCCTCTTTGCCATGGTCGATGCTGACTACAAGTTCATGTACATCGATGCTTCAGGCAACGGGTCAGCTTCAGATGCCCAGGTATACAACGCCAGTGACCTCAAGGAGGGGCTGGAACACAACCTCATCATGGGCTTCCCAGATCCAGACCCCCTGCCCAACGACACACAAGATGTGCCCTACTTCATCGTGGGGGATGACGCCTTCTCCCTCAGAACCTACCTCATGAAGCCCTACACTTCCAGATGCCTCACCCGTGAAGAGAGGATCTTTAACTACAGGCTGTCCAGGGCAAGGCAGGTGGTGGAGAATGCCTTTGGCATCCTGGCCAACAGGTTCCAGGTACTTCTCACCACCATGCAGCATCGCCCAGAGACCGTGAGGAACATCGTGGAAGCTTGCTGCATCCTGCACAATCTCATGCGCACCCACTACCCAGTGTTGCAGAACATGTTTGTGGAACACCAACAAGGCAATGGGGACATGGAGCCTGGTGAATGGAGGCAAGGGCGAAACCTGATAGATACTGTGGATGTGAAAGGCCCCAACAGAGCTTCACGTGAAGCAGCGCAACCTCCTGAAACACTGGTGCAACTCCCCAGCTGGAGCAGTAGAGTGGCAAGACAGGATGGTAGATGCTTAATGGAAGCCTTCCTTCAGCCTGTCTCATCACACTGATGAGATTGTGCCATGTATGTTGAGTGGTCCTACAATGAACAGGGCATTAATAAAGAGCTTTGTTTATTTTGAAATGTGTTGCTCAATGAATAAATTGTTATTGATAATAAAGGGCCATAGGTGTGGCACCTGGGAGGGTGGACCATATAGTCCCACAATGCTTGCACTGGAGGCTTATCTATCCCACAGCTATTATCCACTCCACAGGTATCCCTACTCATCCCACTCCTATCCTAACCCATCCCACAGCTATTACCCATCTCACAGGTATCCCTGCCCATCCCACTGCTATCCTTACCCATCCCACAAGCATGCAAAGGCTTAAACCATTTCTAAAAGTTTCCACCAAAACTTTATTTAATAAAAGAACTGAACCACGTGTGTGAAGCAAAGATAAACTTTATTAATAACAAACTGTAAAAGCAAAATGACCCAAGTAAAGTGTCCCAAGCAAAGATAAAGTCAACAGGTAGCAACCCAGTCTCTGGCACTATTCTCAGTCACTCTGAGGCATGCCCATCATCTCAGGGGTGAAGGGACCAGGTGCTGTGGAGGTGGCTGCTGCTGGAGTGCTGGTCTGAGGCGCCATTGGGGTGCCTGGCCCCGAGAGGACAACAGGGGATGGTATGTGGAGGAAGCTCTCAGAGAGCTGGCTCAGTCCTGTGATGTTGCGAGCCCCTTCCTCCAGGACATGGGGTGTCAGTCCCAAGACTGATGACAGATGTTTTGAGGCCAGGCTTGGCTGTGGGGTGGAGGAAGGAGGAGTGTAGTGGGGCTGTCTGGTCTGCAGGTGAGCGAGGTGAGCCGTCGGTGGCATCTGTGGCATGGGTGGCATCGGTGGCATCGGTGGCATAGGTGGCATCGGTGGCGTTCAATGAACCTGTGGCTGGACTGGGAAGGGCTGCCTGTGCTGCTGGAAATCCTGGTAGCCGTAGCCTTGGTAGGTGAGGGCCTGTGGAAAGCTTTGGAAAGGCTGTGACATCACCTGGGGTAAAAGAGCAGACCTGGACTGGGTGGGAGCAGGTTCAGCTGGGTCTGGAGGGTTGTGCAGAAGACCTGTGATTCTCTCCTTGATCACCTGGTACTGTGATTCGGACATGTCCATGAGGGTCTGGTTGACATAAGTGAGGAAGGGCTTGTGGTTTGAGGATGGTATGTCAGTGTGTACCAGCTGAGAGAGGAGATCTATGCTGCTTTTGATGGTGTCCCTGATCTCCAGCAGGACAGTGTGGCTCTGCCCCTCCGGTCTGCCTCTCTGCCTGCTTTCTGTGGAGGTGGAGATGGGTGTGGGTGTGGGTGTATCTCTGGTGGAAGTGCCCTCTCCTTGCTCCCACTGCGTCAGGGGGTCCTCCACATGCTCCGCCACGGGGAGTGCAGCTGTCGGGGGGTCTCTGTTGTGGGATGCTCCACAGATACCTGCCTGGACACAGGAGCTGACTCTTGGCCAGAAGAGGACTGGCTCTCTGTGGGCTGCCTGAGAGAGCGGGTAGACAGAGGGGCTGCTCCTCGGTGGTGGATCTCACCCTCCAAGAAGCTGCACTTGGCCATTACGTAAGTCTCCCGGTCGGTGAGCTTGACCGCAGCCTGGCCAGACTTCTTGAGGTGTACCTTCCCGTACCAGATGTGCATGTGGTTCCACCAGCTGAGGAGGACCTCCGAAGTGTAGCCCAGGCTCTCCGCCTTCTCTTTCCAAGCAGCCTGCTTCCTCTTGGTGTCTCGATAGAGCCTGTGTCCCTTCCGCCATAGGTACTCTTTCTCCCTCAGCCATTCGAGCACCTCATCCTCATGTTCCTCTTCAATGGAGTATTGCCTCCTCTCCCGTTCTCGTGTATGCCTCTTCCTCCCTCTGGCAGGGCCTTCTGGGCCCTCATCAGAGGAGCTTTGAGGTTCTAGGGGCTGCTCCACCACACCAGCAGCAGCAGCAGCAACAACAACAACAGTAGCAGCAAAAGCAGCACCAGCAGCACCAGCAGCACCAGCAACACCAGGAGCAGCGCCACCAGAGTAAGCGCCAGCAGAAGCACCAGCACCAGGAGCAGCGCCAGTAGAGTAAGCACCAGCAGAAGCACCAGCACCAGGAGCAGCACCAGCAGAAGCACCAGCACCAGCAGAGTCAGCCCGAGCAGCAGAAGCCCCAGCAGAAGCAGAGTCGTGGCCAGGGGGTGGGATGGTGGCCCTGTCCTTCTTGCCAGGGCTGGCAGAAGATGGCACAGGCTTCCTCTTCTTCCCCATGGTTGTTGGCTGGAGATGTGTCTGGCAGCAGGTCTTTCCTCTGAATGGTGACCTGCTTGCGAGCTGCATCCTTTTATATCCATGGGGCTGACGCAATGCATCCTCCCCGCATGTGCAGTGAATGCTTTGCATCTGCTAGGCATCCGCTAGGCATCCGCTAGGCTTCTGTGATGCATCCGCTTCATCTGCTAGGCATCCGCTCTGCATCCGTTCCTTCCGCTGCACATCCGCTTCGCTGTGCTCCCCCAGAAGCCCTGCGGATTTGCCATCCGCTTCCATCTACTTCCATCGCTTCCATCCGCTTCCATCCGCTAGGCTTCTGTGGAGCATCTGCTTTACATCCTGGCTACATTCTCCCCCCGTCCGTTCCTTTCAGTTGTTGTCCACTCTGTTTATGCAAATTTGGGGCACTTTTGAGAGCGGATAACAACGGATGGAAAATTTTCTCGTCCGCTGTGTCCTTTTTGCATACTTTTTGCATCCGTCGGCCTATGTGACAGGCCCTATATCCCTTGTTCGGCTCGGAACTTCTCAAATGTAATTACCGTGAATTGTGGTCTGTTCTCAGATACAACTAAATCTGGCAAACCATGTGTTGCAAAAAGCTTCCTTAGTTGTCTTATAACAGCTTCTGTTGTAGTTGAGTGCATAATGCTTACCTCTAGCCAATTTGAGTAAGCGTCTACCACTGTTAAGAATATGTGCCCTTTAGTTGGTCCTGCAAAATCAATGTGTATCCTAGACCATGGACCCCCAGGTGTTTCCCACTTGAGTGTCGGTGAAGAAGGGGGTGTAGGTTTAGATTCTTGGCAACGTTTGCAGGTTGCTACCCATTCACCAATATCCTTATCCATCCCTGGCCACCATACATAACTCCTAGCCAGGGACTTCAGTCTGACAATTCCTGGGTGACCCTCATGTAATAACTCAAGTATTCGTTCTTTCATTATGTCTGGAATGATCACCCTATCCCCCCATAGTATACATCCTTTTAAAATCGAGAGTTCAGTTTGTCTATTCCAAAATGGTTTAAAACTCTCATCACTAGCAGTCTCTGGCCACCCTTTACCTACCCAATTTAAAATCCGTGCCAGGTTTCTGTCTCTCGCGGTTTCCCTAGCAATGTCTATTGCTATTATGGGTAGGTTTTCCCATGTCTCAACCTGCAGTGTTGATGTGGTTGGTGCAGGATCATCTTCTAAATCAGGTAGGGGGGAACGGCTCAGGGCGTCAGCGTGTGTTCTGTTCTTCCCTGGTCTGTAGATCAAGTTGTAGTTATAGGCAGTGAGGAATTCGGACCATCTCGTCATCCACGGTGACAGTATGTTGGGTGTAGCTTTGTTTCCTGCGAGAATTCCTAGAAGAGGTTTATGATCTGTGACAAGTGAGAAATTTCTGCCATAAATATACTTGTGGAACCGTTTTACTCCTGTTATTGCAGCCAATGCCTCTCTATCCAGTTGGCTGTAATTTCGCTCCATTTTTGATAGGGTTTTTGAGTAGAATGCGATGGGTGCTTCTTTTCCATCTGGTAGTACGTGGCTGAGTATGGAACCGATGCCAAATGGTGACGCATCGCATGTTAACGTTAGTGGAAGGGTTTCGCTGTATTGTATTAGCACACAGTCTGATGTAAGTAAGTCTTTTTATTCCCTGGAATGCTGTTTCTTCTCATCGTCCCCAGGTCCAGGCAGCTTTCTTAGCAAGCAGCCTGTGCAGTGGTTCTGCTATTGTTGCTTTCTGTGGCAAAAATACATTGTAAAAAATAATAAGATCCAAAAAGGCTTGTAGTTCTGTTTTATTTTCGGGTCTGGGAGCTTCCTTAATTGCTCTGATTTTGTTTTTAGTGGGGTGGATCACTTCTTTGTCTATGAGGTATCCCAGGAATTCAACTTTGTCGGTGGCTAATTTGCACTTCTCTTTTTTAACTTTAAGTCCCGCCTCCTTAAATTTTTTTAAAACCTCCCTTAGGCGGTCTTCCAGTTGTTCTTTGTCCTTAGCTGATACTAATACATTGTCAAAGTATGGTACCACCCCCTTTATTCCTTGTAATAGGTGTTTCATTAAGCTCTGGAAAACCCCTGGGGCCATGCTAACTCCAAATTGTAGTCTGTTGCATTTGAATGCCCCCCTGTGGGTCACAATTGTTTGTGCTTCCACTGTTTCTGGGTCGACCGGTAATTGTTGGTAGGCTTGCGCAAGGTCCAATTTCGCGAAGATTCTACCTCCCCCCAGAGAATGTAATAGGTGTTGTACCACCAGAACTGGGTATGCGCTTTGTTGTAACACATGGTCAAGGGTTGCCTTGTAGTCTCCGCAGATGCGCATGGACCCATCTGGTTTAATAAGTGTAACAATTGGGGTTTCCCACCTCACGTGGTCTATTGGTTCTAATACCCTCTGTGCAATAAGCTTATCTAATTGTTTATCAATTTTTGGTTTTAACGTGAAAGAAACTCGCCTTGCCTTGAGCCTTATTGGGGCTATATTCGGATTCAAATTAGATGAAATAGGGGACCCTTGGTACTTGCCCAGTTCTCCATTGAAGACGTCCTGGAATTCTTTCATCAGGTTCTCTTCCCAGTCTGTCTCATCGATGTTATTTATTCTGGTTACCCCGATTCCTAATGGCGCAAAACATTTGAGTCCCAGTAGGCTGGGGCGATCCCAGTCGACTATGGTTAATGGGAGGACTTTAATGTGTTTTTTGAATCCAACTTTGAAATGTCCTGTTCCTACAACTGGAATTCTGTTTCCCTGGTAGTCTTTTAGTGTGAGTTTTTGTATTTCTAGCTCTCTTTCTTATATCAGGTATTAGTCTTTTTATGGTATTCCACGACACCATTGATAAGTACGAGACTGAGTCCACCTCCATCTCGCATGATTTACCTTCTATGGTGACTTGCACATGTACCTTTTTTGCATTGATTGAGTTCGAGTGCCCAATAGTTATTGTTTGATGTGTTTCCTTTTTTCTATTGGCTTCTCTCCACCGCTTGTTTCTGTTTTCTTGATTCCAACAGCTCTCTGTTTGCTTTTCCCTCTCTCTGGGAGGAGTATTCCATCTTTGTCTTGGGCTATAGTTATTTCTGTTCCGGCATGCTCTAGCTATGTGTCCCCGCTGTTCACAATACCTGCAAATGGCATCGAAAAAACGGCATTCGGAACGTGGATGGTCTCCTCCACACCTGGCACAACGGAATTCTAACTTCCTTCCTTTCCGCTCCCGTCTACTTTTTTCTGACCGGAGTTGATTTACCTCTTCTTCTTCCTCTTCGTCTTCTGAGAGGGGTTCGATGTCCTCGTGGTGTGTTGTGGCGGTGAGTTTTTGAATGTCCTCTGATGTCTTATTGTGTGTTTGATTAGTGTCTTTTGGGGTTTCCTTTATTGCTTTATTCATTTGTTGCATGGTGTCTGCCGATTTTTTTGTTGCTTCTGCTGCAGTGGCTTCTTCGATTGCTTCTGCTAATGTTATTTTAGATTTTATTAGCAGTTGACCCTGTAATGTAAGGTCCTTAAGTCCGAGGACCACGCGGTCCCTCATGGCCTCATCCAGGTTTAAGAACTTGCATGCTCTGCCAATGTCTCTTCGTGCTGCGACAAAATCTCTGATTGTCTCATCTTCCTTCTGGTCGTGCTTATAAAATTCATTGCTTTTGATGAGGCATGAAACAGTCAGTGCATAATGGGCTCACAGTAATTTATCTAAGTCCGTCCACATCATTTTCTTCACATCGTGGGGTGATGCTAATGCTTTTGTCATTCTGAATACTGCGGGACCGTAGTGGGTGAGGAAAATGGCTCTCTTCCTCTGTTCAGAGATTCCTTGGAGATAGCTCCCTTCTAGAAACATGAGGAATCGGTTGATGTAGGATTCCCAGTCTTCAGTTTCTGGGTTGAATGGTGCGGGTGGTGAGTTGTTCCCGGCCATTTCATCTCGCTCGGTCCTCATTGCCATGTGCACAACTGGGCTCCTTTGTCTCAGTATTCCACCTTTGTCGCTAGTGTTGCGTTGTGGGAAAAGGAGATGTGAGACCCAGTTGATTTTTCTCTTCTTATTTTCTCTACAGGAACTAAGCTCATGGAACCGCGGCTGCCTTTAAAAAGCTGGCTGCTTGCGGCCAATGACAGCTCGTCAAAATTCCCACCGTCTGGACCAGCCTATCTGAGGTGAGTATGCAGATATCAAACAGTGACCAAAACTGGATGCAGTATTCCAGGTGTGGTCTTAGTAAGGATTTATAAAGTGGCACTAATATTTCACATGATTTTGATTCTATGCCTCTGTTTATACAACCAAGGATTGTATTAGTTTTTTTGGCTGCTGCTGCACACTGCTGGTTCATGTTTAAGTGATCGTCCACTGGGACACCAAGCGGCCTCTCACAGTTAAAATTTTGAGCCAGGTTCCACCTAATCTACACTTGTACCTTTGGTTTTTCCTGCTCAGGTATATAACCTTGCTTTTCTCCACATGAAATTTCATGTTGTTGGATAGGGCCCATTGTTCAAGTTAGTCAAGATCTTTTTGGATCCAGAATTTGTCTTTTGGGGTGTTGGCTATTCCTGGCAGTTTAGTGTCATCTGCAAATTTGATGAGTTCCCCTTCTATTCCCTCCTCTAAATCATTTATGAAGATATTGAAGAGTACGGGTACGGGCCTAAGATGGAACCTTCTGGAACCTCCAGGTCAATGTAGTACCTTTAAGGACTACTTGTTGAGTACAGTTTGTCAGCCATTTGTCATACTTTGTCATACATTTGTTTATACTTTATCAATGCCTTGCTGAAGTCTAAGTATACTATGTCCAGAGCATTTCACTGGTCTATTAATTTAGTCATTTTGTCAAAGAATGAAATAAGATGGGTTTGGCACAATCTGTTTTCAACAAACCTATGCTGGCTTCTAGTTATAACTTTATTTCCTTCTAGATTTTTGCAGGTCTGTTTTTTAAAATTATTTTTCTGCTATCTTCATAGGTATTGATATTAGGCTGATCGGTCTGTAGTTTCCTGAGTCTGTTTTTTCCCCCTTTTTTGAAGATAGGAACTAATTAACCCTTTTTCAATCCTCTGGTAGTTTGCTGGTGCTCCAGGATTTTTGAAAGATATGGTGAAGTTCAAACAAGATTTAAGAATAGAAGAGAATGCCATGAAGCTTGCCATTCTGACAAATTAGCCATCAACAAATCTAGAAATGAACTGCATTTGGGGCTGCTGTAGATAAAGAGCCACAATAACCTACTCCAGATTAAAATCAAGCTCAGGGAACACCAAGAACTCATAACGTCTATCCTAAGCTACATATACTTGTCAATGTTGAAGGTACAGATATAAAAATATGTTTGACCTATTAAAGCAAGCCAGGGAAACAGCAGAACAAACATATCAATCACACAGACAGACAGACAGACAGACAGACAGACAGACAGACAGACACACACACACACACACACACACACACATATGTACATCTTTGGATTCTACATCCCAAGGCCATTTAAAGAGTCACTAGCCATAGTGCTACAATTCCAGGAACAGGTAGACTCTATGGGCCAAATCGACCCACCTAATTTTGTCTTCACAAACCACTTCCTGACAAGGCACAAATGCTGGGGGGAGGAAATTGGTTTGCTGTATTGGGAACCTGGATTGCTATTGCAACAGCAGATTATTCTATAATTGGAATCTATTTTGTGGAAGAATTAAATGACTTCCCACTGTGTCCAGTACTTTATACAGTGTTCTGACCTTTTTCAGATATTTGTTTTTCCCAATCTAAAAGGCAATTGCAGTTTCAGTCTGTCCAGAATGGGCACATTATTTTACTGATGATTTTTCAGGGCTACTTTGCAATTCATTAGCAGTTTCCTCTTTATAGCTTCTGCCCATTCTGGTCTCCTAATGAGTTCTTGATTATAACTTTCCCCACTATAGAATAGATGTTTATTTTAATAACTTACTTCATTGTAGTAAAATGTTCTTTTTTCTTAAGAAATAGCAAAGGAAACTATGAATGAGATGAATCAAATGTCCTAATGGTGAGAACAGAAATGGAACGAATTGTGTGAAATTAAAACATTAATCTCCTCTTACTTGGTAGGTATCAATACAGGAGAAGAAATCCACCAAAACAAACATTCAATTAACATTGCAAGACATGTTTGATTAATCAGACAGCTATTACTAAAGACAAAATGGTATGATGCATGCAATGTTTCTTGTGCTGCTCTTTTGTTATTTGTTATTTAATTTTGGCTGATCTGGATTGTAACCATAACATAGGCATGGAATCTTCTCCCAAATATTTTTGTTTCAAAAACCTTCCATTGTTTTTTCTTTTTAAGCGATCTCTCCACAATGCAAAGATTATAAATATGGATGGATGCCTGTTGAGTTTTCTAAATATGCAAACTGAAGGATAAAACCAGGACAGGCCAGCCACGATAGGCCATCAGTTTCTTCTATTGGAATAAATTTTAAATAATTGGAAAGAAATTGCATGGCAAGTTGCCTGCAATATTACCAAATAGTGGCAATATATTGGGTTTATGTGTATGTATGTGAATATACACACTCCCTCAAATCATTGCTGACTCCTGGCAATTGACTAGACAAGACTCAACAGTTTTCTTCACAAGATTTAGGAAGTAGTTTGCCATTGCTTTCTTCTTCCTTGGACTGAGAGTGACTGGCCGAAATCATCCATTGCATATCTAGTACCTAAAAGATAATAGATAATCAGAGTTGGAAGGGACCTTATAGGTTGGAAGAGTTGGAAGGGACCTTAACTAGTCCAATCCCCCACCCAAGTGGGAGACCCTGCACCATTTCTGATAAATGGCAGCCGAATCTCTTCTTGAAAGTCTCAGGTGATGGCGCTCCCACAACTTCTGAGGGCAAGCTGTTCCATTGGTTGATTGTTCTCATTGTCAGAAAGTTTCTCCTTATTTCCAGGTTAAATCTCTTCTTCTTCAGTTTCCATCCATTATTCCTTGCCCAGCATACAGGCACTTTAGAAAATAGCTTGACCCCTTCCTCTTTGTGGCAGCCCCTCAAATATTGGAAGACCGCTATCATGTCTCCCCTGGTTTTTCTCTTTACTAGACTTGCCAAGCCAAGCCCAGTTCCTGTAACTGTTTTTCATATGTTTTAGTCTCCAGTCGCCTAATCATCCTGGTTGCTCTTCTCTATACTTTTTCTAGAGTCTCAACATTTGGCTTCATGCCTAAGGTGG
Source organism: Laticauda colubrina (assembly GCA_015471245.1). Lineage (NCBI taxonomy): Eukaryota > Metazoa > Chordata > Lepidosauria > Squamata > Elapidae > Laticauda > Laticauda colubrina. Next base: position 15,713,566 of record BLBF01000025.1, read on the forward strand.
GACTAGAAGTTACAGACACCTAGTTTCTGTCTTGGTATCTTTAACCACTGCACCAAACTGGCTGGATTTCAGAAGTGGTTGACATTGTCTTCTTCCTAAAGTGGAGATAGAGCAACTGACCCAAAGTTATCCAGTGACTTCATGCCCAAGGCAGATCTAGAACTCATGGTCTCCTGATTTCTAGACTAAAGTGTAAACACCACACTGGTTCTATATATATTATAATATATTATAGATTACCTAGAATTTGCTAAATGTCAGTGGAAAGCCACTTTTAATTCTTCCCCAGATCACTGCATGAAAAAGTCATATTTTAGTTTAGTTTAGAAGCAACTAGTATTTATCCTAAATGATGGGAACCATCCAGCCTGGCAGGGTGGAGGAGTGTAGAGCTAGTCTGGAGTTATGCACTGCATATCAACTAAGGTCCACCCCTTCCCCCACCTTCAATTCCTTGGAGCCTCATTTAATTGTTCCTAGGAACAGGCTGCCAGACTGGGAAGACACCTACATTATAGGCAGACCCCTTGTCACATGAAAAATACCCATAAAACAAAACAAATTGCAATTAATTATACTAAAATAGTATTTGTAAATAAAATATTGAAATTTTATTAAAATGTCATTTAGCAATAATCAAATGTCCTTGATAAACATAGAAGGAATGCATCTTAACATGAAAGAAGTAAAGTATTATAATAAGTGAATACTGATTATACAGTCACTGTATACACAGTATTTAATCAGATATTATTCTAATTTCTTCTTCTTAGCCATTCTTCATAATTACATTTTGTTGTAGGGACAATTCAAAATCCCTAATACAGAGCAATCACACTAAATTACAGGTTATATCAGATATATCAGATGTTTGTCTTCTGGAAGTGATTTTTCCTATCCCTAGTACAGTGAGTTGGAAGGATTCCCTGGAGCAGAGTTAGGGAGTTTACTGTAGATATATACAAGTAGGAAGGAGAGCACGTGCAGATCACTTCAGTAACAGTGGATATTTTGGCTTCATCATCAGTCAGTGGATTTAAATTATTAGGTCTTCTTCTTCTCAAGGACAGCAACATAGCAACTACAGAAGATGTGGCTTAAGGCAGCAGTCACCAACTGGTGGTCCGTGGACCATTGGTGGTCCATGAGAAAATTTTGGTGGACTGCAGAAAAATTATTTGCATTTTTTATAATGTACTAAATCAGGGGTCCTCAAACTACAGCCCTTGGGCCAGATACGTGCAATAAACATTTGTGTTGCTACAGAGAGTCTCCCCCTTTGGGATCTTTTTGTGTGGATCGGGGGGGGGGGTTTCAGAAATTCCAACTTGGGGTCTGCTTCAGTCTCCTGTTGCAGGGCTTTGGGCAAAGGCTGGAGGGAAGCGCCGCTGCTTCCTGTTGGGGTCCTAAGGAGCCTGGGTGGGGGCAGGCGAGGAGTGGCTGGAAGGGGGGGAGTGAGTAGAGACTGGCAAGATACCCCTCAACATGAGTGACATTGAGTTGGCCATGCCCACCCAGTCACATGACCATCTAGCCAAGCCCACCCAGCCAATCATTAGGCAGATCCTATTAGTGATCCATAGGATTTAAAATTATGAATTTAGTGGTCCCTGAGGTCTGAAATGTTGATGAACCCTGGCTTAAGGGAGCTTGCTTTGCTTCTCTCTTTTCGTCACCTCTCGTCTCCTCTTGTCTCCTCACCTCTCCTTTAGTAAAACAACCTCATTCCATATATGTATGGAATGTCCACTAGCCAGGGCAATATAATATCATTTAGCCAGGGAAACAAAAGCTATATATTCCTATTTAAGAAAGAAACGCAAGAAAGGAAGGTTAGCCCCAGTCTCAATTTAATAAAAAGGTATGGCTTCTCTTAAATCAAACTTGATTCTTTGGGCAAATCTTAATTACTTTTGGGCAACAATATCTCTTACTGGGATGTAATTTCAACTTCCAGTTTTGCTTACAGCCTTTGCATTTCCTGGTCCACTAGTGCTCTCCCTCCAAGTATTAATCCTACTTTTTTTTTTTTAATTGTCCAGAGTTGGATAGATTTTTGCATATGAATGTCAAGAAATTGCCTACCTCCACTTGTTTCCAGTATTGAAAATGACTTATCTGTCTTTTACTTTTTCCTTCCACTTTCCCAATTCTTATGTGTCTTGTTTTTTCAAATTATAATCAAGAGCCAAGGCTAGCCTCTCTCTAATTGACACAACTCATTCTAGGAAATGATAATCATCTAGAAAGCAGAATAAAAAATATAACAAGTAAATTAATTCATCTTGAGATGCTTTTGTCATTTAAATTAGAATAAAACAAAGGAAAATTTACAGAGAGAGATCTGACTTATTTTTTTGAATTATGCATATAAACTCTAGTTCTTGAGAACTTCAGATACAAGGAAAGCTTATTCTACATAAAAATAAACAACGCCTAAAAACAAAGAAAATGGGGAAGGAGTTTAAGAAAAATAAATAAAAAGGTCAGCTCAGCTCCTCCAGCTTTACACACACACACACACACACACACACACACACACACACGATAAAATTGATGTACTAAAGTTTGGGAAGCTGAACTAGGGAAGGACAATCAGAAGGAAATCAATGTGCTTTCTGTCTATGGGACTGTTAAAGTTGGCATTTTCAGCAGGCTTAAATTCCATAATTAAAGCTCAGGGGAGATACGCAGAATGGGAACTATAATAATCAAGCCTACAAAATCCAGTAGGGGAGAAGGTCTCATTATGAGAGAAATTCCAACAGGCTAACAATGGCAAAATGATTTATTCCCCCCCCTCTCTCTTTCTCCCTTTTGGAATCTCATAGTGTTAACTGTGGCAGCCTGAATAAATATGGATACACAACATGCTCATCATAATAGGTTCCATACAAACAAAAAATGTGAGAGTTGAGAGTATAAACCAGCAATCAGTTGCTGCTAATGGTACGCCATTTCTTGGCAAGTTACTGCCATACAGCTGCCCTCTAACTGCCCACAACACCATCACTGACAATTTTGGAAGGTTTACTGGAGATTATGGCTTTTGCCCACTAGACTGGTGTGGTAGGTTTGTGTTCAGTTTTTTTAAATATATGTTGTAATGAAAACTAGAATATAAATAAACTTCCTGGTTGTATGGGATTACTGTAGGGAATTTTTTTAATTATCAAAGGGATGTAATCTGAGTTTAGAAAATCCCCCAAGATGGCTTGCTTGATGCACAAATTGCAATCTTTCTTGCTTTTAATATTTTACAAGACAACCTGTAACCCATTGGGTTATTGTTTCAGAGATATTTCCTTAAGCCCCTGTCACACTGCACCAACGGATGCAAAGAGGATGTAAAACGTTAAAAAAAGCTTGCCATCCATTGGAAAACGCGATGCATCCATTGTGTACTCACTGCATACATTTTTCATACTCTCTATCCAGCCAGCATCCATCTACTGAGATTTCATCCGCTCAAAAAGTTTTGGGCTGCACAAAACTTTTTGAGCGGATGAAGTATCCAACGCATCTGTTCTACATCCACTACGCATATGGGGAACATCCATTATACATCTGTCATCATCCGTTACACGTCTGCTATATCCGCTAGGCATCCGCTGCACATCCGCGCAACTCACATCCGCTCCAGTGGAAAACAGACACAGGGAGGAAGCGAAACGGACGCGGAATGGACACACAGCGTTAGTAGCACAGATGTAGAAAGGATGAAAGCGGATACAGCTCGGATATAAAGCATTAAAACGGAAAAAACGTTCATATAGGGGATGTATCTCAGATATTTAGGATGTCTGGAGGATGCCTGGAGGATGCGGAAGGACACCTAGTGGAAAACCGACATTTCCTATAAAAAGGGGGAGGAAATCACCTGGATCTCACTTTCAGTCCAGCAGCCCTGGTGTGCAGACCTCTTCAGCTTTGCTCTTCCACAGCATCCATTCTTCTCCACCATGGATCATCGCACGCTCCTTTTGGTAGCCGCCATCATTCAACACCAGAACCAAGCCCTCTTCAGGCTCTTTCACCTTTTCTATGGGAAGAAAAGGAGGTGGCCAAGAACTGTGTGGGTCAGATGATGGATCGGGAGAAGAGCGAAGTTTGGACTCTATGACAAGCTGATGATGGAGCTGAGGAACGAAGACACTCGTGCATTCCAGAACTTCATGAGGATACCACCAGCCATGTTTGACGAAATTGTGGAGCGTCTGAGACCCAGGTTGACCAAGCAGAGCACCAACTTCCGTCCCAGCCTGGACCCTGGGCTGAAGGCGGCACTGACTCTGCGCCACCTGGCCTCCAGGACCACGTACAGAAACATGCAGTATGCCTGGAGGGTGCCACATAACACAGAGGGGCTGCTCCTCAGTGGCGGACCTCACCCTCCAGGAAGCTGCACTTTGCCATGACATAGGTCTCCCGGTCGGTGAGCTTTACCGCAGCCTGGCCAGACTTCTTCAGGTGCAACTTCCTGTACCAGGTGTGCATATGCTTCCACCACCCAAGGAGGACATCTGAAGTGTAGCCTTCTGTCTCCAAGCCGCCTGCTTTCACTTGGTGTCTCGATAGAGCCTGTGGCCCTTCCTCCACATATACTGCGTTCTCCCTCAGCCACTCCAGCACTTCCTCCTCATGCTCCTCTGCGATGGAGTACTGCTTCCTCTCTCCCTTCTCCTTCTCCTTGCCTTGCCTCTTCCTCCCTCTGGCAGAGCCTTCAGCATCAGGGCTTTCAGGGCTTTGGGGCTGGTCCACCATAGCAGCAGCAGGAGAAGCAGCAGGAGAAGCAGCACCAGCACCAGCAGCAGGAGAAGCACCAGTAGCAGGAGCAGCAGCAGCAGCAGAAGAAGAAGCAGCAGCACCAGCAGAAGAAGAAGCAGCAGCAGCACCAGCAGCAGTAGAAGCAGCACCACCAGCAGCAGAGTCAGCGCCAGGGGGTGGGATGGTGGATCTATCCCTCTTGCCAGGGCTGGCAGAAGATGGCACAGGCTTCCTCTTCTTCCCCATGATGAAGATGTCTGTGATGAAGATGTCTGTGATGAAGATGTGTCTGGCAGCAGATCTTTCCTCTGAATGGTGACCTGCTTGCAAGCTGCCTCCTTTTTATATCCGTGGGGCTGATGCAACGCATCCTCCCCACATGCGCAGTGATCCACTAGGCATCCTCTACGCATCCGCTCTGCATCTGCTACATATCTGTGTCATCCGCTCTGCATCCGCTATGCATCCGCTCTGCATCCGCTACACATCCGCTCTGCATCCGCTTCATCTGCTCTGCATCCGCTCTTTCTGCTATGCGTCCGCTTTGCTCTGCTCCCCTGGAAGCCCTGCGGATGTGCCATCCACTTCCATCTGCTTTCATCCGCTAGGCTTCCATTGAGCATCCGTTTTACATCCACGATACATCCTCCCCCCGTCCGTTGTTGTCCGCTCTGTTTATGCAAATTTGGGGCACTTTTGAGAGCGGAAAACAACGGATGGAAAATTTGCTTATCCGCTGTGTCCTTTTAATATACATTTTGCATCCGTCGGGCGATGTGACCTGGCCTTTACATCAACAGAGAAACAAAATGACCATGGGCAGACAAAAAAGCAGTGATGGTAGGAGTAACTTCTGACTTCCTACCAGCCTCCCCATTGATTTCCTTTATAGGAAGCTAGCAGAAAGTGTTGGATATCATTACCACAGCTGACCATGACAGCATGGTGGCATGGCAGTGTGGCAGCACTAAACCAGCCACTGATTTTGCCAAATTTCAATTCCATAGGAGTTATGGGTGCCAGATGGTGTATCCATTTTTTAAGTTAGTCCATCTGTGGTGTGTTATTTGAAAAGAATTTGATGCACCATTTTGCCCCACTGAAGGTTACAAACAATTAGATAGACACAAAAGTTTTAGCAATATATAGATTGCAATTATGTGTTTCTGTACATATACTGCATTTACAATATATACCACCTGTCAGTTCTGCCATCTGCCTGGCTCCCTGACATCAAAAACTAGTCGGTAGGGGACAAGGGAGGATAAATGGGAAATAAACATTTATGGGGATGTGATGTGAAATGAGGGGGGAATGACAGCTTGACGAACACCAGGGAAGCACAGAACCAGTTTGTGTCAGTATTCAAGGCCATGCATCCTGATGATGGAATGTGGATTGCCTCAAAATATGTATGCGGCTCTCTGTTGACTGAAGATAAACTGGTCGGGGGGAGAGCTAGGATGAGGGGAACCATTTGTAATTTTTTGTGTGGAAATCTTAGTTCTTGACCTTGATTGCTTGACATTACTGCAACATCAACCTTTAGCAAAATAACCTCCACCTGAATGGAGTCGAGGGTCTTTATTCTTAAGAGGCCTGATTGGGGCAGGTCTGACGCTACCCTTTGTCCAATTCTGTTGAATTGGTGGTATTCAACAATTTGTAACACAACAGTGTGAATTGGATTAAAGCTAGTATACACACTTTTGATATAATTATCAATATATTCATATAAATGGAACGGTCAATTAATATGGTAAATATTACACATCATGGCAAATCAACCATATCTATCCATACTTTTGCAAGCTGTGTGTCCACTCCACTAATGACATTTCACACTGTTATATGATCATTATTAACAGGAAGTTAAAAATATATTTACACATATTATTAAGGCATTAAGTTGACTCAGCCTTCCATCCTTCTGAAATCAGTAAAATGAGAACCCAGATTGTTGGGGACAATATGCTAACTCTGTAAACGGCTTAGAAAATTCTATAAAGGAAGCTGTATAAAAGTCTAATTGCTATTGCTATCGCTATATACGAGGGCATGTACTAGCACTTATATGTAATTGACATGAATAGAGAACAGTAATTTCAGAGAACTTTAAAACTTATTAGAAAGGGAATGATTTTGATTTGCCTCCTCCCAGAGGAGGGATTCTACCTGATTGGATCAGTTCTATAGAACTGGTTGTTACAATTCTGTGCAGTTTGGAGAACCAGCAAATTGTGCCACTGGCTGGCCCCACCCCACCTCTTCCCACTCCACTCCACCCCACCCTGCCCACTCACTCCTTACCTGGCATGTGCGCCATCCAACTTGTGCCTTTGCCTAATTTTTGGTAAGTTCCTATTTTTGGTAAGTTCCTATTTTTGGTAAGTTCCTATTTTTGGTAAGTTCCTGACCATCAGCTGTTCCAACTACCAGCTGTGATGGGAGATTTAGATTAGCTAGAAAGCAGGAAATCATTGGATTTCTTGCTTTCTACTTAATCTAAAAACAGAACTGAACCTTCCTTAGGACTAAAGCTTCTATTTTTCAGTGCAGACTCAGGTAGCAGATTGCAGAAAGGTAGATGTCTGAGTGAATCTGTGATTCTGTGAGCAATTCATTCTGCCTGCCTGCCTGCTTTGCCTGATTTGGGGTAAAAGTTGCTCTTTTTTTAAATAAAAAAATGAATATTTACATCAATATTTACAATAGTTAAATACAAGCCATGCCCAGCCAGTCACCACCAAGCCATGTCCAATCAGCAAGCCATGCCCACCCAGTCATGCCCACACCCACAAATTAGGCCATGCCCACAGAACAATTTGTCAAAAAATTTGAATCCCACCCCTGCCTCCTCCCCAATTGCAAATCTTGCACCATATGATCCTCTTATATGAAATTTGGAAGTTCAACAGTTGGCAAAAAAAAAAAAAAAAAAAAGGCAAAGCAATTTAGTATGCTTGTATGATGCCTTGGTGAGAAGGTGTGAGGAAGGAGGGAGAACATTGGATTCAGTTAATTCAATAACCAACAGGTTTTTATCTCAAATCATAGTAGCCTTTCTAACAGACAGGGCTTCTTTTTCTGTCCAATCACAATATCTTGGGGCGGGCTGGAGAAAACCTAAAAGATAATATTTTGTTTAACCATTTGCTATATTATGGCTGGCTCAGGCTACATCCTTTCTTTTAAGTGGAGGAGGAATGTTAGGTTCTCATACTTCTTCACACAATCAGCTTCTGACACTCAGCTTCCCCAAGAAAGAAACTTCCTTACCACCACTCTCTTTTAGACCCCACAAGACCCCAATCTATCCACCTCCCTAACATTTGTCACAGATGTTCCTTCTTCTAGATACACTTTCTCTGCTGCACCTTTCAATATGTCCTGTCTCAAAACACAAAGCTCCTTTTATAATATCAGCATTTAAAGAACATCACTTGAAAAATACCATTCCCATTTCTGATAAATTTGGCATATGTTGCTTTAACAGCAAAACTAATTCTATTTTAGTGAAAAGGGGAAAAAGGCATTAATTAAAAAAAAAAAAAAGAAACATAGAGTTTCATGGCATGACCCAATTTCTGTGAAATCTCACATGCATCGAAAATGAAATTTCAGATCTTAGAAGGAGGGTTACAGAAATCAAATTAGATTCTTGCAGTAACAAATAACACTAGAGCACAGTTACATATCCAGAACTTGAACTAGATAGATTGTGTAGACCAGTGGTGGGATTCAATATTTGGCTTGATGAATGCGGTGTGGCTTGGTGGGCTTGGCTTGGTAGGCATGGCAGGGAAAGGATACTTTAAAGTCTCCATTCCCTCCCCACTCCTGGGGGAAGGTTACTGCAAAATCCCATTCCCTCCCCACCCCACTAACCTGCTTTCCAGCTCTGTTCTCCTGTGCAGGGCAACAAAAGAAGACCCAGCTGATCAGTTGGGGCTCGGGAGGCAGAGAATAGATGGGGGCAGAGCCAGTCAGAGGTGGTATTTGCTGGTTCTCCAAACTGTTCAAAATTTCCACTACCAGTTTTCCAGAACTGGTCAGAACCTGCTGACTACCACCTCTGGTGTAGACATTCACATCATGAGGCTTTTTTTTTCTTCCATCTAAACACTGTCTGGATTTTTACAGCAGATGAGACAATCTTCAGAATTCATAGAGTGGTTTGGACTCCTTTTGAACTGAAGATCTGATTATAAGTTGGAAAATCGTGCACAATTCTTATGTATGAAAACATTGCCTACTCAATGGCTTATTATAGGCTTATTTAAATCATGAGCGAAAACATACCTGAATACAAGACAACTGTTGAGTTTAAATATTCAGAAAATTTGAGTTAGAGCAAACTGAAGGCTAGAGAATTACTGTGCAATCTGAAGAACAGTAGAGAGATTTGGAATATATTGGATTTATTCTTGAAAGTTATACATCAGGTTGTCTAAAGATTCCCAGTTGCCAACTTAGAGAGTTGGTATAGTTGTTTGACTACCCAGTTGTATCTTAAGCCCATGTCACACAGCACCAACAGATGGAAAGAGGATGTAAAATGGAGAGAAACACTTGCCATCCATTGGTTAACGCGATGCATTCGTTCTGTACTCACTGCGTCCGTTTTTCATACTCTCTATCTGTCCAGCATCCATCTACTGTGATTTCATCTGCTCAAAAAAGTTTTGAGCTGCACAAAACTTTTTGAGCGGATAAAGTATCCAATGCGTCCGTTATACATCCGTTATGCATATGGGGAATATCCGTTATACGTCCATCGTCATCCGTTACGCGTCCGCAATATCTGCTAGGCATCCGCTGCACATCCGCACAACTCACATCCGCTCCAGTGGAAAATGGACACAGGGAGGAAGCGAAACGGATGCGGAACGGACACGCAGCATTAGTAGCATGGACGTAGAAAGGATGAAAGCGGATGCGTTCATATAGGGGACGTATCTTGGATATTTAGGATGTCTGCAGGATGCCTGGAGGATGGAAAAGGACACCTAGCAGAAAACCTATATTTCCTACAAAAAGGGGGAAAAATCACCTGGATCTCACTTTCAGTCCAGCAGCCCTGCGGTGCAGACCTCTTCAGCCTTCATCTGGCTCTTGCTCTTCCACAGCATCCATTCATCTCCACCATGGATCGTTGCACACTCCTTTTGGTAGCCGCCATCGTTCTACAACAGTGCAAAGCCTTCTACAGGGTCTTTCACCTGTTCTACGTGAAGAAAAGGAGGCATCCAAGAAGTGTCTGGGTCTGAAGATGGATCGCGAGAAGAGCTGAGTACGGACTGTATAACAAGCTGATGGTGGAGCTGAGGAATGAAGACCCTCTTGCATTCCAGAACTTCATGAGGATGCCGCCAGCCATGTTTGATGAAGTTGTGGAGCAGCTGAGACCCAGGTTGACCAAGGCAAACACCAACTTCCCTCCCAGCCTGGACCCTGGGCTGAAGTTGCCACTGACTCTGCGCCACCTGGCCTCCGGGACCATGTACAGGACCATGCAGTATGCCTGGAGGGTGACCTGCTTGCTCCCACTGCATCAGGGGGTCCTCTACACGCTCTGCTACGGGGAGTGCAGCTGTTGGGGGGGGGTCTCCATCATGGGGCACTCCACAGATACCTGCCTGGACACAGAATCTGACTCTTGCCCAGAAGAGGACTGGCTCTCTGTGGGCTGCCTGAGAGAGAGGGCAGACAGAGGGGCTGCTCCTCGGTGGTAGACCTCACCCTCCAAGAAGCTGCACTTGGCCATCATGTAGGTCTCCCGGTCGGTGAGCTTGACCGCGGCCTGGCCAGACTTCTTGAAGTGCAGCTTCCCTTTAGGAAGCTTTAGTGTGATTTCCTCTTCTAGAAATAAGACATTGCTTAACAGCTATGAATAGTTCAATTTTTATTCCATTGCTAGACAAAACACAATTTTCATTTTATTACCTTATGTAGCATTACACATGGCTGACAAACATGTTGTAGAAAATAAAGAGTAGCAGGAACAACTTTCTCTAATTCTGACTTAAAGATCTTTTGTTCTGACAGAATTGAGTGGTGTATGCAACTGGCAGTCCTTTAAATGTATATTCTTAGTATGTGTGTGTGCTATTATTAATATTACTTTTAGCCTTTGAATCAGGTTTGACTTCTGGTGGCTGTATGGACAAGTCTTAGGCAGCATTTTTGGAAGTGATTTACTCTTACCATTTTTCTAGGTTTGAGAAAGAATGAGTAATCCATAGTGACTTTGTGTCCAAAGAAGACTAGGTTTCAGTTTTTTCTGCTCATAGTCCATCACCTTAAAACTATTAAGTACATTCCATAAAATACATTAAGAATTCTGATTAAGTAGAAATAGAATTGCACCTTACATGGCTTTACCTGCATTTACTGAAAACTACTGATTATTTCAATTTATCATTTTTTTTAAAACTCAGCTGAATTTATCTTCCATACAGAAACTATAGTTAAAATATATTGTTTCGTTCTTTGCTGGATTTACCTTATATAGTGCCTTCCTACTAGGAGATCAAGGTGGCATAAATAGCATACCCTCCTCAAATTTTAAAAATAATATTATGTTAATATGATATCAAAATTAAAGGCTAGGTCACACTGGCCAATGGATGCAAAACGTATGTAAAAAGGACACAGCAGATGAGCAAATTTTCGATCCGTTGTTATCCGCTCTCAAAAGTGCCCCAAATTTGCATAAACAGAGTGGACAACAATGGAAAGGAATGGACGTGGGGAGGATGTAGTGGGGATGTAAAACAGATGTTCGTAGGAAGCCTAGCTGATGGAAGCGGATGACACATCCGCAGGGCTTCCAGGGGAGAACAGCGAAGCGTACACGTAGCGGAAGGAACGGATGCGTAGCGGATGTGTAGCGGATGACGCGGATGCATCATGGATGCCTATAGGATGCCTAGCGGATGCCTAGCGGATGCCTAGCGGATGCAAAGCGTTCACTGCGCATGCAGGGAGGATGAATTGCGTAAGCTCCACGGATATAAAAGGATGTAGCTCGCAAGCAGGTCACCATTCAGAGGAAAGACCTGCTGCCAGAGACATCTTGAGAGAACACCATGGGGAAGAAGAGGAAGCCTGTGCCTACTCCTGCCAGCCCTGGCAAGAAGGCCAGAACCACCATCCCACCCCCAGACTCTGAAGCTGCTGGTGCTTCTGCTGCTGCTGGTGGTGGTGCTTCTCCTGCTGGTGCTGCTGCTGGTGCTGCTGCTGGTGCTGCTTCTCCTGCTGCTGGTGCTGCTTCTCCTGCTGCTGGTGCTGCTGCTGTGGTGGACCACCCCAAGGCCCTCAAAGCCCTGCTACTGAAGGCCCTGCCAGAGGGAGGAAGAAACAAGGCAAGGAGAAGGGGGAGAGGAAACAGTACACCGTTTCCGAGGACCATGAGGAGGAGGTGCTGGAATGGCTGAGGGAGAACGAGTACCTATGGAGAAAGGACCACAGGCTATATCGAGACACCAAGTGGAAGCAGGCAGCGTGGAGAGAGAAGGCGAAGAGCTTGGGCTACACTTCAGATGTCCTCCTGGGGTGGTGGAAGCATATGCACACCTGGTATGGCAAGCTGCACCTGAAGAGATCCGGGCAGGCTGCTTTCAAGCTAACTGACTGGGAGCCCTATGTCATGGCCAGGTGCAGCTTCCTGGAGGGTGAAATCTGTAGAGCAGCCCCTCTATCAACCCTCTCCCTCAGACAGCCCACAGAGAGCCACTCCTCTTCTAGCCAGGAGACAGCTACCGTGTCCAGGCAGGTGTCTTTGGAGGGCCCCATGACAGAGACCCCCCCCACAGCTGCACTCCCCATGCCAGAGACATGGAGGATCCCCTGTCTCAGATGGAGCAAGAAGAGGCAGCAACCAGAGACCAACCCACCCCCACCCCCAGCTCCACCTCCACAGAAAGCAGGCAGAGAGGCAGACCGGAGGGACAGAGCCACACTGTCCTCTTGGAGATCAGGGACACAATCAAAGCAAGCACAGATCTCCTCTCCCAGCTGGTCCACTTTGACATACCATTCTCCAACCGCAAGCCCTTCATCACGTACGTGAGCCAGACCCTCATGGACATGCCTGAGGCCCAGTACCAGGCGATGAAGGAGAGAATCACAGCTCTTCTGCACCACCCTCCAGGCCAAGCTGAACCTGCTGCTACCCACTCCAGGTCTGCTCCTCCACCCCAGCTGATGTCACAGCCCTTCCATGGATTTCAGCAGCCCCTCGCCTACCAAACCTACCACTACCAGGACTTCCCACAGCAGAGGCAGCCCTTCCCAGTCCACACCCAGATTCCTCAGATGTCACAGATGCCACAGATGCCTCAGATGACCCAGCTGCAGACCAGACAGCCCCAGTACACTCCTCCTTCCTCCACGCCCTTCCTCAGAACATCTGTCATCAGTGTTGGGCCTCACATCCCAGGTCCTTGAGGAAGTGGCTCTCAACCTCACGGGACTGAGTCAGCTCTCTGAGAGCTTCCTGCACACACCATCTCCTGTTGTACTCTCGGGGCCAGGCACCCTCAGACCAGCACTCCAGCAACAGCCACCTCCACAGTTCCTGACCCCTTTACATCTGAGACCATGGGCACGCCTCAGAGTGACTGAAAAGAGTGCCAGAGACTGAGTTGTTATCTGTTCACCTTATCTTTGCTTAAAGACACTTTACTTGGGTCATTTTGCTTTTTAATAAAGTCATACAGTTTGTTATTAATAAAGGTTATCTTTGCTTCACACACTTGGTTCATTTTTGTACCTTAGTAAAGTGTTTGGGGACACTTTGAAAAAATGGTTAAGCCTTTGCATGCTTGTGGGATTGGTAAGGATAGCTGTGGGATGGATAGCTGTGGGATGGGTAAGGATAGTTGTGGGATGGGTAGGGATAGCTGTGAGATGGATAGTTGTGGGATGGGTAATGATAGCTGTGGGATGGGTAAGGATAGCTATGGGATGATAGCTGTGGGATGGCACAATCAACATACATGGCACAATCTCATCAGTGTGATGAGACAGGCTGAAGGAAGGCATCCATTAAGCATCTATCATCCTGTCTTGCCACTCCACTGCTCCAGCTGGGGAGTTGCACCAGTGTTTCAGGATGTTGCACTGCTTCTTCACTTCACGTGAAGCTCTGTTGGGGCCCTGCACATCCACAGTATCTATCAGGTTTAGTCCTTGCCTCCATTCACCAGGCTCCATGTCCCCATTGCCTTGTTGATGGGTCCACAAGCCTGTTCTGCAACACTGGGTAGCGGGTGCGCATGAGATTGTGCAGGATGCAGCAAGCTTCCACGATGCTCCTCATGGTCTCTGGGTGATGCTGCATGGTGGTGAGAAGTATCTGGAACCTGTTGGCCAGGATGCCAAAGGCATTCTCCACCACCCTTCTTGCCCTGGACAGGCTTTAGTTGAAGATCCTCTCTTCATGGGTGAGGTATCTGGAAGTGTAGGGCTTCATGAGGTAGGTTCTGAGGGAGAAGGCGTCATCACCCATGATGAAGTAGGGCACATCTTGTGTGTCATTGGGTAGGGGGTCTGGATCTGGGAAACCCATGATGAGGTTGCATTCCAGCCCACCCATGAGGTCACTGGTCCAGGCTGGGAGGGACGTTGGTGTTTGCCTTGGTCAACCTGGGTCTCAGACGCTCCACAACTTCATCAAACATGGATGGCGGCATCCTCATGAAGTGCTGGAATGCACGAGTGTCTTCATTCCTCAGCTCCACCATCAGCTTGTCATACAGTCCAAACTCCGCTCTTCTCCCGATCCATCGTTGGACTCACACAGTTCTTGTACGTCTCCTTCTCTTTGCATAGAAAAGGTGAAACAGTCTGAAGAGGGCTTGGTTCTGGTGTTGAATGATGGCGGCTACCAAAAGGAGTGTGCGATGATCCATGGTGGAGATCAGTGGATAATGTGGAAGAGCAAGACCAAGGGTGAAGAGGTCTGCACACCAGGGCTGCTGGACTGAAAGTGAGATCCAGGTGATTTCCTCCCCCTTTTTATAGGAAATGTCGGTTTTCCACTAGGTGTCCTTCCACATACTCTAGGCATCCTCCAGACATCCTAAATATCCGAGATACGTCCCATAAATGAACGTTTTGTCTGTTTTAATGCTTTATAGCCGAGCTGCATCCGCTTTCATCCTTTCTATGTCCGTGCTACTAACGCTGTGTGGACATTCCGCATACCTTTCGCTTCCTCCCTCTTTCCGCTTTCCGCTGGAGCGGATGTGAGTTGCGCAGATGGCCAGAGGATGCCTAGAAGATACATCGGACGTGTAACGGATGACAACGGACGTAGAACATTTGTTGCCCGTATGTGTCGTGTATGTAGATCGTACGCGGCGGAAAGTTCATCCGCTCAAAAAGTTTTATGCAGCTCAAAACTTTGAGCGGATGAAATAGCAGTAGACGGATGTTTCACGGATAGAGCGTATGAAACACGTATGCAGTGAGTACACAACGGATGCATCGCGTTTTCCAACGGATGGCAAACTTTTTTGTCCGTTTTACATCCTCTTTGCATCCGTTGGTTCAGTGTGACAGGGGCTTTAAATAAAACACCAAAATTAACATGTCCATAAATTATTACTAATTGCTGCAGCAGAACAGCAGAGGAGATGTAAAAATAGGGATGAAAACTTTGCTGTATGATGTCTTAATCAGAGCAAGTGCTTGATTTTGTCATAATTCTACAATATTTTGATTATAAACCTTTAGCTATTCTAAATTCTAAAACAAATTACAAAACAAATATTCAAAACTAGAATGTATAGCATTTTTAGAATTTAGAACAGATATAAGTTACATACAGAGTCAAAATATTTGGCCTGATTTTGAATTATTTCAAAGTGAAATACATTCTCTGATTTCGATATTATATGGCAAGGTTGTTTTCACCCCTGTTTTTACATCTGTTTGCTGCTCTGCTGTTCTGCAGTGGAAAAAATAATAATAATGCAATGGTGGGATCCCCTAGTTCCCATTAGAACTAAAAGCAGCTAGTCAAATGTATAAATAGTTGTTCTCTTCAATTCACATGATGGCTGTTAAAGCAACCAAGCTTTTATTATTTGCTTTTACTATGGGAGAAACTTCTGTCTTGGATGATTTTGGACATCTTGTTATATCCTATTCCGAAATCTGTCAAACATGGAATGATCGCTGGAATTCTGAAGAATCCTCTATGACAGGTTAAGATCAACAGCAGCCACACAGAAGATTTCTTAAGCATTTTAACTTTTCAGCTCCTACTGTAAACATATCCTTATATCTCTGTTCAATTAGTTAAGTCTGTAAGTGTTTTCTTGAAATGTGGATCCTTCTGATAACATCAGAGCACTTTAGTTAACCAAATATCTTTGGAATATATTGCAGAGAAGGTAAAACACATTTTTGCATGGGGAAGATGCTACATAGTTTTGGCAAATATTTCTTGAGGAAATAACAAAAGCAACAAGATTGATACCTGGCTCATTATAATCTAATGATGACTGTTTCAGTTCCAGTCTTAACCTGGAGCAGCGTAGGGTTTAAAATGTTGTCACATTATTAATGGTACCATCCCTCCATGACCAAATAAGGAGCAAGTTAGCCCAGTGGAATATGAAAACTCAACCATATAATAGTTTTACCTGTTCCAGGGTGTTTTATGAGTCAGTTGTTCAAAATACATTTTGCCACAATGCTCCTAACAATAATTTAGAGGTTTCATCAAGAAAACTTGACTATTCTTCGTGGCCTAGAATGTTTCTCTCCAACTTAATCTTTTCCAGCCAGATGTCTCTGGAAATGTTAAACCACAACTCTTACTGTTCTCAGCCAACAAGTAGTCCAATCTTTCTGGAGGGCCTTAACCACAAAAAGTATCCTAGAACTCCTGAGATGGCATAAAATGAAATTTAGAGGCCACTTTTCAGTTTGAATTTATCATAGAGGCAGAGAGCTTTGAATTCTTACCAGAATCACATCCCTGGTTTGACACTCATAAGCAACAGATGTCTAGAGTTTTGTATGAAATATTTAAGTTTTACTATAGTTACAACAATTATAACAATTAGAAGACAAGAAAAAAAGAATATCATTATATCATGATATCATCTCTCCATCAGTGAGACATTTTAGGATTCAGATTTTAGGTGGAAATAACAACTTGCTCCCCAAAATAACTCGGGGAGATGCATAATTTTCTCTCCACCCTGAGACACCGGCCCAGTCCAGCTGCAGCTGATGATCCACATCATAATGGGCTCCTGGAGGAGGAGGGGATGCCATCTCCCCCATTGTGAAGTGCACTAAATTTAAGTAAGCCGCGCAAGGTGCTGCAAAAGCAGCGAGCAGGCCATGGAGATGCCGAGAGCAGTGGTGTCAGCCACAGTGAGGGCAGTGTCTCAGGGCAGAGAGCAAGACATGCATTTCCCACAGTGATCAAGGTGAGCACTGTTATGTATGGAACTTGGTAGGCTCCAAGTTCCCTATTCTGATTGGCCGAAAAGGCCGTTCTCGAATTGGCCATTAGAGAACCAATCCGATTGGCCTGCCGGACAGCGGGAACACTTAAAGTGGTGTCATTGACCACAAGCCACGAGCAAGCTACTATATAAAGGGCTGCCACGGCTTGGGCTCTTGTTCCATTACCATTGCTTACTGAATTAAATAAAGAGTTTGTTGTTGGAACCCGGTCTCGTGCAACTTATTTCCGGACAGAACACTGGCGACGAGGATGGGATCGTCGTAGAAGAGTGAGACCAAAGCACGTGGTGATCTGAACCGAGTGAGAGAGATGGCCAGGAATAACGCGCTGCCCACACCATTCAATCGTGATGAGGAGGATTGGGAGTCGTATATCAATCGCTTTCTTATGTTTTTGGAAAGCAACGAACTGCAGGAAATATCTGATCAAAGGAAGAAGGCTGTCTTCCTTACACACTGTAGACCAGCCTTCTTTAAAATGGCGAAGGCGCTGGCTAAACCAAGAGATGTCAAACAAATGACTTGGCCCGAGCTGAACAGAATGCTCAGAGCACATTACGCACCTGTGGTTTTCAACTTGATAAAGAGACACGAGTTCTACAAGAGAGACCAGAAAGAAGATGAAACTGTCAGAGATTTTGTAGCAGCCCTGAGACACATCGGAGGAGCCTGCGAGTTCCAGAACATGGACGAGGCCATGAGGGGCCACGTGGTCCTCAGTTTGAAGGATACTATACTTCAGAGTAAGCTGCTGAATAGATCAAACATAACCGTGGCCGAGGCTATTGTAGAAGCAACAGTTGCCGAAGCAGCAAAGAAATCTGCAGCCACCATGGGCCAAATGAATGCGATTCCAGATCCTCCAAACCAAGCCAGAGAGAAGAAGGCAGAGGGAAGCAAGAAACAAACCACAGCAACCACCCATTATGAAGATCTCGAATCCCAGAGCGACACCGATGATGAAAATGAAGATGTCCATAGATTTCATTCAGACAAGAAATGGCAGGAAAAGAGAAGAAAGGTGGGAGTTTCAGTGTGCGGGATGCGGGGGCAACCACCCGCAAGCTGAATGCAGGTTCCTAGACGCAATCTGTAGGGCTTGTAACAAATGGGGGCACATTGAAAGGGTCTGCTGAAACAAAAAGAGCTATAGTCCTAAAAGACATGGCAGCACACACACACACACACACCCCAGATATGAAGAGAGACAAGCTGGAAACAGATGGAACTGAAGCAAAAGAACCAGTGACAGAGAGGAAACACACCAGATGGTAACCATCGGAAATGCCAGGGCAGAAAACAGGAAAAAGGTCCGGATAGAGGTGAACATCGAAGGGAAGCCCTGTGAGATGGAAGTCGACTCCGGGTCTTTTCTATCTATGGTATCCTGGAATACCATCTGGCGCCTGATACCGGACATTAAACAAAAAGAACTACAAAACAAAGACTGATTTTAAAAGACCACCAGGGAAATCAAATCCCAGTAGTGGGCCTTGGACATTTCCTCATTGAATTTAAAAATCATGCCAAAATCTTGCCTCTGACCATCGTCGACCGTAATCGCCATAGCCTGCTGGGGATCGAATGGTTCATGCCCCTGGGAATCGGGATGACTGGGATAAACCACATTGCTACAGCCAACTGGGAGGAGAGTCTGCTACAAGAATTCCAAGATGTTTTCGACGGGACCCTAGGCAAGTACAAGGAGACTCCAATTTTGTTTAGCCTAGACCAGAAAATAGCCCCCATCCGGTTAAAAGCCAAACGCGTTCCGTTTGCCTTAAAACCAAAAATTGATGAACAATTAAACAAATTAATAGCACCAGGGGTGTTAGAGCCAATTGACCATGCCAGGTGGGAAACACCCATCATGACTCCTGTAAAACCAGATGGGTCAGTGCGCATCTGTGGAGACTATAAGGCAACCCTAAACCATATGCTCCAACAAAGCGCATACCCAGTACCGGTAGTGCAACTCTTATTGCACTCCCTAGGGGGAGGAAATTTTTTTGTGAAGCTTGATCTCGCACAGGCATACCAACAGCTACCCATTGACCCCACTACTGCAGAGTCACAGACTATTGTGACACATAGAGGGGCATTCAAGTGTAACCATCTCCAGTTCGGCGTTAGCGTTGCCCCAGGCATGTTCCAAAGCCTCATTGACCGTCTGTTAAATGGAATCAAGGAAATCGTCTCTTATTTTGGTGATGTTCTGGTGTCAGCAAAAAACACCAACCAACTAGAGAGCAGATTAAGGGAAGTTTTAAGAAGATTTAGAGACGCAGGCCTTACGGTAAAGTGAGAGAAATGTAATCTAGCCACAAATCAGGTCAAGTTTCTGGGCTGCCTAATAGATGAACAAGGAATACACCCCACTGAAAAAAAGATAAAGGCAATCAAAGACGCACCTAGACCTAGGAACAAAACTGACCTTCAAGCATTCCTAGGTCTCATAAATTTCTACAATGTACTTCTGCCCCATAAGGCAACCATAGCAGAACCTTTACATCAGTTGTTAGACAAAAAAACTACCTGGAAATGGGGCCACCGGGAACAAGCAGCATTTCAGGGTATCAAAGACCTATTAACTTCTAACACCGTTTTAATCCAGTATAGCAATACCCTGCCTTTGACGGTCACCTGTGATGCATCGCCTTTTGGAATTGGCGCCATCCTGAGCCACAAGCTACCAGACAGCAGAGAGGCACTGGTCACTTTCTATTCAAAAATGCTTTCCAAATCAGAACGCAATTACAGCCAACTCGACCGAGAAGCCCTCACAATCATCGCCGGAGTCAAAAGATTCCATGAGTACCTTTACGGAAGAACTTTTTCGATCATCACTGATCACAAACCCCTGTTAGGAATCCTGGCAGGAAACAAGCCAACCCCAAACATTCTGTCACCTAGAATGACGAGGTGGTCTGAATTCCTCGCTGCCTACACCTACACGCTGATTCACCACCCAGGAAAGACCATCACCCATGCCAACGCCCTGAGCCGTTCCCCGCTGCCCATCACAGAAGAGGACCCAGCTCCCACCATCTCCACACTTCAACTCGAGACCTGCCCGAACCTGCCGCTAACTGCAGTGGACATCACGAGAGCCACCGCAAAAGACCCTTTGACAGCTCGCATCCTGAATTGGGTAGGTAAGGGCTGGTCGGAGGAGAACAAAACTGAGACTTTTAAGCCATTTCGCACCCGACAGACTGAACTGTCTATCGAAAAGGGCTGCATTTTGTGGGGTGACAGGGTGGTGATATCAAACAGACTCCAGGAAGATGTTTTGTGCATGTTGCACGAGGGGCACTCAGGCATAGTCAAAATGAAAACCCTGGCCAGGAGTTACGTCTGGTGGCCAGGGCTGGACAAGGACATTGAACGTTGGGTGGAAACATGCCATGACTGTCAAAAATCGAGGCCTACCTCCCCACAGGCACCAGTTAGGGAATGGGAAACTCCCCGGGGTCCATGGTCTAGACTACATATTGACTTTGCTGGACCGACAAAAGGCAACACTTTTTTAATAGTTGTGGATGCCTACACGAACTGGTTAGAAGTCATCCTCATGGTTTTGACAACCAGCGAGGCAATAATGAAACAGCTAGACAAACTTTTTGCCATGCATGGACTGCCTGATATACTGATATTGGACAATGGGCCTCAGTTTACCGCGTTAGCATTCGAGCAGTATTTAGCTGCCCAAGGCATCCGACATGCTTTAACGGCACCAGCCCGTCCAGTTGCAAACGGCAGGACTGAACGCATGGTTCGGTACACTAAGGAGGACCTGGATAGAATGGACAAGGGGGATGTGCAAGAAAAACTAAACCGATTACTAACCCTACAGCATATTTCCCCTAGCAGCACAACCAACAAAAGCCCAGCAGAACTCCTAATGGGTAGGAAATTGTGTTTCTACCTCAACAGACTGCACCCCACTTACACCTGGGATAAACACCCCGACTCCTCCAGCAAATACCGTGCATTTGAAATAGGTGACCTGGTCTATGCAAAAAACCTCATCGGGGACCCGTTATGGCTTCCAGTCACGATCACCCAGATCACAGGCCCCCGGTCTTATCGACTACTCCTAAATGGCGGAAGAGAATGGAAGCGGCACATCGACCAGCTTCGTTTGTCACATCCTCGAACGCAACAACACACCAGCGCCAAAAATAAATAACGACCAAAAAACAACTGAGGAGGGAGGGGAAATACAAAATAATAAAAAAGGGAGAGACAAACCTCCCATAACAAGACAACAAACACTACACAAAGACTATCAAACAAATCAAAAAGAGCACTCACGGTTAAATGAACCCCAAATGAGAAGTCCAGGAACAGGAAAGCAAAGTGAGGCCTTCCTGGAAGGAGACAGCCAGGCCAGTTGAACCAACATGGACAAACCAGGAGGGAGAGGCAGAGCCATCACAACCGGCCCAAGAGACTCAGGTGGGAGCAGTAAGGCTGACTCACTCTTCCAGGAGGGTCCATGGAGAAGGAACAGAGAGACAGCGATCCTGCCCAAACCGCTCGAAGACCACACGGAGACTGAGCTGCGCAGGTCAACCAGGACTCGAAAAAGCCCCACCTACCTGTGTGACTACATGATGCACGTTGGACTGAACCAAGGAGGGAGGGGTGTTATGTATGGAACTTGGTAGGCTCCAAGTTCCCTATTCTGATTGGCCAAAAAGGCCGTTCTCAGATTGGCCATTAGAGAACCAATCTGATTGGCCTGCCAGATGGCGGGAACACTTAAAGTGGTGTTATTGGCCACAAGCCATGAGCAAGCCACTATATAAAGGCTGCCGCAGCTTGGGCTCTTGTTCCATTACCATTGCTTACTGAATTAAATAAAGAGTTTGTTGTTGGAACCTGATCTCGCGCAACTTATTTCCGGACGGAACAAGCATAGTACCAACAATGTCAGGAAGAAGAGGCAAGCACAGGGGCGTTTCACTCCCACTTTGGAATATGGAGTGAGTCTCCATCTGCTGCCATAGCCCTTATCTTCCCTTACCAGGCCAGGCAAGGAGTGACTGGGAGGGGAGGGCAAGGGGTGAGGCCAGCCAGTGATGGGTTCAACTGACAGGGGACCACAGAGGGGAAGAAAGAGCCGCATACAGCTCTGGAGTTGCAGATTGCCAACACCCAGTCTGGGTGAAACCAGGCTTAATAACAGTAACTGTGAGAGGGATCTTGGAGTCTTAGTGGACAACCAGCTAAATATGAGCCTGCAGTGTACAGCAGCAGCCAAAAAAGCCAATACAATCCCAAGATGCATTAACAGAGGGATACAATCAAGATCAAGTGAGGTACTAATATCACTGTATAAAGCCTTTGTAAGACCATACCTAGAATAGTGGATCCAGCTTTGCTCACCACACTATAAAAACATTCTAGAACAGTGGTGTCAAACTCAATTTCATTGAGGGCCACATCAAGATTGTGTTTGACCTTGGGGGCCAGATGGGCATGGGCAGGGTGGGCATGGCCAGCTTGACATCACTCATGTCAGGAGTGTTTGTGGTGGCCCAAGCACTCTGCCAGCAAAAATGGGCTCCAGAGCTCCAGTTTTCAGCTGTGACAGCCTTCTGCCACCTTCTGCTAGTAAAAACAGAGCTCTCTTTTCCACTGGCAGAGGGCAGCAGGAGGCTGTTGCAGCTGAAAATGGACTCTGGAAGGGCCACACATGGCTCTCCCAAGCTCTGTTTTCGCTGGCAGAGGCACTGCGGGCCTATCATTTGCTGTTTCTAGGGCAGTCCCATGGGCCAGATCTAGGCACCCTGTGGGCCAGATTTGGCCCCTGGGCCTTGAGTTTGACATCCCTGCTCTAGAAAAAGTACAGAGAAGAGCAACCAGGATGATTAGGGGACTGGAGACTAAAACAACTTCTTCTTCTTCTTCTTCTTCTTCTTCTTCTTCTTCTTCTTCTTCTTCTTCTTCTTCTTCTTCTTCTTCTTCTTCTTCTTCTTCTTCTTCTTCTTCTTCTTCTTCTTCTTCTTTGTCCTTCTTCTTCTTCGTCCTTCTTCTTCTCCTTCTCCTTCTCCTTCTCCTTCTCCTTCTCCTTCTCCTTCTCCTTCTTCTTCTTCTTCTTCTTCTTCTTCTTCTTCTTCTTTCCTGACAGTGAAAACAATCAACCAATGGAACAGCTTGTCCTTGGAAGTTGTGGGAGTTTCATCACTGGAAGCTTTCAAGAAGAGATTGGACTGCCATTTGTCAGAAATGGTGTAGGGTCTCCTGCTTGGGTGGGGATTTGGACTAGATGGCCTACAAGGTCCCTTTCAACTCTTGTTAATCTGTAAAACATTTTACAGAGTCAACATATTGCCCCAGTAATCTAGGTCCTTATTTTACTCAACTCAGAAAGGTTGAAAGCTTAGTCAACCTTGAGCTTCGTGAGAATGGAACTGCTGAACTGCAGGCAGCTGGCAGTCAGTAGAAGTAGCTTTTAGTACTGCATTCTAACCACTGTGCCACAATGGCAAATACTTTAGCATAAATCATGGTTGGACTAACTGTGAAATAGTTTTCAAGTCATAAGAAGATGGGTTTAATGGGAAAATAGTCAATTCTACTTCTAGCTGGAAAGTTTTCAGACTTTTTCCTGTTGGGTGGAGGGAGCCACCTTCCTTCAATCAATTGCATTGACTCATTCACATTTTGTTTAATTCTTCCTTTACTGCATATTCCATTATAGTGGCTGTATATGAGAATGGAGCATATAAAGTAAATAATTATGCTAAAGAATAAAGTAATGTGCTTCTCAACTCTTCAGTTTTTAATTTTCTTCCCCTCCAAACCTAAATAAGACTTTTAGATCCATCTAGTAAGCCAAAAGTATTCTTTGGCCATCAGAGGGTCAAACAGGAAAAAGGATACACTGTAGTATTATTCCCAGAATGGATTAATATTACAATTCATAGCACACAGAGTAAACCATTGTGGCTCAGTTTGATTCTATTTTATATTTCTATTTTGTTTCATAAAGATAGATAGCTCCACCCAAGTAGGTATTTATTAACCCCTATACTTAAGGCTGTTAACATAAACACTGCCTTGTGGCTCTATGTGGTGAACAGCAAGGGAATTTCCCTCTTGCTGTCTATGTAAGCAATATGATATATTCTTCAACCCGTTTGCTAATTGTTGAAAAGGAAACCTGTCACTCTGATTTTATTTTATTTTTTGGTAGGAAATAACTTATTGATTCTTTACCCATCCAGTGTATATTACAGTAGATTCTTAGAGCCCTGCATACATCGAGGTTAGGTCATCTGTGTATCCCAGGATGCTATTTGGGGAGAAATTCAAAAGTACCATGGCATTTGGAATTCATCCATGGAAATGAAGCAACTATCTGGCCCTTCTAACCAAGAAGTGGCCTTCTAGGTAAGATTATAAAATGGGTTCAAAGCAGTGGTGGGATCCAGCTACTTTAGCAACTGGTTCAACCTAAAGACTGGGTGGGCATGGCTGGGGAGGTCATGTGACTGAGTGGGCATGGCTAACTCATTGTTAATCATTGCAAGATGGGGTAGGTCGACACAGTGGTGGCCAGAGCCTTAGACTTACCTTTGTGCAGCAACAGCAATGGTGATTCTCCGATGCCTCATCTCTTGCTGGGTCTAGTCAGGGTTTTAAAAAAAGGTTTAAAAAGGTTTTTGCAGCAGGAAATAGCGGGTGGCTACTTCTGGCCTTTGTTGGTGCAGCTGGGCTAAGGACCCCACCCCGAGACACTGACCTGAAGCTGCCACCAGTCTTTTCCAGCACGAGAAGCCTGCAACCACCAGTTTTTTTCAGTGCGAGAAGCATGCAGCCACCAACGTTTTCCCATATGAGAATCCTGCAGCCGCCACTCTTTTTCAGCGCAAGAAGCCTGCAGCTGCCATTTTTTTTCAGTGTGAGAATCCTGCAGCCACAGCTCTTTGCCAGTGCACAGGGCCTGCAGCTGCTGCCTCTTTGCTGGCTGGAACTGAGCCAGAAGCTGGAGGCTTCTCGTGTTGGCAAAGAAGTGGCAACTGTGGCCTTCTCATGCTCACAAAGAATGGCAGCTGCCGGATTCTTGCATCAGCAAAGAGGTGGTGGCTGCAGGATTCTCACATCGGCAAGGACTGGCAGCTGCAGGATTCTCACACTGGCAAAGAGGTGGCAGTTGCAGAATTCTTGTGCCATCAACGAGGTGGTCGCTGCAGGATTCTCAGTGTGTGTGTGGGGGGGGACATGGCAAGGCTTGGCTGTTTTTCAGGCCCTGCTCTGGGCTTCTGCCTGCTCAACCTCTCTGTCTCAGGTCCCACATCCAGCCCATGACAAGGGCACACTTCCAGGCCAGGCCAGCCGGTGGATGGGTAAGTGGGTGTCCCTCAGAGAAGGCATTTTCTCTCAGGCCTCGCACATGGAAGGCCCTGTGGAAGCTGAAGCTGGGCCCAAAAGGTGGCCTCACCTCACCAGATGTCCCAATCCACTGGCTGATGCAGCAAGCCCAGAGTGGATCTTCCTTTCCTGCCATCAGCCTTACCTCTAACCATAGGACTTACACCGTTCTCACAGTGGCAGCCCAGCATGCAGGCAGAGGCCCTGAGGAATGCCAGAACCAGAGACTGGAATGTCCCCCGACTCAAGGCAAAGGGTGAGAGGATAGCATGTGGGCAGAAGGATTGTGAGAGCCAGGCCCAAAAGGTGGCCAAGCCTCTCCTTTCCTAAGAGATCTGTAAGGGGAGGCGGGAAGTGCACCAACGTGCCTACCATCCCTGTCCTATTGTTTCTTTTATTTTTTTTATTTTTCTTATATGTATCCATGTATTCATAACTATGTTTTTATTTATACCTATTATCTTGTAAACAATTGACTAAACAAACAAACAAACAAACAAATAAATAAATACCTTTGCGGGCAGCCATGGTGAGCAGAGTGGGCGAGGCATGGAAATCAGCTGAGCCATGTGGTGAATCATCATTTCATATGACATTCCCATACAAGCGCTGTCTCAATGAACTGCCTCCAGAATCACCACAATATACTGAGCCCTAGGATGAAGTAGAATCATTGCTTCCTGCCACAACAAATACTTTATTGTGGCTGCCATGCAACAAGAGGAAGGGGTTGCCTTCAAGCTACATCTAGATGTTCTCTCTGAGACTTCTTTCTTGCCCTTGATGTGCTGTTGAGCCCATCTGCAAACAAGGGAGGGGGAAGGACTATGAGCTGATTGGCCTTTCTTGTCTTCCTACAAGAAAGGGGATGGAGATGATTCTTACAAGAGAGATTGTGTGAATCTCTTCATCTTGGGAAAGAATAATTAAGGGAGGAGTTTCAGAAAATATTATGAAATCCCGAGAAACAAGAAAAGATAAGAAGGTTAAAATGAGCCTATCTTGATTTTGTTTAATGTAAGATGGAGCAAAGAGGGATTCTGACAGGCTTTCAATTTTTTTGTTATAATATCTTACAACAATAATGAGCCATCCTTCGAACTCATGCCCTTTTGTCTTACCTACTTCTGAGGGCTAACATAGACTCAGTTGCCTCTACTCACAACAACAACAATACTAATACTAATAATGATGCAAAACTACCGTGGGACTTCCGAATACAGATTGATAAAGTTTTGGAACACAATACCCTGGATATCAAGATTGTGGAGAAGAAAAAAGTGTGGAACGTCGACATTGCCATACCTGATGACAGCAGAATCAACGAGAAACAACTTGAAAAAATCACCAGATATCAGGACTTAAGAATCAAACTGCAGAGATTCTGGCATAAACCAGTGCAGGTAGTTCCAGTGGTACTCAGCACACTGGATGCTGTGCATCCTAGGCAAGCACTTGAAACAATTGGTGCTGACAAGATCACCATTGGTCATCTGCAGAAGGCCACCTTACTGGGATCTGCTCGCATAATCTGCTGATACATCCCGCAGTCCTAAACACTTGGGAAGTGTTCAACTAGTGATACAAAACCTAACATGGTTATCTCATTTGCTGTGTGTACTGTCATTTTTGTGTATAATAACAATTTATTCATTGATCAACACATTTCAAAATAAACAAAGCTCTTTATTAATGCCCTATTCACTGTAGGACCACTCAACATACATGGCACAATATCATCAGTGTTATGAGACAGGCTCAAGGAAGCATCCATTAACCATCTATCATCCTGTCTTGCCACTCCCCTGCTCCAGCTGGGGAGTTGCACCAGTGTCTCAGTAGGTTGCGCTGCTTCTTCCCTTCACGTGAAGCTCTGTTGGGGCCTTGTACATCCACAGCATCTATCAGGTTTCGTCCTTGCCTCCACTCACCAGGCTCCATGTCCCCATTCCCTTGTTGATGGTCCACAAGCCTGTTCTACAACACTGGGTAGCGGGTGCGCATGAGATTGTGCAGGATGCAGCAAGCTTCCACGATGCTCCTCACAGTCTGTGGGTGATTCTGCATGGTGGTGAGAAGGACCTGGAACCTGTTGGCCAGGATGCCAAAGGCATTTTCCACCACCCGTCTTGCCCTGGATAGCCTGTAGTTGAAGATCCTCTCTTCATGGGTGGGGTATCTTGAAGTGTAGGGCTTCATGAGGTAGGTTCTGAGGGAGAAGGCGTCATCACCCATGATGAAGTAGGGTACATCTTGTGTGTCATTGGGTAGGGGGTCTGGATCTGGAAAACCCATGATGAGGTTGCGTTCCAGCCCATCCTTGAGGTCACTGGCGTTGTATACTTGGCTATGTGAAGCTGACCCGTTGCCTGAAGCATCGATGTACATGAACGTGTTGTCAGCATCAACCATGGCAAAGAGGATGATGCTGAAGAAGCCCTTGTAGTTGTAATAAGAGGACCCTGAGTTGGCTGGAGCTTTGCAGGCCATGTGCTTCCCATCTATGGCTCCAACGGTGTGGGGAAAGTTCCACCTCTGATACCACTCTTCTGCAACTTTCCTCCAGCCTTGTTCAGTGGTGGGGCACTGAAGGAGTTTCTCCACATATTCTTCGATGATGGCCTGCACCATTTCTCTGACCACTTTGCTGATGCTGTTCTGTGGCACCCTCCAGGCATACTACATGTTTCTGTATGTGGTTCCAGAGGCCAGGTGCCGCAGAGTCAGTGCCACCTTCAGTCCAGGGTCCAGGTTTGGATGGAAGTTGGTGTTTGGCTTGGTCAACCTGGGTCTCAGACGCTCTACAATTTCGTCAAACATGGCTGGTGGCATCCTCATGAAGTGCTGGAATGCACGAGGGTCTTCATTCCTCAGCTCCACCATGAGCTTGTCATACAGTCCAAACTCCACTCTTCTCCCGATCCATCATCGGACCCACACAGCTCTTGAACGTCTCCTTCTTCTCCTTGCATAGAAAAGGAGAAACAGTCTGAACAGGGCTTGGTTCTGGTGTTGAATGATTGCAGCTACCATAAGGACTGTGTTATGATCCATGGTGGAGATCAATGGATGATGTGGAAGAGCAAGACCAAGGGTGAAGAGGTCTGTACACCATGGCTGCTGGACTAATAGTGAGATCCAGGTGATTTCCTCCCCCTTTTTATAGAAAATATCGGTTTTCCACTAGGTGTCCTTCCACATACTCTAGGCATACTCCAGACATCCTAAATATCCGAGCTACTTCCCAGATACAAACATTTTGTCCTTTTTAATGCTTTATATACGAGATGCATCCACTTACATCCTTTCTATTTCCGTGCTACTAACGCTGTGTGGACGTTCCGTGTACTTTTTGCTTCTTCACTCTTTCCGTTTTCAGCTGCAGTGGATGTGAGTTGCGATGATGTCCAGAGGATGCTGAGAGGATACAGCGGACGTTTAACGGATGACAATGGACGTAGAACGTTTGTTGCCCGTATGTGTCGCAGATGTACATCGTACACGGCGGAAAGTTCATCCGTTCAAAAAGTTTTGTGCAGCTCAAAACTTTTTGCGTGGATGAAATCTCAGTGGATGGATGCTCGAGGGATAGAGCGTATGAAATACGTATGTAGTGAGTACACAACGGGTGCATCACGTTTTCCAACGGATGGCAAGCTTTTTTGTCCGTTTTACATCCTCTTTGCATCCGTTGGTGCAGTGGGACATGGGTTTAAAGTAAATTATTATTTCCTTCTGCTTATGAGCAAATGTTTAATTAGAAGGAAGACAAGAGAGAAATAATCTATTGCAGCTGTCAAATTCTATTGATTTCATTGTGAGTCATAAATAAATATAATGCATTAGTTGTAGATGCAACTTGGCATGAAGTTCTGTAGAGTGTCAGACAAGAATGAATTAAATGAGAACAATTAGTCTGACTTTCTCTCTCAAGCTTGAGAGTGCCAGACAAAATGTTTCAGGCAATGTAAATCCAGGGCCAAGTTATATCTTTATATTCTTCTTTCCTCCATGCTAGTTTACGCTTTATGTGATACATTTGTCCACTTTAAGTAGAATGCAACAATTGATATATGGCACATAAAGTATGAAACAATGTAAGAACACTAGGTGGCATTGTTATTACAATGTTTTAAAAAAGCTTACACTTGTTATTACTCCCAGGTACTGCATGCTATATTTTAAACCTGAAATAAGAGTTTTTAGGCTGCATAGAAATTAACACAGACACCATCTTCTCATTTTCAGTAGCTAAATTTCAGAAAATTAGAAGAAACGTGTATAGAAAATTGTTATAAATGTTTCTGCAAGAGCCTCCTACCAGCAACCAGGATAGAGCATTTTTAGGACACAGAAGGAATAGTTATCAAACAGCGAGACAATATGAAGCTTGAGGGAATCAGGATCAGAATAATCCTAAAAGGCTGGAATGTAATTCATGTCATGTGAATTGTTAAAGATTAATAATATAAACTATGATAGAGTGGTCAATTCATGTTAGATCAATATCTGAGAGAGAGAGAGATAGAGTCTTGGTTTTAGCATAGCTGAAAATTGAATTAGAGATCTTTAGTCACAGACTGAGCATGATCTTAACAAAACATAACTACTACTTAAAGATTAATATAATCTTTGTCTGTATGAACAGAACAGAGCACCTGTGTCCATGGCCATTTTGTCTGGATTACTTGGTTCAGTCTTTCTTTCAGCCCTGCCTTCCTGATAGAAGAGTGGACCAATCAGAAGATAATTGTTTATGCGATGACCCTCAACTTTTTTGCCCTGGAGAAAAGCTGAGATATAAATCCAATGAACAAATATTTAATTAAAAAGGATGGGAAATAATTGCTCTACTACTGCTACTCAGGTGATCAGATTGCACATGAACACTGTGAACAGTTCTGGGATTCACATTGTAAAAGGACACTGAAAATCTGCAGCACAACAAACAAGCTGCTGAGCACTCTATGAGAACTTTTAAATAATGATGTAGTGAGGTCTAGTATAAAAACAACAACAGCAGCAAAAAACCCAAACGCTATGCTTTCAACAAATATATAATATGTAAGCTTAAAATGGGCAGCTATAGAAATCAAATAAATATTAAAAATAAATATCCATCTTGGTTACAGTAAGTCTCTTTTGTTTTGTTTTGTTTTGTTTTTGCGATCACTTAAATTTTCTGTTTTGTGAAGTCCCATCAGTGTTTCCCACCAACATTTGTTGTACCATAGCTTTCATTTAAGTTTTTAATATGACATTAAGGAGATCATATTATACAGTAAACAGTTACACATGGAGAGATTCCATTGCATTAATGGTAACTTATCTATTAATATCCAAAAAGATCATTGCATTATAAGACTAGAGGGTCCAAGGAATCCTTGATGCATTGTGATTTAATGTTATAAACATGGTTCTGAAAATGAAATTTTATTTAAGAAAACAAAAAGCACAGAGGAAAATAAAGGAGAAACAGGACAGCTAACATAATCAATGTTATTATCATTATTGTGGCTCATCGCGCATTCATCCAGGTGTTCAAACTGGATATTATTGCTCTTTTAGAATTCCAATTATTTGCAGTTTGTTTGTAAATGATTACTACACAGTCATCTAAAACATTGGATTATTGAAAACATGCATATTTTAAGAACTAGTCTAAATGTTTCAAAGAGCTACAACTGATCAGTTTAAAACATTATAGTTTTTTAAAAAAAACAACAACAACAACCCTAAATTCTGAATGCAAGGATGAAAAGGAATGCCCCATATTCACCCGGGAGCTTCTTGTTAAATGTTGATAACTCATCTCTGAAAGCACACCTACTATTAGTGTATTTCCTTTCTCTTGTGTGAAAAATCCCCTGAGATAGGCTGTGGTTGATGAGTATATTTGGTGTATTATATGAACAAAGGAAACGAGCTGAAGTTCTTTCTTTCTTTCTTTCTTTCTTTAAAGATAGATTCTCCCTTCCCCCACTTTCTCCTAGTGATAGCCTTTTTCTTTACTGGTCTCCTGTTGCTTTCATACTCCAAGTTGTAAATGTTAATTTAAATTCACTTTGATGTTTCTTTATCCAAGTCCCTAAAGGAAAATGAAAACAAAGAAGTGGTTATCAAAAGAAAGGTAAAATATGCATTTGGAACCCATGACTTGTGGTGCTTGCATGTCTCCTGTTGCCTCTTTCCACCACCACCCCTTCATTATTCAGCATCTGGAAGATGAGCAGGGACAAGCAAACCATTAGGCTACTGGGCTTTCTATACAATTTCTTGTAAGCCAAAACTATTCTTACTTTCCTTTACTTTCCCTGTTCTTCCAGCCAGACTCATATATCTGCCTAGTTTCTGTCACTGTTCTTGAACCACTTTTTAGCTTGACCATTATATTTTTGTGTTTTGCCTCCTCTCCTCAGAAAACTCAGAAGGCTTCCACAAACTGCCTGGAACTCACCACCTGACTCTGTTGTTATATCCTCAAACCCCAAAACTTGAACCTTAAACTGTCACTCCATTCCTAAGAGTGTAAGGGGACGTGCATAAGCGCACCAGCATGCCTACCATCCCTGTCCTACTGTTCCCATTTATTTGTACTCATCTATTATGTATATACTTATACCTGTATGCTGTTCAGCTTTGTTCAGGTATTTTCCCAGGTCCTTGTAGCTGTGATTTTAAAGTTGTAGCAATGTTTCGGGAGAATCTCATCTGCCATCATCAGACTTCTGTATTGTGTTCGTCTGTGAGTCAGACTTTCACAGCCGTTTCAGTTTTAAATTTGGGGCTGGCCTATTGCTATGCCAGAATATTTTTTTCTTCAACCTGATTGGTTGGGAGTCTTGGTCTGTGTTTATTGGTCTTGGAGTTTGCTGTGTTCTGCTTGATTGGTGTTTCTAATATCTTCTGTCTGTTTTGTGGCTTTTTGTGTGTCTTGACTGGCTGGCAACATTGTGTTGCTGTATTGGAGACTTTTAGTGCAGCTTGGCTTCGAGTAAAAGGATGGCTATCATTTATTAGGAAGCTAGATTTCATCTGGATGCCTGGTTGGGGTGTGTTTGAGCTGGAGGTATCAGGGTGGAATCTGTTTGTGCCCGGGTGTTAGCCTGGCTTGTGGTGTGGAGATTTTTTTGTTTGAGAGTGCAGGCTTCCAAATGATTGACAGTCTGGTGGAATCATCTCTTCGATTCATGCGTTCAGGTCTTTTTTCAATCTCTATGGCTTCTCTGATAATTCTGTGGCTGGGGTTTTCTACAGTGGCTAGGGTTTTGGTGCCATTGAAGTTGATGCTCTGACCTGTGGCTTTCATGTGTTGGACTAGTGAGGAGGTGTGTTCCAGCTTTTTTGCTGCATTTTTGTGTTCATCCAGGCGGGTACTTATTCTTCTATTGGTCTGTCCAATGTATGTGGCCAGGCATGATGCACAGGGGGCTTCTTATATGCCTTCATTTTCCAGGTCAATTTTATCTTTGGGGTTTCTAAGGATGGCTGCTATTTTTCTGTCTGTTTTGAAGGCAGTCTTGATATGATGCCTGTGTAGTATCTTACTGATTTTGTCTGTAGTACCTCTTATGTAGGGCAGGACAGCTGTTCCATAGGTCTGTTCATCTTCTAGGTCTCTATTATGTTTTTGTGTGTTTTTGTGGATCAAGCCAGTGATTTTGCTTTTATGGAAGCTGTTGGCTGTCAGTACTTTAGTTAGGGTGCATAGTTCAGTCTTTATATGAGTCTTATACCTGTTTATATTTATAAGTTTATATGTTGTGTTCATACTTATACTTGTTTTCTCATACATGCTTGACAAACTAAAATAAATAAAATAAAAATAAACTCTCCCCTTTTATTTAATGTCTGTCAGCAGTCTTCCTGGTCTTTCAGCCTCACTTCTAAAGGCTAGGTCACACTGGCTGACGGATGCAAAACGTATGTAAAAAGGACACAGCGGCCGATCAATTTTTCCATCCGTTGTTATCCGCTCTCAAAAAGGGCAAAAATTTGCATAAACAGAGCGGACAACAACGGAAAGGAACAGACGGGGAGAGGATGTAGCAAGGATGTTAAGTGGAGGCTCAACAGCCTAGCGGATGGAAGCGGATGGCAGGTCCTCAGGGCTTCCAGGGGAGAATAGCAAAGCGGATGCATAGTGGACGGAACGGATGCGTAGCGGATGCGTAGCAGATGATGCGGATGCATCACGGATGCCTAGCGGATGCCTAGAGGATGTGTGGCAGATGCAAAGCATTCACTGAGCATGCGGGGAGGATGAATTGCGTAAGCTCCCGGATATAAAAGGAGGCAGCTCGCAAGCAGGTCACCATTCAGAGGAAAGACCTGCTACCAGAGACATCTTCATCAGAGACCATGGGGAAGAAGAGGAAGCCTGTGCCTACTCCTGCCAGCCTGGAAAGAAGGACAGAACCACCATCCCACCCCCTGGCGCTGACTCTGATGCTGCTGGTGCTTCTGCTGGTGCTTCTGCTGGTGCTTCTGCTGGTGCTGCTGGTGCTGCTGGTGCTTCTCCTGCTGCTGGTGCTTCTGTTGCTGGTCCTGCTGCTGCTGGTGGTGCTGCTGCTACTGCTGCTGCTACTGCTGCTGCTACTGCTGCTGGTGCTGCTGGTGTGGTGGACCAGCCCCAAGGCCCTCAAAGCCCTGTTGATGAGGGCCCAGAAGGCCCTGCCAGAGGGAGGAAGAGGCAATTGAAGGAGAAGGAGAAGGGGGAGAGGAAACAGTACTCCATTGCAGAGGACCATGAGGAGGAGGTGCTGGAATGGTTGAGGGAGAACGAGTACCTGTGGAGGAAGGGCCACAGGCTATATCGAGACACCAAGCAGAAGCAGGCGGCTTGGAGAGAGAAGGCGGAGAGCCTGGGCTACATTTCTGATGTCCTAATAGGGTGGTGGAAACATATGCACACCTGGTATGGCAAGCTGCATCTGAAGAGATCTGGGCAGGCCGCTGTCAAGCTCACGGACCGGGAGACCTACGTTGTGGCCAAGTGCAGCTTCCTGCAGGGTGAGATCCGCCACTGAGGAGCAGCCCCTCTGTCAACCCTCTCCCTCAGACAGCCCACAGAGAGGCACTCATCTTCCAGCCAGGAAACAGCCAGTCTGTCCAGGCAGATGTCTGTGGAGCGCCCCACGACACAGACCCCCCCGACAGCTGCACACCCCATGCCAGAGGATGTGGAGGATCCCCTGATGCAGATAGAGCAAGAGGAGGCCACAGCCACCAGAGACCAACCCACACCCACCCCCAGCTCCAGCTCCACAGAAAGCAGGCAGAGAGGCAGACCGGAGGGACAGAGCCACACTGTCCTCTTGGAGATCAGGGACACAATCAAGAACAGTGCAGATCTCCTCTCTCAGCTGGTACACTTCGAGATTCCATCCTCAAACTGCAAGCCCTTCCTCACCTACATGACCCAGACCCTAATGGACATGCCCGAGCCCCAGTACCAGGTGATGAAGGAGAGGATTACTGCGCTTCTGCACCACCCTCCAGGCCCAGCTGAACCTGCTCCCACCCACTCCAGGTCTGCTCCTCCACCCCAGGCGATGTCACAGCCCTTCCAAGGCTTTCAACAGCCCTCCTCCTACCAAGGCTACGGCTACCAAGACTTCCCTCAACAGAGGCAGCCCTTCCCAGTCCAGGCCCAGCTTCATCACCTGCCACAGATGCCATCGATGCCACCGACGCCACAGATGCCACCGACGCCACAGATGCCACCGACGCCTCACCTCGCCCAGCTGCAGACCAGACAGCCCCACTACACTCCTCCTTCCTTCACCCCACATCCAAGCTCCTCAACAGAACATCTGTCATCGGTCCTGTGCCTGACATCCCAGGTCCTGGATGAAGGGCCTCTTAACCTCATGGGCCTGAGCCAGCTCTCTGACAGCTTCCTGCACACACCATCTCCTGTTGTCCTCTCGGGGCCAGGCACCCCAATGCGCCTCAGACCAGCACTCCAGCCACAGCCACCTCCACAGTCCCTGGACCCTTTACAGCTGAGACCATGGGCATGCCTCAGAGTGACTGAGAACAGTGCCAGAGACTGAGTTGTTACCTGTTGACTTTATCTTTGCTTGAGACACTTTACTTGGGTCATTTTGCTTTTACAGTTTGTTATTAATAAAGGTTATCTTTGCTTCACACACTTGGTTCATTTCTTTCACTTAATAAAGTCTTGGTAGAAACTTTTAGAAAACGGTTAAGCCTTTGCATGCTTGTGGGATGGGCAAGGATAGCTGTGGGATGGATAATAGCTGTGGGATGGGTGAGAATAGCTGTGGGATGGATAATAGCTGTGGGATGGGCAAGGATAGCTGTGGGATGGATAATAGTTGTGGGATGGGCAAGGATAGCTGTGGGATGGATAATAGCTGTGGGATGGGCAAGGATAGCTGTGGGATGGATAAACCTCCAGTGCAAGCATAGTGGGACTGTATGGTCCACCATCCCAGCTACCATATGTGTGGCCCTTTTTTATCAATAACAATTTATTCATTGATCAACACATTTCAACATAAATACAATTCTTTATTAAATGCCCTGTCCATTGTAGGGCCACTCAACATACATGGCCCAATCTTATCAGTGTGATGAGACAGGCTCAAGGAAGCATCCATTAAGCATCTCCACTGCTCCAGCTGGGGAGTTGCATCAGTGTTTCAGGAGGTTGTGCTGCTTCTTCCCTTCACGTGAAGCTCTGTTGGGGCCTTGCATATCCACAGTGTCTATCAGGTTTCGTCCTTTCCTCTACTCACCAGGCTCCATGTCCCCATTCCCTTGTTGATGGTCCACAAGCCTGTTCTGCAACACTGGGTAGCGGGTGTGCATGAGATTGTGCAGGATGCAGCAAGCTTCCATGATCCTCCTCACAGTCTCTGGGCAATGCTGCATGGTGGTGAGAAGTACCTGGAAGCTGTTGGCCAGGATGCCAAAGGCATTCCCCACCACCCGTCTTGCCCTGGACAGCCTGTAGTTGAAGATCCTCTTTTCATGGGTGAGGCATCTGGAAGTGTAGGGCTTCATGAGGTAGGTTCTGAGGGAGAAGGTGTCATCCCCCACAATGAAGTAGGGCACATCTTGTGTGTCACTGGGCAGGGGGTCTGGATCTGGAAAACCCATGATGAGGTTGTGTTCCAGCCCCTCCTTGAGGTCACCTGCGTTGTATACCTGGGCATCTGAAGCTGACCGTTGCCTGAAGCATCGATGTACATGAACTTGTAGTCAGCATCAACCATGGCAAAGAGGATGATGCTGAAGAAGCCCTTGTAGTTGTGATAAGTGGACCCTGAGTTGGCTGGAGCTTTGCAGGCCACGTGCTTCCCATCTATTGGTCCAACGGTGTGGGGAAAGTTCCACCTCTGATACCACTGCACTGCAACTTTCCTCCAGCCATCTTCAGTGGTGGGACACTGGAGGAGCTCCTCCAGGTATTCTTCGATGATGGCCTGCACCACCTCTCTGACCACAATGCTGATGGTGTTTTGTGGCACCCTCCAGGCATACTGCATGTTTCTGTATGTTGTTCCAGAGGCCAGGGGGCACGGAGTCAGTGCCACCTTCAGCCCAGGGTCCAGGCTGGGATGGAAGTTGGTTCTCGGCTTGGTCAACCTCGGTCTCAGAAGCTCCACAACTTCATCAAACATGGCTGGTGGCATCCTCATGAAGTGCTGGAATGCACGAGTGTCTTCATTCTTCAGCTCCACCATTAGATTGTCATACAGTCCAAACTCCACTCTTCTCCCGATCCATCTTTGGACCCAGACAGCTCTTGGACGTCTCCTTCTTCTCCTTGCATAGAAAAGGAGAAACAGTCTGAAAAGGGCTTGGTTCTGGTGTTGAATGATGGTGGCTACCAAAAGGACTGTGTTATGATCCATGGTGGAGATCAATGGATGATGTTGAAGAGCAAGACCAAGGGTGAAGAGGTCTGTACACCACGTCTGCTGGACTGAAAGTGAGATCCAGGTGATTTCCTCCCTCTTTTTATAGGAAATATCGGTTTTCCGCTAGGTGTCCTTCTGCATCCTCTAGGCATCCTGCAGACATCTTAAATATCCGAGATACATCCCATAAACAAATGTTTTTTCCATTTTAATGCTTTATGTCCGAGGTGCATCCGCTTTCATCCTTTCTATGTCCGTGCTACTAACACTCTGTGGACGTTCCGTGTCCGTTTTGCTTCCTCCCTCTTTCTGTTTTACGCTGGAGCGGATGCGAGTTGCGCGGATGTGCAGCAGATGCCGAGCGGTTACCGCAGACGTTTAACGGATGACGACGGACATAGAACGTTTGTTCCCCATATGTGTCGCGGATGTAGAATGGATGCTGCGGAACGTTCATCTGCTCAAAAAGTTTTGTGCAGCTCAAAACTTTTTGAGCAGATGAAATCTCAGTAGATGGATGCTGGACAGATAGAACGCATGAATCAAGCATGCAGTGAGTACAGAACAGATGCATCGCGTTAACCAACGGATGGCAAGTGTTTCTCTCCATTTTACATCCTCTTTGCATCCGTTGGTGCCGTGTGACATGGGCTTAAGTTTCTACTGCAGCTTAGTCCTTTTATAAATTTTACTCTCTGGCCTATAGTTCGATTTCCTTATTTTCAAATGATTGCTTTTTCTTAATCACATTTTTTCCTTCAGCGATATCTCTCTGTTATATAAGCCTTTTGCCCTTCTATGATTGTTCCCACTTGCACACAATTTGTGATTAGCTTTCCTTCTTTTGAGCTATGTACTATTTTGTACTATTCCAACTTCCATGCCCTACACTTTCATTCCTCTGTTTTTATTCATCTTCCCATTTCCATCCATACTTGCTGACTGAATTTCAAGAGAATTGCCCTTTCTACTTTCCAATCATAAAGAGCTTCCAGTTTCAATATTTTTTTTTCCTCTTTACATCTCCATGATCCAAATTTTACTAACTTAATGATCTTGATTAGCTCTAAAAAATTTTCAAGAATACAATAAAACACAATTTCTCTACATTTGTGCCCAGTCCCTTTGAAAGTTTTACTCTTTCTTGTCTGTCCACCTTTTGTCCAATAAATGCCAAGTTTTCAAAGGCATCCCCAATGTAGGCATTCTTACAAACACATGGTACAATTGTCAATTTACATAGTTTTAGATTTTGGATTGCATTAAGATTAGGTCCGTAACTCTAAAGCCCTTCACACACACTTCACACAGTTTCTTTTACTGCACTGAAATTACCAAATATTCTGCATCTCTGCCTCTACAGTTTAGTACAGAAGTCTCAAACCAACCTTTTCAAGTCCTTACAGTGTAATACATTGCAGCCACCACTTACTGGGACCACTTTTACATTAATGGCTATTAGAACACCTTCCACTCACTCTATAAGAAAATTCCTATTGTGCTTAATATCTTAATGTTATTTGCATTGATTATAGTCAAGTCTGCTTTGCTTCAAGATTGTAAATTTTCTTGCATCAATTTATTTTTCTATACTTCTTTTTCTAAACTTTGTGTTGCTTATTGTTCAAAATGATTTTTTAAACTGCATGAATCATGCTGTGCAAATCCAGACCTTGCAGATGTTTTCTTCAGTTTTCATTTTAATGCAATGGGTGTGTGTTATTTTACTGTTGAACTAACAAAAATTGAACCAAAGGAATTATTTTTAATATATCGATCACTGACCTGCGTACTTTTTTCTGAAATATTCAGTTGCCATAGATGAAGCCTGCTTTGTTAGTTGCTTTCTTTTTCATCCTACCAAATTTCCAAACTTCAAATGCTTCTGATAGCTTTGCAAAGTTAGGGTTTTTATTTTTTATTTGACCATTTTTATCTCCAGCATTTAACAATAACCAAGAAATCATCAAGTAATCCAGATAATACCGAGTTATATCTTCTTATTTCTTTTTTGACTTTCTCTTCCTGGGGTTTTTGTTGCGATATTTCAGTTAGAATGTATCTTTTGGAAGTCTTGTTGAGATTTTGCTATAAGTTCTTTTTTAATTCCAGGCAGTCTCCTCCCTTCCAGATCCTGCCCTTTTATTCTTCCTCTCTCCTTTCCTGTTTTCAAAAGTTTTTAATCATATAGAAATCTTTATTATCCCTTTGACTTTTTATTTTCAGCATTAAATGCCTATCGATGTCAAAGTGGATTTTTTTCCCAATTTCTTACTTGTCTCTTAGCTGTCAGTACAGAAAAAGGAGGAAAAAACCCCCCAAATCTTTTCCCTTTTCCCTCTCCTTCACAGCTTAAAAATCTTCTTAGGGAACAATGTTACTGTTTTTTAATAGTTTCAGTTCCAGGGTACCTTATTTATTGCTTTTGCTGTTAGTCTGTTGTTTGTGTTAACACTGGAAGTGCTGAATAGGAACATCAGAGAAGAAAAAGAAATAAAAGGAATGAAAATTAAAAAAAGAAGAGTATAAATTACAAGCTTTTGCAGATGACCTGGTATTTATATTAGAGGATCCATTGGAGTCTGCACCTAAACTGATAGAAAAGATAGAAGAGTATGGGAAAGGAGCAGGTTTGAAAATAAATAAAGATAAAACAAAGATTTTAGCAAAGAACATATTAGTAAGACGAAAGAAAGAATTGGAGGAAGTTTCAGGGATCCAGGTCACAAACAAGGTTAAGTATTTAGGGATACATATAACACCAAGATGTAGCACACTTAAGAAGGACAATTATCTCAAACTTAAACAACAGATTGCGACAGATTTGATAAAATGGGAAAATTTACAATTATCATTGATTGGGAAAATATCTACAATTCAGATGAATGTGTTGCCTAGAATCTTATACTTATTCCAGACAATTCCAATCAGATTAGGGAAAGAATTTTTTGAAGATTTAAACAAAATAGTGCTAAAATACATCTGTCAGGGGAAGAAAATGAGAATAAAACTTAAATTGCTACAAGATGCAAGAATAAGAGGAGGATTTGCTTTGCCCAATTGGGAATTATACTACCAAGCGATGAGTCTGATGTGGGTAAAGGAGTGGATAACATTAAGGAATACCAGACTTTGAATTTAGAAGGACATGACCTGCTGTTGGGGTGGTATGCCTTCCTCTGGTGTAAGGGAACCCAGGGGTATTTTAGCAGACGTTATATTCGAGAAGCATTGTTTCTAAACTGGGAGAAGATAAAAAAGCAATATTATTTTAAAATTCTGCTATAGTTATCTACTATTGAAGCTTTTTCCTATCCAATAATATATAAAAAGGAACAAACAGTTAAATATGGTGAGATATTGAATGAAAAGGGTGAACTTACATCTATGCAAGCATTGGAAGAACAAGGTGTAAAAATGAATTGGTTTTCATATTTGCAAATACAATCTAGATTTGATAAAGATGCTAAAACAGAAGGTATCTATGATAAGTTGACTGATTTAGATAAAATTTTAGCAGGTACTGATGAAAAAGTAATAAAAAAAATTTATGGACATTTCCTAGAGTTTAAATTAGAGGAAGAACAAGTAAAAGAAACAATGATTGTGTGGGGGAAAAATTTCAGATATGGGATTGATTTAGATAAATGGCAAAAATTGTGGCCTCAAAATTATAAAATGACAATGTCAACTGCATATAAAGAAAATTTGTATAAGATGTTTTACAGGTGGCACTTACTCCCGACGAGAATTGCAAGGATGTTCAAGAATAAATCGGATAAATGTTGGAAATGTCATCACACACCTGGTTCATATTACCACATGTGGTGGTCATGCTTGGATGCAAAAAGATATTGGACTATAATCCACACATGATTGGAAAAAATGACAAAACAACACATAGACTTTCAACCTGAAATATTTTTATTGGGAATTATACCAGAAATATATTGTAAAGAATTCAAATATTTGATTGTAAATGTTTTAACAGTGGCTAGAATTGTATTTGCTAAGAATTGGAAAAATGAAAAAAATACCTATGCAGGAGGAAATTATAAAGAAAATCATGGACTGTGCCGAAATGAGTAAATTGAAATTTAAAATTAGAGAACAAGAGGATAAACAATTTTATATGATATGGGATTTATTTTATCAATGGTTAGATAAAAAGACATGGTAAAGAAATAGATTAGTAAGCCTTACAATAAAAGTTAATAGACTGATAAAGAATACAGTATAAAATATATAACCATTGGATAAATGTATAAGATTAAGCCCATGTCACACTGCCCAACGGATGCAAAAAGGACACAGTGGAAAAGCAAGATGTTCCATCCATTGTTATCCGCTCTCAAAAGGGGCAAAAATTTGCATAATCGGAGCGGATAACACGGACGCGGGGAGGACGCAGGGCGGATGCAAAGCGGATGTAGAATGGAAGCCTAGCGGATGGAAGCGGATGGCACATCCGCAGGGCTTCCGGGGGGCCTCAGCGAAGCGGACGCAGAATGGATACAGTGGATGCAGAACGGACACCGAGCGGATGAAGCGGATGCACAGCAGATGCACAGCGGAAGCCTAGCGGATGCCTGGCATTAATTGCGCATGCGGGGAGGATGCATTGCGTCAGCCCCGCGGATATAACGGAAGCAGCTCGGAAGCAGGTCGCCATTCAGAGGAAAGACCTGCTGCCGGATGGATTGGCTGCCTTGCCTGCCCTGCCTGCATGTCTGCCTGCCAGCCTTGCTGTCAGCCTTGCTGCCAGCCTCGCTGCCAGCCTCCCTGCCAGCCTCCCTGCCAGCCTCCCTGCCAGCCTTGCTGCCAGCCTGCCTGCAAGCCTTGCTGCCAGCCAGTCTGCAAGCCTTG
Organism: Laticauda colubrina; assembly: GCA_015471245.1. Classification (NCBI taxonomy): domain Eukaryota; kingdom Metazoa; phylum Chordata; class Lepidosauria; order Squamata; family Elapidae; genus Laticauda; species Laticauda colubrina. The sequence continues at coordinate 15,755,973 of BLBF01000025.1, forward strand.
CTGCCAGCCTTGCTGCCTGCCAGCCTTGCTGCCAGCCTCCCTGCCAGCCTTGCTGCCAGCCTACCTGCAAGCCTTGCTGCCAGCCAGTCTGCCTGCCAGCCTTGCTGCCTGCCTTCCTGCCAGCCTTGGTTCATGTCTGCCTGCAAGCCTTGATTGCCAGCCAGTCTGCCTGCCAGCCAGCCTTCCTGCCAGCCTTCCTGCCAGCCTTGGTGCCTGCCTGCCTGCAAGCCTTGGTGCCTGCCTGCCTGCCAGCCTTCCTGCCAGCCTTGGTGCCTGCCTGCCTGCCAGCCTTGGTTCCTGCAAGCCTCCCTGCCAGCCAGCAACCCCACAACCATGCTGAAGCACAGCAAGCCTCAGCCATCTGCTTCCAGCACTTGCAAGAGGGACAGGGCTACCATCCCGCCCCCTGGCCCTCACTCTGGTTCTGCTGGGGCTTCTGCAGCACGGGCTCGCTCTTGTGGGGCTGGCGCTTCTGCTGCTTCTGCTTCTGGAGGAGCTGATGACAAGCACTCCAGCACCAGCCATCTCCACAGCACCTGGACCCTTCACCCCTGAGACTGAGCGACCAAGAGGAGTGCCAGAGATTCATTTTTGTTTTATAGCTTGTTGTTAATAAAGTCTATTTTTGATTCACACACTTGCTTCATTTCTTTTTTTTAATAAAGTCTTGGTGGAAACTTTTAGAAATGGTTTAAGCCTTTGCATGTTTGTGGGATGGGTTAAGATAGCAGTGGGATGGGTTGAGATAGCAGTGGGATGGGCAGGGATACCTTTGGGATGGGTCATAGCTGTGGGATACATAAACCTCCAGTGCAAGCATAGTGGGACTGTATGGTCCACCCTCCCAGGTGCCACACCTATGGCCCTTTATTATCAATAATAATGTAATAATTATCCACACATGTCAACATAAACACAACTCTTTATTAAACGCCCTGTTCATTGTAGGCCAACCAAACATACATGGCACAATCTCATCCGTGTGATGAGACAGGCTGAAGGAAGCATCCATTAAGCATCTACCATCCTGTCTTGCCACTCCACTGCTCCAGCTGGGGAGTTGCACCATTGTCTCAGGAGGTTGCGCTGCTTCTTCGCTTCATGTGAGGCTCTGTTGGGGCCTTGCACATCCTCAGTGTCGATCAGGTTTCGCCCTTGCCTCCATTCCCCAGGCTCCATGTCCCCATTGCCTTGCTGGAGGTCCACGAGCCTGTTCTGCAAGACTGGGTAGCGGGTGCGCATGAGATTGTGCAGGATGCAGCAAGCTTCCATGATCCTCCTCACGGCCTCTGGGCGATGCTGCATGGTGGTGAGAAGTACGTGGAAGCTGTTGGCCAGGATGCCAAAGGCGTTCTCCACCCCCCGCCTTGCCCTGGACAGCCTGTAGTTGAAGATCCTCTCTTCACGGGTGAGGAGTCTGGAGGTGTAGGGCTTCACGAGGTAGGTTGTGAGGGAGAAGGCGTCATCCCCCACAATGAAGTAGGGCACATCTTGTGTGTCGTTGGGCAGGGGTTCTGGATCTGGGAAGCCCACGATGAGGTTGCCTTCCAGCTCCTCCTTGAGGTGACTGGCGTTGTATACCTGGGCATCTGAAGCTGACCGTTGCCTGAAGCATCGATGTACATGAACTTGTAGTCAGCATCAACCATGGCGAAGAGGATGATGCTGAAGAAGCCCTTGGAGTTGAAACAAGTGGACCCCGACTTGGCTGGAATTTTGCAGGCCACGTGCTTGCCATCTATGGCTCCAACGTGTGTGGTAAGTTCCACTTCTGATACCACTGCTCTGCAACTTTCTTCCATCCTTCTTCAGTGGAGGGGTACTGGAGGAGCTTCGATGATGGCCTGCACCACTTCTCTGACCAAAATGCTGATGGTGTTGGATGGCACCCTCCAGCTGTACTGCATGCTCCTGTAGGAGGTCCCTGAGGCCAGGTGGCGCAGAGTGAGTGCCACCTTGAGCCCAGGTTCCAGGCTGGGCCAGAAGCTGGTGTTTGCCTTGGTCAACCTGGGTGTCAGCCGCTGCGCAACTTCGTCAAACATGGCTGGAGGCATCCTCATGAAGTTTTGGAATGCACGAGTGTCTTCATTCCTGAACTCCACCATCAGCTTGTTGTTCAGTCCGTCCTCTGCTCTTCTGGCGAACCATCTTCGGATCCAGACTCTTTTTGGGTGGCTCCTTTTCTTCTCGCAGTAGAGTTCACAGAGCCTGCAGATGGCTTCGCACTGTTGCAGAACGATGGTGGCTGCCGAAAGGACTTTGTTACAATCCACGGTGGACATGACTGGATGCTGTGGAAGAGGAAGAGCCAGAAGAAGGCTGCAGAGGTCTGCACCGCTGGGCTGCTGTTCTGAAAGTGAGATGCAGGCGGGTTGCTCCCCCTTTTTATCGGCAGTATAGGTTTTCCGCTAGGCATCCTCTAGACATCCTTAATATCCGAGATAGGTCCCCTCTGTGAACATTTTTTCTGTTTTAAACACTTTGTTTCCGTTCTGCATCCGCTAGGCATCCGTTCTGCATCCGTTCTGCATCCGTTCCACTTCCTCCCTGAGTCCGGGAGGATGGAGTTCCACGGATGCGTAGCGGATGCAGAACAGACAAACTGGATACATTTTCCACGCAAAAGTTTTGGGCAACCCAAAACTTTTGGAGTGGATGAAACGTCCATAAACGGATGCTGGACGGATAGAGAGGAAGCCAAACGGAGGCAGTGAGTACATCGCGTTTTTGAACGGATGGCAAGGTTTTTTGTCCGTTTTACATCCTCTTTGCATCCGTTGGTTCAGTGTGACATGGGCTTTAAATCATAATGAAAATTAGAATATCTCGTATAAAATGATGGAAAAATAGTCAAATGAATGTTTAATAATTGATATTATATAAGCTAGACCGATAAGGTAAGAATTTATGTAACTTGTGAGTAATGATAAAAAAAGGATAGCACAAAAGATTGTAACCAACTGACACAATGTATCTATATAATTGAAAGAGGGTTTTATGTTTTTATGTTTTGTTCGTATGTTTGTTGGAAAAAATAAAAACTTTGTTTTAAAAAAAAGAAAAAGGATCTTTGGGAGAACCATCACCTAGATGACTGAGAATCACCATAGACCTTCAAAGATCTAGGTAACTAGATCTCATGAGCTCTATTCTTTGTTCTTTCTTCTGTCTACTGTGACCTGTGTGTTGAATCCACTTACTGCATTTACCATTAACTGCCCTCTTCAGAGAGAAGAAATTACTCGTTTTTTTTAATGGAAAAAGAATATTATTTAACAACAAAACATGAACAGAATTAAAATAATGGAGTTTTAACTTAAAGCTATGAAAATCTTCTGGTTGAAACTTTCAAGAACCATTGACAACTAATTTCTTGCTACTTGATATCCTCTGAAGATATTGGACTAAAATTCCCATAGTTCTCACTCATTAAGCTTGCATTCACAAAATTGTTCTTTCGATTTATAATTAGTGCTTGCTTAATCTATTTTATGTAATTGGGGAATATGAATTTGGTTTAGATTAGCATTTCCCTTGTCTTTGATATTTTATCTCTGATGCAGATCTAAATGCAAATATTTAGATGGCTGATAAAATAATTAATTTTAGCAAAATACAATATTCAAAATCCTGCAAAAGAACTTCTTTTGAAGAAATTTGTTTCCCTTTTTTTAAAACACAAAACATTTAGCATGTTAGAACTCCACAAGTGATAGGAACCAGATGCTTCTTTCTTGGAAAAGTCAAATGTGATGTAGAGATGTATATGGAAAACCTCCAACCAAATGTTCTGATGCCAAGGCATAAGATAAAATATAGATCATGGTATCATTTGGTGTTGGATCTGAACTGAAGAACATGTTGAGGAATTTTATCAAGAGAGCAAAATACAACAGAGTAGGGCAACTAATGTTGAAAAGAGACTGATCGGGACAAATGTAAGATACCTGAGAGAACTGCAGCATATCTGATTGATCAACATGGCAGGAAGAATTATTCAAAGTAACAGGACCAGAAAAAGGTATGATATTTATTTTATTGGCAATGTATGTGACAGAAATAATAACATGGAATAAAATTTAAGCAGTTAAACATTTGGGACAAAAATAAATAGCTGAAAATGAGAACAAAATCCTCTGTTTGAGAGCTAACTATAAGACATTTTTCACACCATAGTGCCTTTCCTCATATCTGACTCAGAGGTGGTATTCAGCACCGGAGATTTTACATTATCCTTCCCCTGCCATGCCCACCAAGCCATGTTCACAGAACCGATAGTAAAAAAAAAATGGAATCCCATCACTGATCTGACTGTATAGCTTTAAGATCTTTCATTTCAAGATACAACCCTGTCCAAAGGACGTATGATGATTTGTCTTGTGCTTCGACTTTAATATCTATGCATAATGTCATAGACAGACTTGGATTGAAGTTTCATCAATATGCTGATCTCCAAATTACTCTTTGATTTTCTTATTCTCAAAAGGCTGCAGAAGTCAAGCAATCAACCAATCGCCAACTGCCAGCTTTTCAAGGTAGACCAGACTTGGAAACCAAAGACATGGAAGAGAATACTACTTTCTATTATAAGGCTTAAGTAACTTTAATTTTATTTGGTAACCCTGCAAAAACATTCTTTTATGTGACCATTGTCTTTGTTGCGGCTCTTCCTCCTAATCCTCAAGGTTATCTCTTCTCCCCATTACATCAACTCACTAATATCTAATATGAAAACTTTGAAACAACCTCCTGTGGATGAAGTTACCCCCTCCCTTTGGAGAATCAAGTTGTCACATGAAAGTTTTCCTAGTCTGTGTTAGATGACCCTGTGGTATAGTGGTGGGATTCAAAAAAATTTACTACCAGTTCTATGGGCATGGTCTGGTGGGCATTGCATGGCTAGATGGGCATGGGTGGGCATGGCAGGGGAAGGATATTGAAAAATCTCCATTCCCTCCTCATTCCTGGGGGAAGGTTCCTGTAAAATCTCTGTTCCCTCCCCACCTCACTAATCTGCTTTCCAGCTCTGTTCTCCTGTGCAGGGCAACCAAAGAAGACCCAGCCGATCAGCTGGGACTTGGGAGGCAGAGAATAGATGGGGGTGGGGCCAGTCAGAGGTGGGATATGCCGGTTGTCCAAAGTACTCAAAATTTCCACTACCAGTTCTCCATAACTGGTCAGAACTGTTGAATACCACCTGTACTGCAGCAACAGGGGCCTAATTTCAACCAGCTGATACACTTTTTAGGGAAACCCACCAGATATTTATATTCTTTTATTCAGCCTTGACAGTTCCAGGACCCTTATATACTATTGTGTTTTTATGATAAAGTACAATTAATGATTGTTAGAATATTTGCTAGTGCTTAGTGATCTAAGCACCCATCTGATAAAACAATTTCATTGGTAATATATAGTATTTCCAAGAGCAGTTTACATTTGCGATATTGAGCTTAACTACTTTATGAATCTGCCTGATTTATTTTTGAGGCTTTGCCCCTCTAGAAACGATTTCTCTCTGATGTAAACCCTGAAATTCTAGAAAGACTTATCTTGGGAACTTTATCAAGTTGCCCTTTCCTGTTTCTATATATCTTTGGAGGACAAAAGCATTTTCTCAATAGAAACAGCACCAAATAAAATAGTTTATGTTGCCATCTTAATCAAATCCTTTTTTCCCCTGCCATGGGAAATATTATAAATTTCTACTTACACTTGTTAGTTTTTCCAGGCTATCATCATCTGTATCAACAAAAATAATTGAACTTTTTCAGATTCTTTAATCTTAAAGGGAAGACTCTAATTCCCATTTTTATATTCATTCATTGGTTTTTATATTTAAAATAGAAAAAGAAGAAACTTAGAATTTAGTTTGAAAATTGAATAATTGTGCAGTTATAGAATTGGTTTTAAAGAACTGTAATATATGTGTAATATAAACTGTAAAAGGATATATCTGACATAAAAAGTTGAACCTGTTAATGTATTAGTATTTTCCTGTGTTGGAAGTAACACCCTTTTTTAATCCTTGGGATAATATGACCTGGATTATTGAGAACATCCACAGATTAATCCTAAAGGAGCTTTTCTCAGTAGTGGCTACTTGGTTTTAGAGAGTCCCCAGCAATGCTTCCAATATATTTTACAAGCAGCAGCAGTGCTTCCCATGGAAGTCAAGGACTGCAGCAATCTTCATAATAATCATAGCCAATCAATCACATACAATTTATTTGTGATGGGATATATAGTCGGGGGGGGGGATTCCCAGGAGGGAGGGGCTGCATTCCATGGGGGTTAAGAGGCTTACTCAGATTAGATGTTATATGTTAGAGAAAGAGGGTGAAGACAGCCTCTCCACAACAGTTTGTATTGTATTGTATTGTAGTTGCAGATGGCAGAGTCTTGCAAGATTTTTTTCTATAGGTATGAAACAATAAAGGACTCAGTTTGAAAGTATCACCACATATCTTTCTTGGTTTGGGGCCTGATAGATTTCAGTGATGGCACATAGCCTTTTGGGTTGCTGTTTGTTATCCCTCTGATCTAGCTTCTGCAACATAAGAGAGCCAGTCCATTTTTATTTCAGTGATTTTTAATCTAAAATCATAATCTGTGTTTCAAACTACATGTGGATAATGCATTGTGATTTTTGTTCTTTTACTGTCCTGGGAATTTGTTTTAACATGATATATTTTATGTCTTATGCTGGCTCCATTTCAATCAAGATATTTTAAAGACCTTGGGGGGCTATTTTTAAGGACTCCAAAGTAACATATGACATCTTTTTATACAGATATATAATGTGATCATATTGCATGGTGCATAATTTTGTCGGTCACTTGGGAAGGATTCACAGGGAAAAGTAGTGTTTTAAAAGAAGTAAAGTCAGTGTAATGCATCACATTATCTTATGTTACATAAACCATTCCTCAAATAATGGTTAGTTCTACATTCACAATATGCATGGCTTTTGCAAACAGCTTTCCTGTCTGCCACTAATAGAAGAACAGTGAAGATAGATATAAACATGGGAGAAGATGACAAATTCTGTTTCTATTTTTCCATTCTTCTGCTTTTCTGCATTTCCATAATAGAGTGGTTCCCCCACCCCACCTCAAAATATGGACAGACATTCATATGAGCCACTATTAATAAAGTAACATGGAAATGTCAGTAATAAATAAAAAATAAATTTATATTTTTGTGTTCATATCTAATAGTCACATTTTCATATGCAAACTTGATTTCATTGAGGGTTGCATCAGGGTTGTGTTTGACTTTGGGGGACCTGGGTGGACATGTCCAGGGTGGGTGTGGCCAGCATAATGTCACTCATGTTAGGGGTGCCTGTGGTGGCCTGAGTGCTCTGCCAATGAAAACAGGCTCCTGAGCTCCATTTCCAGATGAGATGGCCTGCTGCAATGCTCTGCCAGTGAAAACAGAACTCGAGAGGGCAGCCCTCCCAAGCTCCATTTTTGCTGGCAGACCAGGCAGAGGTACCACGGGCTGATGCTTTGCTATTTCCAGAGTGGCCCCATGGGCCAGATCTAAGCACCCCATGATCTGGATCTGGCCTTGAGTTTGACACCCTTGTGCTAAAGAGAAATTTCCCCATCATAATTCATTTTGAACACAAGCATACATAGCTTGTGAACGAAAGTTTTTTTAATAGGTGATTTTAAAAATCAGCAGTGCATCACAAATGTTACAGAAATATGAATTACAAAGTCCAGCTCAGATCAGTTTAGAATGTGTTGAATTAGGGTAATTTTCATAAAAACAAAATATTTGATTTATTCCTGTATATATAGAGAGATAAAGTGTATCATTATGTAGAATGGCTATGTGTTTATCCAGAGAATTATAAAAGCCATGAATGAATCTCTTTATATGACCATTTGCCAGCACATCCCTGAATAGAGCAAAACTGGAAGATCATATAACTAGGATGCCTAGAATGGTTCTGCTACATTCCAGTACATAAAACTAATGATTATGATTGTTCCTAATGTAATTTTTATTTTCCCTGTGGAATCTGGGAATAAAAGGAAGATAAATCTTAATCCATGTCTAGTACTCTTTTCCATTTATGTAACTGAAGTTCACTTCATATATTATATAACAGCAGGCATCTATTTGGTTGCAAATAACTGGGAAGATTAATTTCTTGCAGTGTGTAATACAACATTTGAAGTCAGATGAAATTCATCCTCACTATAATGTTGCAATCTATCATCTCCCCTCCCCCTCCATGCATCGATCTATCTATCTATCTATCTATCTATCTATCTATCTATCTATCTATCTATCTATCTATCTATC